>JAAGVU020000035.1:8519736-8595662 GCA_011763525.2 Mormyrus iriodes
GAAACTGATTAACAACCCCCTCTGCTACTTAACTGACCAGATCAATATCCCAGAAGTTTAACTGACTTGATGCTATAGTCTGATTAAAAAGTGTTCCTTTAATTTTTTTGAGCAGTGTATTTGTCGTGGCTCAGACGGCTGTGTTACAACCCTGTGGTTAACTTTGTAGGTGTATGTGTGTAACCAGTAGGGCCGGCTCTACCTATAGGCAGAACAGGCAGATAACTAGTGCCCCTAAATGACCTGCCTTGTGGCAGAAGTGAATTGATTGTCAGTTTTCTTGGTAGGGGGGCCTTCCAAGTAAAGCTTTGCTTTAGGGCACCTGAAACGGTACAGTCAGCCCTGGCAACCAGGGTGAATTTTATTAATTATTAAATATGATTACTATTATGATTAATTATTGTTATGATGTTTTTTAATGTTCCAAAGAACTGCTTCTTACTTACACTTTTTACATGTAAAAATTGACATAGTATAGAAAGAAAGGCCATCAATACCATATTAAATCCGTATAAGTAAACAGTTACTACAGCTGCAAAAAAAAAAAAAAACAGGTGGAGAGGAAGGAACATTTTAAGACATCATATCATCTGATTTAGGAGGGAGGGGTGACATTACAGAAATGAGGCTAAAGACTAATGGCAATTTTGTTCTTTTTATGTCTTTTGTTGTTTTGACTAAACAATGGAAAACAAAATATTTCATCAATTTGTAATATAGATGTAAGACATTAACACCTATAATATGTAACAATGCTACCCACAATAAAGGACAAATTTGATTGAATGAAACCAATATTTAGAAAAGGAAAAAGGTCAGTACTGACTGTAGTACTGACATAAACAATAACCCTTATTGGTAATGATATTCCACTGATAAAACTATAATACACTTCACTAGGAGCAATAGTAATTTTAAAGTTTGTATAATATGGCATGAATGCATTTTTTACCTTCAGGTCTGTGTTACTGTACCACAGTAAACAAGAGGGCTAAAGAATGTAAAGGAGGTAGAGCACTCATTCAAGAAATGGTTTTGGTGGCTGGAGCATGATAGGGTTATGGATATACTGATTTATACAGCTGAGCCATTTCTGGTTAGTGGGTTTTGCAAGGCCCACTGTAGAGCCTTTGAGCAGCTGGCTCATGTGTCACCAATTCCCATTTTGGAACAGGTGATAGCCAGCTCTCAGTTCCTCAGGAAGGGAACTAGGGGAGTTTCTGGTTGCTGGAGAGAGGAAGACCAGCTTACGGGATTGAGAGTTCCTCTGAGTTTCATGCAGCAAATATACTGACCTCCCATGACTTCATTCTGGGGCTTTAATATCATGCCAATGCCTCATGTTGTGCTTGCAAGGCAATTACAGAGGCAGCTGCCGCTAACACCCTCTGACCTGTCAATAACACACATGAGCAAGGAAGTGGAGGGGGTGGGGTGGTTTGCCACCTATGTTGTGACAGTAAAGTAGGAAATGGTATAGTTTGCTCCCATTTTCAAATCTGCCATGCATTTATCAATAGTTTTTGTTTAAAAACTTTAACATCTCTGCATATTACGCTGGCCATATTGACGTCTCCAGCAATGAAGAGAAAATGTGAAGTGTCACACTTCAGATTTTTACAATGCATTGAATATTAATTCCTCAAATTAACTAAAATCCAAAGACATTCAAGACATGAACCAATTGAAATGTGAGTAGAAATTATACAGTGGAGTATGTATTGGTTCCACTACCACAGAACCACCTAGCAGAAGATAGGATGTCTTGGGATCATTACTTCGATTGTACTTGTTATTTTTTAACATATCTTTTAAAAAAGGAGATAAAGAGAGCTGGGCAAACAGCCTGTATTTGAGAGTGATTTTTAATCACACATAAATTTAACAACAGTTTTAAGTCTCAACCTGGAGATAAGATTCCCTGAAATAATGGCTTCCGATTTCTATCTCTGTCCTATCTTGTGCAATAGATGATAATTCCCAGGGATAGTTTCAGGCCTGTGGGTCTCATAGCCTTACACACTTTGATCAGTTTTTGCTTCTGCTGGTTCACTAAAACACATTAGGCCATTTGTCAATCTGGGGAACACAAATATAAATGGTGTGAAAGAAAAGGACTTTTCAGGCCCCACTGACATTGACAAGCTTCAAGCAGGTGCCATAAAGCCCCACAGCATGTCCAAGTCTTTGGTTCCTCAACTGGAACATGACAATACAACCGAATGAACAAACAATACCATTTACTAGCTGAGAAAAGATTCACTCTACAGTTAAAATAATGGCCATTAAACACAAATAAAAAGACTTGATATAGCACAAGCAATTTTCCCACTCCTTTATAAAATTGTAAATTAAGTTGAATATGCTTTTTTTCCTCACACAGAGGAAGCTAATTCTTGAGATGTGCTACTGGAAACCAAGCGCAGCCCCTTTTTATCAATATAAAAACATATTTGAAAGACTTAAAATAAATTCAGAACAAATTTCAAAAATGTGTTTTATAATTATAGGTCAGATATGTACAGTTTTGCTAGAACGCAACATGCCCTCTTTCTTGTGTTTCTAACAATGCAGGAATTATTCTGTGTTGCTGGAGTGCAAATAATATGCTTGGAATCTCTTCACTGCACTAGACTGACACGTGACAGATGGTAGGGGAGCACTGTAGGTAGAGATTGGCTGACCATTGCCAGAGAACTAAATTTAAACAGGGACATCCATGCTAAAAATAATTTAAACGGGAAACAATGCTGTAACACAACCCAGAGGCCACAATTTGGAAAGGCCCCTAATGAAACAAATAAAAGCTGCACGCAGGTATCGCATATAAGGGTGAGTCAAGAACAGCAGGAAATATTTTAGCTTCCTGACCTCATCCTTCAGGATACAACTTCCATGTGTCTTCCCTGACAACTTATCTAGTACGAGGCAGTGATGAGGCTGGAGTTTCTCCCAGGAAGTACAGGGCATGTTGTCAGGGGACACCTTTGATGGAATGCAATGCACTGTGATAAGCTTTAGTCATTCATTTAAAAATAAATACATTTACTCATGATTCTCTTCCTAATTACTCATCACGATTCAAATTATTTTACCGTAAGTAATTCAAACCATTTCTTTCAATCAGTAAGATATCTATGGCAAGCTAGTTTACCATTTCATACCTTTAAAAGGCATACAAACTTAGAATGAAGATTGGGATTGCACACAAAAAAGCTAACTACCATGTACAGCATATAAAGCAGGAAATACACACTGAGATGCCCGCAGAGGTAGCATAGTGACTGCTGTATGACACTGACCTTCAGTAAGGCAGGGAGCCTGTAGAGATGATAAATGACTCACATGTCCTTACTACGCCTGATGTAACTGTACTGACAAGCTGCAGACACAAAAAACTGTGTCACTGGCTCTGGTAGCACCTGGCCTTGCAGATGGAAAAAGGTAGGAGTGATGTCTATGTTTCCAGTTTTCAATATAATACTGGATCATTAAATCATCAAACTGACTACATATTATAAGGGTCATACAATTATTAGCAATGTCGTTTTAAAAAAACATTAAAAGCCTGACAGTTTAGAATTAATTTAAGTAGCAAATAAACCGGTTTTAATTTTCCATTTGACTGTTGTTTTTCTAACCAGCACAATTATTGCCTTTACCATGTGCATAACTAACTCTGGCAATTCTTTAAAGTTTTGGTCTCATTTCAGACATTTTAATTATCTCACCCACTTAACATGGTCCAAGACCATGACAATAATGAAACTCAACTAGACCCAGCAGGGAGCAGTACAGGGAGCGATGGGACTCTCAGAGGAACAAATTCATACTCTCAGTCATGTTTAGAAAGGAACTTTTCTACACCACTGATCATGAAAATATGAAAAGGAAAAAAAACGTGATTCTTAGATAAATCAATTCCACAAAGCAATCTGGGAAGGAAAAAACTAAGGTGACTGGCAGTTATAAGAGAAGTGAACTAAGAAGGATAATACATTCTTTTCTCATAAGTATCCAAGAGAAGTCCTCGCAGCCAGTTCCCAATGGCCAGGCCACACTATAAATTGTCCATTTGACACTTGAGAATGATTCATGCGTATTACATTAGATCAACTGCCCTGTCTTTATTATGAATTTGCATTTTGTGTTTTAGAGTCTAACATGTACCAAGTTTGATGTACTTTTGAATTTCCTTACCCTAACTAAAAACTTTAATAATTATACCAGAGTTTTATGTATTGTTTTGTATTCTCACCATATTTTTCAATTTATTGTATTAGGGCTCTGTCAGATGAGTTAGGAGATTAAAACACCACTATCACAGATGGTCAGTTTTGTTAGGTAGAAACTGACCTTGCTGATGGGACTACACACTAGATCTATCCACTTTCCTGGAGCTCAGGGAAGTCTAAAAAAATGAAGACTTCAGAAGTCTAGAGGTATGGAAGCATTTAACCCATTCAGGCAATTTTATGTACTTATTAGATACCTGGTGTTCACATATGGGAACAGTTCCATAACTATTTAATATGACACCACTAACATGGACCACTTTTACGGTGAGTGGCTTTCAATATAATATTCAACTTTTTTACAAAAAAGTTTTACCCAAAGTAATTTTATTATAATAACTGAATACTAAAAGAAGATTAAAGCTTTTTGGAAAGCAAAACCTTGTTTGGTAATACAACAGCTTTTGCCCTCCTGGGGGCAGTATTTGCATAAGAGGCATTATTTTCATTGAAATCTTATTGCATATTCAAGAAGACTATTAATGGCACTATAGTCATTTGTGAGCAAACACTTTAAAAATGGTTCTTAAATTAGAAACATTATTTGTACATTAGTAAAAAAATAGATCACTCTACAGTTTCTGTGCTTGGCAACCAATTGCCCTAGCTGTTGTAAACCATACTTTTCATCTTTGAGGTGCTATTACTTGGGGGATAGACAATGGAGGCATGGGTGTTACAGTGGCTCAGTGTGTAACTCTGTGTGCCTCCCACCTTCAAGGTTTGTGATTAAAATCCCACCTTTAAATAATGTGAATGGATTTTCCATATTCTGCCTATATAGTAAATGTTTCCTGAGTGTACTCATGTAGCTCAAATATATGCAGTTAGACTAACAGTATGTGTGTGTATACCCTGTGGACTGGGTACCCCATGATCCTTGACCAGAAAACAAGGTGGAAGATTGAGGTATGGATTAAAATCATAGAGGCCTTTGAGCAGAGTTTCAGCAAGAATATGATACCCAATATCCTTTCAATTATAGGAGGCCTCTTGGCTGTTATTCCAAGACTTACAGAATGTTAAGCATCAGTTTCAGCAGCTAAAGGTATATACACTCAGCTAATCAGTGGTTTCCTTAACAGTGTGTGTGGACACTGACACTAGAATTGTCATTTCCCGGTGTCATTCACACGTGAGATTTCCGAAAAAAAAATATATTTTAGACACCAGGGAGACTCGTCATTGATTCCTCCTGGTGGAAGATCTTGTATTGTGTGACCCCCTGTAGCTGATCAGTTGTAGTGTTTAAAGCACGACTTCAAGATTCCCAATTACAAGACAACTTGGAAAGTCGTGTATTGTAAACTTAGCATATCTAGCAGGCTTTAAATTGAGATGAAATTTCAAGAAAACGTCTCTGCACACACATACTCATTCGTGATAGCACCACGCCAAACTCACACGTCAGTCCGTAAAAAAATCAGGCTGTGTGCAACTGGGCAAATATAATAGCAGTACCAAATGTGAACAACATAATTTCAGTAACCCATGTTTAAACTGCTGTTTAGAAATTGATTTATAAACTCTCATGGCAATATAAAATTTGCCACCTTGAAGAGTCTCAATTTGTAACAGAATTGATCCCCCCCCCCCCCCACCACCACCTTTAACAGGTTATACAACACAAATACAATAAATGTGATGCAGCACTGGTAGAATTTCCATTTGGT
This sequence comes from Mormyrus iriodes, assembly GCA_011763525.2. Classification (NCBI taxonomy): domain Eukaryota; kingdom Metazoa; phylum Chordata; class Actinopteri; order Osteoglossiformes; family Mormyridae; genus Mormyrus; species Mormyrus iriodes. The sequence continues at coordinate 8,525,705 of JAAGVU020000035.1, forward strand.
TCTCCACCCTTATGCCTACCATTAGTCCTTTCATTTTGGGTGAAACTTCACAAGAAACACTAACAACATTACATTGACAACAGTGTAGAAATATATAATGATTTTTTACTTTCTTGGAAGCTTCAAAAACAATAATTCAACAAAAAACAAAAATTTGTAGACGGAGTCATATGTATTGATCGGAATACAATAATAATACACTGGTTGTCAATGCAGTACACGTTTAACAATTTACAGTACTTCAATATCTGATAGCAGTGTACCTATTGGTTAATTTAAACAAGAGGCCAAATCCACAAAAACCCAAGTTGCCATAAGAGCTAAGAGAACAAAAATTCTCACACAGGACTAGAGGAGCTCTAATGAAGTAATTTACATTTACATTTACGACATTTAGCAGACGCTCTTATCCAGAGCGACGTACAACAGTGCTCGGTAGTCCACGACTATTCTTCAATCTTGTAAAGCTAGGACTTAAATAACAACTGTCAGCCAGTAATTAAACTTTTTTAAATAAGGAAGACCTACAAAAGCAAAGCCAATAAGCCCTGTCGCTGGCATACTCTTGAGATTACAAGTCCTCTGCATCGAACAATCATCTGGCATGGCCCTAACACTGATTTGAGAAAAAATCAATTTACACTAATTTGGATGCATTAAACACATCAACTTACCCTTGAAAGGGGTTTCTTGTGCTCATGGATGCAGCTTCTTCTTCTCATCCTTCTCATCCATTCTCATTCTTCCTGAACTCTAAAAGATACATAAAGAGTGTGAACCTTTTACACTTTAAAGGCAAGCCAAGCATTTATTGTTCTCATTACGTGGAACAAAATATCTTACAATACTCTTCACATTCCCCTTCTTTGAATTATCCAGCATGAGAACTACAAAAAACAAGCCAACAGGGGTGTTATTCTGCAACTTCCATGAAAGTTAAATTACTAAAGGCAGGATTTCTACCATAAAGGACTAATATTTTAAAATGGCACTCTTTTTATTAACACAAAGTAAAACATATGTGCTGGAACAGAAATTTAAAATCCGTTGTGAAAACTATGAAAATCTAAGCGTATATACCCGTAAACTGTGATAAATTTTATTACTTCAGTGCTTTTATTGGGATATAAGCATAACTTAGGCTAATCTACCTAGTTTTATTTGTGTTTGACACAAAAAACATAAACTCAGAATTAAAGAGCTACAAATCTCATAATAAAATAAGATAAAATCACTGCAACCTCAGTCAAATCCCCTATGGACTGTTGCATGCCTTAAAACAGATGCTAACAAATCATTCAAACACCTAAAAGCATTCCTAATGGGGATGGCTCACTTTTTGTACGCTCTCTAAAACTACCGTCTCTCTAACTTTGAGAGCTGCCCTAAGAAATCCATAAAGGAAAACATTTCACATTTTGCCGAGATGTCAGAATCAGAGGAATATCTGTGCTTTGTGTTTATTCCTTTACATTTACTGTACCATTCTAAGATTACAAAAACAGTAGTACTGTTAATAAACCAATAAATGTAACTGCCTCTGTCAGGCAACTATGTCGATCAACAATTTCACAAGTGCTGTGTCTTTCCATTTTTGCATGTGATGTCAAGAAAAATGTTTCATTTTCACAGTAATGGTTATTTAGAATAGGCCTATAAATGTCAACAGCCACTTTTAAAAACATACCACCTACAACAAACAACTTTTTTTGTATTTTTAGGGCCATAATCAAACATCCTTGCATTGCTACAGCTGGCATCCTTGCAATTCCTTAGCTGGTGCAGCAGTCATTTTGATAGCTTATACATATCCTCATCCCTGCTTTTCGCCTGCAATACAAAACACCACTGTCTGGGTTTTCATACCCCTTGTTTAATCAGGCTTCACTCAATTTCTCATCTGGATGTCAGCTACAACTGCTGCTTTCCCAGGCACAGACAGCATCTGTTTAATAGCTGGGTTAGGCAAAGGTTTGAGACTTCTATTGTAACACTCTCTGGTGTGCTTTGTCAGCTGGTGAATAGTTGCTTGTACTACCAAGCAAAGCCAACTAACACAGTTTTTAGGAAAGCTAACTACATCCTCTTCCAGCTGTCTCCAACATCCTAGTAGGTCTACAGTGACACGAACACCAACAGTGAAAAATATTGCCAAATCACTTGAAAACTGACATAAAACTTCTCTACACATCTCTACTTTATCTCCTGTTCCCAGCCGGAGGTTTAAACTCTGGCTTCAGTATTAACATGACAAGGCAGGAGGCCGGATAGCCTATACACGCCATTAATTTTTTCTAGGTCAGTCTTTGAATTTATCATAATTAAATTAGACATGGCATTGCTTCATTCACTAAGTGAACCAACGACCGGCTCGTAACCTACCACAATGGAGATGTCTGAAAAAGTCAGTATGCCAGATGAACACCAAATGATTAAAACAAACGTATTTGATACAATTAACGTCCAACTTCTGAAGACTCTGCCCAGACAGAAAAAAAAATATTCCACTGGACCGCCCCAGAACGAAAAATATGTTTACATGTGTCCGGAAGTGAACAAAAACATTACCTATCCGAAAATAGTTTAAATTGATAATGCCATAACATAAAATAGCAGTCAGCAACTAAATCTGATACTGGCTGCTAATAGCTGCCGCTTAGGCGTGGCGCGTGCCGCAGTTTTCCCGCCCACTCAGTTTTAGCGCTTGAACGCTTACCGGTATTGCCGTATATACCAAGCTACGTGCGTCATGGCATTTTACCAGGGAATGTGAAGATGTCCTACGTTGCACAGATGCAGAAAGTTCGGTTTCTTTTCAATGTTAAAGAAAGTTTCATATAAATACAATTTATAGCGAGTGCTTAGGACCATAAAAAGCTGTATTTTGTTCAGGCAAAAGGGGCTATGCCATTTCTTCATGACATCTGAAGGAAATAATCTAATACCACAGTTGTCCATAAAGTCTAAATATATGTGCAAAGAGGCACAATAACCCTTTCTTAAATTATCAGAATGCGTGAATTTCCCGCTTTGTCTTGAAGTAGGATGCCAAACATGCACAAACTCAAAAAGTAAAAACAGGACCAGCGGCTGTGACGCATATAATATGCAAAGTCAAGTTCACCAGTCGGTTCTCCCTTTTACACAGGCTCAGTGGCTATAAAAACTACGTCTAGCTGATGCTAATTCAAATTTGTGCAGTGAACAATACAGGTCTATTTCACTATATATTTCATGTTAAGGCAATTTGCACCGATCGCAGAGCAACTTCTTTCCTTGGATTACTGCCAAGGATAGTGGTAGGCTATATTTAAAACTCTGTAAGCCAGGTAATGAAGGTTATTAAAATGATATTTTATTAAGTACTTTAAATATTTTAAAAACATGAAATACAATCTCAAAGTATTTTGTTACAAATTACATCTGATTTTTTTCTGTTCAGCCAAATACAAATTACAAAATGCTCAAAAGTAAATAAATACGTATTTTAAATACATTTAATGTATAAATTTACATACTGCCTACCTCTGCCAGTAAGGAAATGATCAGATCCCACAACGTGCCACTTCTTGACAGTACCGTCGTTCAGGTTCTTTGGCTTTATCCAAGCTTTCCGTCGCCTTTCCGGGAGTTCCTCGGTGTCTTTGCCTCGATTTTTACGAACCGAAGGTATGAAAAAGAAACTTAGATTTGGGTTTTTCTTTTTTCCAATCCTTTTTTTCTTCCATCCATACAGAGGGTTAATATAATAAAATGACAAAATAATAGTCGTCTTGCAAGAAATATGGAGAAAGAAGGAGACTACCGAACATGCCACTTAACTTTCCAAATCAAGCTGTTTGGACTTTTCTCGCTGCTGTTGCTACTCGTTCCCCGGTAAAATGGCCGCCGCGTTGTTTTCATTCATGTGTACTTTAGACAATGACTTTAAAATTTTAGTATTACATCAGACTTTTAGTTTCCGTTAAAGCAAAACACCCTAAGAGGAATAAGTCACAAAACCCAAGGTGAAATTAAACTACTGTAGTTCTAACGCAGGTTCGGCGTCACCAGGGTGCATTCGCGGGCCTCCCAAGTGAGCCATTGTAACCCCTCCGCCAGCGCCACCCACTAAGGACACCTTATTTTATTTCAAATTATTTTTTTAATTAAAGGCATTCATCCTAAAAAAAAAAAAAAACAAGCCGACCTACAGATCTCTCCCAGGGGCTTGGCGACGGAATATCTGCTTATCTAATGTTTCGCCACCACCTGACAACGATATATTTGTATTGTGCATTAAAATTAAGGTTCTGCCAAAGATTAAAGATTATAACGTTGCACAGAATCTACAACTAAAGTCAAGCTGTTCAAGCCAATTCAGTTACTGAACCTTTCCCCATATTCCCAGGCCTTCCCCATACTGTCCGGAACATGTCTCGAGTCTTCGGAACTTTTTTCCACCAAATATACGGAGACACCTAGTGGGTTTCGGCAACACTTTGAACGGAACTTTTGAGAAACATACCCCTAACAATTTCTGCGTTTGCATTGAATGAATAATGTGGCTGATATGACAGCAGGGTCTGATTGTGTTATGCTAAATCAAATCTTTAAAACACTATAAGTGTGTATTTCAGTTTACTTATATATATTTTCAGTCATTATGTATTTATCATAAAATACTGTGATGGATCTGGGACGAACCTATTTACTGTTGTTCAGTCCTTGCCAGTTAGGTGCTGCAATGGACTGATTGCTTGCGTGTGACCGTTTCCAGCTGTTGGGGTTTAGAGGGGAGTTTTTAAACTGGGGAGATGAGGAACCATGGGCGCCGCTAGACCCCTTTTCCTGGGGCACCGGCCCCAGTATTTATGTGCTGTGCACCAGCAAAATCTCACGTTCAGCTTTCAGAAACAAAATTATTTATTTGGCAATGCATTAATTTAGATTAATAATAGCGGGAAAAGAGTGGATGTTTTTCTACTCAAAAGTGTAGCAATGCAGTTTTACCCAGAAATAGAAGCAAAGCGCACATCAGTGTGCATGTACAGCACGTTGTCACAATACAATTTACTGTGGTTAGATAGCTACTAAGATATGACATTTACTAATTTATGATTATTTGAAGAAAGAAGCTGAACTAAAACCTCTGTCCTACTTGCTGTTGGGCACATCAGTTTTGGGTCTATTTCGTATAATATCGCATAGTAAGTAATAAAATGTACTAATTTGATTATTTTTAATTGAGAACTGGCGGTCATAACCCGGGGGTTCATAGGTAGTATAATGACTTATTTCATGAGCTATGCATTCTTTCAGACGATTCTGATAAATGAACGTCACCGCTCGGTTCATTACTAAAATAGAATCTGCCGTTCACAACCGAGTTGTGCTCTCTGTCGCCCCCCACTGGTGTAAAGAGGTACAGACGTGCGAAAGAGTCAGAGCATGAAACATTACGAGTAATATATATAAAATGTGTATAAGAACAATATATCATTTTAAATTATATTAACATGCAATCGGTTCAAGTAACATATGTAATTCTAAGGTGCCTCATAGTTGTCTATGGGGTGTGTACTGCTCCTTTGCCTTATCACTATTGAGATAGGAACTCAAGAAAATGGACTGTTTTCAGCCTTATGCTGTTTTATCTGCATTTCTGGTGAAAAACAAAATAATTAAAACACGTAAAAATACCCTGACTAATGTGTATGTACAAACACAAACAACGAGGTCTTTTTGATTTCAAAATTTACATGACAAAACGTCTCAGCAAAGGTTTAGAAAGCAATGACGTAGCGCAGAGATATAGGCTACACAGTGTTTCGTAGCGCTGCCCCCATGTGGTTGAGCGAAAAAGGGACACACGAAGAGTTACTTCTATGGAAATTGCTTAAAGCATTTCGTATCTCCAAACATACGGTGCCTTGTAGATACCAGTTGAAATCAAATAAGAAAAAAAATTAACTATTAAAAAAGGCAAAACCTTATTTCTCTAATATTGTTTCATGCAGTATAAATCTTACTCATCATGTACAGTAGTGTGCAAAAGTCTTAGGCAGAAAATGTTTAAAACTATTTACCTTCAATATAAGTGTATACTTCCTCAGAAGAAAATACAATTTAACATTAGGATACATGCAAATTAACAGGAAACACTATGAAAACGAACTATTTCTTTTCTTCTCCAAAAAGTTACTGCTATCTGGTGGACCGGCTAGATGAACACCACTTTGGTTCCAATAACTCTCCTCAGGGGCATCAGATTCCATGTATTCATAACATTTCATCATCAGCTCAATTAATTAGATTAGTTTAATAACTCAATGAGGTATAGTTTAGCCAAACATGTTAAGCTAGTGGTAGTGTCAAAAAATACTGGCATCTCTTCCAAAGTGTACCCCAGCCTTGTCCCCTGCGCCACTTGGGACAGACCACCTGTGACCTTGACCAGATTAAGTGGTTAAATAAATTTCTCCTGTGCATTTTTTTTTCAGATTCTGAGATTCAGTGGAAAATTGGAACCACATAGCTATTAATCAATGCAGCACAACTAACTACTGAAAGGACTTCAGTTTTAAAAATGTTTCACTTTTAACATGTGTACAATCCGAGGGTGGCAAGCGGCTCAGCAGACTAAGTCTCTGTGCCTGTGATTAGAAGGTTGCTGGTTTCAGCCCTGGCCTCAATAAAACAGTCACGTGTCTGTGGGCCCCCCAGCAAGGCCCTTAACCCCCAGCTCAGATGGCACTGCATGTTGGGTTACCCTGTGCCATAACCCCCAAGCTATGGTGTTATAGGCTTGCCTGTAGTCTCTTTCTCTCTGGTCCTCTCCTGTCCTACTTCGGGTGCTATGACACCCAGAGGCCTTCTGTGGGAAGTCTTAGGAGACTATAAAGTTTGGAAAAAGAAGCCTGAGAAAGAGACTACGATGGTGTTTCTCCGCTGTGCTGTGATTCCGTTTGTTCCACTGGAAACTCAGTGTACATATTTGTAAATATTGTATTTTTGTCCAGCACTGCTGAAAGGGGTTAAGCACCATTTTGTTTGTATACCTTATCCTTACCCGTTTCTCCTGTAGTCAAGGACATAAATAAAATGCATACCTACCAAAAAGAAAGGGTAGCTGTAAGTGTAGTGTGTGTTAGGTGGAGGCAGTTTGGGGATTTTGTTTATTATTTTGGCCTGGCTTGCCCCCGGAGATGTGGCATGAACGTTTTGTATACACCTGTGCATATTATGTATATACTAAGTTGGTGGCTTAGGCACAATAAATTGTATAGCACTTCTGGAGTTTGTTAGCAGAGTGTGGTGCTTTTACAGACCTGGTATTTGTTGTGTCTTACCCTGTAGGCAAATAACTTGTGTAAATGGCAAATAAACCATTTATCATTATCAGAAAGACAGCAATTTTAAAAATCGTTTTGGACAAATGCCATTTATCACAACATATCGACTTTACTAAACATTTCCATACATTGTAAAGATATAAAATAAGAACATAAATTTCAAAATGTTTGGTCAGATGTTTGCGTATTTATTTGTATTGGGCCAAGTCTTTCATAAAATTCACAATTAACTTTGGAAACTTAAAATGTATGTGGCTCTACATAAAAAAAAAAAATCACATCAATTTACAAATAAAAACAACCTGAAATAAATATAGAATTTAATTTTTAATAGCATGCTTTAAGATGCAAAGGGAGTATACTTTAAAATGACAATTATGAATAGACTGAACATAATTCCCATAATTTTAATTTAAAAAGCTTTTACAGTTCTAATCTACATTTTCTAACAAAGCTTTCCTTTAATATTTGTACATGGATGTACACAAGAATAACAGCGATCTGCACATCTTTAAAAGCTGGTTAACTCTGCTTGTATTTGCATAATATACAATCCATATTTACTTAAAACAGTAAGTTTATGCCAGTATCAAAGGCTTTTAGGAGGCAGGGTCTGCGTACTGTGGCACACTACAAAAATTGCAGCAACCGTCAAAGATATATATATGTGTGTGTATATATATATATAATATAAAAAAAAAATTAAAAATTATAAAATACAATGCTTACTCTCTACAAACAGGAAATCTGCCTAAGGCCTAGAAGTCTAAAGCACCGGGGAATAACAAATACAGAGGGCGCTTTCTATACATTCTACAGGTTTAATAGCACCATGGAAGCTTGTGTCACCTGTCAGCAAAGGACAAGCAACAGGCCAGGTAAAGCTTTGGGAGGAAGAGATCAGTGCAATCAGTCCTTTTCTTTACTGCTCTGTATTCAAGCGTGGAAGAGCCTTCAATCCTTAAACCCACATGAGAAAGTTAATATGGCTTGGCAAGACGGACTAGAACAGAGATGGAAAAAATGCAGTGATGCCCTTAGAATAACCAGGCTCTCTCTTTCCTACTTGCACCAGTCAGGTCCCCTGCTACAGGGGCACCATTAGCTGCCAAGGGGGACCGTTTCAAGCGCCTCATCAAGATGTTGCCCTGTCTCCTGCTGCTGCAGCCTCCTTGCCTCCACTAGCTTTATCTTGTCCCGGATGTGTTCTGCAGAGGATGCCATGTCACTGGGGCTTCCAAAGTACTGCTCGCTCCTATGGACACCCAACAAGAGGCAAGAGAACAACATTTAGCTTCCGTTAGTGTGGGTGATGGGAAGGGGGGGGGGGGGGGGAAGGTGACACTAAGGCATTTATTAAAATGTTATTACTTGAAGGAAAGCTTTGACATGGCTACACTTTGGGAAGGACCAGCCTGCATGATTGCGTCTCAGCTCTTACCCATCAGGGAAAACCACAGGTATAGTCAGTCTGTCCAGAAGAGCTTTCCCCACTGCCTCCACCTCCTCGTATGTCTCCAAATCCATACCAGTCTCGGGCTGTTCCGGACAATCTGTCAGGATCTACATTTTCAATGGAAACAAAAGGAATCAGCCTAATTATTGAGGTTTGTGATGTTTATGAGGAACATCTGCATTTAAATGCAAGGTCTGTTCACGCAACAATACAAAGACTGCATCGCAGTGCTTATTTCGGTGCAGGTTAAAAGTGATGTGAGGACAGATTTCCTAACCCCCAACCTGACCTTTAACCAGTGCTGGTCAAAGGCCATGTGGCACCCTAAGCAAGCTGCCACCAGCGTCCCGTCTGAGACAAAGTGAAATTGGCATGCCAAATCAGATGTCGTCGTCTAATTGTTTGACCAGCACTGCCTGGGTTTACCAGATGCATGTTAAGAATTCTACTAAGTGTACCTTCTCTGCTGCAATGTGGAAGGAGTTGGCCATCTCCAACCGGTGCACCCTTTCCTCAGATGTGACAGAAAACTGTTTCCAGATGCGATTGAGGCGTGGCAGGGTGTCACCTGATGAGCGTGTGGTGCAACGCAAAGACTGGCATAGGACCACAGTGGCCTGTAGGAGTTGCCTCCCATAGTCATAAGTACTCTGGAACAAAAAGTTAAGACTACTTATGCACACCCATGTTTGCATTCATATCTTTGTGGGGACCGTTCATTCATTTATATGGGGAAAAAGCATAATCCCAAAAATGAGAAACGTTATTTCCTCGTGGGGACTAAAAAATGGGCCCCACAATGTCAAAATGTAACACACACGACAAGCTGCAGTGGTTGGAATAACCCAGCATAATACACAAAACATTAAAATCCCATACCTGTGCAACATCCACAAATTTTTTGTGTTTCTCCAGTAATATTTTTGTTTCTTGTGCATCATCTCCTAGCCTGATATGAGTTTTCAGGAGAGCATCTAGAAGTTCCCCCAGCCATTCAACTGCCTGTTCATCAAAAAAATGAAATTTATATATATATATATATATATATATATATATATATATATATATACACACACACACACACACACACACACACACACACACACACACACACACAAAATCTTTTCAAACACACAACGTGGTACCATGTTAAGTTTTCATTTGAAGCTATCATACCTGTGCAGCGTCTTCTTCACACTTAAAGAGCTGAACCATCTGGAGCATCTTCAATCTCCTTACATCCACCATGTCCTCACATCTTAATACAAAGAATGTTACTTACAAACCTTATAAACTACAGCTATATTTTCTTATACCGCAGCGCTGTTGAATTCTTAAATATGATTGGTCAGATGGGTGTCAGTTTACTATAACTGCAAATGTAGTGCCAGCCAGGTGAATCACAATAGTAAATAAATGTGCCATCATAATCTTTCATTCTAGCTAACATTTCTTAAAATTCCAGACATGGAATACAATTTAATATGAACAGAAACTGAAAAGGGAAATGATATATCATTGGCAGAAGACAAAACTGAATTAGCACAAATACGACGGTATTCTTCCCGAAACATTACATCTAAAAAAAACTGGTGTCTTATATTCAAGGGCTAGAACGTAAATGTCATTATACACATAGAACAGTAGATGGTGTAAATTATTGGGCTCCAGGCTAAGGATGGCCACATACTTCAAACGTAAATCGACGGAACAGCAATACGACGTTGGCGCTGTTGAAGCAGTGATCACACCCACTGTCAACGACTCGCTGACAATGTGATGCTGTGGGGTTGGTCAGCAGGTCTAATTATGCAGTTACTGGCATCGTGAATATCTTTAAATAGTAAAAATTAAAGTGTGTATTTGTGCATTTATGTTAATAAAAGCCATATCTGTGTAATGCATGTGTTTTGTGAGCGTGTAACAGTGTCGTGTAAATTGTTGGCTTCCCTGTCTCTGCCGCTCCTAGTATTAAACCAAAAGTGGCTGTTAATAGAGTAACTTTTTAAAAGAGCCGGCACCCCCCTTATTAAAATGACTCACTCACCACAATACGTTTTTTACACTCATTATGTAGGTCTGCTGCATTGAAAGCATTCTGCACCCACTAGGGCCATGGAGTTTGTAATATTGACTATCATTCCCCTCCTCAATAGTACAGTTTTTTGGAATGGTTTTGGTTTAATACACTTATTATAATGCGATTGCCTGTGCTTGCTTTTTAACAGTGATATGATTAACTTGTTATATGTGGTCGTCAAATAAAATTTTAAAGACTTAGTATTCCAAAAACTTTTTTTTTTCCAAAAATCGTTGCTGTAAAAGTGGGGGGTTGTCATGTTCAGGCCAATATGATAGTTCTACTGATAAATGGGTTTTCGGCTCATAAACATGAAAATAATGTCTTTAGATTTATGTCTTTTTGTTGTGTCTTTAAATGTGTAGCAACTAGTATAAGCAGATTAACACTTCCCAAGCTGGGCATTTTGCATCTTTAAATGCATTCCACTGCACACTGGGTGGTTCATTGTCTCCGCAGCTGTAAGTTTAAAAACATTATGCACGCATATCATACAGGAACTCTTACTTAATTCACAGAGAAAACAATGACAAACTAACCTTTGTTTCCGCAGCTGCATGTCCTCCATGACGCTTTGTATATGATCTATGCTTTCCTTGTTTTTGACTGTGACATCCTTCCCATATGACCATGATGTCTGATTAGAGATCTGCTCAAGAAGAACTTGACCCTTTTCCCTCAAGCCTTGCAGAGCACCATCTGAAATGCAAACAGAAATGAAATCACATCAAACAGCCATTTAGCTTGCAAAGTGGTCCCTTTTGTTCATCACTACCAAATATTTACATGAGTGCCTTTAGCTGGGCTAAAACAACATGGGAAAAAAAAAAATCTCACCGACACTTTTTAGTTTTTCCTCCAGGTGCTTCAACGTCTGCTGAACAGCAGCTCCATCAGCAGGGGCCACGTCTGCACAGAGCATACCCAACAACCCGTCCAGCTGCTGGGACAACTAACAGGAGACAAACAGTGCTATCACCATTTACAGCACGATGAGCACACTTGGTTAGCATCTGCACAATTAGGCATTAAATGTGGAACATACATCCTGAGCAGTGCTATGGAAATCGTGGGCAGATTGCAGCACATTCTGTCTGAACTCCAGCTGGCTGGCTTGTCTGTAGCAGACGTCGCTCAACTGCTGCTGCAGGCCCTTCAGCTCCACCAAGTCGTCCTCGTCCCCTGCACTGAGCAGTGCCGCAATCTGCTGGTTCAGCTCCACGTAGACAGCAAACCACTCCTGCATTATATCGACATTCAGAATGACCAAGCATCAATACCGTTCACCAAAGAGCTGTTCACAACAACCGACCACCATCATAACACAACATTGACATTATGCTCATATTTCGGAATTCATTATATTACAATCGCATTCCGGCAAACCATTTGTAAAGGAGAGACAAAACGTTTCAATTTCATCTAAAAAGCATATAATCGTGGTCACCTATGCAGAAACGTTACCTTTGCTAATCTCGTTGAAGGTCATACATTATTGCAGTGACTAATGAGGCAAAAGGGAAAACAAATTCATACCTGACCTTGAAGGGTCAAAGGCAATTGCATAAATGTGTTCAATCTGAACAACTACATTAATAACATTCCACTAACCTAATTAAAGTATTCTCTGCTGTCAAAAGTGACTGCCCTTAACAAGCATGATTAATGTACTTCTTGGATAAAAAGCGGGAGGTATTCAGCTTTTTAAGTCATCTGCACTTCAAAAGGTCAATTATTAAACATAGTCAGTTCAAAGTGCATCTTTTTAAAAAGTGATTAGGGAGAAGCCATGAAAATGTGCAAATCAGGTGTCGGCTCAGACAATGGGGCTTCTTAGTTTCCCCTTCATTAAGAACAGCGGGGGTGGAAGGGGAAACAGGGAGGGGGCGAGGTTTATAGAGGGAGCAGATGGGCAGGTGCTTACACTGTGCTGACTTTCAATCTCCTCGTGCTTCTGCTGCAGTGCCTGGGAGGCTCTGGTGGAGTCGCCGATCCCCCACTGTGCGCGGAGCTGCTCTGTGCCAGGGCCCTCCAGCCAATTCACAACCTGTGTACCAACAGGGCGTTCATTAATGTGCATGTAATTGCTGCACCAGCACCAACACACGAAAACTTCCATAGGGTCAAAATGGGGAACTATTTTCAATATTAATGACGTGCAATAAAAAAAATATATATATGCATTTCAAACATAATAAGCGGCATATGGGGGAGGGGGGATAGACCATAAAATAGAAAGATCAACAGTGGAAAATGTATTATAAAACACAGATTGTATTACCATAGTAACAAACATTCGATTCTGATTTTTAGATTTTTTCCTTGTGATGAGCGATACATAGCAACAGTAACAACATTAACTACAACACTGGGCCGCCTTCTGTCATTAACAGCTTTGAGTAATACAATGTAGGATGTTTTTCTGGGTGTGACATGGCATCAGTAGGGCCAGGTATAATAAGACTTTTGTTTAAAGACCTGAATGGCACAATTACTGTAGCACAAAGACCTTTAAAACTGGCAGAATTGTAATTTGATTTTTTTTAATCACAAAAAGATGAGGAGGAGAAAAAAAAGAACCAAACTGCAAGGTCATTTGGTGTCAGCCAAAACTTTTTCTTAAAATATAAAGTACAGATTAATAGTTGGGGAGTGAGCTATGGGCACTGGCAAGCATCATAAAACACAAAGTGAACGAGAGAGGTCCAAGAGGCAGATTCACCCCTAGCTGTGAAAGACATTTCTTGGTTCACTTCTCTCTCAAGAGAAACTGCATAGAGATTCAAAAGAAAAACGTCTCAGCCTTTCAGCTCTCTGAATTGTGTCTCAGACGTCTTGATTCAATATGATTCCCTCGATGTGTCTCCAACAGCTTGCAGTCACGGCTGTGAACATTCATTTTTAGATTTATTCATTTTAGCAGGAACTTTTGGCCACAGCAACCCATAAGCAAGGATCAGAGAGCAGAATCAGCAACTGGGGTTAAGGGCCCTGCTCAAGCCCCTAACAACGGCATCAATGTGACGGCCATGGGATTTGAACCAGTGACCTTCCGATCACAGATTCACATATACCTGCATGACCTTGGTCTGGATCTCTTCCAGCTGTGTGCGCTTGCTGCGCTGCCGACACACCTCCTGGTACTTGGTGTACTGCTCCCTCAGTGAATCCAGCAGTTTCATGACCTGGGGCTGAGCCAACAGTTCGTCATCCATGGGCGACCAGGCCGTCCCGCCCTCAGAGCCGTTGAAGCGGCGTTGTTGCAGCTCTGACAGCAACTCGTGGCCTGGAGTGAGGGGTAGCCCATTGAAGAGGTCTCAAAGCCACAGCACCACACTTACAAGTGTGCGACTGGGTGTAGCCATAGAGAGTGTATTTATAATGAATAATGCATTTATGAATATGATACAGTCAGTCACTTGGGATCCAGCTTTAGCCACAAAAAAAAAAAGAAATCTTGGCGATAAGACAGATCACAAGCCTACGAAGCAGGCAAACCATCAGGGAGAGGGAGATTAGCTAAAATGACTCATTCGCCTCAGTTTCGCCAAGCTTCCAACAGGACTATAAGCAACAAAGTTCCATGGGAACGATTTGTTCTCTACTTTATTCACACAAGGATACAGTCCAATACATCAATATCTCTGGCGCCTAAAACGTCTAACCCACATTATACCTGCTTTATTTATATCAAAGTATCATTTTTCATAAAGTCGGCTCTTATTTGAATTTGCCTTTTTCAATGATGAAGAGACAAGTACTACTGTGAGAAAAAATAATCCGTTACCGCCTCATTATGCAAGGCATTTGGAATTTGTGGCTGACAAGCTGTTTTCATCTGTGGGCAGCATTGCAATGGAGACACACAGCCCATTTCTACAAACAAGGTTCCCATTATTGCCCCAGTTCTGCCACTTGTCACTAGTCCTGGTGAAATATTTCAAAACTGAACTCTACGGATACCCCACAAATAAAGCTGAAAACGGTCTGTTTACTTAAGGCTTGTGGGTAGGAGAACTAAGCTGATGACATGTTATTCTGGAACATCCAACCACCATCTACAACCACAGAGCCAATTCTATTTGTGTAAGCATGGCATTGAAATTAAATGGCCTGAAACAGTGCTTTTGTGTGCATACAAACATTATAAGAAAAAGGTGCATTTCTGGTACATGCTTTGACTGAAAATGTATGAGAACCACAAAAACTGAAAATAAAGCTCACCCGTCTGGAGTACTGTTTCTGGGTCAAAGGACGGGAGAAAGTTACAGTCCGTGGGTCTGGTGACAAAACAAAGAGGTTTGTTTAAAAATATCTGTCATTACACTACCAACAACACATTCAGCCAAGCTGATAAATATGTAATGATAACCTACATATGAGACTAATACAATTCATGAAAACATTTGTTAATATAGGAAAAGATTTAATGCCAGTGGGTGATTCCCTTTAATATAAAGAGATTGGCCAATGACTGAAGGTATCTTCATAATATACCCTCAATTCAAAAACAATTTCCTAACAATATTATTCCTACATTAAAACCCCTCACAGGTCTGTTGCCCATACTATCATGCTATGCACCTCTCTTTGTCTGGATGGCTTCCTGCCTCAGTCTCATTGATGACCGAAAGCTCATCCAGCAGGGATGTCGACTCCTTGGTGAATTTCTCAAAGACCTAAAACGAGGATAAATCTCTTTAATGATGAACTTACAAAAAACAGTTGCCAACACAGCCGGCAAGGCTTCTGTGGCTGCAAGCGTTCTAAAGACAGCCGTGGTCTAAAGAGATGGGCCTTGTATGTGCTTGAAGTGGTTTCAGTGTGAGAAAGCTCTTTGTGTGACACAGTTGGCAAAAGCTTACCAGCCTTTTGTTTAGCCAGTCCATGTGATCGTACACAAGACTGCCCCCAAACTCATCCGTCAGCTGACAAGGCTCAATGTACCGTGTAAGTTTATTGGCAGACACAAGAATAACCTGCAACAAGAAGAGAGATGTGGGACGTTATTAAATCCCCAGTGCGGCTTTAACTGTGACTTCACACTGAAGACTGAGTGATACTGACAGAATCAAACAAAAGTGCGTTTAACAGAGGGACGGGACCAAATTGCCTTTTGGGTTTTGAGTGCAAGACAATATGCTGATGGCCTTGATATCGACTGCTGATGCAGCAGAATCTTCTGGGAAGCCGAGTCTGGCAAACGGCTGCCTCAAACAAGGCAACATTACCCAATTTATTCAAAATTGATAAAACGTCAACCACAGAGAACCATCAGCCGCAAACAGCACTGGCGAACCACCACTGGTGAGCTGTGTCCCAGGAAAGGTCGTTCACACTAGGCAAAGGCATGACGCCTCTCTGTTGACTGTTCACACATTCCTTATGATTAGGGCCTGACAACAGCAGCTGCCGGCACGGCGATCTGCTCCAGTCTCTGTGGCCCACTGCTCCGAGTCACCGTTTTGCTGTCCCCCAGCTCTAACTTGATCAGTCTCAGTGCGACACGGCCATGCGTGTCAACAGCTGCCCTTGCAGATGTGCACAGCTGAATCACACCAGAAACAGTGGGACTGGACTGTAGCAAAACAAGTCTGGTAAAAATCACAGAAAGATCTGATGGAGGGGGAGGCAAACACTCGTAATCAGCACGCCTAGTCGTTGCACTGTATTCAATATGCCACGCACATGTCACAAAAAAAAAACAGCACAAAAATTCCAACTCTGGAACAGTATAACTGATGAGTGATGTTACATATGTCTGCTCAACCCCTATGAACACTAACATAAGTCAAATGTGTTTCAATATCAACCCTCCCTAAATGTACTACTTTTTGAAAGCAAAATACAGAACTAAGACATCCAAAACCTCCAGCACAATAAAAATGTAAAAGAAAAACAGACTGATCGATTCTATACTAGCATTGCCATATCTCAAATTACTGCTGAATTGAGATAAGTGTTTTTAAATTTGTACTTGGCTGAAACATGGGATGCAGCTTTTGGGAGTATAGCAATCCCAAAATCAATGGTAAGACAGTTTAAAGATAGCTTCAAAAGATGACATTCCACACTAACAACAAAAATGAGAAGATTTCTACTAATATAGATCGTTTATCACCACGGCAATGCTTCCTGGGGCCTAGAAAGTGTCCAACAGAAAGACAACAGTCCCTAAAAATAGCAAGTCACGCTGGGCATGTGGGGGACCTTCTGAACAGAATGCCCATTTTGTTACAAATCCACACATTTCAATCATCCCATATTGGCTTCGGGCAACCGATTTTTAAATCCCCCATCAAGTTCTGAGACAGTACCAACCAACACATGAGAATTTACAACCGAATGTCCAACAAAGAGTGCGTGTATGTGTGCGTGTGTAAGGAGATCAGAATTCTGCAACTCTGAAACAATAAGTGATAGGAACTCAAGAAGTGGCCCTAAAAACCAGGAGACATCATGGACGACTGGGGAAAGGAAATGGATCAGACCATATGCATATTTAACATCAATAGGTCTTTTGTCCAGACACAGGTGCCTAAAAAGGCCAGTTTCCAGTTACAGTTCTCAATGGGATCTCAATGAGTATCTAGGAAACGCTACATAGGAGATGAGGGCATATGCTTATCTGCCACCTTGATATTACATAATATATAAGCAATTAAACAGCCAGTTCCAATGCAGGAAATACAGCAGATTCAAAGCTGATTCATTCAAGTTAATGGTTACATTTTTGGAGGAAGAAGCATAAGTTCATGTTTGTCTAAGCAAATAATCAGAAAGATGATTCATTAACAAGTCAGAATACTTGGGCTAAATAATTCAGAAAACTAAATTATAATATACAGCTGCCTCAGAAACAGAAAATAACTGTGGAAAGGCTAAATAAGACCATCTGTATCATTGTTTTTAGAAATGCACATGTCCAAAAACTGATAATGAAAGCGACAAAGACAAAGGTACATCTCCCCCTCACCCCCATCTACCATGAGTTATTATTTTTACTGTCATCTGCCTCTACCTCAGACAACAGCCCCAACCAGTTTCCAATTTAGCAAGTGAATGGAAAGATCCCAAAGGGCCACCACTCAGTGCCATACCGTCGTAACAATAGCTCTCAGCCCCGAGCATGACTCACAGCGCATTGTTTATTCACTGAGCCACTACGGGCTCCTCTACTGTAGGGTCTGAGCGGACATAGCCTGACCGCCCACCACAAACCCACATCTGACCGATACAACTTTTCATTTAGGGCTCCAACACACTGGGCCACACAGAGTGCCAACATCATTATGTCAGCACTGACTGACTGCTCAGGAATTGCACAGTTCTTGCAATCTGAAAATCAAAATACATGGCTATGCTGTCCAGAGTCATTATCTATACCGCAGAACCACTGACTGCTCACCAGGGAAATACCTTAGGGATGTGAGCCGCACCAGGAGATCTTCCAGCCCTGACCATTTATCATAGTCTTGTATTTAGACAATACATCAAGAAAACAGCAGAGTAAAATTATTCACATCCCTTTCCATCATTGAGAGCAGCTCAAATTAAATTATAACAATGGGTTGACTGATTTTGCAAACAATATAGGTTTCCCCCACATTTTTAAATAAGATGTTGAAAAGTCATAAAGAGAAGGAAATATGAAATGGGACAGAATGATAACAAAAAATAAACATGTAAAATCTGAATACATGCCTCAAATCCAAGCCTGTCCTTCTCTTTCCAGAAACAGAAGTGGGTGACCTTCTTGTCCCAGAATTCATCAGGCTTCACCACACACACCAAGGACACCTCTGCTGGTATGACATTCTAGAGACAAACACAATCAATAAATAAATACAATGCAAAGGGTGCAAACACTATGAAAAATCAGTATGCAATTACAAACACTGCAATCGTTTTAATAAACCATGATAAACAGGAATGAGTGCGAAATCCCCCACATGCCATGGAGAAAAGTAACTGCATAGCAGACATTTCTGCTCAATGCAAATACTATTTTCATAGACAAAGTATGTGATTTCCACATACACTATAAGCTTTTTTTTCTATACGTATACTCATCACCTTCTTGCTGGCAAACATTTGCGTTTTTATTTAAGTCTTTGATGTGTACATGCCACCGGTATTCTTCCAAGTTCACAGAATGAATTATGAGCGGGTTCAAAAATAAAGGCCAGCTAGGAGAAACATATTCCCTGTCGACTCAAGAGATCAGCATTTCAAACACACATAAATTTTTATACAAGCACTTTACTCCGTTTTGCTACTTTGGAGCCGTACAAATAAAAGGCAAAAATGTCCGCTAAGCAGTCTTTACTGCCAAAATGAGGACAGGGTGTAGCAGTCAGTCTGCTGAAAGGTCTAACTGTGCTAAAGGACTAAAGCAATCTCGGGGCTACGGCTAGAGGTCATCGATTGTACTTCAGACTTTTGGTCACAAGACAGAATATATAATGGAAATATTAATAGATCATAAAACAGTAGAAATACATTTCAGCCGATTCACAAGACTGAAGAAAACCATATTTGATTATTGTATATTTGGATATGGATCGTATGACAATACAGGCCACTTGATCTCTAGGATACCGGTTTCCATCTGCCTTGTTAAAAATGAAAAAATGGGTTCTACAATAATTTTAACAGTCATTAAGTACCAAAATATTACTACAGCAGAAAATGATTCTTAATGGGATTATCCACAATGGTCTCTTCAGTGTGTAGGTCCTCCTAAATAAGTCACATACAAAGTATTTCAGATTATTTAACATAACTTGCAAATAGGACAGTCTCCAATCTTCCATTCAAATTCAGACCAGCATAGAGTGAATATTAAATATGCTACATTTGTCCTACAGTCCACAATTTCCATTGTCCCCCTGGGACATATACATGCCATTGTATTTTCCCTTAATTTTTCAATAAATACTGTGCCGTGTCCAATTATCACAGAGAATATTCATAACTGTGATGATTAATTAGTGCAACCACGCACCAGATGAAAATGAAGCCAGCATGTATACAACTGGCCACAGGGGAAAACTCCACTGGCAGCCAATTAGAACGAGACCAGATGCGCAAGGAAGCCAACACGACTTAATGCATTCCTTTGTTCCTACCTGCAACATCAGGACGACCGTCTTCACGATGTTCCACTGTGACTTCCTTCCATCCACAATGACAGTGAATCCTCTCGCTTTGCACTTCTCACTAGAGGTGGGGGAAGGGCGGGGAACAACCGCAAGGTCACAAATTAGAACAGCTTAATTCCAGTAAAAAAAAAGGATTTATTGCTCATATTTATATGCTTGTGGGCTGATGGCTGAGATCTTACGCTTTGTCATACTATGCAATGAGTCCTTCCCAAAAATAAAAGCCTAGGGAATTGTTGGCATTTCGGTGACACTTATGAATGCTTGGACACCCAGGGGTAGGATGCCATGCTAGAATCGTTAGCTAGTCAAAAGCACCCCCCCCAGGAAGCCAATTTCCTGAATGTCAGAGGTAACAAACTGGGTCCATTCTAATAGCCTTTAAGTGTGACCTCTAAAGCAGAACAGATAATATTGGGAGGTACAGGAGGAGTACTGTGTTCAGACAAGGGCAAAGAAATCACTGGTCTCTGATCGCGATACGGCTTCCAAGCGGCAGATAACCTACATGCATTCACCACCTCTACTATAACTAATGGCGCTTTTCTACTGGTACCAGGAACCGACCCATACCTGACCCTTGCCACGAACTGGCACTTTTAAATTGCAAGGTATGTGAGCCGTACCTGAGCCATACCCGAGCCTTAACCACGCTGACAGGGCCAAAAGCGTGAACAAACAAAAAGGTCACCACCATCTGATTGGTCGAAATGGAGATGACATACCGGTGTTCCGCGCATGGATAATCTGAAGGAAAAAGCATATATTCTATATATCATTCATTATTAGTAGCATCATGTAACGCAATGCAATCCCCAAAACTCGGAACCTGAAAATTTCCATCCTCCTACTTAAAGTACTATAGAACAGCTGAATGGAATGGATTCGAAATGCAAATTGATGCAAGCAAATGCTAATTCCGCTAGCGTTTGATATTTGTATAACAGCGATTCTCAGACGTGCTAGCAGAAATTAGCACATACTAAAAAAAATTATTATCGCGTATAGTAAATTATGATGTACACCACGTGAGCAGTAAATAAGCATCTATTTGGTTTTCGGTCACCGTCTTTCTCCAAACTCGGCAACGCCTTTACCGAGCCGACCCTTCAGCAGCGGAAAACCGAAGTGAGCTGAAACAGTGTTGTAACTAGTCTCTCTTCATGGTACGGCCCGGGTACAGGTCAGATCTTGTATGCCAATGGAAAAGCACCATAATTCATCATCCATCTGAACTACATCAGTCTGACGACTGGGTTTAATGACTCACAAGCCTCCGCAGTGCAGCGGAAACACCATTCAGAAAATGAACATTTAGCAAAGATTCAAAAAGCCAGGTCCAAGCAGATTTCTTAACACTGGCTGACAAACAGTCTCACACACTCGAAAATCTCATCTCGTGAGTATGGCGCACCCTTGGTGCAACATTCATTTTTCCTTTGCATTTTCACGGTACACAGCGGTGTACAGCAGTCCACTGAGAAAGGAGAAAAGTCTTACCAACACCAACAGTAAGAAAAAAGTGGATATCATCATTTCAATTTGACATAAGCTCATTAAATCCACAGAGGCTTAGGGAGATCCTGGAAACACACTGTTTAAATGAAAGCTTAAGAATGTTATGTATATAATCACTTATTCCTTACAGGGTCAGGGAGAATCTGGAGCCAATCCCTGGAAACACCAGGCTGAGGATACCCTGCCTTGCGAGGTCAGTCCATCACAGCGCACACAAACCATCACACAAAGGATAATTCACAGGTAACAATTCACCTCACCATTTTTTGATACAGGAGGAAACTGGGAGTACCAAGTGGAAACATGCACAATCACAGGGAAAACATTGAGGGAGATCTGCAAACACACATGCAGCCAGGGCAGGAATCAAACCCTGAATATCAGTGGTGGGAGAACACAATGATAGCTAGTGAGCCAGTGTGATGCCTGCATACATATTTAGGTGTGAAGACAGCAAGGAGATTGGAGTGGGCTGTGTGATCTCAGTCACATTTCCCATCAGTCACCTCGGGATGCTAAGCAGGTAGTCGAGCGTGGAGCTGAGCTCCTCCATGCTGGTTTGCTCCGAGCATAGCGGGATGGTCAGGATCAGGCCGCTGCGTCTGTCCTTGCCTCCTGAGACCCAGTATGGTGTCAACGGTCGCATCAAGAAACATAAAGAGAAATGACAAAACAGACACCAATGTTGAGGCAGCTGAATAAGAGAGAAATTGCAAATTTCGTTCAAATTGCAAAGCAAGGAGTATGATCTTAAACTAAGGATCAGGGCCCAGTAAACAGCACAGCAATGAGCATTTTCTCAGATCTTCAAGAGGCTTGGGAAGCTTTAGTTTGCATTATTATTAAATCAGCCATTAGTAACTCATGATGAGGGCTACACATGAATGTTAACCGCTATTAGTCCCAAAATAACCCAACTAGGCTTCAAATACATTCCTGCATTGCTTTTGTTGATGCAAATAAGCTTTGATAAGAAAACTGAACAGCACTTTTATGGCTCACTGTTTACCATCTCTACAATAAAAAAGAAAAACTTTTCATTTAATGCTTATATTTCCGAGCCACTTGCTTGTTGTACTCAACAACAAGTTTGTGCATAACTATGAAATCTCTCCATGAATCACCACTGAGGTCTCTGACTATACACAAATCAATTTTAACCAAAAATAATGATTTTTGCGGTCAATAACAATTCTTTCCAGAACTAATAAAAAGGAATACTGGAGACACTAATTTTACTGCTATCCTACTTGTGCCAATACCATAGTAATATGTTGTGCAACTTCAGGCCATAAAACATAAAACAATATTCTATACATATGGAAAAAAGCTAAATCTAAACAACAACATACATAAAAATGCTAAGTCTCAATCACTTAAACAGGAACTAAATGATTAGCGTCCCAACAATTTCATTAATCAGGCATCAGATACGTAGTGACGGCTTTGATTTGAAGCCATCGCCGAAAACACACAGCTTATCTAAGTAAAAAAAGCAAAGCACAGATTAAATAACCAATGCTAGTAAGGAGAGAGGGTGCAAGTGACCTTCGACAGAGATACAGAGGTAGGATCAACAAGATATTTTAACACACCGTTTTGGAACTAAGATAAACTTGTCTTTTAAGTATGCAATTTACACTTAACAGGAAAATGCCCCCAGCAACGCTTTCTGCAGGAGTCCTACCCAAACGCCACTCCGAGTGCCAAGCAAACCATTTTCTACTTCTGAAAAAAACAAAAGACTAACTAAGCTAACAGAAATGGAACAACAGAATAACGCTTATTAAAACCAAGTCATGTCACCAGATCCTAATACTTCAGTCAAAAGCCAAAAGTAATTTAAAAAATTATAAACGATTAAAAGGAAATGACTAGCTGTAGTTAAGTTTTATTGATTATAATATCAATATACACTTTGAAATAGTTTAGTACAGTTGGATATTAATATATTTCATTCAAGCTCATTATAATTTCGTTCCAGAGTAAAATTATCAGAAATATTAAGAACCTGATGCATGTAATTATTCTCACCTGGCAAGTTTTAATGGTTTTGAGAATTAAAAAGCCTAATTATCAGTTATTATACGCCGCGGTCAAAAATATACTCCACAACTTAAGTAAAATCAGCTATAATACATTCCAGTACTTTTAACATAATTTTTCCGGTATTCACTGATATTTTAATTAAATAAGTACCTGCATCTTGCACATCAGAACTTCAGCCAGACACCACTGTTATTTAATTTATTTTGCCATATTTTTATTATGTAAGGACCACACAAGTTCATAAGAAAACCACAAATATACCCTCAGTCTTTTTTTTTTTAACAGGGGAATGTTTATAGAAAATTATCATTAAACAAATTCCTTGGTTGTCTGACATCAATTATGAGCTTAGATGTACAAATTAAAATACTTCTAAGAAAAAAATAGTGATGTTGTCGTTTCAACACCAAAATACAAGACGACATGCTTGTTACCTGACAGAAACGCCAGCCTTTTCTTCAGGATAGGAAGTATACCTGCGGCTTCCATATGGAAAATGTTTAAGTTTCAATTCCAACCTGGAGAAAAGAGAGTAAAAACCATAAATTTACAATATTTCTGTCAGATGATATTTTTCCTTTTAAAATTGATAGTGTCAGTATTCCTAATACAATAAGAAGCACCACAAAAACAGGATTAAATAAACAGTTTACAAATGGCAATGCATAGACAATGACAAACATATGTCCCTGAAAATACTACTATGAGACACTCCAATACTGGCCATGCAGCAGTACTCAGTTGTGAGAAAAAAGTAGTGAATCCTTTTAATTATCTGGATTTCTGTATGAAACACTCATAAAAACATTATCTGGCCTTCAAATTAAGAAAGACAGTCAATTAATAAGTAACACACAGAAAATTTAATACTGTCAAATATTTATCAAGGGGTTTGCACAGTCAAGTCATTGATGAAAAAAAGCATGTCAGCTTCAGCTGTAATGCTGAATCCACCCCATTATGCTGCTGCCATATTACTTCTAGTTTACATACACTGAACTATGAATATAAACCCTTGTGTCCAGCACCCCTGTTTCTGTATTGTGAAAACATTCCCCCTGTCAATGCTGTTGCAGGTTGCATCACGGTCCTGGGGCCAGTGTAAATGGATGATTGACTTGACTCTTGAATAGAGGACCACTGGGGTCGGGTATTATAATACATGGGTCTGACCTTCGTTAATACGTTTTTAATATACATTATGCAAAGCTGCAAAGTGTAACATAGTGCAACAATCAAAACTCATTTCAGATGCTTTTAGAAGAGTGGATGAAGCTCATAATCCTGGAAAAGGGTCACAAAAGGATTTCTAAAGACTTGGGCCTCCTTCACGCCATTGTCAGGCCAATAGTTTACAGATGGTGGAAATTCGGCAACACTGCTACTCTCTCTACAAGTAGGTATCCTGAACGAGCTACAAAAAAAGGTTTCTAAAGACCACCTGGATATTCTGCAGTACTAATGGAACAATGGTCTGTAGACAAGAGAGCCAAAAGTTGAACTTTTTGGTAAATGTATGCACTATTGTGTTATGTTTGGAGTAAACAAAGCACATCCAAATTGTGAAGTTTAGTTTAGGGAATATATTTCTGTTTTGCTTCCATGACCCTGACAGCTTCAATCATTGTGTGACCAAATCAAGTTTTATCGTGATATTCTACAGCAGAACATCAGGGCATCTGTCTGTGATCTAAAACTCTAAGTTGTGTCATGCAACATGACAATGATCCAAAACACACAAGCAAATCAACTGAGTGCCTCAAACTGTAAGAAAAAACTATATATAAAAATAGTCAAATAGAATCCTGGTCTTAACTAAAATACTGCTGCGTGATATGAAGCAGGCCATTAAAGGAAGACATCACAAAAATATACATGAAATGAGGAATGAGTGAAATATACCAGCTGTGCAGGTGTAACCAGCAGCTAGCTACAAACAGCCTGGTTGCGTTTATTGACAAAAAGTAGTTTCCACTATTTACTAAACATGAGTGTTCTTTTTCTCAAAACTCTAAATACAAGTAGAGCATTTGCGGAATTCTCTTAATAATGCCGTTTCAGCCTAACAGCTTGAACTTAGAAATGAAAATCTGCTTACCAAAAATAGCAATATACTGTAAATAATAAGACAAATTATCTTTCATATAATCCAATAGCTGTTGGTTCACCCCTCATAGAATTGTCACCTACCTGTACGCAAATGTCTGAAAGCTAAAACACCTTCTTGTTCAGGCTTTTTCTTCACATCCCATGTTCTGATAGAGGAGAGGCAAGTAAAAATGTATCACTTGGTTTAAGTTAACAAAAGTCTGACTGTCTTTGTCGTCGCACAACTCTGATACTAACCACATAACAGCTACCCAGGAGAAGCAACGATATTCCAGATATCGAGAGTCAGCAAGGAAGCAAACTGCACCTTAACCTTTAAGAGAAAATGGAAATGATGGAAGAAAGACCAAGAGTCACCAATTAAGTGTCTGGATGAGACTGAGAGGGAAACTGCATCATCCATCTGAACTACATCCTCAGTCTGACGATTGGGTTTAATGGCCCAAAAGCCTCTGCAGTGCAGCGCAAACAGCCTTCAGAAAGTGTACATTTAGCAAAGATTCAAAAAGCCGGGTCCAAGCAGATTTCTTAACACTGGCTGACAAACACAGAGTAGGCAAAAAGAAGACCATTAGCAGATTACAATGCAGCCAGCTTTAATTAGCTGTACATTCAATTGGCAAATTACAGCACACCTCCTTGAGTTATGGCATAGACTTTCTGCAAGCAAGTGTTCTCAGACAGCTCACTAGGCAGAGCCAAAGGACAGCCTACTCCATAACCTCGTAGAAAAAAATTCTTAAAATCAGACTACTGCAATGTTTTAAGCATAAATTTTTATAAAAAAACTATTTTTTGAGATCCTGAAATGGTTTCTAGCTGGTTTACATTTGAGTCCAAAATTAAGTAAAATTAGGTATTAGTTTGATATCAGAGCTAATCTTGATCTGTGTTTACACATATTGATCATCATTAAAAAAAAAGCAGTTCAAGTAGCCTGCTTAACATTGCAGGGAACGCATTAACTAGTCAAACTAGTGAATGTACTGTAGACTACCATTCAACGATAATCTTAACCAAGGCCTCCCACGATTGCTTCTTAAATCTGCAATATAGTTCATTTTATCAAATGCCACACAATATTAAAACAACGCACGTCCTTACCCTCCAACTGAGAACCACCTTGAAAATATGCAAAATACTTCGGCGATTAGTAAAATCTCACTCCGAGGCCACTTGCTTTTTACATTAATGCTGTGTCGGTTAATTTCGTTCTTAAATGACCGATCGGGTTAATAACTTTGGACTTACTATGCCCCGAAAAATCAATTTATTCCTTGTAAAACAGTACAGCGGCTACGCAAAAGCATACGCTGCCCGAATGTAGCCAGCTAGCTAGGATATACACTAGGGAGGCAAGCTTCACAATCCCATTTTACACAGATCTGCGCTCTAACACACCACTACGAAAATAATATGTTATACAAATGATCCCTTTGCTATCACCAACACACTGGGCTTATCATTCCGTAATATATCATTTTTTTTGTTAAAATGCGCTAAGTTCCATGCTTAGGGCGCAGCCGCCACGAAACAAAAGCCTAAGGAAAGACCCTCCTCCCGGGCCTACTCTTAAGCGGAATTTCGGCAATACGGGCTTTTTTTTAAAAAAGAAAAAGAAAAAGAACACTTGCGAAATCCTCCTATGCACCAAAAAGAAAAAAAGCATTAACGAAACATTGCTTACTGCTTACCGGTGTTTGTTATGAAATGGATATTTACGGCGGCCGGTAACAACACGAGGTTTTCTGCCCGCACCGCAGCCAGCGCTGCTTCTGTTACCAGCACACTGCCAAGGAGAGATCGCCTGGTTCCCCGCTGTTACAGACTGCAGACACCGTGACCCATATTCCTGAAAATGGATGTTGCGTTTCCACTGTCTACCGGTCTAACAGCGTCCGATCCGGGATATTTGAGATCCACTTCCACACCTACCTTAAAAAAACCCGTGCTGGCTTCTCTTAGGGATCACTTGACTGCTTGCGGTGGCTCTGTGAGTGGCAGCTTGGCGTGACATTCAGCTTTTCTGCGTCCCAGTTTCGCCGATCAGTCTACCCTCCTACACTGCTAAAAGGTCACTTATGATCGCCCTCATTTCGGTCAAATATTATGATATACGCATGCATCTTTGTTGAATGCACGGTGGATTTCGCATAATCATATAGGTTTTACGATCACATATGTTTTGCTTCTTAGTGGGCTGGACCTACACGACCGAAGCCACTCCCCATAAGGACAATACTGGCAGGAGAGCAGTCACTAATGCATGCGGGTACTGGAAAGGCTGGAAGCTCTGAGGACATATTTAAAACTTTGACAATGAGCTGTTACTGGTCAGGCAGCAATAATTGTAATAATTGCGATGAACATTAACGGTCAAAGCATTATGTGATAGAGGTTAATCTCGTGTGTGCCTCACTATACAGCAAACTATTTTAAGTAAGCTGAAGACACGTATTCACTATTAAAGAAACAGTTAAACTACAAATTCAAAATAACTTTTTTCACTGTTTGAAGCTGAGAGAATTTGACCCAGTTTCACTTACAGTTTTAAGTCTGCAGGCCTGGTGTGCTGATCCTTTTACTATAAAAAAGAACAGTCAGCATAAATATACAACAATTTTGTACACTTCACATTCAAGCTATTTAAGGGGGGAAACTTTCTAATTGTAAAGTCAAGCTTAGGATAGCATTTTCAAAACATCTACTTTTTTTGGCAGACAAGGCCCCTGCATGGAGTTTTAAGCTGTAATGAAATGTTTCTTTCCTACTTTTGACTCTCAAATGAGGGAGGCACAGTGGCACAGAGAATAGCATGGTCCTATTACATTGCTTCATTTATTTATGTGAGTGGCTCAGCTGGCTAAGTCTTTGTGCCCCTCATCAGAAGATTGCCAGTTCAAGCCCCAGCCTTGGTAGAACAGTCACATGACCGTGGGCCCTTCAGCAAGGCCCTTAACTCCCAGCTCCAGGGGTGCTACATGATGCTTGACCCTGGGCTGTGACCCCTGTGAGCTATGGAGAGCAAGATGGTAAAGAGATGAAATCCTAGGTACCTATAATACTTGTGCAGTGGCCAATAGGGGACTATTATTTAGCAGACACCTTTGTCCAAAGCAACATACTAGTAAGGTACATAGGTCACATCACACCTCCAGTGTTGGAGATTTGAATTTCATGCCCAGTCTGTATGTGAAGTGTACATGTTACCATTGTTTTGAGTTGGTTTTCTCCTGCAGTTCAAAAACATGCAGTTAGGTGAGCTTGTGCAATGGATTGGCATTTCATCCAGGATGTTACCGTGTTTTGTGCCCTATGCTGAATAAGACCCCCTGTACCAGAGCAATGGCTGAAAAATGGAAAATGGATGGGTGACCTCTCAAATGAAAACTGAACATATTAAATGAATTATATGAAGAGAAGAACACAACTAGTTCAATTTATTCATGCAGCTAATAATGTATGATTTATTGCCTTAGTGGGTAAGTCTGTGCCTGTGCTTTGTGTGTGTGTGTGTGTGTGTGTGTGTGTGTGTGTGTGTGTGCGCGTGTGTGTGTGTGTGTGTGGAGTTTACATTCTCCCCATGTTGTATGGGTTTTTCTTTAGCTTAAAAAAATAACAACATCCCATTGCGACCCTCACATATATTGGGTACATAGAAAATCTGAATCAATTAAGTTCAATGTCAGATGTGTTTAAAAGCTGTATAATTAACAATTCCAACAGGTGTTCATGCTGGTTTTTAATGAATTCTCTTTACCTTGCAATTAGTATTCTTAAAGTAATCATCTAAGTAAAATTTGAAATAAGAAAATTCCTCTAAACTATTTCAGTTACAGCTGGGTACATAGCTGAATTGTAGTTGTACAATCTCAGTATCATCTAAGCTAAAAAATAACACTGCCGAATAACAGGTGTTATTCATTTTAAAGGGCAAAGATAAAGCTATATTTATTGAAAATTTTCCTGCCATTTGTGAGCTGAGAGATCCATTTAGACAATATAAAAATACGGCGTACAGCCATTAGCTACCCTTGAATAAATGCTTTGGAAAATATATTTATCAAGAGCGCAGATTTGAATACTAGGAATAAAATTGTTTTTGTACTCAAAGTACTGATTGTAAATGTAGCTTCTTTATGGATACAAATTTAAAATATACTCTGTTTTGCTGTGTATGACAGCTTCTTTTGAACAAATAAATTATCTTTACTAATCGGAGCTGGAGATTATATTTCAGTAAAATAGAATGCAACTCACTTGAAAAACAGAGAAAATACATAAAGCTGTTATATTACTCATGTTGACTAAATATCATTACTAAAATAAAGTAGATGCAGGATTTCTCTTTGTGGACTGCTGGTAAATGTACTTACTGATGACTCTTTTACACAGATTAAAAATAGAAAAGCACTGTATTTACTAGACAGTTTACACGCATGCCACAGGCACATGCCTACAAAGTGTTTCCTCCAGAGGCACATGGAAACATTCACCTGAAAAGTTCACCTTAAAACAGCGGTATGCCAGTGCACCCTGGACCTGCACTGCGGGGACTCATGTTTAAATATATACAGGGAGAGAGGCAACACGAAGAATGCTGACTGTCAGCACAAATTACACAGACAGCTGTCAGCTCCATCAGCACTTAGTGAAAATGAAAATCCACGTCCGTAACTGCTACTGATACGCTGAACTCAATACTGCACCTCAGTGACATTCAAGAGCGATATATTTTTAAGAAGAATATTTGTTACCTTTAAATGTCAGTGCATGATGGACTCATTCTATACTGTGCAGTGTTTGACAGTGGTCAATCGTGATTAATTACGGACATTATAAACAAAAAGGGTTAGTTATGTATGGACTGAAATGGGCGTTTATTTTTGTGGCTTTTAGGAAATAATACATAAATGTAAAACGTGCAATTCACCACAAGATGTCTCTATTTGTCCAGTTTGTACATTGTTCCCTAAGAATATCTGTGACAGGTTAACAGTCCAGAAGCGGTGACGCGGTGCCGCGGTGGTTAACACTGTTGAACACTGTGTTCAGCTTTCTTCCCCGTCTTTACATGTGTGGAGTTTGCATGTTCTCTCCGTGGGGTGTTCCCTGTCTCCCCCCCCCCCAAAAAAATGGATGCTATAGTTACAGGGTTGACAACTTTGGTCAGCTGGCTGGAGAGAGATTTTCAATTCGAGCAAAGTCTGCACATGCATTTACATGTATGTGACAGCTTATTACCTTCTAAATAGTCTGTAGAGTTTGCGAAGTACCCCAACACTTTGGATGTAGCTAATTTTAGGTGTGTGTGTGTGTGTATATATATATATATATAGGATATTTTAGGAATAATATATATTTACTGTAAGATTTCTTGTTTGAGCGCGAGAGTGTGAAAGCGCGAGTCTCAAGCCAGATGTGTAAGAGTTGGCAAACCTATATTGGAGTTGCCGAAACGTGTGGGTGCATGCACATGTCTTGTGATTGGCTGGCACCCCATCCTGGGTTATTCCCTGCAAAGGGCTAGTTGCTCCCAGAGCACCCACAGCCCCACACAGGCCAAGTGGGTGAAGAATATGGATAGCACCCTGGATATTGTGTGAGATTTTGGCAGGCATGATTAATAACAGATATTTATGAATAACTGATTAATAATTATATTTTACAAACATACTCCCTTGTGATCACAAGGATGTTTGGCCTAATTTGTGGGTCTTACTTAAATTATACAAGAGGAAATAAGACCTGCCATAAGCCATAAACTTTTTAAATAAAAATGACATAAAAATCACCACACAAAAATAAAATTACCTTTACGGCAGAAAGACGGTGTTAGATTAGAACGAGACCACGGACCATAGACATAGACAACACTGGACCCATTTATAGATCATATCTGCAGAAGCTCATTTCTGTAATGAACAGATGTAGCGATAAGTTTCATTCTGATTGAGCTCATCATTCCGTCGGTGTTGTGCAGTCATTCTGCAGATATGCAATTATTGGCTGTCACCCCTAAAACAACTTTGCCACAGAAATCTAGGTGACTTTCACAAGTTTCATATTAAGCAACATGAGTATCTGGCTGTAGGTAAGAAGGGCTGCTTTTCAGATTTCTCCCACATGGATCTGCATCTACAACATACAAAAGCACTAAACATCTATTTAGCTGCAATGCATTTAGATTCTATTCTTGTATAGTGCTTGTCTGCTGGTTTACCAGTATTATCAATCTCTATTTACAATTTTGAGAAGCTCTGTAGACAGCTGAAGAATATGCATGTGTGGACTGGACAGAGTGTTTCCTTTGAATATGATTTATATTGTAGTTGTGTATGTGCTACGCATTGAACTTATACATAAACAATATTTTCTATTTATTCACACACCTCACATTAATTTGATATCATACATTCCTTACAATTTTAACCCTGGATTCAGAGTCCAGCACTGTTCATTATGTTTCAGAAATCCTGACTGAGTAATTCCATTATTGTGACTGGGGGTATGATTCAGCCTATGCTACATTAATAACTTAGTATAAATTAGTATAATCAGTAGTTATTTTGTAGGTGGTTGGGAGGGGGCTAAAACTCCCACTCCCCCAAAATGACACAAAACCCACATTTTAGTCATAGAATGACACCAGTAGCACAGAAGTAAACAGGTTATAACCTGATTTTTAATACAGTTTCCGGATTACTGGGAAATTCTATTGATTACCTTCATATTCTGTCTATCCATCCATCTTCCAGAAAAGGGCACAAGGCTAGTATACACCCTGGACAGGATGTCTTTCCATCACCCTTTATAATAGTGCAAAAGGACAGCGGCAGAAGGAAGGTGTGAAGACAAGCAAGGCTGTTATAGGGCTTATGTCCGGCCAGTAACTCGTGTTATTAATAACTGCTGCGGTCTAAATTGCCTGTGATAGGACAGCAAGTGTGGAGGTATAAGCTATTCATTAATTACAGGAGCTCAACCCTAGATTAATGTACTGCATATTTTAAAATACTTATAAGCCATGTGAACACTATGGATAGCTGATGCTTAATAACTTGACTGACAAACAACTGGAACCTGCAAAAGGCACATTTTGCTTGGCTTTGTGTTGACATTTATTGGCACTGGCAAGTCAAAATCAAATGATATGGTGTGATCAACTTTCAGACATTTTACCAAGAACTCTGACAATGAGTTTAATCATAGCAGGAGAAAAAAAATTAACCGACTAAAACCAAGATGCCCCAAGAAATTTAAATATGATATAACTGGAGACAATCCGGAGAAAATAATTGACATCTCACTTTCAATCTTACAATCTTAGAGTGTATACATATACCTACACTTATACTAAATGGACCATCAGGAGAAAAAATGTGGATGTCTCTTGTCCATCCATCTTCTGTATCCACTTATCCCCTTTGGGGTCATGGGGGTTCTAGAACCTGCAGGCACAAGGCAAGGAACAACCCAGGATGAGGCATCAACCTATCACAGGGCACACTCACACACCATTCACACTCACATACAATTCATCAACCCCAATTAGCCTCGGCATGGTTTTTTTAGACTGCAGGGTTCATGCAAACTCCACACACATGAAAGACTCGACCCTTGGTCCATAGGTGTGAGGTGACAGTGCTAACCACTCTGCCACCCTTCTCATGACACTCATCTTCAGGATAAGCTTATTTTTAGAAATCTAATTTGTGAATCTTCACAAAGTCTGAAGAGTGCTTTTATTTTTGGTTATTCTGGCTGACATCTCATTATCTTGTTAAGTAGCTAGTTTGTTTACAAATATACCCTTTCAGCAGAAACTTTCAGACACCCAAACGTCGGTTTCAAACAACAGGAATAACAGGATGAGGTAACCTGAGAAGAGTCTTAAAAAGCAATAAGGAAGTGAACAAGTTGTTCAGTCTGCTTTAATAATGGAAGAGGCGGAGCTGACATGAGTATCACCGGCTTAGTGAAAGACAATTTTTAAAAGTGATCCTTGATCATCTGTACGTGCTGGCCATTAAGCTAAGATTAACAGTTGCTGAATGGGTTTGACTGAGATGGAGCAACAAAATTGTGAGGTAGTACTCCTATTATTTGCAACCCCTAAAATTATGGACAGCATGGGACAGTATCTCCTTAACAATGTCATAGTGTAACGGGAATTTAAAACTACTATTTTTCTTAGAATGCTCTTTTTAATAATGATATTAAAAACTTAAAGTGACCTCAGAACAACCATTAGCAATGTTCACATAAGGATTAATCGGGCAGATCAGTTAATGCTGTCTATAAATTAGATTTACGATTCTCATATGCTCATATTTCTGGTACTGAGATAATATTTCTGCAGTATAATGCTGCAGGGGTTATGTTTAATTCGGGATCCAGCCTGGCCTCAGCGAGGAGCTGAGCACAAAAGCTCACCCAGGATCCACATGTCACAGGCAGTCCCTATTTAAGGCCTAGAACTGAGTCACTGACTCAGGATTCATGCATTAAAGTGTATATGTTCTGGCAGCTGAATGAACTCAAAGAAACTAAACAAATGTATTCTCTCTGGCTGAGGGGCACAGTTCCTACACAAAATAAACACGTGAGTTGGCACCAACACTCATCGAATTGCAGTTTGCAATACATAATATCATATTAAATATTCATTTAATGTAAATTCATTTTTCATTCACAATAATGTCTGCAAAGCAAATGTAGCTCATGATACTTATATCAACACAGACGTCTTTTCTTTTGGCTTACACGTTGTTTTAGAAGTGCAGGCCTATGTGGATGCTGGGCTGGTTGATTAAACAAAGCAAAGCCACAAAGTTTATCACCAGGAACCCCCAAATGTCATATTTCTGTCAAAGTTTATTTGAATGTGCATCCTGTGCCTGTTACGATTTCCACCGTTTTTCTCAAAATGAAGAAACAACACACTAGTTTCTTTGCGAGACATGTAATCAGCAACATAGACTGTATACTGTCTTTTAAACGGACATTTACTTCCCTCTGTCAAATATGTCAGACAGTCAGAAGTGTGCTTTATAAAACAATTAATTCTGATGTAAATACATAGGATTGTGTCACTGTATTCTGTTTCATCACCTACTTGACTGCTATGATGGTTACACTGAAAGAGCACACACGATAACACTGGGCCACCAGCCTTTCTCTTCAGCGGCTCTCTTTCAGCTGTTAAGGGATTTCAGGCAGGACCAACCAGCCTTACCAAAGTGAGCATTCACGACAGTGGTGGGGCACCTTTTTTGCGTTACACTGAAACGCACAGTCACCTGCTCCGCCACGACGGTGATGCACACAACGCCAACAGAACTGCACCGTACCGTTTTCCTGGGCAGATATCTGATGGATACCTGTAGTACCTTGCGAGTGACACAGTTTCCACATAAACGATTCTTCTGCAGTGTGTGTAGAAGAGACTTTCCAATTATGTCACTGCATGCCTGATCCTGTTGCATGCTTACATACAACATGTTTATGTAGATATGCCACAAATGCATAATTAAGTGCTTAGGACAATGTGGGGGACACATTTGTTTTTTAATATCACACGTTTAGTGAACCTTTCATTAATCTAACCCTGAGTCTGTCGAAACTCTGACAACAGAAGACGTTGATGTTAAAACATTTAATGAGAAAACACTTAAGATATAAGTCACATGACAAAATCATAAACAGTAAAGATCGTTTGCCCTTTATGAAAGGAAAGAAATGTCACCAAATCAAGCACATAGATAGGTGAAGTGAATAACATCAAAAACAATTTACTGGTACATGAAACCTAAACCTTTTTCAATAGCTGTGTATTTTTCTATGAAATGAAATTTAAAGACATGTAGAGAAATTTCATTTTACTCATAGTAATTGTATTGTTAATACAGATTTTGGATGATAAAGAATAGCAATTTGTGGGAAAACAACCATGAACCATGGACCACAATGATATGACAGTTTTTGGTAGTTTAATTCAACAATATATACTGTCTTTGATCATGCTACCAAAGGTGTCATCAGGTGATTTTTATTACAGCATTTGACACAAGCACTTGCTCTAAGTCCTTTGTAGCTGAGGAAGATCTCTTTCATGTCTGCTTCTAAGATATCAACATGTCCAGAGAGATTCTTTAAAGCAGGAATTAAGATACTGAGGTACTGTGAATGAATCACTTTTGTTGATGCATGTAAACATCATTTTGTTGAGTAGTGTCCTTTGCATTTTTTTCCTCTGCAAAAGTGCTGTTGGCTAAATGTTAATTGAACATTGCTTTAGCTCAGGAAATACATATTTTTTTTACGTTGACTAAAGTGGTACATGCTTCCAATACAAACGAATAATTGTAAATTAACATTGGGTTTAAAAAAGGACATAAAAGAAACCATTTATTAGAAAACAATACTTCCAAATTACTTATCTCTAAACTAGTTTAATGAAGACAGTATTGGTACTCTTTGCAAAATAGAAAATTTTCCAAAAATAAATACTGTACATATTATACAGAAAAAATATCAATTTCCTTTTCTTACATTAGCATGCTTTGCTATTAAATACAGGTCAGCTGTAGATCTTTATATAGCTCTTTTAATTTCTGAACTGAGATCAGCTTTATATAAACTCTTTTCAAAGTGGGAATTGTACTTTTATACTTGGAATTCTATAATACAAAAATCAATTTATAATATGAGAACAAACAATTTAAATCTACGGTTTTATTGAAAAGGTACATTTACAGGTAGATTTTTTTCTGTTGTACATACATATTAAACACTAAACAGTTATCCTACACTCTAGTGAACGACTCTTTGTAATTCTTAGTATGGATGTTTTTAAGGTTCTAAAAATACAAATCACTGTATCTAAGCACTTTATCTCTGCCCCCATACAATACAATTCTTTTAACTTGCACAGTAAACATTAAACACACTAAAGTGAATACAAATATCTAATGATCTGTACATTATTGCGTTGAGGGGCTGCAAGGTAACGTGCTATTGTTACACTATTGCAAAGTAATGAAAGGCCGGTGATTTCACTGCCAAAGAACAGGCAGGGAAGATAATTGATAATTGCCATATTTTACCTTTTTTCTTTAAAAAAAAAAAACTTTAACTGCAGTAATCTGTCCAACCCTCTGAGAAAATGAACTGTAGCCTCCTTCAAAAGCATATGTTGAAAATACTTTTACCGAGACATGATTTATTATGGCTATTTGGGGGTTGTTCTCTTTTGAGGTGTTTGTGCAGAGAAAAACATAAAATCAGTAGGCAATAAATAAATCAAAATATAGCTCATTAACTACAACAATACACAACAGCACTTAGGCCCAAACAGCATTATACAGTCCCTGACAACATCATGATGTGATTGAATTTTGCACGCTGTCCTATGAGATGATGGCAAACCATATTACATGGGTAGGTGAAGCTGTCACTTGCCATTGAATCGGAAGACGGTGGAAGTTCAAGTCATTCAGGAAGCAGTTTGATGTTCTTCATTCCTAATGTATCACATGTACAAGCCCTCGGTCGATCCAATTTGGTTCAGTCGCTTGGACAACACCGTCGAGGGAAAATAAGTTAAATCAACACACTGTTTTCTGAAGCACCCCCAGTCCTACCAAGTCATGGAAGAATCCATGTTACCATGGGTGCAGCTGGGACGTCCATTGCATGACACACGGCACCAGAGAGGGCCTTCTGGAATGGTCACTCAGCCTGAGGAGGTTCTGCCTCCATGCTTGTGGGGATGAAGGGATTAATATGGAGCAAAGAGGATGGACCCTGCCGCTGGTCGAATCGGTCCAGGGGCAGCTCGGAGGAAGGAGGCTGGGAGAGCAGCCGTCTGGAAGAGGGAGGTGTTGGGTCGTGGGTGCAGGGAGATTGAGGGCACCGTCGTGGCGGAGAACGGGGCCGAAATGAAAGCTGGTGACAGTGGCTTCACCAAATCTTTTTGGAATGCGAGTTTGGCCTGAGGGGAGAAGGGCAGGTTTATGAGTAAATATTCAAAAGAACCGTGAACAGAAAAAAGTAACTGTTTACATTCGAAGGCTGCCACTGAGCCATTATTTTTCTCTTAGAGCAAAGACCTTAAAAAGATATCAAGCCATTTGAACTTTTAAAAGAATAGTATTTCTTTAATGTGACACTCTCTTCACTAGAAATGTAAAACCACCGGGTTACTGTCACGAGAAATAGGTTCAGCTAGATTTAGTCAAGCTGTTATATAAAGATTAATCATCCAATAGTCGGGCCAGATGCTGTTAAAATTCATAGAAGACTTAATTTAAGCCTCCAACCTCACATATAAAAAAGCCACTAAGGAAATAAATATTAGATGGATCGAGCATTAATCCTGTGAATCCGAGGCATATTGGCACAGAAAGACATGGAAGTGGAGCAAAAGAATCCTTACTGCCAGGGCGGTGGAGCTACGTTGCTGCTTGTTATAGGGGCTGTACTTGGGCTTTATGGGTTTCCCAGCCACCCTATCTTTGTGTCTCCTGCTGGAAATGTGCTGCAAATACAGCAGACCATCACTCATTCCAAGAGAATGCATTTATGATCCATAATAATGTTATAATCTAATTACATAACAAGCGATGCTGTGGGTTAGCCTAGCGAGCATCACCTGCTTAAGCTGAATCTCCGAGTTGACGTGCACGTCGCAGATCTCGCAGTGGAACGTTTTGTTCTGAAGGCCTGACCCCTTCGTCACAGCAGCCTGGACCTTGAGTTTGGAGCCGGGTCTGGGATAGGCCTTAATGGGGCCGGCTCCATTTCTGGCTTCGAGCATAGTCTTGTGCTTCGAACCTTCCGGGACAAAAACAAAGTATCCGCAGATGACAAAATTTAATTAGGAGTCGCAACCACTGTCGCAGTGGCACTGCGGCCCATTCAAACAAATTAAAGCCATCCACAGTTAAAAGCACAAATATAAATTTTAATTACTTCAAACTGAGATTGCTATGGCCATTAATACTATATGTAAATAATACAGAGTAAATAATTTAATACTGTTGTTTACCATCCTTATTTATTAATTCATAAATATCTATCCATCTGTTAGCCACTTATCCTGGCGAGGGTCCTGGACCCTATCCCAGACGGCACACGGCACAAGTCTTGGGTACACTCTGAGTGGGATTCCAGTGCAATGGGGGGCACATACACGCACTCACAACTGATATATCATCGCTGTCCAAAAAAGACACCATGTTTCTCCAAAAATCCATTATTTCAGGAGTATGAAAAAAACACATTTTCTTAGAAACTACTTTACAGACTTAACTTAAAATAACATAATGAGACACCCTTAGCACCACAAACAGAAGGGTATTTTTACACAGTCGCCAGTGAAGGCTTTAATGTGTTAATGAACTTTGTTGTCAGCAAGGCAAATATGTCAGTGCTAACGATAGAAATTAATTTAGTTTTATATTAACAATGAACTACGATGTTATCTAGCTAGCTACCTAGTTAATAACATTATGTTGTTAAAATTAGCAATACGAAGTAATCTGCACATGGAATCGTCATGAATACAAATGTTAACTACTACCAACATAAATACTAGTTAGACAGATTACTTTATAAAACATCTTTTTATTGGTGAATTACTATAGATGTCAAACGATATCAGTAGACAGAGGAGAATGGGCCTGTTCCATCTATAGTAAGGAGTCATAATCGACAAAAAGTCATTGGACAGCGACAATATATATTACATTTATGAAAATGGTACACTATAAAGTGCATCTATGTTTGATATTTTATCCAGTAGTCTGAGTAAAAGCGATGTGGAGCGATTTCAGTGGCCCCCAAAGGACATCGTATCGCAGCCCCGCAGGGAATGACATAGGCACCTGAGTTGTGAGCCTCCAGCTGGGAGAGCGAGTTGACGGCCACTTTGCATAGCGAACAGTAGAGAAGCTTCTTGGCTTTTTCCTCCTCAGACTCATCAGGGGGTGCGGGTGCCGGTGTCTGCGGCAGCGTCTCGGTGGGGGGGAGGGCGGCCACGGGCTCCGATGCAGGCTTGCAGGGGCTGAGCGCCGGGGCCGTGCCGACAGCAGGGGCAAAAGGTTTGGGAGGAGTGGCAGCTTTAGGCACAGTGGGGGTCGCCTCATTATTTTCTGGGGGAGGGGGGATATGAGCTGACAGTTAGTCCCTACAATGGTAACTATATCTTCATAGATTAAGGGCAACACTTGCACACAGACAAAAATTTTCTGACACATGTTTTCTTTAAATATCATTTGCGTAACCTCCTCCCCCACCCCCTCTGTCCCTGGAGGTGGTTCCCCTGCACGATGGACTTTACTGTCCCCTTTTCCCCGCTTTGACCCTGTCGCCTTGCGACTCGGCATCCGCACACTGGGCAAACCATTGCAACATCCCTCTGAGGGGGAACACTGCTGATGTCAGCAATGTCATCCGCAGTTCATGACACACTCTAGGTGGAGAGCCAGCCAAGATCGGCTCCTCCAGCGTAACGCACGCTAAGCACTGATAAGCATCAGTAGACAGTTTTTTCTTTTCTTTTTTTTTCCAACCACATTTGACTTCTGAATTAATCATTTCCAATTCTTTTACTGATGGCATCCCACCAGATAGCCACGTGACAGACTACAGGAGAGCTGGCCCGTCTCCCGTGAGCTACTGTGTTTACGCTGTAGGTGCTGATGGTGCCAGGGGAGCTGCATATTTTCAATTTAATGCTTCAGGCTCTTAACGCTTGCATGCGACTTCCTACAATAACGTTCACCAAATTGAGGACAGAGAAAATATAGAAAGAACCGGTTTTCATTTCTGTCTTACTCTGTCAAAAACAAATCCAATAATCTGAGCTTATACCATGGTTACTAGTTTTGGAAAGGACAGTCAGTGTAAATTCACAGAGCTTGCCCTCTTTGCAGATAATGGAGAGTGCTTCTTAAGACATAAAAGTGCCACTATATAAATCAGAGAAGTCAAACATTTAGCTGTGTCATTTTTTCAAATTTATCACCACAAGTTAAATTCAACTTCATCCTCTCCTGGTTGAATCTTTTTTTGTTGCTAACAATTACAGATACTGTGATAGAAATGTCCATGTGCCGTGTGTCCTAAACAGAGCTTACATAAACCCAGGAACAGCACAGCGGGCGCCCGGCGGCATGGCGCGCACCACCATGACATTAATCCTCTGTGATCTACGAGAGGATATCAAATATTAATGAGGCCCGGGGTTGTGCTGAACTGTCATCTGAGGAACTTTCTTGTGCATGATAAGGGCTGTGAAATCAGTTAACCACTCTGTGGGGGATCAGGACCCCGTGATGCCTATGTCAGAGGTTTCAGCTTTAAAGAGCAAGTACATATGGGATGTATATACCATTTTCACCATATCATGACCTTCCCCATGGGTTCAGGAGAAGGTCAAGATATTTTAGCATTATTTAAGTGAAGCAGCATTTGCTGAGACCTCAGAATTATATACACAAATGAAATGCTTAAGGGAAGAAAATTATTAGTTCAGTAACACAGAAGCACAAACACATAGAAAATAATATCATGTAAGGAAAAGTCAAGAAATTCACAATATACTTCTTCATATAATAATGAAACTGTCCACGCAGCTGAGAGACTATCCTATGCTGTCTGACCCTAAGATGTAATGATTCTTTCTGAGGTGCTGTGGCTCCGATACAGATGTGGCCATTATGAATAGCACTGTCGCAATAACCTTCCTTATCGCTCGACTTGAACTTCTCTCCGCTTAAACACGATCGTCCATCACACCATACAGTCACGGGTTTCAGAAACCCTTAACGCACATCAAGAAGGCCTGAAATCTGAAATGACCATCCAGGCCAGTGACACAAAAGGGATTTAATTCCACCGAGAGTGATCTGATTACAGATATGTCAGGCCAAACCCCTCACCTATGCTCGAGGAGAGGAGGGGCGTGCCATCAAAGGGGGCTTGAACAATGCACACTTACCTCTTCTCACGGGAATGAGCTATGAGAGGATGGTGATGTGGTTTCAAACACCCCTGGGCATTAAACCCAAATGAGCATGATGCTCTCGTCTCACAGGAGCCTTTGAATAAGTAATCCCCCCGAGCGGGGCTGAGGCATTATTCAGGAGCAGGGGAGTAACAAAGGAAAACAGTGCGTGTGCACACAGCAGCACATGCATGTGTACACATACACACACACGCACACAAGCCGGTGACAAAGATCAATGACACGAACAAAAGAAATTAAACAGCAACTCAGAGCATGCACATCACTCAAAGGAGACACGACGGACAAGAACAGAAGGAGCTATTAACCTGGTTGGTCAGGGCTGCTGGCAGTGCCTGCCGTGGAGCTGGTGATTGTCTTTGCCTTGTCCCTGGAAGGAGCATTTTTCTGCTTATTTTTCGTAGACTCCTGTGCTTTGAGCTTCTTGGCATGTTTACTGCCTTTGTAGTGTGCCTCGGCCTGGCTCTACAAAGGAGAACAAATGAACCATGCGATCAGGCTCATTTCTAGCATGGTATCTCCTCGTGGGCCACAACACTCAAGGAAAAGACGCAGCTTTTAATAGCAGGCACCATTTTCAAAGGGATTGGGAGGGTGGACTTGAAATATTTACACATGCCCGACGTGTGTGATTAAGTTGTCTGCGTTAAAGTACTGGAATGTTCTGACAGCTATAGGGAAAACTTTTCGAATTTTGGGAAAATTAGCATGTTAAACTGGTGTCCATATTGTGATAA
The DNA here is from genome assembly GCA_011763525.2 of Mormyrus iriodes. Taxonomy (NCBI): domain Eukaryota; kingdom Metazoa; phylum Chordata; class Actinopteri; order Osteoglossiformes; family Mormyridae; genus Mormyrus; species Mormyrus iriodes. Next base: position 8,568,185 of record JAAGVU020000035.1, read on the forward strand.
TATTTTAATCAAAATACAATTTCATGTGAAAACATAAGTAGAGCATTTTATATGAAGCAATAGAGTTTAGAATAGTTACCATTCAGTATTCGCTTAAATGTTTTAAACCAAAAGAATCAGACCAGAAGCAATTTTTATAGTAAATACAAAACGTTTGTTATGATATCACTGTAACAGAAAATGAAATGAGAATACTGCTTGAAGGTAATCATGGTTAGGTGTCCAAGGGAATAGAAATAACTAACGTTCTAATAAATTCAAAAATATTTCTCATTTCCCAAATGAATTTCAGCATGTAAGAAGTCCTATTGGTTTATTAAATTGAGGTCTCTTGTGTGCATAATAAATCAAATCACAACCATTGTACACCACGATTCAGTGTTTAGGAGTTATTCTGGGAAATATGGCACCTTATAGAGCAGAAAAATACAGACTGGCAAATAAAAAAGGCATTGGCCTAGAAGTAAAATTAGTAATAAGTAATATGGAGTAGCTGTTAAGTGTGTGTGTTGGTGTATAATCTGTTAAAGGACAGTGTATAAAGGCTAATGTTAGTCATCAGACAGCCAATTGCCTTTTATAAACTGTCTACATAGGTGCCTCTATTGAAAGAAACATATTAACTCCACAGTTAATATATCTTTTTTAATAAAAAAAAAACATAACTCATGCATGCAAGTAATGTAATGGTAAGGCGTAAGGGGAGAACAGTGCATATAGGTCTTCAAACAGAAATCTTTATGTTACGGATTACTGGTTACCAGAAGCAGAGGACAAGGACACGGGGACACTGCAGAGAGACTGTCCACTGCCCGCTTGCTGGAGTGAAGTGGATCGTGAACACAGCAGCGGTACACAGCCACAGTACACATCACAGAGAGAGCAAAGCGAGGACTGCGGTTTCTCTGCCACCACAAAGCCAACACTTGTCACCATCATTCACTGTCACTTGTGTGACCAAAACCAAACTGGGCACACTCATACAGGCGAGGACGCTATGGAGTTGAATGAAGTCGAAAACCAGCTATGAGTTTTGCCTGTTCGTATAAGTCACGGACGGCTGTATGGCTGTGCAGGACAGCCCTCACATTGAAAGTTTACTGTTTTTATTTTTAAGTACCACATTATATTTTGTCATGGATGATTCGAAGGAAGTTCTGAAGTGTGTGAGGCACTGGTCTTATAGCTCAGAGTTCGTTCTTAGGCCTATGACCATGCACCAGTAACGAGGAATCAAGATGACCGGGATTTTGTACGATAGCTGCTCCCCCGATCTTACTGTAATTGCGGCTTGCTGGAAGCATGTTGAGATCTGTGCCTATTATTGCACGGTTTTTTGGTGACCTGCAGTATGTAAAACAGCTATGGGCTCAGAGACAGCAGGACAAAATTGACAACAAACATGAAAGCTATGAAAGAGTCAGAAAAAAAAAACATCTCATTTCCAGGTGCTCATTGCATCAAGCCATGGAAGGTGAATCATTACATCTGATAAATCACAGAGATTCTTAGTTAGCCAGACAAAACTATTCAGGCTCTATTTCTTACTGCTATAATACATACCAGCATAATACTTAAAAATGTTACCTTTTACTGTCAGTATTTGCAAACAGAAAGACTTACATACAATTTCAGTACAGCTTTCATTGTCCCACAGTATAGCTTACATTATTTGCAATAGCCATCAACAGTAAAAATATCTGCAGCTATTACACATGAGCTTAACTGAACAGATCATTCTTTGTTAATTCCATTACAGAAACCACAGTCCTATATTCAAGACTACATGAATCCTAGTGCAGGCATTTTTCAGCATTAAAATCACTGGCTGAGTGGCATATGACTGTGGCAGACTGGTGATGAGATGCCTAAACGTTTTTTTCTTTGGATCACTTGGATGAATCAGCAAATTATACAACACAAATGTTCTGTGCACTCACGCCAACTGTCAAAACTATAAGCCTTTCTTTCAGTTTGCATTTCATTTCAGTGTTCAATTCGTGCAGTCTCATCACTCTCTGAACGAAAGCTGCCTTTCAAACTCATTTTAATCAAAACGTTGCACACAGTTAGATGTTAGATGTTGTTTTTTTTCCCTGAACCATGATTGGATAATTTTCAAAAAGAACTATGATCCAATGAATTCCAAGCTGTGCAATTACCTTTCATTTTGTTACGAAGATTCAACTTCCAGCTTTCTGCTATTACCACATTCCTTATCATTGCTCCAGAGAAGAATATAGAAAATCAAGTTTTAATTGGTTTAGCTTTACAGGACTGAGGCTAGAAGCTTGCAAATCCAAATTATTTATATGCATATTTGGATGCATATTAGTGTCAACATTACTTCTGCAAGTCTGTTTCTACCAACGATGGAGTTTTAGCAGTGAATATAAGGTATTGAGTAAAATAGGCTGGGCCATTAAATTCTTTACCAAAGGCATCAGGAGCAAAACATGCAGATACTATCTATAAAAAAAAAGAAAAATTCATGTCCATATTTCATGAATGGGAATGCTCACACTAATATGGGCATTGTCATTCAAGCGGTAAACAAACAAAACATTTATAGATCATCTGATTGACTTTTCTGCTGATAGTAAAACATTATTCCAGTTTTTATTAAAATGCAGTTTTTCAGATTCATTCCTCTTTCGGCAGTGGCTTCAACCATGCAAATACACCATGAATGCCAGATTCATGTAGCCAACATCAAATGTTAACTTTTCAAGCCACTGTATCGTGAAGAAGCCAAATCGTATTTAAAAATCGGGAAAATGCTCGCCTCCCACATAATGTTACCTCACAGCAAGTAGTGCTGATATTTTCTTACATCTTCATCCAGACAGGGAAGGACTGTAACCCTGAAAATCAGACCTCAGCATCATTCTGTAGCTCACGTGTCTGGGCTTTAGTCTCACAGCGTTATTTTCCTCATATAAGTTCTGCTAGAAACTGAACATTGTACCCCGGAATGAAACACTCACTTCTAAATTAATCATACCTCATTATAATTAATTGGAAACGTTAACACTGAACAATGACATCACCGTTCCCACCCCCCTGCCCCACATATCTTGTTACCTTTCAATCTCGTAATGACTTAGCAACGATCGCATGGCAAGCGCCGCACTCTAACACGCTCGCTATCACTAGACAACATCCTTTACTGTAAGCGACTGGAGTCTCAAAATATTCTTTAACAGACACTGTATTAACCCGTCGGCGAAGCTACAGAGGATCCTGTGTGTTAACTACATCTTGCAGGCAAGAGGATAATGAATCTTTAATGAAGGAAGCAGACTGGATGTGGGCCCCCATATCTACCATCTAGTCTTAATTTCACAAACATAATTTAGGGCTTTTGGACAGTAGCCATACCTTCCGCAGCCTCTTATTTCAGAGAGATCAACTACAGGGAGACCATGTGATATCTAAGTGCATGGCTGCTGGTGAGTTTTTGACCTATATAATTCACTTCCTTGTTTGCTTCTCCGCCCAAAGTGGATCGTGTCTCCAAAAAGGCATAAAGTGTGTCAGAGGAAAATGACCGATTTTCAAAGTCACTCTATCAGAGCCCCCTTGATATCAATAATTCCCTGGATTTAACCTGACTGGCGGGGCAAGGAGTTCTGGTGTGGTTCAGTGTCACCGCATCCTTGGCAGGTCCCTGGGATGGCTAAATGTAGGCATAACACCAAAGAGCTGGAGTAGAGATGACACTTTGGTGTCATCTGTTCACCCCGGTCACGCAAGTAACACACCCCATGCGTTATGCACATTTAAGGAAGCAACCATGTACACACAAACACGAACACTGCACAAGCTAGACAAATAATTTATTTTTCAACTGAAACATCCCTTAAGGAAAAGGATATTTAAAGTTATGTGCTACAGTTAAAACAAGAGTATTTTGCCTTCTTCTCTGAGGCCTTTTTATTTAATTCAAAACCTACTATTTTTTGAGAACCATACTTTGTGTGTCCCATATATGAACCAGGTCAGATCAGTCAGAATCTCACCAAGGTCACCAGTATGTTATTAAGTGCAAATAAGGATTTATTTAACCTAGCCTGGTGCATACCTGCACGAATGTTCAACATCCGGTTCCTTTTTGCAGAATTGTACTGAAAATAAGTGCTAGGCTTCAACAACCACTCCTGAGGACTGGCACCATTTTGAAAATGTACTCAGCAGTGTATTTTCTTGTTAGAGTGAAGATCGCAATGATAAATAGTAACACTGCGTCAAAATGATGAATGACTTAGGCTGTATGTCTGGCATGTGCCTGACTGACAGCATAATTATTACACTTAAAAAGTTTCAATCTGCTGGAAATATGGGCATGTATGTTACACGTTGCATATGTAAAACACTTCTTGGGTGTTAGCTATAAAATACTGCAAGGATTTGAGACATAAATCCTGGGAATGAGTCATTGCTAATCAGACGATGTTTGTGATGTTTGTTGTAACTTTGTGCCAATTCAACTGTTTTAACAAGCGCACTGTAAAATCAGAATCTAAATTTACACACAATAAGCTGTCCTGTGAAGGTCAATAAATATTTGGACAAAGACTCTGTAGTGCAAACTCCATCAGTATATGGTACTGGTACTCCTTTAGCCTGCGCTGTACTGGCTGTCACGCTCCACCACTGGGTGGCGCACAAATAAATACGTTCCAAAGACACATACATTTCATTGCATTACATTTTCAATTACTTTGTTCTTTATCTTTCAAATAAATAAGGAAGGCATTGACAATAAAGCCAAAGGAGAGGCTTAAGTTATATTATTATTATGAGGGCATGCAGAAATGTGAACTGAGCGGCAGAGCACATGCTAAAGTGACAGCATTATACCTGTGTGTAAACCACAAATGCTGCTGTTCCTAACCACCACATCTAACATTGTTTAGAGCCCCCTGGTTGATGCCTGGGGGAGGCAGATCAGCCTTGCATGTAACACGAGAAGCACTCTGCCTTCCGGTGAGAGCGGGCGCGCCCCACCAAAGTAAATGTTTCTTGCACCACTCTATGGAGGATCTCACTATGCAAACAGTGCCATTATCATGCGGCTAAAGAACAAGCAGTGCTAGACTAGGAATGACTGTTTGTTTTGGAGTAATTACATTAGGAATGGACTGTAGTCAAACAGAGAATGGAGGGGCGGGACACATATCAGTAATGAAACCTCCGGTAGTATCGTTTTGCGATAAGAGTGGGGCTTCACAGTATATTTGTTGCATGTCCTTCCTTACAGGATCACCTGTACTAGAACAAAAGTGCCGATGGCGTTTGTGCTTCGCTTTGAAATAAAGCAAATGTGAATGAAATACGCAAAAGAATAGATGGGGGTTCCAGACACCTGTTTATCCCCCCGTGACCAACTGGAATTTCCTTCTATAAAGACGAACGGGATTAAATTGCCTTGTTATTCTCAGACACGAAGGAAAGATGGCAGCAGTTTTACAATGCCAACAACAAAGGCTGCTGTCATTGAGAAGGTGTACAATGCCACTCAAAGGGAACGCAGCTCAGCAGGTATAAGATCTAAAGCAGAACTATTTTGAGGCTTCTTTCACTGGAAATAGACTGTGTTTAATATGTTTATGTACTTTATATGTATCAATGGTCTGTGGAGCTTAGTGGATTAGGTGAGAAGGTAGGAGGAATTATATAGGAAATTGGATGTCAGTTACTGGTGGTTTATTCCAAATCAGACTTCGGAGTTTGCAAAAATAACATTCACCCTTCCTGAGAAGGCATGAACAGAGCCTCCTTCCATCAGGCACAATGACTCATTCCAGCACTCAATAAGACATTTCATCTCCATTTAAACACAACGCACCAAGGCCAAGGGTGAGCAACAGGGGTTATGGATGAGAAGAGTTTTACACAGACAGGTCAGCCATAAAGCAGAACAAGAGTGAAAATCATTGACTTGGAGTTAAACAACAGACTGGATTATTATGGAGAAAAGAGAGACACATCTTTTCTCCAAGAGAACTGTAGTCTGAAAGCTCTGCACATTAGTCTGGAAAATGAGATCCTCTCTTTTGCATTGTGACCCGCTGAAATATATCTCTTACCACTTCTAAATGGAAGAATATAAAATGTACTTAAACTTTTCAGCGCTGAGCATTTAAATCAATTAAGCATTTAAATCAACGAGTTTTTTCTGCAGTGCATTTCCACAAGCAATTTATCATCACCTTGTGATAAATCTTCCAAGGGGAATGGAAAGGAAGAAAAACCAATTTCGCAAATACGAGAATGAATTAAACATGCCGGATGCTCGCTTTACTGAGGCATTGTGTGTAAGGTTACTAAGATTTCTGATATAATGACAAAGATTATATGAAATTCAGAGTATATGTCAAGCAGTCTGCTGCACATAGCTGTGCAAGACAATGCACACACGTTGAGCCTGCTAACGTAACTGAGCGTGCTGCACTCCGACTGTCTCTGAACAGGCAGGGACCACGTTCGCGTTGGCACGTCGGCTATGATGCCCCACTGAAAAGGGAGCAGAGACACTGCAGTTGAAGGGATGACCAGATGACGAAACAAGTGCATTTATTTGATTAGTATACGCTTTTGTCCAAAGTGATGTACAACTGGAAAAGTAGGGCCTGGAGCAATTGAGGTTGAGGGCGCAGTGGTAAGATCATGTTGCCGACCATGAGATTTGAAGCAGTAGCCATCCGATCAGAGACATGGCATCCTAACACACCTAACACGTACCTGCCACCTAAGCCTCCACACACTAAGAAGGCTTTTCTCGACTGGAGAGCACCAGCCACTAAGGGCTGGTTCCTGCAGCAGAATGACTTCGGGTTTAAATGTAATGGTTTCATCAATGCTGTGTGAGAGAGAGGGACGATACGAGCACACTGTCCCTACGAGACCTGCCTGTGCAGAGGACACCGCATTAAACCTGACTACCACCGACGCTCACTCTTTACTCCATGACAGCTAATTTCCTGGCTACCAGATTGTGTGGACTACAGTTGTATTTAAGAAATACACCTGTGTTGAACTGCCAGACAACAAGATCCGCAAAACCTGCCACCAAATCCAGCTTCGGGCATTTGAGAAAGCACAGGGAGATTCGTAATAAGGGAAAAAACTATACATCTAGAAAAAATAAAGGGGGTCTCATAACAAATTCAAGGCTGGTTCTGTGCCTAGGGACGCCATCCTCGCCGTCCCACAAGCGCCTTTCATAGATTTTCTGTAATGAGATGTACCCCCTCACGTACCTACTTCCTGACAAAGACAGAACAGTGACAGGCAGAGTAATGCCCCTTAATTTTCATCTCCCTGGCCCTTGATTTCAACCTCTAAAACTTTTTGACTTATAAATCAGCTTCTAGGAGACGACAGAGTTGCGTGAATTTGCTTTCAGTCATACGAAAAAGCTAATAAAAAAGTATGTATCAGCCCATTGTGCGTTAGAGAGTTGTGCCACATTCCCGATCTCCCAAAAACAATAAAAGACAGAACTCTCCTATGGGTCCTCTGGCAGATGATGTTGAGTGAACATTCTCCTTGTTGCTTCCACTGCATTTTCAGTTTAAAGATTAATCTATGAGAGCTGTATGAGAATGGTTGGGACATTAATATTAATTAAGCCTGAAAACTTGAAATTAATCAACTACACTATTAAAATGCCAGCCACATAATATCCAGATAATACAAATTACCATATTCTGTGGTCAAATTAAGTGTTTGAAAATAACCACAAAGGAGAAAACATGGCACTTTCATTCAGTATGCTTAAAAGGACCTAGCGGTACTTACCTTGATTATAACATGTGCTTAAGATTGTCAAGAGACTAAGGAGGCTTCCTGTTTGATTTCTGTCTGTCCATCACATATGGCAAAAGCATATAACACCTAGCAACAGGGTTGCACCTCTGTGGACTCGACCTTATCACTTTTCATGCCAACCTTTGTCAAATTCTACATATACAGAGAGACACGCACACGCTGCACTGATGTGTAACGACATTCCTCGAAGACAGGCAGATGTTTTTCAGAAGAACACATCCTATACTCACGTCTGAATTAAAGCGAAGCTGGCAGATGCTGCAGGAAATAACTTGCTTTTTCTTTGGAGGGATGGAGACCCCAAACGTGTGGTTGATCACGGCTTTCTGCACAGGGTCCATCTAGGATGACAGGTACAGCGGAGAAGGAGGGGTTAACAGCGGATTGTGGAGGGCAGCCTGGTCCATCCCTGAGATCACGGAAGAGGAGATCCTGGAGTCCCACACAAAGAGAAACTGATAAATACTGGCTGAGTTTGGGGGTTTCAAAAAAGGCACCATAATTGTGTTTGGGACAAAATCAAGGTAGACAGAATAAACACTGGAGATGGATGAAAACAAAAACAGGTGCGGATATAATGACTGGGTTCCTCCTGCTTTAGCATACAGCAGAAATGCTGTGAGCTCTTTGTTTTTCAAGCCCTTTAAGATGCCGGTAGCTATTTCCAAACATACCCTCAGGATGAAGTGTCAAGGTGTAGGATAAGGAGGCGCGCTAGATGAAGAGCCAATGCAGTCGCAATGAATCCAGTGCCAAGTAGGTAGATCTGTCACATTCTGAAAGAAACCTCATGCTTTCTTCTAGGCACCTGGGGTTTCGTATATGACCTTGGCAGCAGTGCGTCTCAGCAATTACGGTGAGAGTATAGAGGAAAACTTGCACAACCACAGGCAACTGTAACTCGGCTGACCGCCGCCTGATTGCATAGCGACTTCGAGACTGACAAAAATCAATGACAGATAAGTAGCAAGCAAGATGCAGAAGACAGAGGAGCATATATTAACTGACAGGAGTTTGAACGACAGCTGCAAAAGCATAGCTGAGTACCTGGAGCATGTGTAGGATCTCCATATGAGTTCAAGAGGTGGGCCGTATAGATGATAAGGAGCGTCCAGTCTCAGGACTGTGGTGTGAGCGTACAGCGGTAAGTGCCCAACCGCACTGCTAAACAGCGAACGCTTGCATTCTATTACTCCTTCTGTTTTGCTTCCTCTCTCTCTCTCTCTTGCTCCTTCTCTCTCTTTCTCTCTCTGACTCTCTCTCGCCCCTCACACGCGAACACATACGCACGCCTGCCGGCCTGTCAGCTGATCTCCAGAGACCCTGACTCCTGATTACTGCAGAACGTGCGATGAGCGTCTGTTAACGGCAGAACGTTGGGGTGTCACTTGCTCACGGTAAGAATCAAGAAGCAAATCCATTAAGAATTTATATGTTATTACTCACTGGGAAGGTGAATTACTGAAAAGTCAGAAGGCACCACTCTGCCTCCCCTTAAGTAATACAGCTACTTTTAATCTCAGGATAATCGCTTATGCTTGACCGGGTGGGTGCATTTCCCAAACTCTCTCCAACTGCCCCAAAAATGCTCCTTTGAGTAGTATGGCAGCCCCGAAGACTAACTAAACCTGACAGATGGCCTTTTGTGTGCACTAATGCAGTACATGATTTCAGCACGCAGAGATACCCGAGGGTGTCCGATAATTGTAGCAGGCTGCAAAGGGGCAGGCACCTGAGATCATGTCTAATTTATGAAAACAAAGAGCGGAGCCTCTGCAGGCCGGCCCACAAGACAACACACGGTGTTCTGCAAGAGGCCGTTTGGTAATCTTTAATTAAAACATACCGTTATATAATTTCAGGGACAGCGATATCCTTTTACATGAAAATACCCTCACATGAAAGGTAAAGAAAACACATGATGCTCTGAAAGGCGCCAGCTGCTGGCTGCTCTTTAGTGCACATTTAATTGCCTGTTTGCTTTTTTCCTGACCTTTCTGAACACTATCCATATATAGACTCGTTTAAAAAATGTATTTTACTGCTGTTTTCTTTCCCCCTGTCCGTGCTATTCATCACCTGAATGCTGGAGAAATTCCATTTAAAGGTTAGCTTTTAGCTATCACTCAGGCGTGGCTAATTACATTTCGGCAACTAGCAGAAGCGTAACAAGGACACACTTCAGGTACCTTATTACTGAACAACCAATTCCGATCCCGTATGTCATCCTTCTCTCCTTACAGACTCAGCGTAATGTAAAAAGTGATTGGAACTCGAGTCCTGTTTAAACATTGCCTTCCTGGCCACTCAGTGTGCCAGCTAAGGCTGCAGTTCCACCAAAATGCCGCGGCAGAAGAACAAGAACAAGTTAAAATAAACTAAAAGAAACAAATAAACAGATAAATTCTGGGAAACAGAAGATCAGAGGGAAAGAGAGCAGTGCACTGGGGCCATGGCGGGGTCCCACTTCGGACAGACATCAGAAAGGAGGGCATTCAGAAACACAAGGCTGGAGTCAGGGTCTGCTGGCAATCCACAGCAATAGCTTATGCAGCCCATCTTGAGTGAACTGAATTGAAGCTTCATTTGCCACTTACACAGTACAAGCACACTGCAATTCCTGCACGGTTTGGTCAAGTTTTAAAAAGAGCAAACAAGACCATGACATTTGGAAGCAAAGATGTGCCCAGGTTTTTACGATTAATTAAGTAAACTTAAACAGATACGAAAGATAAACAGGGGAAAAAAGATGGGTCCAGTCTAAAAGCCTCTAAAATTGGGATCCATTAAAAGCAGACCAAAACCAGGTTTCTGCTGTGATGAGAACGTAAGCCAGCAAAATGACACCGTAAATCCTAACAGTGTATCCCTAAGCCACATGCCCGACACATGTTCTTGTGACTATACTCACAGAGATTGCCGTTCCAGCTATAATGCACGCCAACGAGGGTGTCCTATTGATTTTGCGACGCGAAACTTTATTATCTTTGAATCTGAATTAGTATCTCTGTGACGAAAACACTAACATTCCCAAACAAGTACAACAAACAAATTCCTTGTGTCTGCAAGAATTTTAATGGGCTGCGAGCACCATTGTGTGCTGTGTCCAATACTGTACAGAACTGAGTAACCGCAGTGAACCGAATAACCACCATACTTTGCCAGTGATTTTTAACGTTGCCATGGCCCACTCCTGAATGAGCCTGAAAATGATCTATTCCATATTTTTAACTGTGTCTCAGTAGATAAAAGCCAGATTGATGTCTTCCAATAATCTAATAAATCTTTAAATGCTTTTAAAGCAACCCAATTCATTGCTTTTATAAGGATTAGCAATGATATTTTAACCAGCCGGCTTGAATTTCATGAGGAGAGGGCCCACCATTTAATGCATTATCTATTTACATATCAGAGTGTAATGATGGATTCAACACTCCATCTATCCCCCAGTGCTAATGAAATCCCACGGAACGGATTATGTGCTAAAATAAGCTAAAAGGTATCCGCTTTAAAATAAGTACCACTGCTTATCATGAGAAATACAAGACGGTTACCAGGGTGCCACTTTCTTCAAATTCCGTTTAATATAAAATGTGAACCACTTCTGACAGCAAGAGCTGATGAAACTAACTGCTGCTTTTGATATTTTTACCACTGACCGACAACAGCTATAAGTCATGTAAGTGTCTGTTTATTGCTCATATTAAACCGAACGGTTTCTTCGATCGAAGTATTCTTTACAACTGTGAAACGAGTGAACGATATTTTGCGATAAAGGCACGTTAGCGATCCGTCAGGTTTGTGAAGCCTGGGATAAATTCGTATTAATGATGCCAGATATTTTCTGACCTCGATCCACTGCTGCCCCTGTTACCATGGAGAAGAAACACAGCCATCATGAAGAGCGACATGGCCAGCATATGAATAGCTAACTTTCTTAATCAGAAACAGCCAATCCATAGTTATAAAAAAAAACAAAATCTCAAAATAAGGTCCACAAGAATGTCAGAAGACTACGCACATTACTTATTGCAACCAAATTAAAAGAATGATGCCCTTTTTTATTTGTAGGAAATACTCCAGCTGGTGGCATCATTATACTGAGATTACATATAATTGAGTTCTCTTTCAATACTGTGATTACAGCTTTGAGCAGCAGTTAATTTCCAGCAATAGCACTACTGCAGTTCCTTTGTTCCTTGAGACAACAGAAGCTGAGCTAAACACACTTATTTGAGAGAGGCTGATTTTGACAGGCTGCCATGTCCTGAGGCAAGACTTCCACTAACTGCCTTAAAGAGCGCTGTTGCATCAGGCCTTGGGAGGGCTGCGGAAAGGCTAGCAGCAAGGCCAATACACGGTTAAACAAAACCAACCCCTCAGTTTCTCTGAATGTTTAGGTTCATCAGATCTCTCCGCTACCTGCTGACACCACGCAACCTGCATTTTTGGTAAAGAAAGGCTAAAATCAATTTTTACTCCTCTCTGGTCAAAGTGGACATTGCTATTGGGATGGGTGCGGGCGGCGGATCGATGCCCAAGGGCTTCACTTTGCTCGGTATGCAAACAGCATCTCTGTCACACTTGTACGGACTTTTTAAATTGACTCACTGATAATTGCAAATTAATAGCTAGGAGCTGAACTCCGCCTGCAGTGCTAGACTCAATTCTTTGTAGTCTTTCTGAAGCAAGGGAGGTATTATTTGCGATTTCCTGTTTTCTGAGGATGACACAACTGCGCACCGCTACTGTTGAAACCGTGCGGTGCAACAAGCCGGGCTTTGAATGTCACACTCGGACCGCCAATCACTGACAGCACGCGTGAGACTGGAGGCGGCGTAAAAGTAAGCTCTCGTGCTTCTTACGCGGTACCTTACGGCAAGCTTACCGTGTTGAAATTGGGGAAGAGCCCGGCCGGAGAACTTGTGTCCACTGAGAAGGACATGAACGGTTTCATGTCGAGCGTGGACTGCATCATCAGAGAAGGAGTCCGCACCAGTGCAGGAAGCGTGTTGCTATGGCATGAACTTCCTGCAAAGACAGCGAGAGAGAGAGAGAGAGAGCAGAAGGGAGAAGTGACACAGGCGTATCTGACGCAGAGAGGAAGATCTCCGGCACTGTCTTCTCAGCGCTCTACAGCAGCCTGCTTAGGATGAGGGGCACAGCCCAGTGCAGGCATGTTTTTCACAAGGAGCTCGTCAGCATGGGGATGTGAACATGGCATGCATATTAGTTTGTCTGGTAGGGTGCTGTGATGGAGTTGGCATGGGGGCGCTGCCGGGGCCCCCCGGTTGCTAGGATTCAGGTGCAGGCCCAGGAGGCTACTGCAGCCCGACGTACTGCCAGGCTCACAACACCTACGCTACGTTAACAACACTGGGACTCATCCACCTGCCAAAACATCTCCGTCAGCGTCCAGGAGCCCTTCTGCATCGCTGTGGGTGTCAGCAGCAGTTGCACACTGGACCTAACCTCTGCATTTTCATCAAACACAGATGTGACAGTGTGTGCGTGTGCCATGCGATGGGTTGGCATTCCTGTTCCAGGGTGTACGTCATCCTTAGCTGCTGCAGATAGGCTCCAGACCCGAGCTCCTCATCCCTGATCAGGATAAGCTGTTAGAGTGGACAGATGGATGGATGGTTGGATGAATGGATGGATGGATGGATGGATGAATGGATGGATTGATAGCAGGCACTAAGGAACTATGCACTAGTTAATCAAGATCCATGCAGTGATGCATGCCAGACTGCACAATCTCAACCACAAGAGCTGCCAACCAGCTGGAGGAAAACAACGACCAGATGTTCAACCAGGAAATACAGACGACACACAAGACCCCTTTTATCTGCATTTTTTTTCTAAATGCATGCATGTGGAGCGGCAGAAATCCAAATGATTTAACGCTTTCTGGAGGAATGGGCCACCTGTTTAATTCCTGGAAGGCTGAAGATCCAAAAAAAAAAAAATGCCAGATGCATATAGCACACAAGCAGACCATTGCAATACTCCTCCTGCATATCGTGCCCAGGATATCTGAGGATCTCCTCTCTGTCACAATGAAAGTCAGCGTCTCAAGTCTTGCAGTAATTGGACTGTGATCACCAGATGCATCACAAGCCTGGAGCGTTGGGGGCTGAGGTCCTGAATGAATCTGAACAAGCCCTGAGTGATTTTATTTTTTGCTCAAATGTTTTAACAACCATGCTCTCAGTTTGTGAATTCCATGTACCACAGAAGTTCTAGACCAGGGCTGTGTTTCCCAAAACCTTCATAGTGCTGCGATCAGAGAGAGAGAGAATTCAATATGATGACCCGCAGACAGATTAGGTCTCTGGGCTAAGCTCCTGATGTCTTAAGAGCCTATCAATGTCCCTGGTGATCACCACTGTCAAGGCCTCACAGGTTCAGCATTACAGCCCTGCTGCCCTTATCCTGGCTTTGGCAAAGCTGAAAAATGCACCAGAGTACCGATGAAAAATTTGGCACAGAAAGCAATATACATTTCATAATACAAAAATAAGAGAAATTACAGCTGAGAGGGCAGGAGTTACAGTGATTAATTTCACGTAAACGACATCGGTGATGTGAAATAAAAAATTTGAATTCAGGATTCACAAAGATCACGCACAGATTTCTACGAAAAGCCTGGGATCACAGAACATTGTTTACATACAAGCAAAAATGAATTTGTAAGTCGAAGCAGACAAGCTAGTGTCTCACCAATGAACCACACTTCCAGAAAGACTCAGGCAAGCTCCTTATGTACAATTACTTATATGACCCCGTATGTGAAAATGAGGCATTTTTAAAAAAAAACAACCCAGAGTCAATTAAGAGATGATCAGTCTTTGGCTGTTTATATTTAATTACGCAATAACTAACTCGTAAATTGTGCATCAAAGTACATTTCATTTAAAGTGACAGCAAGTAATCACAGAGGAAGTTCTGACATTTAGAAGAATGAAATTAAGAAAAAAATCTATTTTTGCAATGAACAGAGAAAAACATATTATTTTATTACCACTTACACAAGGCTATTGTTATTATAACTTTAACAGAATTTTCATATATCTATACACACAGAAACACACACACACACACTGATTTTATAAATACATACATAAAATACACAACATAAAATTATTCAAAGGCATGTAGCTCTATTAAACAAAAACAATGAAAAGAGAAATAGGCAGAATATGTACCAAAATTTAGTCTCTTCTACTAATATGCTTCATTTTACTTATTGGTACAGTATGAAAAAATATGTTACAGTATCTAATAGATACTATCTATGGTTGTGTGTATATTAAATACACTATATATGTGCATAAATGACTATGTGTGCGTAAATGATTACCACAAACAAGTCAGCTTTTTGAAATGAGAACTTTGCAGACTGTGAGTTGGGTCGGCTTCGCTCAAGACTGCTAAATCAAAGGAGGGAATGTGGCTTTTTCTGACCTCATTCCAGTTTTTCATCTCTTCTGTGTTGTACTTCAAGTAATTGTGGAGAGTGTGGGGAACAATGCTTGAAGACTATTAGGGGGCACTGTGAACTCGTCTTCCCCGCAGCTGCCTCTGTGATCAGGATTGTATCTTGGTTTTCTTAATGGTGGTCAAGGCCAGCCATTAACTCTGATGACAGCACGGGGTCTGGCTCTTCAATGGCTTATGATTGTTCATCAAGCTAAGATGAAAGAGCCTAACACTACTGTAGTTCCTGTGTGGGCACGTTTGCATGTAAGGAGGGTTATTTGTGTGTGTGCACTTGCTTTAGCCTTTGTGTACCTTCAAATGATTTCTTTAAAGAATGATCAGTCTACATATGTATGCGCACGTGTGTGGGAACTTCAAATTAAATTGTCTAGATTACCTTTTTCAATCCCCTTCTAAGAAAACACAAAGGCTTATGTGAATTGGGGGTTGTAGCGATTCACATTGCCAACGAGGTCAAGTTCAACAATGGCGAATAATTGTCACAGCGGTCTTTTTTATTCAACAGAACAAGTCAACGATAGAGATGTAGATGTAGATGTTGACCTTTTGCTTCTCAACCCACATGTCTCCTAAAATACCTCATCAATTCAGGGAGAAAAACCAATTAAAAGCAATGCTTGTTACCTGGGTAACAATGTTGAGTACAGCTCGATAGTACAGAAATATTACGGCAAAAGGAAAGGAATTTTACACACAGAAAGAGAGCGGCATGGAGAGAGAGCGAGGAAGACAGAGACAAAGGGAGCCTTGCATCAAACATTTATATTGTGAACATTGTTTAACCATAGAAAGCAAAGATACTTGAAAGCAGGGCAAAATTTCTCGAAGCTTCTGGTTTGGATACTGTCAAACGGGGGAGGGGGATGAACTCAGGTGAAAATGAAATCCTTTTCACTTCATATGTGCCTTATTTCTGACCATATTAGACGAGGGTCTGATTTTTCTCAGTCCAAAAAAAGACGCTCAGATCCTGATAGTCGAGTCCAAACCCCATTGGAGCCCTATCTATGACCCAGTCTTATTGTTTTATTTCATGTCCCCTTCGTTGACACCAAAATTGCTATTTGTTCCTTTACACTGTTTTGTGAAACACATCTTCACTCCTGTACTGAGATAAAGCCCCTATTCCCTGCTCCCATTGCCAAACCACATGGTTCTGCTTCCTATCCCTCCAGGAGCGAGGCATACAAGTACATTACGCATATTCATTACGGGCTGCTGTCCTCTCTATGGTGACCACCCACAGGGTATCATGAAGCAAAATACCTCATTAGCAAGCAGTAGAGTTTGTCCTCTGCTTAAAGTTTTTACCCTTTCTTGTATGTACTCGCTACAAGTGTGAAGACTTGATTACGGATTATAAATCAGATGAAAGGACATTACGTCAAGAGGTAGAGAATAACTGGGAATTAATTATGGTAATTCCTCTCCTTGGACACAGTTTCTGAAATCAGTGAGTAACACAAAAAGTTTTCATGAGAAAAACTGACATCACTCCTCCAGGTAAGGATTCACAATAATGTAGCTGCAAGCAATGAGAAGAAAATATTGCAAATCCTAGTTCTTGATTTATAAATCTCAGTTTCACATCTTTTGAAATAAATCCCTTAATGAGAAAAACCATTTCAGCATATGCCTATAGAGCCTATAACAGAATCAGTCTGCTGTCTTATATAGAATTTTTTTTTAAATGAAATAGGCACTGTATAATTCAAGAGAAATGTAGAGTGAAAAACCAAACATCGAACAGCCCTGAGTGTGCTGTCACAGATGCACTTTACTCTTGCTTCTGCTCAGGGTGGAGTTCTGTTTGATCAACATCCTGTGTGAAGTTCAGTCCGCTCACACTGACCACACTCGCGCTCTTTCATAACTCTGCCAAGACCCTTATCAGAGACTTCCTTCTGCGACTGAAACAACTCGCAGCTCCATGAGCCCTCCAGCCTCCAGGCAGCCCAAAACTACAGGAAAGTCAGCATGAGAACTGGGCCAACTTTACCTGTCCCCACCCATACCACATCCGTGCTGTGCCAACCACATACTCTCCATCATTTGTGATAGGTTTCTCAAAGAGACTACGCACATAAAAAAGAGAGCAGCAGATGTCTTTGCTGTGCACATATATAAATGTTTTTTTATCCCCTCGGTTGCCAGAGGGATGTGAATGTCTAATTTCACACTTCACTTTCCCCCCAGTACAGCTGGGTGTCTACTGTGTTTAAATTTTTGAGCACAACAGCTGTCTTTATCCTGGAATTTCTAACAGCCTACAAAACCAGTGCCTCACCAGCACTGACACCAGCTGCAGTGGTATTTTACTCTATTTCATACATTAAGCCTCCCCCCCCCTGCCAGCTATTACTGGGGGCTGTGACATTTTCTATGCACAGCGAAGGTCTTCAGGCTCCTGTGGTGAGGCTGACTTTCGACTTACGTTTCCTCACGACCATTACGACCTCTCTACTCTGAATGGGCTAGACGACAGCGAATCAAAGAGAGCACGGCAGGAACGTTTTTTTTCTTCTATCAAAGGTTAGCGGGACCTCTGCCTCCGCGTACCCAATCAAGTCTTTATAAGACTGTTCCACCTAATAGTCTGAAACACTCTGCAGACTTCATTCAATGAGAATCTACGAAAAGGTCGCCAAAAAATTAAAAGTGTTCTTTGCGCTTATAGGACACTAGACTTCTTGCTCTTTGCAGATAACTTTTCTGACTACACTTATTATTAGTCACTAAAATATTCCTTATTAGATTACAGACTCGGTGCTACTGTGCTGAGGCACGGAGTTCTGTGAAGAGTCAAGTCAAATAATCAACAATTAAAGTTACATTCAGAGTAATATTAATGATTCATACCTGGGAGATTGCTGACAATGAGTGACAGTGATATTAAGGGAACAGTGCGCAAAGAGGGTAAGGTGTCCTTTTGGGGTTCTGTGGAAAAGGGATTTCAATTGTGACAAGAATCAGATTCAATGTGACACAACAATGACTGAGGCTGAAACAGGGTTGACATATTCTTTCTATACAAATACTAGCCAATGTACAACGCCCTTTTGAAATGCAGCTTGGGGAGCAGTAATTAGTGATCAGCCTTGGCATACTTTAATCCTGCTTACAGGTTTACAGATTTGATCACACTTTCTGATTTGGTAATACACATGAGATGTTATGAGTTACTGGCTTGAGAAAAGACCTCATTTGCCCCTGAAATGCAGTAATTTTAAATACTTTTTCTTATTCTGAGTGTGGTAGGAATCCATCCAAAATAATCTTATGTCCTTTTAGAAAGTCAGATTGCATTTCCTAGGGTGTGGATCACAACATAAAGTTTCCAGTGAGTAACATTTTCATGGCACCATGAATGCCTGAGAAACTCAGCATTAAAAATCTTACTAAAAACTGCAGGTGAAAGAATCACATAATATAATTTCCTTTGTATATTTAGGAAATCAAGTGGTGCGGAATAAAGATGTGTGATTTAATATAATTTTGGGCAGAGACCCAGGCTGCAGACACAGGCTGACGGCAGGTCAGCAGAGTCACAGCCGGGTCTGCTGACCCAACAATGTACTTGGCTGGCGTCAGCAGCGTGCCGCTGTAATATTTCCCTCCAAACACAACAATACAGTGAGATAAAGAAGATCCACGTGTCAAAGAGGGCCAATTAGTCAGTGCAACCCCCCTCCTCGGTAACAGCGTGTGAGGTGAGTGTTCGTGCTCAGTGAAGCTAAGAAGGCAGGATCCCTGCTAGTCACCAGCGCTCCTGGCTTTAACGTAACACGAGCAGGTTGTTCCTGTGTCGGGGCTCAGGTGTGCGACAGATTCATCTACGGTAGCAAAAGGCTGGAAGCCATCAATGTTGGGTGCTGGATCCTGCTACATAGTGTGAGAAGAACATGAACGTCCCACCAAATTCCTGGCCTATAGGATGAAGCTCAAAACAACCATGTCAAGCAGTAAAAAGAGGGAACCAGAATGTAAGAAGCCGAAAAGCTGAAAGGTGACTTGTTTAGGATTTTATTTGCGGAACTTTGCCGAAACACGGTACGTTGCCAGCGTCATGTCTGGCGTTTCTATATTATGTTTATAAAACCGCAGCAAAAGACGAAAATCATGACCATGACATCATATTTTCTCTGGCTCCTAGGGTAACTAGCTAAGTAGAAGCACACGGTTGAAAATAAAGCCGTATAAATCCATGCCTTAAGAGGTATTTGTAAAATTAAACTGCAGGAGAACTCATTTCATTCCAAGAAATTTCTCTGTTGACAGACTGGGGACAATTTCCGATGGCAGAAAGGCCACAGATGCCTCGGATTAACCGCACCCGGTGCCCGGAGGGGACCATTTTATCATCCATGTGGCATTCATTTCATCATTCACATTCCTTTGACCTCACCGTGCATTTGAAACCTTATTTAATGGCTGAATCGAGCATGACGTTTAGTGAGAGGACCTGTCAGGTATCAGACCTCCGCATGAAGGTTATGTATCTACACAGGTTGCGTGTCTAGCTGCACAGTGTGCTAAGGGGATGTGGCAATACATGTACTGGGACTTGTGACTCATCTGGAGTCTGAGGGAAGCATTTTGAGCAAAGGTTTCCACTGGCAATTTCACTCACAACATTATGTTATTGTTATTATTATTATTTATTTTTTTCTTTTTTAGAAAAATGTTTGAACAATGCAACCAACTGTAAAGACAGTCTCAAGATACAAAATGCAATTTTGAGGAACAGATTTTTTGGCTTAAAATGTTTTGCGATTATCCTGTGATTCCAAGGGTGAAATTTTGATATCACAAAGAGTCTGTACACCCCCAAAGAAAAACAATTAAATTAAATAACATTCAATATTTTCTCAGTAAAATCTGCAAATACCATGAGAATGTTCCGCTACATCCTGTTCAGCGAGTAAAGAAATTTGAATATCGCCATAATTCCTTAACCGATTGGAGTTTAACGGGTTACACTTCAGCTACATAAAAAGTCAAAATATATATTACGAGGTAGAGTCCATAAATTTAGGTAGTCATTTCATTGGATGAATGGGTACATGCTGTATTCTGTAAACCGGTTAGGTATGGTAGTCAGTTATATGGTTATAAATGTACCAACTACCACCATTCTGGGAGAATCTAATAAACAAATAAATTTCATTTCAGCGCAGATGTGCTAGCCTGAAAGATAATAGTATTTAGATCGGAATGTGCACCACTCTGACCGAAAAGTCCCTCGACAACACGGGAACATTTAATTAGTGTAAATGGGCAACAAAACAAGCATTCAGTTCCAGCAAAGGCAACATAACACATCCATCATCATATGTAGTCAAGTGAGTTTGTCTCTCGCAAGGTTTTTATTTTCCACACATACGTATTCAGAAAAAGGTCTTGAACTGGAGAGAGAGGCCTCCCGCTTAGACTATCACTGCCCGCTACATCTCCCATGCTGAGGGTATGAGGAGGAGAGGAAGATCCAGTAGGGCAACAGCATCAAACCCTGCTATAGAGCATCTGTCCAACACATAATTATTTGATCGGGAATAAGCATTTTTGTTAAATTATTGGCAGTTTAGTTCGTGTCTTTGAATGTACAGCACAGAAAATCCTGCAGTCTGAAAATTTGTTATTTCTGACCATAAACACAGGGGACCTCATACAGCATCTCTCTAAAAATAGGAATGCCAGGATTTTATTCATATTCCAAATTCAATTAAATTGTGTTCAGCTTTACACATAATGTCTATCCCAATGTGGTTACCCCACATTCCCCTATACACTGCTTTGAGCCTAGTAGTACAACATACTTTTAACAGCACAAGTCCTAACTTCACATATTTATTTAACAAATTAATCTATTAAAGCTGTTAGAAAGCACTTCACAAGCTTGGATATAAACTGATGTCAACATAATTTAAACAGGAGAATTCTGAGTAAAAAAAATACTATGATGACTGTAAAAGAGGTATGCACGTCCTACGAAAGGGGCAATACGAAGACCTTAAACGGGTAGAGCTGCAGGGTGTGGGGAGGCTGACAGGGGAAGGCCATTACCCCTCCTACTGGGTAAACAAATGACTCAGAGACTAAACTCTTTGGCTACTGGTGTGGGTCAGTTCACCTGTACGCAGCATGGATGGGACTGGGAAATGAAGGGCAAGGTGTACATCTAGGTCAGCACGCCCATGCTTACCCAGTAACAGAGCACTCTGAAGTCTACTTACTGCCATATTCCACAGCTGTCAGGACCGTACAGCCCAACCTTAATTGCTTGAGGGTTTTTTGTGTGTGTGTGTGTGTGTGTGTGTGTGTGTGTGCGTGTGTGTGTGTGTATGAGATAGACAGATTGGGAGCGAATGCTTTCTCTACAATGGGTGGATACAGCCCTTAAAGGATAGAAGGTATTGTGAGGCAATCAGCCCCTGGCTCCCAGAACACCTGAGTTCTCAGCTGCAAGGACAATGAGGGCAGACGGCCGCCACGAATCAGGCCGGCAAGGCGAGCAGAAAAGGGGAGGCATGTGACTGATTTTAAGTGGAGCTGAACTGGAACGGCGAGTAAACACGGTGGAATGCCGACCCCACAAGGTGGCAAAATTCAGCTGAGAAAGACAAAATCTAATCTCTTTCATCACGCCTGCAATCTGCACTTGCCTAAGCAGTGACTCTGACATTAGCCTCAGATTCAATGTGCCTCTCTCCGAGTTGTGTGTGAAATTGTCTCTCTGGACACAGTCAGAGTTGATAAAATCAAAATCCATGTCCTTCAAACAACCTCAGCTTTGAGAAAAAGTTCACAGTCACACGTATCAACATGAAACGCCCTTCCTGGTCATAGTTCGTAAGTCTTCACCACCTTGATACAAATATTTTATCAAGGTATGTAAATACAGAGGCATCATATAACATTTTCATAATTGTGCCTTATAACACATAAGGGTAGTTATTTATGGAGTATTTGTGGAGCACAACTAGGCTGCTCATTGTCAATAACAGCATGTTATTAAGCTGATCTTCAACCATAAAGAACTAGCACCAATGCCAGAGAGTGAAGCGTCGTAATGCATCGTAAAAAAAAATACGGAGCATTTCTATAAGACAGAAGAAATGTTTTAGGCAACCAAAACTTGTGTTGAAAAAACAACAAAACCATTAGTGACTCACATATTAACAGGGCCTCTGGCTTTGATAGTCATTAACTGGGGGAAAAGGGGGGAATATCGGAGAAAAAAAAACAGAAAATGAAAATAATTCGTGAAATCATTAAACGCATTCACTTGTAAAATGTGCCGGAGCATCTGCTCTTCAAAAGAAGCAAAACAACAACATAAAAACCTACCATCACTTGATCTTTGGTTCACAGCGGGAAGAAAGCTAATAGTATTAGAAGCAAATGCTGTTTAATGCTACAGAAAGTTCTGATCCTCCTATTCAGGCAAGGTGCCAGTTAAACTTGTTGCTGGTAAATTACTCAAAGTGAAGCAATTAAACGTAACAGCTCATTATGTGCAGAAATCACAAAAATATACAGAGAATCAGCATACAAACAACACTTCAAAATCATTTTGTTTATAGTAACTTAAATATATAAAAATTCATTTGTAGCCTTGGTTACTGAATTTAATGTGTTACGGCTGCACTAGTGTTTCAGACAAAGATGGCTTTTGGTCACAAAGCTTATGTTTCCCTCTCTAAGCTTTTTTATTCTGAGAACGAGTTACGCTTTTTGTGCAAGTTAGTATCTATCATTAACCGATTTTACCAGTAGTCGGTCTTGTTTTGGCTCTGTAGTTTCGATGGAAACAAAAACAGCAAGAAGTAGTTCCTCTGCATACCCCCCACATCAACAAACTAACAGCAAGACTTCACCTTCTACTGGAAATAATGACCACTTCTACAGAATTTTGCCCTATGAACTCCAGTGTAGTTCCGCTCTGAGTTGTCTAAGATGGACAAATATTTGCTGAGATTATGCCACTAGCCTGGAGTAACATGCTATTAATAATTCTGTGAAGACAGACATTGTGGTTCTGTTTAGATTTTCTGTTTACAGAGTTTGCAACTTCCCTCCAATACACCAGCTTGTTAAACTTAATAAGTTTATATTTTCAGCCTTGTGCACCCTGCAGGCATTGCAAAATATTCAGAGATGATCTGGTCTAAGGAAGCTTTTTAAAGGTTGTATCACAAATGTTCATAAATGCTTCTGTGATGGCTGACACAAACCTTGAAAATTCCTCATGTTATGTTGCAGGGATGGTGTCGCCCTCAAAACAGGCATACATTGTGTTACAATGCTGTTGTCATTTCTGTGTTTTATCCCATCTTAATGACCCGCTGACGGCAATTCCAGCTTTCATATTATACTCAAAGTCAAACAAAGTGAAAGTTATATCTGTCATCGTAATTACTGTCGTAGCAAACAACATTCAACCAAACTATAATAATTTCGTGCCTTATCACCTTTGTCAAGCAGATTCATAGATTCATACACCACTGCAGAACAAAATGACCCCAGAAACCAGAGAGAGACAACACCAAAATACACACCTGCTTTATTTTACTCATAAGTAGCCTAATTGGTCTACATTTTATGTGAAGCACTGATATGAGCGTTTACATTCCCTACCATACAGGCAGGTGTGACTACATGTAAGCTAGTGTGAAGATTATTTCAGTTACAAGCTAAGAACAAAAGAGAACAAAGAGATTCCCTCAAAGACAAGTTATGTAGTAAAACTGAAAGAACATTGTACGCTTTAATGTTAGATAAAATAAACAGAGACATTATAAAACCTGATTATGCAAATTCTCCCTCAATAAAACCCATAGCTAGCTTAAATAAGCGTCTTGAGGAATATGCTATTAAACTTTAATGATGAAAATATGCAGTGACTGGAGCGAAGGCATGTAATTAATGTTTAAATTTAGCACAGTGCTAGTGGTGATTCGTCGCTGAAGACAAATTTTTTTTTTTTGCAAAAAATGCAGATTGCAGATGAAATGTTCCCCGAATTTCATGTTCTGTTGACATCACCAAAGTTTTGACTCCTCATTACGTCCTTTGATTTCATGCACACACCTCAGAATAAGCATCTCTCTCTCGCTCTACACAGCTGAAGACCCAGTATGTCAAATGAAACTCTATTGTTGGCGGCTAATTCCTCGCCGTAAGCCGGAGAGGGGACAACTGCACGGTGGCCTGGCGGCACCATCGTCCGCGGCAACTCTTTAAGAACGAGGGATAAATAAATAAACTTAACTGAACTATTTCACCTACCAAAGCCTGCACTGCAGAAGTCTTGCTGGTACGTCTGAGGTCAGCTTAAGGCTAGTCAAGGACTCCTGGATCAAAACTGATCTACCGTGTGACCAATAGGGCTCAGTCAATAATATCCACAAGAATTTAACAAGGTAATTCTGTTGTTAAGGAACAGCATGCAATACAGTACAATTGGATTTGGTTTTCCTATTACTCAAAATTCAACCCAGGACAAACGCATATGACATCACATGACAACCAGTAAAACTACAAAAAATCTGGTCAAGTTAAATATTGTCAAGGAACATTTCTCCTGTTATGATATATCAGCAAATACAACCAAAAACATCTTAAGGTAACCTTTCTACTCAAGAAACATTGCCCGTAATCGTATGCTATAGTACACAGATGATTTTGTATTTTATGACACGGAGTGAATGATTACTGCGATGCTTTAAGAAATCACTGAATGACATGCCACATTGCAACATATTCAATCAAATAAAATTCTACAACAATGGCTTTGGGCACACAAAAGCGTGTCAGGACTGTGCAAGGTCAAGCACCACGGCTCCAGAGATTAAGAGTGAGCAACTCCCTGCTGACTCCCCTGACAATGCTCTGCAAGAGAATCATGTTGACAAAGGAAGCAGAGATATTCCACCTATATAAGGGCAGAATTTTTTTATTTGTCATGTCTGGAGGGAAGAGAGGGGGTTGTGAAGAAACCCCCAGAATAAGTGAATGACTCCAAAATGACTCTAAAAATAGACCACCTCCGTCTGCTTTCTGATGGATAATGTGGAAACCAAACTGAACGGAGTCCAAATTAAAAATCCAAGCCAATCACTTTCCACCAGCATCACACCTGGACTCGGGATCAGGAAGCACAAATCTTTGACCTCCCATGATCTGTCAGCAATGACAGGGCTGCTGGCCCCAGGATCGACGATCTGGAAATCCAACTTAATCCAGGTTAGCGAGACAGGTCAGAGTACAACATACAGAGAACAGTGATGACAAATTTTCCTTTATATATTCTTTGCAGAGAGTGTAGGTCTGTAACATCATACCACCGTATTAGATTTTCATTTTTAAAAAAAGTTTCATCCATCTTCCAACCGCTTACCCTGGCTGGGGGTGCGGGAGCTGGAACCTATCCCAGGCAGCATAAGACACAAGGCATGGGCACACCCGGGACAGGATGCCAGTCCATTGCAGGGCATGGGCACACCCAGGACAGGAAGCCAGTCCATTGTAGGGCATGGGCACAGCCGGGAGAGGATGCCAGTCCATTGCAAGGCATGGGCACACCTGGGACAGGATGCCAGTTCATTGTAGGGCATGGGCATACCCAGGACAGGATGCCTGTTCACTGCAGGGCATAGGCACACCCAGGACAAGATGCCTGTTCATTGCAGGGCATAGGCACACCCAAGACAGGATGCTAGCCCATTGCAGGGCATGGGCACACCCAGGAACTGTGCTGTGCCCACTGGGGTAACTGAGTGACACGAAATGAAGAACAAATTTCCAAAACCTCACTCAGTTCATGGGATTCATTGCCTAAGTAATGTCTGTGAGTTTTGGAAATTTAACGAAAGTTCTTTGTTGGATTAAATGAAGACTGAGTGAGTTTTGGTCCCCAGTACTGTAATATATGATGAGGAAGCCAGACTTGAGGCCACTGATGATCTAATCGCAAAAATAAAAAAATGGACTAAGTTTTGGAAATTTGCTATTCGGTTAGCCTAACTATCTATCTTTGGACTGCAAATAAAAACCTGTGTGATATGGGCAGAATGTGCAAACCCTACTCACACAGTGTGGATTCAAACCCTCAACCCAGGAAGTTTTAGGCTACCATGCCACACTACTATAGAGCCTTAGTGCCTTGTTAACCAAACTGCCCAGCACTGTAGTGGCTACATGAACATAGAAAGTAACCAAAAGTGGTAGGATGCCCAGAGATGCACCTGTTCTATGCCTTTTCTTACTCAATAGACCTCCCTGGGGTGTTGAATATCCCTCGGCACATTGAAATAGAAGTTAAACGAGCGTTCAAAGGTCATGTTACTTGATGATTTACTCTTGGCATGTGACCAGCAAACACTACACCTCCACAGTATTGCGTACTCCATGGATTAAGATAAGAACGCTGCTGTAGGTATCCAAAGACCGCCTTGTTATAACCATAACAGCAGCAGAATCCAAATGCTGGTCCTGGAAACAGAATGAATGTCAACGGATGCGACTGAATTTGGGAGATGAAAGGTGGATCAACCTTCAAGGGCATGTGCAAGAAGATTTAACCCTATGCTGAGTAGAGAAACCATTTAATTTGGAAGGCTTTTACATAATTCTGGTGACTTCAGGTTTAAAAGTGAGGAACTCTTGAACACAAATAAAATATACTGTCAGTGCAGAAGCTTTGTGCACCGCATCCTGATGTGCTATTCCTGCTGCACTGAAGCGACAGTGTTATTTTTTGCAATGGCTGTACTGCTAATATCTAACATCCAAGCACAGCTATTTTTCAGTTGTCAAAGTGTCTGGTGTCAGGTTTCGCCATATTCTGCCAGGGAGACCTCGGTGGTGACATTTCTTTCAACACAGAGCAGGCTGCCTGAGTCCCAGTCCCTAAAAAACTATACAAAGAAATCCAATTCACAGTAACCTTCACCACAGCGGCACGTATCGCCATTTCCAATGGGACGTGCATCAATCCATGCCCAAATAATTGAAACGATCCTATGGCATGTACGCCCACCCCCCACACAGTCGTCTAACCTGTTGACATGATTTATGCCCCCAGGCTAGTCTGTGTACCATATTTCAGCCAGGTGGGGGCGGGGGCGGGGGTGGGGGG
>JAAGVU020000035.1:8597343-8680989 GCA_011763525.2 Mormyrus iriodes
TCTTATCTAGCTCCGATTTAAAGGAACCCAGGGTTTTAGCCTGCGCTACACTAGCAGGAAGACTATTCCATACTCTATGGAATGCTTCCTCAAATTTACTTTAAAATGTTCTCCCGCTAATTTCCATTCATGGCCACGAGTTCTAGTATTTAAGTTGACAAACATTAACGATTTTCATAATTAATGTCAAAACCTTTATATTTTCAATTCTGTACTTTGCATTTTTTTCCTGAGACATATGCAACAGAAATTCATGCTAAAAAGAACCATTTACAGAGAAACAGTACTGAGGTGCCTTTTCCATGTGTGAATATTAATTACCACAATTCAGAATATTACTAGTTATTATGGTCTTCTGAAGCTTTAAGCAGTAATAAGCACCACATACTAAACAGAAAGAAAACGAATAGCCTGAGACTTCTGCTGAAATTTGGGACAGTGATACAGTCAATTAGTAGGATCTCATGCACTAATAATTAGTACACTGATTGTTCTAAAGGTTCGGTGAGTGAGGTGCTTGTGTACTGCGAGAAAGGTTAGGCGTTAACCAGCGTTTAACCTACAGCTGGGAGATCAACCTCTTCCACCGTTATACGGAAACACCATAGCTATTATTATTAGAGTGTGAAAATCAAATCGTTTCATTACCATATTACTTTTTTAATCAGTTACCAAGTTGAGCATTTACTGCAAGCTGGCATGCAGGAAAGAAAGAAAATGTGTTTTATAGTGTGACTGAGACCTACACAAAAATGCAGCTCAAACACTACAGCGGTGATAGTATCAACAGCCTTCTGCCAGCTGGGCACACTGCCATGTGCTATGCTACACGGCTGTATTTATATACAGAGCTTTCACAAGTTCATTCTAAAACGGCACAGTAACAGTAAATCAATGTATTTATACATTTAAACAGTGTTTGCATGCAAAAGCTGGAAAAAACGGTTCTGAACTGATGTGACGGTTTCTGTATGTTCTGTATGTATGTTAAACTGTTAAAAAAGGAAAAACGAATGCCCTACAGCAACCGCTATCTGAGCAAGAGCCTGAAGTCATAAAAAGGGTTATGCTGTTAGTCTCATTTAAAAAAAAAAAAAAAACTGACAAGACGTCTGTCAGTCCCTTAGTACAAATAAAATGGACAAGGCCGGAATCAAGATTTAATAATAGGTTAAGCGCCCGTCCTACTGCATTTTTAACTTAAACAAAGTTCAGTTAAACCAAAGTCAAATTAAACTAAACTGTCCTAGTTTTCAAGGATATTTCTGTCCTTTGGGTTTTCTGTATTTTTCTCCAAAATGAAACTTAAAATTTGAATTTGTAATAAAAAAAAACACAATTTGCCCACTGCACTTGGAGCCAATTACGGCGAGCTACATCAAAGCTTCTCATGTCCGCTGCCAAAGTGCATTAAGCGACAGCCAGGTGATAATGAATCCGTTCTCTTCTACAAAACAGACCCTAATGTGGGATATTAAATGCATTCACATTCCGCAGCAAGGACTCTCCATACCTCAGTGGGAGATTAAAGCCCAGGAATTGCTCAGTTGCCCCTGACAGGTTTCTTCCACACATTAGAGATCAAACACACCCTGGAGTGAAACTGTCTGTCTAATCTCAATCACAGTCAATCTAAATTCTCCCCCTTTCCATCCCTTGCGGTTCCTCCTCTCTCTCAGGCTTCAGACTTCAGTGCAATGTTCTTACAGCCAGCACCCATCAACGACAAGAAGCTGGGAGTCATAAGTAATTGTAGGTACTGTAGTCGTCTGGTCGGATTACCCGGGGATGGGTTGGTATTTTTCATCAGCATTTGAACTTTCGCTTCCTGCTGACTGGGATGGCCGATGACATCAAGTGAGCCACAACTGCTTAATCCTGCTGCAGTACTATGATGGCTCCCTTTACACGCCGCCCTGTAACACGATACGTTTTATAGTTTCGGCTGCCATGCGGCTGCGGAGAAGGAGAAAAGGACTCTGTGGGCGGGTAGAGTTGGGGTAGGGTCATCCCATCTCCTCGCCTGCCAAAGGCGGACATTTGGAACGCAGGGTTACGGTTGCACTCCGACCTCAGAATAATTTGACGTTCAAAAACACCATAACTGAACTATGACTACATTTTACATTCTATTTATTTAGCATACACTTTTATCCAAGCAACATACATTTTTTGTGGAAGCAGGGTCAGACGGTCCCTGAAGTAACTGGGCGTTGTATGCTTTGCCACACCACTGTACCTGAGCAGGTGCTGTTGGAGCAATAAGAACCTCGCTCAAAGGTCCAATGGCAAAATCATTCTGTAACCCCCTTGTATTTTAACCTTCCATGCACAAGCACAGCATCCTGACCCCCTGAGCCACACACCGCCCCACAGGACGATGATGCCAGTCGTCGGGACAGGGTGGGTGCGTGATTGTAGGCAAAATTAAAGTCAGCCATTCACATTCATGTTCAATATATAAAAGGAGTCAAGACCATTGGTTAACACAACGTGTGACAGGATTTCTATACATGAATATTACAATAATAATATTATATTGTTATATTATGTAATATATAATGTATGAAGTTAATGCTCTTTAACAATGACACACTCAATACCAAGACCTTAACATACTGAGCAGCGCTCCATACTAGCTTGTAGGGTGAAAATGATGCATGCACCAGAAGTTTTCACATTCACGGCCTAGGCTTATCTTACTCTGTTTCTCTATTCACAAGACAGATGTTAAAAATAAATTACTCTTCCCTTTTCCCCGTTTTATGTATTATTCTGTGTATATCATGCAGTAATGTATTACCACACACCCACGTTAAGCACCTTGAGGCAACTTGTGAATAACGCAATATAGAAATTGATTAAATTGAGCTGTAGTGTGTAAATAAATCCATCAATGAGGTGGAAGTGTACCACAGACAATAGCCTGCAAATTTTGGGAAATAGTAAAATATTTGAAGAAAGCTTTACACTGTGGTTGGCAAAGTAGCTCATTATACCTGAAAAAGTGAGCATGCAAGGGCTAATGGGGCAGCTTCACCTTCTGTAATCAGAGGCTTATTGCATAATGTGTTATCAGTCTGCCCAAAAAGAGCAGCCTTAAGCTCCTATCAGCAGTGGCTCCGGGGATCCCCCACTCCTTCGGTGGACCCGTTCCCTTTCAGGCAGAGTCCCCATATGGACCCTGCCTCTGCTGCTGAGCCGTGGGACACAGCGGGACTTCCGATCTCAAGGAAAAACTCTTAGTGTTCCCCATGTGATCGCCATTTCCCCACAACACCACCATAATCATTTTCATTTCCCTCAAATCATTTTCCATCTAACCCTTATTGCGCCCCCAGCAAAATGTCAGCATTGGATGGGTTTGCAATTCAATCAGCAAACAGCCCCCTTCAGGGAGCAATAACCAAGCTATAGATACAAGACCGAGAGTACATTACTTTGCTTACGAGCACATGAGGGGCTCCTCATTTTCCAGGGCTGTTAAGTGTAATATGTTTGCAAATTTTGTGCAGTGAGTTTTAACGGTATAGTATATTAAATGAATCCAAATTCCCTAGATGAGCTGATAAAAAAAATTCCTATAGTTCATTACTAAATGACTAGTTCCTGTGCAAATGTTGCACAGCCAGAATTAAAAAATAATCATAATTATAAGTGATAGCACACATCGCAAATTTGCAATCTCATAATCAGAAATATTTTCACATGTCATGTACTCTACTCCGCCTAAATAAAATATGTGACATTTTTTCTTGAAATGTCAGCGTAAAAAGGATGTTGCCAACAAAATCCAAGGAAAGCTTGGGACACCTTGGATGCAATTACCTTTGAAGCCTCAGACAGAAGTACGAGACAGACTGTGCCGGGCGACAGGCAGCACCAAGGGGCCCCGTTTGATCTGCTCCGGCACTGTAATTTACCCTGGTGCCAAAATGACACACAGGAGCCACATCCCACAGAGCAACATAGAAACCAAATCTAAAACTTGGCTCCCCCTCCCCTCAGACCAACCAACAACACCTGCTCAGATGCAGACGGGCAACGAGCCTTACATCATGAACCAACCAACCAGCCAACCATCTTCCACTTATTCCATACTGGGTCAATGGTCATTATAAATCTGGGCTGCCCCTGCTAAACTGCTAAAAGCTGCAACGGGCCAAGGGTCATTATCGGGCATTACGGGGTATCAGAGGTTTATACTCTTATAATTTAGCAAATTTATTTATCCAAGCAATGCACATTTTTTAATATTTTTTTTGGAGAAATCAGGGTGAAACAGTCCCTGGAGCAACTGGGGGTTAAGGACCTTGCTCAGGGGTCCAAAGGTGAAACCTCTCTGCTGACAAAGGAATCTCAACCGGCGATCTTCTGATCACAGCCCCAGCATCCTAACCCACTGAGTCACGTGCTAAAATGGCTGTCTATGGCACTTAGGAATGGTTTATATTTTGACAGAATACAGTCAGACTGGAAAGCAAAGTCCTGGCCCTGATTTCCCCTTTTTGCTTGTTCTTAAACACTCCTTTGTTCCATGTGGTTTCACCCTCAGAGGATAAACATCAGCTTGACTTTATGTTCAGCAATGACAGCGAAGCCAAACACTTTAATGCCCAGAAGGGATAAGCTGCCATGAGATCATGATGCATTACATAGTTTGAGAAAACAGAGCCCAGAAAACAATAGTCAAGGGAAGCCAACATGCATAGGTTATTATAGCAATCACACAAAACACACAAAGGACAAATTACCTGAATTGCCTCACCATAACAATCCATTGTTCTTCTAAATTCTACAAACCAGAGCACCATTTTGGAATTTTCCAAAATACACCCATTTGTATTTGACTGGAACATGCCACAAATTTACCTAATACGAACCATGTTAAATCTTTTTCTAGTAGAAGCAGATCGTTTACATGCTGTTCATTATACCTTACAACAAACAGCCACGCTGAGCATAATAGTTCCCTGACTCAATGTTTTTGTTGACAAAACCTACATGATTGCATTTGCCCCAACTATACTAAATACACTTGGTTTGAACAATCACTTGATGTGAAATAAACAACAAGTGATATGCACCCCCAGGGCAGATAAAAATGAGTGATGACAGCTTCACAATAGCTTAGGACGGATGGATTTCCTGCCCTCTCTGGCCTATGCGCTCCCTGCTGCCTGCAACGTAAAAATTTCTGGACTACCTTGTTCCAGTGGTGCTAAATGAGAACAACAGAATCATAAGCTGCAAATTTTCTTGCATAAAAGCATTAAACACAAAGCTTAACGAAGAATGAAAGCCAAAATGGTAACATGTCTTCTGTAATCCATAATCGGCAAATCTGATCTCAAAGATCTTAAGACTGGCAATCTAAATCAGCTGCACATTCAATTAAATTCTACAGTGAACAGGTATCAGAAATGCAGTACTGGCTCAATTCATATAACTATTAATAATCACAATATATGCTGATATGGAATGAATTAACACAGTTCCAACATAAAGTCTATTTTATTATTTGGCAAATCCCTTATTTTAGGGGATTTTTTTTATCCCTTAAACCTTATTTGCAGGGTGAGTGACTTTTAATGGTCCTCTTCTCAAGTGGGTAACCAATCATTCCAATCTCTATTAGAAATAATGGGAGAGTAATCCAATCCATGTTGTAATATTTTTAGAGACAATCTCACTCCTGATTGGGGTCGTCTCTCCTTGGCACGTGCTGTGCACTCAGCCGAGGCAGATGG
This sequence comes from Mormyrus iriodes, assembly GCA_011763525.2. Lineage (NCBI taxonomy): Eukaryota > Metazoa > Chordata > Actinopteri > Osteoglossiformes > Mormyridae > Mormyrus > Mormyrus iriodes. The sequence goes on from JAAGVU020000035.1 coordinate 8,603,094, forward strand.
AACGTCACGCAAAGTGTGGGCTGGAAGTAACAGCTTGGCCCGACATCCATGCAAACAGTCACATTGCAAATCAGCAAAAGTACATAGTAGGTGCATTACATTCGCATACAGCAAGAGAACTGCTTCTCTCAGAAAACATATTTAGCTACACGGGCAGTATTGAAGATTGTTCCCGTGGCTAAGAGTGAACCATAAAATCAAAAACCCTTGGTGTGCTTGATCATTCATGTGATGTTTCATTAGAAGTGGACGAAACAATATCTATACAAACTGTACTTCAACTTATTAATGTGATATCTCTTTATTTGTTCTGTGATAACCTCCGAGGTTTTTAAACCACTTTTAAGCATTTCCATTGATACATCAATTATAGTAGAGTAAATTTTTAACTTTGGCCCTGAGGATTTAAAACTTCCACAGTTTGTTTTCTACGATTATATTAAAAATATCTGCACTGTAAAGAGTATAGATTATATTTGACCCCTAGGAAGAGGAATCCAAACATCAGTGATGACTGATAAGTATTTTAAATACATTTTAAATATATCTTCGTGAAAAATAAGGAAAATTCACAGAATTACACAAACGAAGCCTTCGACATTCAAACAGCTATTCAAAAATCCATGGTTCTTATAAAGAGGCAATATTCAATATAAACTATACCCAAATAAGTCTCCATTGGGGAAAAAAATTGAAAAAAAAAAAGTTAGTTAACAGAAGTCATTGGCGATCATCTTTTATTACGCCTATCATCTGCCACGTTGTGCCATGCCTTTCAGAGAAAATTGATGTCACGGAGTTCACACACTCAAAACAGTAAATAACAACGCTGGCTGCACAGGCGGAGTAATGATATACTGTGATAACAAAACTGGACCTACATCTATCTTCTATAGAGGACAGCAGCCAGGGGCTGTTAACACCCACACAGCCTAATTAATTCTTACATAGACATAGAAATTGCAATAAACAAAACAGTTTTAAGACGGTGATACTTTGATGGTCCGCTAATTAAGAATCTAAGGTTTTACAGCTGAAGTGTTATAGCATAAGGACTCTTTATACATCTGACATGAAGGAAAGGCAGTCATAATTTGCATGAACTGACATCCAGAATTACTGCTCTTGAGGATGAATAATAGCGATGTTGGATCACACCTATGACTTCAACTGAGCTATAAGACTTCACAATCAGTTCTCAGCTCTGAAAGAGCGTCAGTTTATTTCTGGAAGTGCTAAAGCCCATAATCAGATCAAGGGTCATAGACTAATGCTTTTTAACATGGACATTTTTTTTAAAAAGGAAACCTGGACATTCCCTTTAAAGAAGTAAACAGCCAGCATTACTGGAATTGTTCTCGGCTTCAAATACGGGGTGCAGTTGATCATCCTGCCTTTTGAAGAGGGAGATCAGAAGCAGAACACAAGCTCCAGTAACTCTGGCACATCATATTCCTATTAATTTTGTGCTTTTTTGGAGCCTTTTGCTTATCTACAACCAGTGGATTCATCTCTGCAAAGTTCCATCTGTGATGTTTTTTTGTTTTTGTTTTTTTTTAACGAACAAAGACACTAAAAACATCCAGCCAGCGTATCTAGGTATTGCAATCTCAGGACTCCACATGCTGGCTTTTACTCAAGCTGAGATGATAATTGAGGTTAAATAAGTTTTTTCTATCATTCTGGTTGTGAACTGACAGTATATTACTGAATTCATTTTGGAAAATGAATTTATTAATCAACAACTAGCAAAAAAGAATTATGTAAATTGAACAATACTTTTGTGCTGTTTTTATCTGATAGGCATAAATAATACATATGAGAGACAATAATACAATGTATGAGATTACTTGTATAATAAGAGTTATGTAGGGCTGTAACAAATGGCAGCATAAGAATGGACCGGAGTCCGGTGACCCATTGTACTCCAGCAGTACAACGTTATTTGGGTAGATCTGCACTCCATCTGTTTGTGTGGGATTTCTACTTATTCTACCACATCGCTGCGTACAAATTAAATTTGGATCAATCCAACCTATAATTGAATTCCTTGAATGGACCGCCATCATCCCATCTGAATAACGTAATACACCCATTTAGATTCTGTTGAGAAACGCAGTCCATTGTTGCTTGTGAAAGGTCACAGTGTGAATGGACTTTCCATGAACCTGAAAATGAAGCCAGCGGTCCAGCTGTGACAGCGAATGGAAATCCGGCTATGCAACGTGCACGAAGAAAGGGGCGACACCATGTACAGTCAATTATGAAGCTATTTCAGATGACGCTAAGAGCTGATGTTCACAGACCACATTTCCTGCATTCCCGAAGGTCTAAAAGCCCCCCAAGAACATCCCCTGGTGAAAGCAACAGAGAAAAAGGCACCTCTAAAAGGAAAATTAACACAAGCCCCAGGTGAAAGTGAAGTGCTCACAAGGACAGTTCTTATTTCAAAGCGAGTCAAACTGACCTGAAAAGTCGAACTGGCGTATACGGACACAGATGAAAACACATGAAAATGCCTTTACAGAGTATTATGTAAGGACAGTAAATTAAAAGCATTTCTTGGTTGTTTTAAAGAATCAATGTGGTAACAGAGTGACAGCAATCCTTGAACCTTCAATACATCACCAATATGAATAAAAGCCGCCTGAAAGACTTTGCTCTTGGCTGAAATTCACAGAGTGACTATTGAAATTCAAACTGCCACAAAATAATAAAGTACAGGCTGTGAACAGAAGCTCACCAGAGAGAAAAAAGGCCAGAGAAGTAGCAATGACCTGGAACGCTATATTTTTGATCCTGTAGCCTCTCTGACATGCCGTTACTGTACGGAGCCAAAGTAAGCAAGTATCCCAAGACGCCAAGTTCAGAACATGCGAACCCACAATTCTATAAACAATTAACTGTATAGGATCTGAACCCATGACCAGCTGCACCTGGAGGAAACCGACGCATCAATTAAAATCATTCATTTTTGCCCCAGGTTTTTCTGAAAGCAGTCGCGGAAAAACAAATAGCAGCACATTTTTTCTGCTTGACGCTGGTAAGACGCCTGCCTGCATCGCTTCCCAATGCAGTGCCGGGGAGGGCAAACAAAACTCCGTACCCTTCACTAAAACCGGCCGCCTCTAAAAATACCTTCCTCCCTCCCTCCCTCACCCCACTTTCTGAACCAAACAGCACCCCTTGAGTCCACGAGTGCACATTCGCAGCGGCCAAACATTGCGCCACAGCGCTGGGGAGGTGTATGGGGTTTACCCCCCAAAAACCGCTAGTGTGACTCCCACTCAGTCTGTGAACACCCCCCCCCCCACAGATCTGAGAAGGCTCTTCCTAAAGGCTGCCTTCCGAATGGGAATTCAGTCTGTTTTCCACACCACAATCTGGGCATAATGCTGAAAACAAAATCAGGTTAGCTCTCCCTATTTACCAGCCTTACTGTAGAATATACATGCTTGCTGGGTGAAGAGATCTGTTTGCAGCAAAAGAGGTATCAAAAGGTACCACGCATCACAAATCAGACTTTATCCCATACACCAGACTTCTATTAAGCTAGGGTGACCTATACCTTTAGCTTGTACTTGTTTGTAAATATGTAAATTAAACATTTTTTTCAAATAAAACTATAATAAAATTAAACATGCCCCGAAACACTGGGAAAACATACAGCTATTTGAAACTGAATAATCTTTTTAGTGGAACAGGCACAGGTAGTAAATGTTTTAGCCAGATGGACACTGAGAATAAGAGCCGGTTGCAGGTAATCCTTTGACTGAGGAGATGAGACATTCATTTCAGGAGCTTCAGGTGCATCAAGCGTGTCATTACTCAGCCGTCCCATGTACCGGATCTAAAAACTGCACAGTGGAAATGAGTCAAATATGGTTTTTCTCACCTCTGCTGAGAAAGCTGGTCCACATTTTACTATCCAGCCTCCACTCACGCGACGCCAGTCAAATTTAGTGTCCTTTGAGAAGAGGGAGAGAGAGGGGGGGAGAGAGAGTGCCCGAGAATGTGTGCCGCGCGATGGGCAGAGGCAGTGTGCGTCGTTGCCCGAGCGTAATCCTCCTTGTGACGACTCTCTTTAAGATCACGGCAACTTCAGCAGTCGCTGCTCGCATCTGGGCGGGAAGCCCCAGTTCACTGCAGCTCGCACCAAACTGGCGGCACTCTGAGAGGAGGCAGGCAGCCGTGGGAGCGCGTGTGAAAGGGGAGGGGAAAAAAGAGGGGAAAAAAAGGAAGAAAAAAAAAAAGGCAGCCAGTTCGACGCTCTCCTCGCGACGTGACAAATGAGCCACACGTCTGGCGGACGGCTGCCTTACAGGGAGGGAGAGCGAGCTCGCTCACCCGCGCACGCGGAGCATGTTCTCGCCATTTGGCGATGACAGATCCCTTCACGCGCAAGCTGCGGACACGAACCACAAGGGTCCCCTTTCAGGTTTCCACCTTATGGGTTCGAGAGAGATTCACACACACGCACTGTCGTGTGACTGGAGGTGACACAATTTTAATTTATGTAGCAGTTGCTTTTATCCAAAATTTTTGAGAACAGGGTCTATCAGTCCCTGAAGCTATTGGGGATTAAAGGTCTTACTCAAAGGCCCAATGGTGATATCACTCTGCCGACTAAGGGATTTGAACCAGCAACCTTCATGCTAAGCCACATCCTTCCCCGATCTTCAAAAATGGGTAACATCGCCTCTCCTAGCTATTAGCGGTAATTCTGAGGTCTGACAATTTCTCGCTCTGGGGTGCAGGTTCTGCATGGGCCACCGACATTCCCGGGCAGACGCTGAAGACACGGGGCAGCGGATGGACAAAGCCAGCTATTAGCGGTGACAAATGAAGTGAGAAGTGACAGTGCAGAGTGACGCCTCTTGCTAAATGGGCACCGGGGATTTGTGCCAGTTATTCCACAAATGTTATTGCCATGGGCAATTTATACTGCCACCAAGTGCCAGACAATGCACTTACGCAGTGAAACTGAAAATTTATCCACTGCGCAGCTAATGTCAAAGGAGGATATCCCGGTTACATCGATTCACCACCTCAAAAGGCACAGGCAACATTTGTCCATTCTGTCCTTACTTTTCCAGAGGCATGAGACACTTTTTTTGTTATAGGCCCTCTCAAAGAACAACAGTGAAGTTTACATATTGCCCTTTTAATATTCTTCACACATGACAAGCTATCTCAAGTGTAAAAAGCTGCAATACTGAGCACGACCCGAAGAATTCAACTTGATCTGGCTTACAGGTTCCTATATGCACAACTGCACTTGAAATCAAGGCTCAGGGGATAAGTTTCTTCATCCCAGAATATTACATGCCTATAAAGTGTTTGTTTCTTGTTTTTCCGGCCTACAGCTGTGACACAAATTAAGGTTAGACCTTCGTTTGATATAGCGTTTAATCTCATTAAACGCTCTCCAGCCCAGAAGCACCATCTTGCGGTTTCCCGTCATCATGGGCCAGTCATAGGCTGTCAGCATTGCATTCTGCATGGTAATTCTGGGAGTTTGAAGCCTTTACTGCTGACAACATGAATGACAATAAAGGCAACCTGAAGGCGGCATACTTATGTCATATAAAGAAATGCCTTTGGACAGGCTGCTATGCCACACTCAATTCCCATTACTTCCTTCCCATCACCAAGCCTAATGAAAAAATAAGACATAAAGGCCTTCGCTCCAGAGCCGTAAATTAAATGCCATGCAGGCTGTACAGGCATCTGAAAGGCTTCCCCTCCGCATAAAGATGGAGATTATGAAAAGCGCCATCCCAGCCAGGTACACTTCATCCTGAAAACAGCGTTTTTCAGAGCTTGATTTTTGCCGGGCGCTTGCTATCACTCTCTTTAGGCAATGGCAGGGCAACGGGTGGATGAATTGCCTGGTTGTGGGGGGTTGGAGGGGCGGAGTTGGGAAGCACAGCCATAGAGCGCACAGTCCACAGCTCCGGGGCTGACAGGAGCAGCCAAGGCCGAACGCCAAACAGAAAGCAAAGAGCAGCCCCCACTGCGCCTCAGCCGCTTAATGAGGGCCCCAAACCCTCTGCCAAGCCACGGAGCATCATGGGAGCAAATTCTGTAAATCTGCCCCCCGTCCATGGTGAGCATCAGGCATGAGCTGCTTGTCTACAGTATTGCATGTGTCGGACTAAAGAAGGCCTCTGTAACGGACATGAAACGAAAAACAGAGACAGCACTTCACTGCAGAACAAATTGAACCAGTGCTGATGTATTTGTTTAGAAATCGCAGCTCCACTTCCTAGACAAATAGCAAGTATACCAAGACAAATAGCAAGACATGCAGCCCCCGACAGTTTCAGCACAAAAACTCAGGAAAATATTATTTGCAACGCAAAGATACATCAGGCGAGGATAATAATAAATTGGGTGTTTCTGGGTGAGTATGAGTCAGAGAGCGCCCCCATGGTGAGGCCCCGGCCTTCCGGGCAGCCGGCGGCGAGCCACACACCCTGGGCTCTGGAGCATAACAAGGTGTTGCTTTCTTCACCAAACCCCAAGATGAGCTGGAAGCCCCATTTGGGAGTGTGTCAAGAGAAAGGGGTGGGGGGTGGGGCACGTTTCATTCCCTGTGCCGTGAAGATTACTCCGACGGCCCATCGCACCCTGCCCGTACCGCATAAGCCCTTCCTGGACACTCTCTGACGGGCCGTACCAGGATCCTAAATTGCTGCAGCGCCATAGCGCCCGTCTGGAAAATTGGATCTTTTCATTTGAATAATTCCAGTCACGTTCGCGAGTTGTTCTATATAAAACAAACAGGCCCAGCTGAGGGGGCGTCACCGATCACCACCTGCATGTGCTGGAGTCGGTCCATAAGGTAAGGAACGCAAGGGCGATCAATAATGTGTGATGCACTCCATCCTTGCAGCCACAACGCACGATGCAAGCACAAGGGGTAACAAACAGACAAATTAACTGAGGATCAATTATATTAAAAAGCCATTTAGAATCCAGAGCAAATATTAAATGTCATTTAAAACCATGACAACTAATTAAGGCTAATTTGCAATGTTGACATAGTAATGCAAATAAACATGCTAAGACTGGGATTGTAGCGCATTTACAAGCCAATTGGCTCGTTGTACAATTCTGATCAATTCCTAGAATGACCTGCTGGACAGCAATAGACCAGAGGCAGGATGAGATCTTCGAAGCAAGCCCTTCAGAAACTGTGGAATAATTAATTCGAAGTTTACCCTGTTACTGCCTTCACTTCACAGTGCTTTGCAAATATCAGTAGCTGTCATTACAGTTCGTCACTTGTTATGGCTACAGCAGTTCATCATAGTCACCCGCGATTAGCTTAGCGCAATAAGAAAACTGACGGCACACAGAGCAGCTTCAAGTCAGCAAGGCCAAGACTGCCACCTAGTGCCTGATGTGCTCCCACAGGACCGGCCGAATGATTCACGCACCCCCAGGATCACACCGCAGCACACGCCAGCACGCAATTAACATTTAGGGAGCCGAACACTAACGAGTGACACATTTGCATTAAGTAATCAAAACACAGCCAGGCCTTTAGGAGAATGAAAGATTAGAAGCTGAAAGGAAATACCAAGCCGGACGCCACGATGTCAGGGGGTGGGGCAGGAATTTGATTCCACTCATGGTCAAGGAGATGTTGGGAGAACTCAAATGGTCTGAGGTTTCTCACTTAACACCGCACGCAGTCTCTGTTAGCTGTAAACAGATACCCCCTGTCCAGACTACTCCGAATAACGGGAAGAGGGCTCTTTAAAAGGTAAACACACTAGGCACTCCAGTCACACAGACAGGCACCGAAATAAATGCAGAGCTGTTTCACAAGAATACCCAACAAAGTCTGGAAATACTAAATCAGCTCAGTGCTATTACATTTATTTATAAATAAAACCTACTGTTTATGTTTGCATTTTAGTTTGCACAATTCCCATTCTGCTGATTAGCTAAAGCTGCTCATTGACGTGGCTGTCAATGACACCAAAAAGAAACACTTGGACGCGCTTATCAGCTAACAATGAAGCAGATCCACCACCCCCCCACATTGAAACCGGCCTCACATCCTCACTGTTACCCCTCAAAGGCTCCACTGACCTCTAGGCCTTAGGTCACAGTGACCCTCTATCCAAAGGAGGTAAAGCTATGTTGTATTTCAACTGAGCATTGACATTATGTCCAAACACACATCCATGTGCCACAAAGTAATACAGACACTCCCCACGTTATGATGGTCCGTGTTACGATATTTCAGGATGGATATTCCAATTCCATTCTGTTTCTCACTTTCATTACATTATTCAGTAAATTACCTGAGCTACTCAAAATTTTATTAGAAATTAGGCTTTGTGTTAATGATTTTGCCCAGCTGTAGAGTAATGTAAGTGTTCTAAGCATGTTTAAGGCTAGGCTGTGATGTTTGTTAGGTTAGGTTAAAATGCAATTAAAATTCGCCTTACGATCGCTTTATCGGAACGTAACCCCATCGTAACCATCTGTACCATCAGTAATCAAAAGAAGAGCAAAGGCATGACACAACAATTCTCTTTTGCCTTACGGATCTGCCACTGTCATCCTATTCCTGAAGGAATGACCATTCTCTGACATGCTCTGGTGAGAGCATCAGAGATTACAAGAGGACAACTGTAAACAGCCGATAGGATGGTCGGTAGCGAGTGACCATTCAATCCACTTTGATTTCTTCCTCCACGGCCACATTAGTCCCATGGCCTGAGTGCCGATTTTTGCCAGGGCAACAGATCATCCACTTAATGCAGAAGCTCCAGCAGAAAACGCTAAACCTCCATGAGAACATACAGACCACCAATGCAGTCTGATTTAATGCTGAGCTCCACTACTCACTGCATCTTCACTTTTCCTTGCATAAATGCTAGATTATAGTAAAAACTCTGTACAGTAGGAAGTGAAAAATGACCATTGTTGCTAAAAACTCATGAGGCATTATGAGTTACGGGACTGTTAATTTATACAAGGTATAGCACATTTAGCACAGGATACGATATGAGGGCAGAAGTGAGAATACAGTAGTTGCTAATTAACAACAAACAGCACTGTAGTCTACTAATACTGACAAATATCAATATTGTTTTGGGGGAGGAATAAATTAGACCGCTGAGTAAAGTTTGCCAAACATTACAATGAAATAGAAGAATGAATGGAGCTGAAATGGGATTGGCTTTGAAATGACCTGTGAAGAGCTTTCGGCCTCCTCCTGCCGTCATACTACCTACCTGAGCTGCTGGAGGGGATGGGGTTGGTGGGGGCGACGGCTGGGGGCAGCTCGCCGTTGTTCAGCTGCTTGACCCTCTTCAGGTGGGACTTCCCATTGTAGTGGACCTGGGCCTGGGCGGCCGAGTTCAGCTGGATGTTGCAGACCTCGCACAGGGAGAAGAGCAGCTTCTTCTTCTCCTGATTCAGCCGCAGCTCGGTGGCCGCAGTGGCGGCACCGTGGCCCGCCTCCTCCAGATCCACGCACGTGCCAAACGGCAGGCACAGCCGGCCATTCTCCAGCAGGCGGGTGGGGCTCAGGGGTCTCTTCATGCCTTAGAAGAAAAACCAGAGGGTCAGATTAGAAGGTCCGGACAGACTTAAATGTGTGTCCAGCCCGCCGTTTCGTCGTAGGTAAAGCCTACGCGAGCGCTTGCTTCTAATGCCGGCGCTCGCTAAGCGGATTTCTCGTCTGTCTGCACGCGGGGCTCGGAAAAGCATTCTGATATTGCCGCATAAAGCTCTCCCTCTACCTCTTCCTTCTCCCGATAAGAGCAGAAGCTTTCCGCGGGATCTGAACGAGGGAGCGTGGTCGGTCCTTGGGAGAGTGAGCAGGTGTCGGAGCGTGGCGCCTCAGCGGAGCTCCAGGAAGCTCGCAATCTGTCAATCTCTACCTGCAGCGTGAGCATTTCCAAGGGAAACTCACTGAGGCGAGCGAAAGGGCTGCCCGTAGACCTCCTGTGCCCATCTGTTGCTCTCCTGACAAGCTAAATTCACATGCTGTGTACCCATGGGTATTACACAATCCACTTTGTGGCACAGTCTGTACTGAGGCTTTTATTTCCTCCTGTATTCTGATTGGTCTCGCCTGTTGTGTGAATCTGGCTAGCCGTGACAAGCTACGGGGTTCAATGGAAAATTTGGTGCTCTTCGAATACAAGGAAACATCCGTAAGCGTACGCAGCAAACGATACAGTTATGTTAAGCGCATTTCTGCCATGCTGTCATCCCACAGCTCCGGTGGTGCCGGTTTGACTCCAGCTATAGCCTGATCTCGTTGTGTCTTGAGGTACTTGTGTAGGTTTCTTCTCAGAATGTCAGATTCCGCCCACAGTCCAAAACCAGGCTGATCAGGTGAACTGCTGAAATCACCCTCAGTGTGCGACTGTGTGTGTGCGACTGTGTGTGTGTACGCCTTACACCCTATAATTTCCCCACTACTGCTTGTGAACCAAACAGTAAAAGCATTTAGTATGGGCTACATGCAGAGTATATTATCAAAACTGTAAAAACACATGAAAACCTAGACATATTGCTAATGAAAAAAATGAAGGAACCCATAAATAAATGTTGCGTTATAATCCATAAACATCCCAAGCCTCCACCGTTGTGAAAAGCCCACGCCCTTAAATAATTCAGCAAACAAAGTCCTACACAGCTCATTTCATTATCCATGGTTTCAAAAATAAAAAGCTTGGTGGAGTTCTGCCTTTCAAACTCGAAAAGGTGAGCTGTGTTGTATAAGCAGCACCTTGGAGACGTTCTTGTCACCCACTCAATAACCATGTAAGGAAAATTGCTAAATATTCCATTATATTTAGAGGTCAAGCCGGCAAGTTTCGCGGGCTTATGTTCCGTCTGCGTCGTAATCTTTCAAAGACAAACCCGGTAATCTCTGCGGGCATCCACATGCTGTAATCCCAGCCGACAGGCTACCGAAACTTTACAAAATGCCCCAAAAAGCTGTTTCTTTTTTTCCCACATCAAAAAATAATAAAATGACTGCTGCCCATTTCTCAAAATATTTTACTTCTAAAAATCTATTCCTAGACTGTCCCCCTTCACAAAATTTTTTTAAAGTTTGGTACACGCCATATGAAAAAAGATCCTCTGGTGCTTCCAAGATAGGCTTTGTTCCCCTTTTCTCACATGATAATGGAACGCGCCGGTAGCCGGGACAGATCCCAGTGTGAGGCCCGCAGCATGCTCTCATCAGGCAGAGACTCCAGAACCCCAACGCCACTGAGAGCCCTCTCACACTCCACTGGGCCCCATCAGCATGGCTCCGGCGGCTCCTGAGAGATACTCCACATAGGGTTGGCATGCCTGTCTGTCATATTCCTCCACAATTCTATTAAGAGACAAAAATGTTGCCACATCTGACAACTACAACCCGTATCTCATGGGTAAATGGCCTCAAAACATATATTTTTTTTGTTCTCCAGGGATTAAAAAAATACTGTCTCTGCAATCCCATCCGTCGACAAGTAGGCCACAGCGATAACCAACTCATAACAAGAACCGGCAACTTTTGGGCTAATTCTTGCCATTCTGTGGACACTCATCTTCCCAGGAGCTTGGCACGCTGAATAATAGGGAGCGAACGTTAATTAAACGGAGCAGATACAACCTGACACACATTCAATCCGCCGTGAACATTCCAGGCCGCGCAATATGAATGGAGAGACATCATGAGATTACAGTGCTAGCACTCAAAAGGCACACCCGGGACATCATACAGAGTGCACTGTTGCCTCATGAAGCCAAAAAACACTCAAAGCACAGATTGTATTTGCCCTGTTATATCCCACAATTATTTCTGCATCCCCTGCTGTATAACTGTTGAAACAGTTGCAGAGAAAAAAAAAAGCAGTAAATTCAGTTTTATGAAACAGTAAATATATTACAAAACACTCTTTCCAGCATATGCACCTTCCAGCATATTTAAATCCTAAAAAACTATTAGGCTCCAGTATTTCTCAAGCTTTCTTTGCCAACTGCAAACACTGAAACTCGTTAACAGGGTAACTGCTTAAAGCGAGAAGTCCAGTAATATTTTATGACACCTCTCACCGGGTCCCACAGAGCAATAAAAATGTAAGGTAGTTTAGAAAAAAAATTACGATAAACCACGGGAGCTCCTGGACATTATTCATAGCAATTGTTAATTCAAGACATTCGAAACGACCAAACATATATATTTTTGTTGCTTTCGGCATTAACCACAATGTGACTAACTAGGTGGTTAGAACTGATTGCTGAGAATTCAGTTTAATTTCTCTCCAATTAGTTTTAGTTGCACAGAAGCCTTCACCTTGCTCTTGTTATCATTACACCAAGTTTATACTGAATAATGGCCACTGACATTAAGAATTCCTCCTCTCGTTCTGCATAATGACCATTAAAATTCTTCCTTCTTCCTCTCATTACTTATGGTCCCACAAATGCTCCCAGCAGGTCAGGGATCACTCCTTCATGCTGCTACGTTATGTATCGGTAGACAATAACAGTCAGCCTTTGCTTATATCAATTAACAGTGTGATGTGACAAGAGAATTTTCGCATTTGTGGTTTTGCCCCAACAGACTCCCCGTTCGCGGTGCGATTCGCACGCCCAGCTTCTGCGTGCTACCGAGATGGAACTAGGGCAACGGCGTCACATTCACACTGCTGTAAATCAGACCAATTCGCAAGTTCCTACCTCAGACAGCGCTCTCGCTAAGGTAGAGTATGGCCCCGAGGAGTTGCTGATGTGCAAAAAGCAAGCTTCACTAGCAGGCGTCAGGCCATAGCAGATGGGGCATAAGCTATCTATAACCACTCATACATTTTAGCAACACAGCCTTCACATTGATCCTAAGGGTCTTAAGAGCATCCGACATTGCCAGTACTGATATTAGCAGGGGCATATACAGGGGCGGGAAAAGCTGATTGGTCCCCAGAGCGCCCCCTCCCCTGTCACTCACAGATTCAAACATTTCATTGGCTAATGATAAGGTTTGTCCCTCTGTATGAATTATCGCCCCTCTTACGTCTTCCTGGATATTATAAACTGTTTGGACAGTAAATACATGCCCTCTTGCAGTACGTGCCAGCTCGCATGGGGTTAAAGCCATGACTCACAGCCGAGCGATGGTGGCTGCAACGCTTTTCTATTTAGCAGAAGTTTCAGGCGTAGGAGGACAAGGAAAAACATATATGGAATATGGTTATGCTTCATTTAAGCGAGCCTAGAGATCGGCCCGTGGGACCTGAGAGTGTCAGAGAGACTAGGCGTGGGCATGCCCAACCCAGACGGCATGCAGGAGGTCATGCAAGGGAGAGTGGCAGGTAGACGCGGACCGCAGAGTGCTGAAGCATCTCCCGCTCGACCATTCCGACAGCAGATTATAATACAGACCACTCGCTAGACGACCGCCATGCGGCCCAGCCATGGGGGGAGAGATGAGCCACAGATATTTGAAAAGAGGAGAGATTACTTACTACCCCGCTACAATTGTCCAGATGGGAAAGTCATGGGGGGGGTGGACAAGGAATTTAAACAAGATGTGCCTCATGCCGGCTCCTTACGTAAATGCCTGTAGCAGCAGATCCCACAGACCACACCTAGAAGGCCCCAACGCCAAATCCACTCTTAAATCTACCCCAGGAAGGGGAATTTAACAGGGAATTTATTTTCGGCTTTCGCAGCACAGGGATTGTCAGCACAGCCAAGACAGAAGGATGTTTATTAATACCCTCGGTGTATAATGCTCTCTGCCTTCGATGCACGTCTGTGTCAAGTGAGCCCGGCAAATGTCATTCTGCGAGCTGCTGCCAGATGCCTGTGTCTGTGTAAGGTGGCATGCCGGCTTGCCAAAGGTATGGTGATGTTTTGTACCTATTAATAGCCTGTGATGTTTCCTCGGTGCATTGAGCCAAGAATTATTTTGCAATATTTTTCTCTTAACCCTTTGCAGCAGCGTCGATCTCGTGTTTTACGCCGATTGCCCAGTAACGCCAATACGGAAACGCTCAAAGCTTGAGTAAATACAGATTTTAAGTGCGTTTGATTCTTTAAGCTTTTAATCACCCATGATACATTAAGTTTGTTGGAAATGATAAGGAAAAAACTAATTACAACACTCCCCTATTATTCTTAATAGCCTGGCCTTAAGTTATTAGTTTTCCTTTGTTTTTCGCTACAATTTATTTATTTATTTTGGAAAGCAATTACTATCCAGTGATAAAAAAAAAACGATGCTCTAAAATGCCAGCTTACAGGCACGTTTAACTCATTTTTTTTTTTTTGTGAGCTCAAAACTAAACACCCGCCTAAGCATTTCCTGCCGATATATGTAACTCTGTTATCATCAGCAGAATTAAATTAATCGTCTCACTTCCACCAACAATTACATGATCCCACTGGGCACCAAAAATATCAAGATAATGAATAGGCCTGTTTTTTCTTTTTTTTCTATATCGAGGTTTAAACTACAAGCAGGAGTAAGGCATTCCAAAGAGGTACACGAGGTGTGACTAATGATGCCATAAGTGAATCACGACTGTGTTTTCCAACTGGACAGCAGAGAAGTCCTGGCCAGGGGGGCATGACAGAACGTCTCACCGTGGAGAGTCTGACCACAGAGCGGTGCCGACCCGCAATGACTCACGGCTGGTACCAGATGGACCCTTCAATGAGAGATCAGACACACCCGTAGAGGGTCTTAGTGAACCACACAGCCTGCGATGTAGGCCCAGGCCTTGCGAAAATAAACACAGCCTGGAGAAATAAAGCAAACATCCACATTTGGGGACTTCCAGGAGTGCAAATGATGAATGTGAATATAAACACAGTAACCAGTTTATTAGGTACACTGGTCTGCTAAAAGCAAACAGTCTGCTTCTCCAAACGGCGAATCATCTGGCTGCAAACTGAATACATACAGCAGGCAGACCAGGGTCGAGAGGATCACTTACTGTTCTGCTAGGCATTAGGACTAGTATGCCTGATCTGAGCACTTTCGGACGCAGCATGATTTGCTGGTGCCAAACATGGGGGATCTAGCACCGACAAAACAGCCACCTTCCCCAGATTTTTCATGTAGGTCAGTGTCTGAAGTGCAGAGAGAAGGGTACAACTCAAAAAACATCCAGTCAATGGTAATTCCATGGGCAAAAACACTTTAATGAGATAGGTCAAAGGAGATTGGCAGATTGAACTCATTAAACTCATCAGACTCATTAAAGCTGAAGGCCAGAAGTGCAATAACAACAGCCCTGTAAACCTAAGGGCTTCTCTGAATGCACCTCTCATCTGCCTCTGACCCAGCTCTGAAGGCAAGAGTAGGTCTTTCCCAGTACTAGACAGCTGTATGTAATAAGGTGGTCAATGTGTCATGTGTCATGTAATTTCATGTGTCATTAATGTTGAACACACTGTCATCATCAAATACTTTTTCTATTTATTTTTACCGTCTAGATGAAGGTATTTCATATTTCCACAATTCTGGAAAAAACAGCCCTGGAAAATCTTTTTATTCCTTTTTACTTGTTGACACGGGCCGTTGAGGGAACAACATACAATTCCGTCAAAAGTTCCTATGTTTGGCTTGGCTTGTTCATGGAAACCAAAACAAGTTTTCTGGTTGATATTAGGAGGCCTGCGCAGGAAGCTGAACGGCTTGGCATACTCTTAGTGACAACCGGACACATAACAGAACCACCCTGACACCCACAGAGAACACTTCAGAAAGCATGGTCCTGCACCACACTGGCATCATCGCGGAACTTTCTCATTCTTCTGAGGCATACAAATGCTTTATTTACATTGCCTGACCAGAGTGTACCAAAATGAAACACACTGTGCTTGTTTTAATGTTCAGGCCCATGTAAAAGTTATATCAAAGTGAGAACATGCTAGAGAGAAGAGAAAAAACACCATGGCAAAAACTTCCTCCCCGAGGACGGTCTAAAATAAGGTTCATTGCAACAAAAGCAGCAGGAGAGCAGAAGCAGACTCAGGAGAGGAGAGGTTAAGGAAGGGTTATGTACAGTAAGTCAAGTGAAAAGAAACAAATGTCCACACCGACCATTAATTTACCCTAAAAGCTTCAGAACTGTCCCACCTACTTAAGCCCTCATGACAACCACTCAACAAAGTGAAACAATCAGCTTTCGAGATGAATCATAAAACTAACCAGTGTTTCAGAAACAGCAACCCTCTCTTAGTCAGCATTAAAATTACCAAGCTACACTTCTGTGTGCCCAAAGTAATCTTGAAAAAGAACAACCTTTTCTTACACACTCCTTAAAAACACTGAACAAATATAATTATCAATCCTCGAGAAATCTTTCATCATGATGCCAAACCCTACGAAAGATCTCAAAGAGACATCAACCAGCAGGCTAATCCAGGCTTGTCGAAGCATTTTCACCCGTGACTGCAGCCAGCCAGATTTCCACAGCCATGGGAAGCCAACAATAGTCCAGATATTAGCTTTCAAGTTCAAGAATGAACAAGAATCAAAATGAGCTCAAAGGCATGGGGTGCATTTCCATGAAGGCCATTCGCTGCTCTCACTGAGAACGGCAAAAAGGCTTCCCACCACTTCTTTTCATTTGCTTAGACGGCCTTCTTTCCACCAGGCGAATCCACTCTACGTCACACTCCCACTGTACATCTGCCCTTGAGCTGACACTTTGTTTGGCACACTGTGTAATCATATATCAGGGGATGAGCATTTATGAAAATCATGGCATACAAACAAGTAAACATTACGGCAATATAAAAAGTGTCAAACAGGATTTGAGCGGGACGCAAGGAGGAAGCAGCTGAATCAGATTCCAAGCAGGTAGCTCGGCAGGTTAATGGATGCTGCTAGAGATGAATGGGGAAGAAAGGATTATATCAGAGGCTGCAGGTCCATGCGGGAGGGGGGCTTAAGAATGACAGTTTGCTCCAGGAACTTAACATCCTTTTTTCGGGACAAAGGAGATGACTTTGAAACGCAGCCATCTGGTCAACAAAGGCAAAGGTCAGCATACCCGCTACACAACCACCTGCTCTGGGCAGACCTGAGCAAAGCATTATATCATTACAGATAAAGGATACAATAATGAATGAATGCATGATTAGTGGGAGGAGACAGCTAGCCTTGGGAGTACACTGCCTAAATGCTGATCTATATATAGAAATTGGAGAGAGAGAGAGAGCTTATGATTCATGTTATAATGACCTAATGTTACAAATCTTTCATTTCTTGTCAGGGTTAAGAAGGAAACATATAAGCTGCTCTACCTTATGGCCTATGGAAAGCAGAAGACTTCCCAATGAGGAAGAATCACTTAATTTAGTTCCCACAACATGGAAAACAAGTCCAAGTGCCTGTTTTTCTAAAGATATTCATCATATATCCCTTAAACGTGCCCAAAAGAGGACACTAGCCACGCTATTCAGCCAGAGTGTAAGAAAAGGGGATGGGGATTAATTTGGCCATCCTAACATAAGCTTTAAGTCTGGGTGCTGCCATCCAGAACCACACTTGAGACATTACACTTTCAATGGAAAACAGGACGAGTGATGGAAATCTAGGAAAAAGAAAAACATTACTAAATCGATTACCAACTACCTGGTTCCTTTAGTCTGTAGGAATGACTAATGGATATACATCCTTTGGTAAGGCCAGAATTTATTATATGATGTATGATATGAGTAATAATTTCAAATAACTGCTTCATTTACTGTAAGTAGCAGGTCTAAAACAGGTCAGTCACTCACTGACACATGATGCAAACAGATATTTGTGAACAAAAGGAATGGACGGATTACACGGTCTACAGCGATATATTATCTTTATCCAGCAAAAGATTAGAATAAAGCATTCCCCCTGAAAAATCATTTTCAATATCATGACAATGCACTGAAGAATCCCCCATGCAGCTGTTATGCATTCAGGATTGAGTTATAACCTCATAATTATCTCCCCGTTAGTAATCCGTCGTGGACCAATCATATCACTGCTAGTGCTTACAAATCCGGGATGTTAACCCACTTCTACAGTGCTTCGTGCTGAAACGTCTACCGCCATACAATCTGATTATTCTAAATCTAAATGACTGGCATCCTCACTGAACAGATAATCTTTAAGCACCATGTTCCAAATGTGCATCAAGCCTGCAGTGTGACACCAAGCTGCAGAATTACAGATCTGATACTGTTTACATAATGGGAGATGTAAGATTGTGGCTATACAGACACTCTAATAACAGTTTCCATTGTTGGGCATTTCAGGTCCAGAAGCTACAAATCCAGACCAAGATTTTGTTTCTCCCAACCACACGAGTACTATGTGACTGTGACTCTTTATGCTCAACTGGTTGGTAGAAACAAAATCTTGGTCTGGATTTGTAGCTTCTGGACCTGAAATGCCCAACAATGACTATTTCCTTACATCCAACCCTAAATATTTAACCGCAAGCATGCATTGTAATTCAGTGTGGATACAGGCGTTCTCGTATACCTTACTAACACTGCACTTTGCAACATAAAAAGCACTGTCATCCAATCTGCAGCTAACATAAAGACTCTCAGTGGGAAACCTCTTATTAGGCCTGAGGAAAGACGTCAGGCTGGGTCCCATGGGAGAATGCAGCGACTTCAGCATGAAATTTTTTTCAGACCTGAATCCTCATCCAAGAAATGAGAATTGTGCAAGATTAGTGAACCGCTTTCAGTGACAACAAATTCCCTTTTCTATCGAGGGAAGATTTACAATTAATCAAACAATTGAACTTATGTTTTAAGTCCCCGGCGCTATTTTGCCAAATGGTAATGTCTGTTGGAAAACAAAGGACCACACTTATTGCCCACATTCTAAAAGTAATGATGGCATTAGAGGAACATCTATTTCTAAAACACCAAGGAATTGTGAAATTATGAAATTGTACTTAACACATTTTATGGCGATGTGAAATGCAGTAGATTTTATAGGAAAACCAAATTTTGTAATGTGGAAAAAGGAAACTAAAACGCATTCCCTGTGGTGGTCAAGTAGTATACTGTTGGAGAGTAACTGCTATAAACAAACAAATAACAGACCAAAGACAAAACCACATTTGGTATTTAAGTACTATGTACTTTAGCCAGAAGTTATCCGTTCATACCATGTGTTCAGATCCACAATGAAAGTTACTCACTTGTCAAGGGGCCCTGGTAGCTCTCTGGCAGCACGCGGTACTGCAGTTGTATGCTTTGCTCAGGTGCCGGTGCGGTGCTGAGATCCACTGGAGTGTTTTCTTCCCCACATTGCAGTCGCATGAGCACAAGTACAGAAGGCAGAGTAATGTCCCTCCAAACCAAGGAGCCCTGTATCCCTCATCCCAACAGCGCCGGGCAGCTGTTATTTCCCGGCCTGCATTTTTTAACTAAAATTACATTTAAGAGATTAGCCAACACTTAACTCAGTTTCACCTCATCCGGCAGCCTTTTAATGACATTTTCCTGATGGCTCCGTTCTGTTATGCCCTGATAAAAATGGCAATAGTGCATGGTTTGCAAGGTGCAAGATTTCATGGCTGAATATTACAGCTTTAACTGCAGGCAGTCCTGTTTTATAGATACTGGTATCAGAATATGCACACGGCGTGGTGTATGTTCCAAGAGTAATATCCTAAGGACACGGAATTGCAAAACACCACGTTGCAAAAAATACTGTAAGTTCTTTAAAATACAGTAATGTGAAATAATGGTAAATAATAAGCAGAGTGGGAATTTTATTGTCAATAATTATCCCACGATACAGGGAGGAAGGAGTATTAATAATTACCAAATGCACACCAAACACAACTTAAAGTTCTCATAAAAAAAAAAAAAATTAAGTATGTGATACAAGCAAAACATACATACAACTTCAATAAAATGTAATATTAGGAATATTAGGTTGAGCTGTGCTTATAAACTTCTTTCTGGTTTAAACATTAGCTAGTTAAAAATAAATAAACATTGGTGAATAGCCAAATCAAGGGCAAGGTAAAATTTACTGGCATTAGAGGTTGTAATAATCTCCCTGCACATCAATAATAGTTACGCTGTGCAGTGTGGTGTATGTCAGTGGAACCTCTGTCATTTATCCTGTGTTCTGTAAAGAAATCGTCATCATCGATTCATGGGTCATGAATCCCATTTCCATGGGAAACCAATACGATTCTTACAGCGCATTCTAGCATTTCAGATTTTCATTAAGCCATTTCACAGTTTTAAAAAGATGTTCTGCTGTTTCACAGCCATTTCACAGTTTGTAAAATTTTTCCACCATTCGCAGTTGCTCAAGAAACATAACCTCCACAATTACCAACACCTTAGTGTGGATAATTAATTAGAGCAGAGCTAGACATATGACCGCTCAAGTGTAACAACTCAGCTAAGCAATATGGTTAAGTAGTTCATTAACATTCAACGTTAGCTAGCCACATTTGCTTATTAATTAAAAACATAGCTCTACAGAATTAATAATAACTAGTAACAGCTTGTCTGCAAACCAGTTAGTTACTTAGCTAGCAAATGACTAACAATCTTCCATAATCTGAACTGTAAACTGAACTGTAAAACAGGTTATCCATCATTTTCCCCTTCAGTTATTTATAGAAAATTCAAAACAACTTCCAGGTTTCTAACTCTGCTGAAAATCTCTGTTTGTTATCATTTAAACAAGGAGTTAAAACAGATCACTGCGAATCACTTCACTTAACAGTCCTTAAACATGCCAGTGCGTTTCCATCTAAACGATTCGTTTCACTATGTGGTTACAAGTCCTCTCGTTCCAGAGTTCAGTCTTAAAACAAACAGTTACATTTGTGTTTGATGCTGGCAGGGCAAGCCGCTAACTTGCACGTTTCTGTGTAATTCCACCCACAGGACGACTTTGGCACAAAGCTGAATCTCGGGCTGCCCTAACGATGGGTACTTGCATGGCTGCCCTAAAAATTAGAGGAATTACTCAATCTATATGGGACGCTATAAGAATAATCATGCCGCTCTGAACGCAGGACCTTAGGGTAAGATGCTGCATCTGTGTTCAGAAATCCTTCAAGTCACACGTCTGCAGGGAACATGGATGGCAAAAGTACTCTCTCATCAAGCAGAAAAGCATCCAGAAATCATGTGCTGCCTTGAGTATCTCCAGCAGTGCAACAAGCCCCTTATGGGGCTGACACTGGCTCGCATTTTCTACCTAAACGATGAGGGAAAAGGTCACTCGTGAAAAGTGTTTAATTACTCTCGCAGCAGGGGGCAGCACATCAGGTAACCAAAGGAATGTACAAACGGAAATCATCACTTCAGATGAGCTATAGACCTCATGTTCCCTTTAAGACAAAGTCACTTGTGGAACAACCAGTGCCACAACATTTATTCCAGTCTGAGAAATTATTCACCATTAGCTGAGAGTCTGTCTGCTCTGAGAAAAAAAGAGTTCATTTCATTTATTCAACAGAATCTTAAAAAGACAAGCATGGGAATGTCATAGCTCTCCTGCCACTGATGAAATATGATCTCAGGACTGATGCAACATGATTTTAAAAGTCTGCCTGAATCCAACCTCTTTACCCATTTTTCCCCTCTTATCTGATCAACAGTTTGAATACTTATACTGTAATTTTTATATATTCCAACGGAGGGAACTGCTTTAGCTATGCCCCGCCCACCCTCCCCCCCTACCTTCTCCAACCAGCTGCCACTTCTCCTGGGACTGGCTCTCTCAGCCGAGCCAGCACGTTTAAGCCCCAAGTGAGGTCTAAAAGCAAGGCTTCTTTCTAGGCCAGAAGGAGCAGCTGCTTAGCTCTCAAAGTCGGGCATCACAACACCGTCAACGCCAGCTGAAAAAGTGGCAATAATTCACATTTATTTTTTCTATTATTCAGGCAGTTTGTCCATGCTACACTCTATCTCCTGCCTGTACTTCCTATGAACCACCTTAAGCCAGTGCAGTTGAGTGAAAGTCACACAACTTGACCATGTTCTAATAAAGCAAAGAATAGTAATCTTGGGATATTGCCATTCCACGTGCCCTTCTTGCAAGAAATAAGACAGCGTTAATTTGTGTTATATAAAGGCTTTTTTTGTTGCAGCTGGAAAATTGATGGAGCACCTCTTGAAAATAACCCGCCGCCCCCCCCATGTCACTCAGACTTGCACATGCGTCTTCACTCCGCGGCGACCTTGGCACGCTGACATTGCAGTGAGTATCGGATGGTCACGTTCAAACAGCACGACCCACGTCAATCAGGCGGGAATGTGAAACTGAATCCAGAGCATGTGGAAACGGCCCAGGCTACCATTTCAGCTGGCGCTCATCCCACATCACCCGGAGGGCGAGAATTTGCATTTCGATTAAAGCTGCAAAATAAATAAATAAATTAACAAATGCACAAGGAGCGTCTAACACTGCCCTGAAGGATGAATCACAGGGCCTGCTGCTGGGAACGACCTGGTGTGAACTGCGCAGCGCAGAGGCCTGAGAAAACTCACAGGGTAACGAGAGTCAGGCCCTGCTGTCCGCTCCACTCCAATCTGCGCTGGGCTGTGAAAGTCACAGGGGAGAGCGATGGGCAAATGGAGAGGAGATGAAATATTCAAAGAGCACATGGATTTCAGGCCGAAAGTCTCCCAGCATGGGTGCAGGCTTCCCTTTGCTGTTTCCCTCCCAGAGGAATAGGCCCAGTCCCGTCAGGAACAGTAACCACTGGATGATGCATTACCCATAATCCTCCCCACCTTCCCGCCTCGTCCTTGCGACTAATTATTGGAACCAGCTGACCTTCCCGATATCCTAGTTTCATAGCCACGGCTATCATCTGTTAACTCCATAGAGACAGGGTAGACATGGGGGCAATTAATTTCTGTCCCATTTCCCACCTTGCCCTGAATGGCAACTCCCGAGAACATTCAAGAATAAAAATGCAAATAGCACAAAAGATACATACATTGAGATGAAAATGGGCATGTGGTTTGTGAGCTATACTCCAGCCAGCATTCGAAAGCTATGACATATGGTAAAATGCATCCAGTATGTACAGGCTACTGTAATTCTAATCGCTGGAGGTTACCAGGGTCCTTCTGAGGAATTCCAATCTCCACTCCTAGGCCTGCTAGCAACCTGACGAACTTGTTCAAAGCTTCACTAGGATTTCAGAAACAGCCGGCAACTGATAGCAGTTACTCACAATACAAAACTAACTTGTAAACACCTGCGCATAAATTATGCTGATATGGCAGTACTGGCCCTGTTGATTTTATTTCCTCATCAGATCAAGTGAAAATAAACCAGCTCCCCACAAAAAATGACAATACAGGTGCAGTGAGCACGATCTTTTCCCTGCATCAACTCATAGATCACTTTCATGCAACAACTCGAGGTCCATAAATCATCGCTGACAGAATGAGTCTAATTAGCTCACCTAAGAGACAGCTCTAGTGGAGGACAGAACTATGTTTATGGTTTCACACTGGATACTGTGAAATATTCCAGAATAACTTGCACCTAGAACTGCAATGAGAAATGAAGTTGAGCGACAATTTGTAATGATGGGAAAAAGGGATTGTCACAAAGCTTATTTTAATATTAAAGACCTATTTAAATTTTTCTCTGCCTATTGCATAAATTGCATAAAATATAACAGTCTGCTGCCAGAGAATTTTCTTTATTACTAATCCATCAACATGACTGACCATTTAAGTGGGTAGGAACAAACCTTCCTAATCTGAAATGTGCCCTAGATTCCCTTACAGAGAAGCACATTTTTAGAGTATTAGAAAAGTGCTGTTGTATTTTATTATTATTATTCACTATAGAAAGGGTGGCTTTTATATTTTAGTACCACAACCTTCAATGATAAAACTTCCAAACATTCTGGAATAGTTTTATTATCATTACACCACTGCCACGGAAGTACATTCAAAGATGTTGTGGTGTAGCAACACAACCAGCAAGTGCATTGCAGCATTGTGGGGTCCTTGTTTTTATTGTGGTCCTTCCAAGGCCTGATAAGGACAAGTCAGCGTCATCCTCTGGAAGACCGCACAAACATATTGGAAAATTCAATGCATATGGTCCTCTATCTGCTTGGCTTAAATGGTTGACGTTTCATTTAAAGGTTAATTTAAATGTAGAAGGAAAGCTTGAGGGAACGAATGGGCACTTAAAAGAGCAAAAGTCATGTTTCAGTTTTTTCAAATGATTCGCTCACTGATTTTAAGACGAAGAGATCTATTAAAGTACTCCCCCATAAAAAAAGAAGAAGATCAACTCCCCGCAATACTGGCGAGGGTTTGGAAAGCACATTATAACGCTTTAAAACATCATACATATGGTATTATCCCCATAACTATGGACATTATCTAGAAAAAAGCCCATGAAAGACAACAACTTGGCTGGACAATTGAATTAATAGTTTCAGCATTAACTGAATGACATAATGGGATATGTGATACGTTAACAGCTATCATCTTAGTGGAAACCAATAGTCCACTGAGAACTATTACAAAAGCACATTGTGAACAAATGTACAGAAAGAAACAAAATATATTCTGACATCCAGACTCAAGAAAAGAGTCCATCTCTCTCTCTGTTCCAAGATACTATAATGAATCTTTATATTACGCATCTAGATGTTTTTTCAACTTAGTGACAGAATGTTGGTTCCAGGCCAAAAAAGTTTTAACTACTTATGATGATGATAATTAGTAATATTTATTATTATGTGTGCAGGAAATGTGAGATGGCTAGGTTGTGACTTGTGCAATGTTTGAAATAAACAGGTTACCTGACTACTTACATGATACTGGAACAGACACATCTGGTTTCTTCCAAACAGATCCAAACATGAATACAGTTATAAAGTAGGATGTCAGATCTGAGTAAGAACTCTGGCATCAAGTTATGAATGCGGTATCCTTTAACAAAAAAAAAATTGCACCCATATGGCAAAGGGTATAATGGAAAGGTAAAATCACCAAGAAAACATGTTTCAGTTAAATTATGAAACAACTCATGGGCCAGAATAAAAAGTAATTCTGGACTTCAGAATCCCCCATTCAGCCACATGACAGTGCATAGACATCATTGGGGATCATGCGGGGACCCAAACAGACCTGCCCCCACCTCCCTCGAAAAAACCACATAAAATATTTATCCTATGTCCGTTGTATTGTGTTTCCCCACCCCTTCTTTCCGGCCTGTTATGTTTTACATTTTCAGATGTGCAATCTATATTTATTATCCCACAAAACCCAAATGTCACACCAGCTGCAAGAACAAGACACTGGCTGTATTTCCCCACCCTCCCTCCTTATACCACAACTGTATTGAACAGTAAAACAAACTTTCTGTTACTTCTCTAGCTGTTGTGCAATGTCGCAGCAACATCGGAGGGGCTACTGGGGCAGGGAGCGAGGTTGGGGCAGTGTTAGGACAGCTCCACTCCAGCCAGCACCCATGCCCAACTCCTCCCCACCCTGGATTCCTCGGGCAGCGGACTTTTCCTGCCCCATGGAAGCCTACAGGCAGAGTAACGAAAGGAGCAATGAGTGCTGAGAGGCACAGCAGCAAGACCGACCCGCCGGCAAAATGTGGATGGCACAGTTTGTACCAAATACGTGCCTGTAGCCTCCCTATCCTGTCCGTGTCCCGGCTGACTGGTACCAACAGCTGCCCCCTTTCATCTCCTCTTTTTCGCAAATTAAACCTTTCTTTTTCGACTCATAGCTCTGCTCAGAATGTCACAGATGACAATACAATCAACTCACTGAGCAAATGGTGTTTACAGATGAAAGTGAAGTGCATTAGATTGGCAAAAAACTCAGACAGCAGTCAGAAAGCAATGCCAGTGCACAGAAATATATTGCCGAATCCAGACCATTGGGAAATTCAGGAATAAACGTGCTTTAAAATAAGGAACACAGTGCTCGAGGCCTGCTTGTCACCAAAAAAAACGCCTGAGAACAGCAGATCTCATCATGTTTACTTCTCAATCTAACATGAAGCCGCTTTCACACAGACTCATAAAAGGAATCTTTGTTCACGGTACACCTAATAAATCAGCCACCATGACATCATAACGTGCCTTATTTAAAGTTTTCAGGACCCCTGGCTGGAGGCCAGGCGCTCTGCTATCCAGTTTACCCGACATTGCTGAAGTCTCAGTCTGTCAGGAGACACAGCAGCATAGCACAGCCTCAATAGCAACAACAAAAAAAAAACACTCTTAAAGCCACTTGAGGAGGCTGTCATAAAATGCACTGTGGGAAAAAACAGTGTCGTTTAGTAACACGGGATTATATTGGTTCTGCACATGTGGTGCCGCTGAAGGCCATGACACAAATAGGAATGGATTTGTTGTGGATTGTCGCTGGGTGGATTTTGGAATCAGCACCTGCCCCTGAAAGACGGGTCATTTTCACTTTTAACAAGAGAAAAGTTGGTAACATTAAAAAATTTGTAAGGAATTTTTTTACAACAAAAAGAGTGATCGAACTGCTGCGTTAAAACTTACTCCATAAATTAGCATAATTATTCAGTCCCTTTGACAAAACTAGATGCTGTCAGAATGACAATAATGTATTCCCCCACTGGCCCCATCACCAGCCCCCCATCTAATCCCTACTCCCCCCACATCCCCCATCCACTACAATCCCTAGGCCCCCTACACACTCTCCCCAGCAGGGGCTCCTCCCTTTGCCATCACTAAGCAGCATTACTTCAGTTTTATTGTGATTCATGTCAAAATGAAAGCAGTCCCAGATCGTTGCCTATACAATGTTCCAGGGAAGTTTGAAAAAGATCCATCAAACACTTTTAGTGTTACTGTATTCTGCAGCCATCTTTTCCTGCCTGCACCTAGTGCTGCAGCTTCAATTTTGATGCAATTTATCTCAAAGTAAAACATGATGCTGATCTTCAGCCATATAAATGTCCTTGTGAAGTAATAAGACCAAGTAATAAGATCCATAAAATAGTTTTTGAGTTATCAGGCTAATGAGATCAAGTGTATAAGGCTGCCCTTCTATTTGCTAATCACTATGCGGCTTATGCGGTTCTGGTGCGATTTCTCTCAAAATCTGATCAGTTCCAGATCTTGACTCATACAACGTGCCTGCAAAGTTTGAATAAGACCTGTCAAGTTATGGCAGAGGTGGTGGACCAATCCCTAAACCATATGTATTCCGCGTCCAGGAAATACAATAGTAGAAGTATTTGAGTGACCAACCTGTTTGCAATTTAAAGAGTATCTATAATTTTAGAACACACACACACCTCTGCCCCATGTGAAGTTCTTTAGTCTGGTAGTAACTAAGAAGACCATACAGAATAGTCTACAGAATAACTAAGGATAAAGTCAATAAAAAAAGCACAGTTCAGAAAAAGGTTGTACAAAGTGTACCACATCCCACTGGGCACAATTTCTTCACTAAAAATGGAATGTGAATCCTACCAGTGCCCAAAGCTGCTGTTGAGATCAAGCTACCCAACCAAACTGATTTGAGGGCAAGAAAGACATTGGTAAGGATCAGCTATGCAAGGCTACAGGAAGAACTCCAGAGTTCAACCATGTCAAAATAAACGTATCACCACAGCAGAAAGAAGCAATTACTAAAAATGAGCCATTTCAGCACGCTCGTGGACTTTGCGACAAAACATCTGAGCAATCTGGCGAAATGCACTGTGGTCAGATGATAAAAAATTTGATGTTGGGAGTCTGATTTTGAGAAATTATATTTAGTACCAACATAGTCAGGCAAAAAAGTGGCAGCATCATGCTACAAGATGAGAGTGTTTGTCCTTCACACTGACCGCGAAGCATGCTGGAAATGAATGAAAGAGGAGAAAAAAGCAAAAGCAGATTCTAGGGGAAATGTTCACTCTGCCGCAGCTTTAAAGCTGGAGCAGTAATTCGCCTTTCCAGAAAATCTAAAGTCCAAACATTTTCAGGGAAAAATCCATTCCAAAGCAGAAGGGCAAACTATAATGACAGCTGAATGAGAATGTGTATGCCTTGGAGTGACAGAATCAAATTCCTGGCTTGAATCCTATTGATAATCTGGAAACACTTGGAAATTCATAAGCAAGCCCCAGGAAACTTGACATACTGAATAAATCTCTCAAGAAGAATTTGGGGAAACTGCATCAAGCCAGTAACCGAAGTGTGTAAAGATGCATCCAAAGACATACACCGATCGATGTCAATACCACCAAATACTGCATTCATGAGTCTGAATATGTATAAACATAATATGTATTGCCTTGCCTAATATTTACTGTAACTCATTTTACCCATTGAAACATTCAGTCTGTGCTGTCAAGTTTTGAAAAATACATAATACTTCTAAACTATATTCTACAGGACAGGTCTTTTGCAAAGCACAACATAAAAAGGTAACAGATCCTTTATAAAGAACAAAGGCATAGTCTGGTAGAACGGTAATGACGTAAAGAGTTCTGGACTAATGCAATTAACAGTCAATTTCAGGTGTCCAGTTAAGGTCATTAAACAAAGGCACATTTTGCAACAGTATGGACAAAGGTTATTTAACAGGTAAAATGTAGTGACACCTGCGGCTGGGACTCTGGCACTGTCAGTCATCCGAGTGACCTGAACAATTAGGGAATACAGATAATTGAACTAAAGCACTGAAATGTATCAATTTATACTTTCACATGCAGCTAGGGATGAATAATTATAAATTAATTTGCATTCTGTGCTGCGACCTAAAAGAAGCGAAACGACCCCCACCCCCGCTGAAATTGGTAATGTCATTTAACAACCACTGTATATTCCATTCTTTGCTGAAAACAATATTATTCCAGGAATTAAAAATCAACAATTAATGTGGGAACTGTATTGTTTTTGCTGCGCAAGGTCAAACAAGGCTACATATCATCTGACACGAACATTTTGAGACAGATCACTGAAACAGCAAGTGACATATGCCATCTGTACTACAATATGTCTATATCAGATTGTCTTGTTTTTTTTGGGGGGGGGGGGGTTTGCATCGCTCTTTTTAACCGATAGGAGAGTAGAGCACTTCACCGTGCGCTTTTAAGTGGGTCAACAAATTCACGATGCGATCTTAGGCGAACTGTTGTGGGTTTTCAAGGTCTTATCTTCAGAATCAAAGCGTAATATCGAAGTACCTCTTAAAGTACATGATGATAATTACTGAAATTACAATGCGAAACAACGACACGAACATGTCGTGCATCTGCGACGTAAAGATGAATCTTTTTCGTGGCAGGTCACTTTATCTTTATTCATCTATATATAGAGCAGAACGACTGATACAGGACGGAAGAGGATTACAAACAAACTGTGCGTCTGGCTTCCCATTTCAGCAGGCTACATGGAGCGTCCAAATAGGACGCAGTTTATACCTATCTTGCTTTAATGTTTTTTTTTTTTAATTATAATAAAAGCTCATTGCTAACAAATTAATATTTTGCAGGAAAACCTTTGAAGTCCTGAATAGATCCCAGATGTTTCATCGTAAAAAAAGCATAACAACCTACTATTTCCTTAATTGCAGAAATGCAATAGTATAAATAGAACGTTCGAATGTTAACAATTACATTAATCTTTCAAGATGAGTAGATTTGTGTAAAATACGTGAAGTAACAAGTGCGCTCAAAAAAATCTCTTTGGCTTTATTTAATGTTACTTTGAAAATCATACTTTTAAATTACTTACAATTTACAAATGCATAACGGTTATATCTCGAAATATATACAACACCCCAAATTATACTGTGCCCTACGTTTATATCGCTAAAGTAATCTCTAATGTAGGTTGCTTATAGCTGACAAGTACGCTTTGAAACTAACAGTCGCCTTAATATGCTCTTTTGTAATTTACAGAAAATAAGTACGGTGCATGTCAACTATGGACTTTGCCAGAAAATCGGCTGTACAGCCACTGCACAGAGCAGATCTGATGGTGTGCGCCGTTTGTTTTTGGCGCCGCTCTCCCATATTTCATCTCTAAAAGTCCCCCGGCAAGTTGCGAAAGACGGACTTACCGTCGTTATTTGTTATAATGTCACAGGCGCCATTCAGGATGCCTTCCTTACCTTCCGCGATTATGCTGTCGTTTATTGCTAAAGAAGTTATGCGCGCTCCCCTCTCGCCGGTTGCAGGTCGGACTGTGCGCAGCCAGACCTTATTGCAATGTTTGACAATGATGTGCTGCGTCCTGGTTAAGCCCCACGCTCCTCCACGCATGCTCATCCCGGGCCCTTAAAGGGCGACGGCACCTGAGCGCAAATGCGCGTCCTAGTTTCCTTTTACGCGCAAAGCTGGCGCTTCGCCCCCAGTCACCGGTTCCCCGTAGAGTAATTTATGTTTGATTCGGACCGATTGTGCATCCGTCTGCAATGTCGTCTCCAGTGCCACTTCGGATTAGATTATCTCCGTTATCGTAAAAAAAAGCAGTTGCCTTACTAGTTTCCGTTGTAGTTATGCATAGATTTCTCTTGCTTAGGTTGCTCTTCCCACTTGCTTTCCTTCTTGCTTGGTTGCATGTGTCTGTTGCAATTTAAAGCGTGCAAGGTGACACAGAAACATGGGATGAAGAAGCACAGACTAAGGTCCAAAGGACGTGCGATATTTATAACAGATGGTCATTTATGGAACACGAGGATGGGTTTATGTTTGAATGGCATTTATTTGCGTCATTATTGAAAACGTCTTACTTACAAATGATGTATTGAAATACATTCCACGAGAACAATATTTATTATTTATGACCAGTATTTTATCGATAAGTATTTAATTTTGTAAAGGGAAATTGTTTTCCCGAGCACTTTATGAATATTATCGGAACTGGTGCTCATGGCAGGCCGTGGTAATGTATATTTTTACCGGTCTCTTTTTTACAGTACGTCTGGACCCCTAATTGTATGTTGCAGTAATGGACATCCAGTTAAAGCCCGTTTTAGAGCTTAAATACAGGGCTGTGAAACGCCACCCACACTCCACCCTTTAGTAAATTCCATGCGGTAACACTATATGCTGATTGTACTCATTCGTTTCTTCGTGTTTTACATTTAAGCCAACTTACAAGATATGAAAGTACTAGAATTAGTCTTAAGTTTGTCGCCTTAACAAGGCAAATAAAGGAAATCATTGAATAGCTGACAAAAATGTATGTTCATTTGTAAAAACTGACACCTCTTCTCAGGAAAGAGATACACACAACATAGAAGTGCTAATATGATACTGGCAGTACAGGGTGCAATTAAAATGTCGCTAATGATGTTTAAGATAGATAGTGTCATTATCCAGCTCATTTTGAGCTGGATGTGAATGCAGGGAACACCCCATCAGACAGTGTCCCTAAATTCAGAGTGTAGTGGTAACTTCAGCATAATTATGGGTGCAAAGCCATGATGCCCTACTGTTATGTCTGGTGCCCGATCACACAGCATGTGTCCTCTACAGTCAGCAATAAAGATCACTCTAAACTGCATCCATGCCGCTCCTGAGCTATAGATCCATGGGGAGTAAGCAGGTATCCGAGACACCTATCCCTTTACACTGTCCTTGGTGCACTCAGCATGATCCAAGTAGCTGGTTCAACGTTTCAAAGAAAATAAGATATCGCAACACGTACATGAATCGATTTCTTCGTCCTCTCACACAGCACAAAACCGGCTATGGTTAACTGGTCCAAGCAAATGTGAGAGACAATGTCCAAACCTCAAAAAAGAATGAAGTGATCTTTTTGTGACAAAGTACAGCATTCCTGAACTAAGATTCCCCTCTGCCACTCCCTTCCGTGAAAAGGATAGCCTCATGCTATTTTTCAAATTTTGTATCTGAAACACTAAAATAATAGGTCTTCATCTCATTATCTGAGGGATGACGATTTCCCTTAAACAATCAACTGTAATTTAAGCTCTTTAGAATTCCTTTCTTCTGGTTTCCTGTAGCACTTACCTCACACACACCCTTTAGGTAGAACATACTGTATTGATTTGGAAATATCCTAAGCATTAATACTTACACCAGGAACAAATTGTATTTTGTATGCACTTGAAGCTAAAATGCTAGCAGAAAAACATTAAATAATACCAATAAAAAAATATATTTTATGCTGTCCAATATTGGAAAGTCATGTACCAATTTTTAAGAATAGAAGGTGCAACTGAAATATTTCAAGAATACAAGTTTAAAAGAGACTACATTCATTTTCTGGCTTGTCTGAAAATTTCTACTGGGAACAGAGAGAGACGTTGGCAAGATACAACATTCGAACAAACCACTCAAAATGAGTATTGCGGAGGTAGAGATACTTTAGAGCCATGAAGGCCCAAACCCTGATTCTTTGCTGCCAGCTCACGTTAACAGTCATCCTCCCTTAGAATCAGCTATGATTTCCCCTAAATCCTCACATCTTCTTTCTTCCACAGCACTGTGAAGGACTCATTCTCTCAGAGCATGGCCTGTGGAGTGAGATACATAAACAGACTGCTCTGTGACTCAGATTTGCCCGCTTACTCATGCGACTCATGGGAGCAGAAACATGCTGGGTTTTATACATCAGCCCCGAATTAAAACCACTAACCAGGTGGAATATCTAATCAATATTTGATGCACCAACAGCATCCTGGGATTTGGAGGCTGGCAGCCTCTGCATCTTCACAAAAGCCCCTACCCTTTCCTCCAAAGATTGACAACCAATAAAGACATAGGACTGGCAGCAGACGAGAGCCAAGCGGATAACAGGGTCTCACAAGACTAGCTGCAGCTAACAGTAAATTACACATCCAGACTGAGCCTCGAACATCTGCGCAATTCTCACCACAGTGTCTGAATGGGGACGGGCTGGCAGAGCAATAAAAAGTCTATAATTCATGCAGCGCTGGATATGGAAGGGGCAGCTTCGGAACACAACTTCCACTAAGGATTACAGCTCTGGGGAGAGGTTTTAAGTAATCTCTCTGCTTTATTTTTAAACTCATTTACAAGGCTCGTATCTTTAGCCAGGGCAAGTGAAAGTAGGGCTGTCAAACCACAATTCATGGAATACCACACCAACACTTCCTCTGGAAACAATACAAAGCACATCAAAGCAATGAGACTTGTGTATTAACAACGAATAAAGCGGTGTGGTTTGGCTGGGAGCTCGGCAGACATTAATCCGACAGGTGGACATTACTTTCCCCATAATTCAACCTTAATTATAGAGACGGTCATCCATTGTCCCAGAATGTATGACGCCTATCAAAAGTAAAACTGATTCACCACTTATTTCACACAGGGATAAAGTCTGAAGTGTGCACCATGTAGGACAGCAGATTGTAAAATGAAATGGGACAAAATCACTGGGTAAAGAAGTAACTTAAGTCGGCAATGAAAAGAAACTCAGTTGAAAGATACATTATCTTTATTTGATGCTTGAAAGTATGAAACTCAAAATAGTGAACATGTAACAAAGAAATTCACTGAATGAATCCAGGTTAATATAAAACTATGATCTCTCACGATATCTTGAGACAGACACTATACCAAAAAGCGCAATACAATATTTTACGGCAAGAGATTACAATTTAACCAGCTGTGGGATTAAAAAGAAGAAAAAAAAAATGAGAATCAAGTGATGGAAGGGCAATCCGACTAGTACAGTACTCTGCGACTGTATCCTTCTGGTTTATTCAACACTAGCAAATTATTTCCCGACTGTCTGAATAGCCTGTTTAACAGCCTTTATATCTAATCCCCTTTTTCTGTGATAAATTTAGTACATAACATCAAGTACCTGAAATTCTTGCACAAATAAGTAAACATGTAAAACTGGGAAGAATAAAATCAATCACTATGCTTTTTCAGAGACATCAAAGTAAGGATAATTAACTTCCAATATCAGTCCTACCCCCTCGCCTGGCTAAAATCCACAAGCTACACCATCTGTACTTGCGAGAAACACTGAATAGAAACTGAGCAGAGCTGGGGCTAATGAAAAATTTAAAAACATTTTCTTTTTCAACACTGGACTTATTTTTGTTTTTCTGAGCACAAATCACTTTATCCTCAAGACTTTCGTGTAAGGTCTCTAGCTGCATGATCAGAGTGTCAGTTCTCCACCGTTGTTAAAATAGTAAAATTTCCAAATTGCCAAACAAACAGCGGAAGCCATACTGTAATGCAGCAGCATTTCCAAACAGCACTACCTGCATTCTGGGAAAGGGGAGTAATTTCACAGAAACGGAATCATCCCACAATTCATAGCAATATGTCATCTTACAGGTATGCTAAAGTCAGGACCCTCCTAGTACAAGTCATCACAAAACCCAGATTACCCTTTTACACACAAAACAAACGTTTCCTTTTCAACCGAATTTAGTGAGACTATACAAAAACTTGGCTTGAGGCAATGTACAAACAGTAGTTTTTTTTTTTTTTAAAAAAAAAGAAAAAGAAAAAGAAAAGGCCTTTTGTATCAAATAACACCAGGATGCACGCGCCCAGCAGTTGGCGATATAGAGACGGTTTACAAAATGCCAGACAGTGATGACTTGTTTTCCTCGCCTCAGAATTTAATTTAAACTATCTTCGCCTTCTGGGAGAAAAGTCCCTGCTATGGTCATCATTTCTCCTGGACTCGCGGTGTCTTTCAGAATGCCGGTTTTCCTTGCCCGACCTCTCCAGTCCGTTCCTGTACAAGTCCCTGGAGTCGGTCTCCTTGCGGCTCCTGTCTCGTGACTTTGATCGCTGCCTGCCGGATCGACTCTCCGGCTCCTTCTCCCGGCTCCGGCGTGCATCCACGCGCCGGTCAGCTCGGGAGGTGTCTCTCACGCCATCCCTGTCCCGCCGCTTGTCCTCGCGGTCCAGGTCCGGCCGGCGAGATGGGTCGGCCCGCTCCTGCTGGTGCAGCGGCGGGGACTCATCCCCGTCACGCCCATGGTGGCGAGAGCCACGGTGCTGATCCGCGCTGCCACCGTCTCGAGTGCGGTTCTGGTGTCGCTCGATGGGCCTCTCCTCCAGCGGAGGGTGCCTGTGGTGCTTGTCCTTCTTCTTCTGGACCTTCTTCTTGCGCCTCGCATCCGAATCTGGAGAAAAACCAACACTGACTATCTGGGCCAGAATCCCCGCACACCTACCACAGTGTGAAAAGCAGGTTTATCAGCAATCAGATGCTTCGAAAATGCAGACGCTGCACATCTTTTCCCTGCGGCTCAGACCTGGTGCGGGATGCAGAGTGTTGGCAAGTTGCAACTGAACATTGCATTAATGAACCAACCCGCCCCAAGAATTGGGACAGTAA
This sequence comes from Mormyrus iriodes, assembly GCA_011763525.2. Classification (NCBI taxonomy): domain Eukaryota; kingdom Metazoa; phylum Chordata; class Actinopteri; order Osteoglossiformes; family Mormyridae; genus Mormyrus; species Mormyrus iriodes. The sequence continues at coordinate 8,638,403 of JAAGVU020000035.1, forward strand.
TTTTCATTTATCAACAAAACAAGAGCCACACGATGTCCATGTGTGTCCGACTCACTGCTGACTCAAAACTTTCAAGGCATTTTTAGACTAATGCTACTTGACAAATATTAGGGGAGACTCTACTGCCTTGTCAGGCTGGGTACTTCAAAAGCATCTCCTGTTGTTCTTGTTGAACCAGCATGATATGGACTCAGTTATATACCATAAATCATCCATCCATCCATTTTCCAATCATTTAACTAAGACAGGGAGCCTGCAGCTTATTCCAGGAAGCACAGGGTATAAGGAAGGGGAAGAACCTGGATGGGAGCCCGGCCCATCGGAAGGCACACACCCACACACCCTCATGCACTATGGGCACTAATTCACCTCGCTGCGTGATTTTGGATGAAGGGAAGAAACCAATGTAACAAGAGGAACATGCCAGCTCCACACACCAGGGGGAGGAATTCAAACCTATATCCCTGGAAGTTTTTTTTTTTTTTTTGTTTCTTTATCAGATACTTTGGGGGTCAAGGACCTTGCTCAGTGGCCCAAGGCTGATATCACTCTGCCAACCCTGGGATTTGAACCAGCAACCTCCTGGTCACAGGTACATCATCCTAAGCTGAGCCACACCCCAAAATGAGAAAAGTGTGAGGCATAAATCATCTTAAAATATTCCAGCACTTCGGCACCGTTTTGCACTTTCAGATAATGTCAAACTACATTTTGTCGTCTGAATACTTGTACTTTGTGCAAAGACAAAGTTGTATCAAATCTAATGTGTTCTGTATTAAATTTACAAAAAATCTTTTTACAGAAAAACAACACTACTATGACAAGAACACTGGCCGAGACATTCAAGTCATCAGTCACAAAGCTTGCGATGCAGACAGGTACACTTCCTGCTCTCCCATCAAATGTGCAGAAGGGCCCCTCTTTCAGGCAGGGAAGACCAGCCACCTCAGAGCTGGGGAGCGAAAACAACGCTGGGGTGAGGAAAGCTGGGGGGAGGGTCAGGCACCCACATGCCAGGTTTTTAATCTCCTCCTAATGTACTTCATTGCTAAATGTGGCCTTTTGTACATCAGAAACCAAAGCCTAAATGTATTGCGTATGCAATTACGGCTTTGTGTGGGCAAGTCAACCCTGGAAAATAATGCCACATTTGGCCGCAGACGACCTTGAGTGCATAATCTGGAATTTACACGACAGCGAGGATATTCCTTTGGGGGAAACAGTGGGTTTGGGCACAGAACACAGTACTTACAAAACAAAGGAGGCAGCACACTACCTTCAAAGTACAAGCGCGGCCTGACGAGCTCTCAGTGAGAGCCTCTAAACGAGGGAAAATCTCAAATCTCGCTATGTAGGAAAAAGTGTGTTTGAGGAAGGGGGTCAGAATCAGCAAGGTCATGCACAAGGTGCGAGTTAAGGTGGCACTCCGAGCCTAGGAACCAACAAGCGGAACATAAATCCAGATTCATGATAGCTTTGCTCACCAAAGGAAGGCTGAAATAATTGTTTAGATGGTTGAGCAAAACGGGTCAACAGATAAAGTCTGAGCTAGGCATTTCCAATACGACAGTCAGCAGAAAACCCCAATACTGCCCAAATAAAATCTGTAAAACAAACAGGTAGCATGAAATTGCAGAGAGAAATTGGAGTGTGCATTGCCAAAGGAGGTCACGTAACTTCTAAATCCCTTACAGAGAAAATGTATACCGTTCTGTGCGCTTTCAAATGGTGTATGGGAAAGAGAGAGAGCTCGGCCGGGAAGGAACTGATAAATAATGATTGTGCCCCGGCACCAAACAGGGCAAAAGGTCTTTACTCTTGCTATTAAGCAAAGGCACCTGAGCTGCTGCTGTCAGACGAGGACTCTGACGAAGAGTCGCTGGAGTCGTCGCTGCTATCGCTGCTGCTGCCTGAAGACGAGGACTCAGAGGAGGAAGAGGATGAGTCCGAGTCAGACGACTCCACCTCCTGAGCCTGGGTCATGATCATTTTGGGAGCGTTCTTCAGGTGCTCGCGAAGCTCATCCCTGCGTGAAGTCATGAGCAAGTCGTTTTGAGGTTTCTCCAGGAAGTAGTGAGTCACCAACAGTAGAGGGAGCAAAACGGTTGCGTAACACTTACGTAAGACCACCCAGGCCGATAGAGGTGAAGAAATTGATGGCAAATCTTGTGTTCCTGGGATTGTCTCGAGGGAACAGGCCTTCGAAGAATGGCTGCAACGTGCTGCAAACGAGAACGAGACCAGAACCACTCTGACGAACTTCTGACCTCGCCATAAGTGGTAAACACAAAAACACGCTACCCATATTTTAGCGTTTAGTCTTGGGAAAACTTACATGTCTTTGAGGCGTTCGTTGAGTCTGGGAAGACCCATGTAAGCACAGAGCTCCTGGAATAAAATCTTGACAAAAATTCGGCTGGAGGAAGTTGTGGTGTCTTCACTGATTTTTATGCACTCGAGCACCTTCAAAGCAGAAAGCATGTATGTAAACATGATCTTCAATAACATCTGTGCCTCTGCTTATTTCAGAACTCATCTTAGAAAAGATCAGTTACATTTCAATATCTTTAACTCCCATAGCACTCAGAGCATGTCAGGACAGGAATAATGTTATTAAACTATCAGATGGTGCATTTTATACTGAAAAGATAATAGCTGGTAAGAAGATGATTTGACTAAACATAGTTAGCAGCACTTACGCTCCAGGGGACGGAGTCCGTGTACAGAAGATGAGCAAACATCCGAGCAACGTTTCGAAGCTTATTGGTTTCGAGGCGATGAATTGTTTCATACTGCTCCTGGAATATGGCTTCGAAGCTCTCCATGTACTCCTTCTTCAGCAAACAGAAACGCTGAATATGGTGTTGGAGGGACTTGGAATTAGAGGAAGCATGGCCTTCGAGCGCAATCATTTATCTTTCCCCATTCCTTAGTGCAGTGTTTCCCTATCCGGTCCTCAGGTCCTCAGCTGGTCCAGGTTTTTGCTCCCTCTCAGATAGCCCACATTTTTGCTGGTGGAGCTGGGAGGGAGCAAAAACGTGGACCGTTTGTGGGTCCCTGAGGACCGGATAGGGAAACACTGCCTTAGTACTCTCTGCACAGAAGGCCTCAGCCGGACCTACCCCGGCCAGGAGCCCGAAGAACTTCTCGTAGGTCCTCTGCTGGGCGCAGCAGTCGAGGATCATGTTGCACAGCTCCTTCTGCAGGAAGAATAAGGACTGTGAGTCTGCTTCCATTAAACACGGAGAAGCCACATACAGCCACGGTCGGCAAGATTTTCCCGTCAGATGCTAAAGGCCTGACACAGCAATTTTGCTCCCTTAAGCATTAGCACATTATTTTCAATTTTCATTATTCTCAATAAATCGCTCCCAGCTACGCACCATGCATTAGCCTGAAAAGGAGCAAGTGAAGTTGATGCATTTGTGACAATCAAGGTATCTCTTCGTAATTATAAGGAATAAATTAAGGTTAAAGCTTAGAGGACTGAGTGGTTGTAAATCAGCCTTCCCCCCCTCCATCCATGCTGTATAAGTAGCTGTGGGGTACAGGAGGAAGGCTCACAAAGCCTTTGTAACACGTTCCCGTGTCAAGCCAAGGACAAATGGCCACGATCAGCCCCCCTGCAAAGACGGCTCTGCCCAAGAACAAGCAACTGCAGTGGACCGCCTCTAACCGACGCTACCTATTCTCCCAGGAGCTTGATCACACTCAGGGGGAGGCGAGCCACTTTCTGTAGATATGGGAACGTTTAAACGAACGATTCAGCTTCAGGGAGCATCTGTCGGCATAACAGAGTTCCCCTCCCCAGCCTCCCGCTGGAAGAGACCGTGAGACGGGGCCACTATCTTAGAGGCAATTACTGCCTGTAGTGATTGTAGAGAAAAGGACGTTTTAATTAAACCACACTAAACACATTAACGGTGCTTCCTGGGGACCCTCCTCCTGCCTTTAATGAGACCATAGTGAGGAACGTACATTGCAGGAGCATTCCTGTGACCTATAAGCCCTGGTTTACAGAACGGGCAAACACGATTCTAGGTACGTATGGAATTTACCTCACCAACCCCAAGGAAGACTTCGCTCCTCATGGGCTCAGCTGCCCAGCTTCTTGAAACAAATTTGAAAGCCCTGCAAACAAAGCCCTGATACTGACAAACAAGTGACAGAAAGATCTGGGGAAGCGGGGGTGTATTGTTTCACCGGGACGTCACTTACACAGGAGCTGCTTCTTCTAATGATTGTTAAGCATCACAAAAGTCCTCGTCAGTGGCTGAATTAACTGGAGCTCCTCGTGAGCATTGTGAATTACTGAGCAAACCACTCTGCCCTCGTGACGTACACGGCTGGTCAGCTGATTGCACCATCTGTGCTCCCCAACTGCAGCTGGACCAACGGAGCACTGGGCCTTAAACCCGTTTAATAGCGGCCTTTCCGGTGCTGTGATTCCCCTTCCAGCACAAGCGCTCCATTCGGATTTCCGGTAGGGTCATGCTATCGGGGCGCTCAGCGAACCCGTATGGGCAGAACTCACATCCTGGGCCCCACAGGAGGATGTAATCACATGCCTATCTGACGGATGTAGACGGAAGCTCAGCCCCAGTAGCGATGCCTGCAATAAGGCCAGCGAAAAAAGCAGCATCTAGCTCACCGGACTGTATGAATCGCATAATGTCAAACTCACAGCCTGAGCGGGTTTTACAGAGGGCACACCATCTGCCCTGTAAAACGGATCGCAAAGCATAATGCGATCCCATTACCCTCCAGCGTGGCTGAGCAGAGGGGAGGAGGCCAATTATTGAACTCCTTCATAAACTCACTTCACTTCAAGTTCAGCACAATCACCTCTGTGGGTTTTGAGATGCGCTGAGAGCCAGACGTGCGACTAGGGCGTAAGGATGTAAGGCAGGCGCTGAATACAACACGGGTGCTTGGAATGGGTACTGGCACTAGCGAGGGGACACTAAGAAAGCAAGTGTCAGCTGCACTGGCATTTTACAGGCCGTTCCTACAAATGTGATCCAGACACAGGGTGGAGACTGAGCACCTGGCCAATGGAGAAAGGAAACTCTGAATTTTCCTCTTTCACGACACAAGCCGGCCAGAGGCCCAAAGATTCACAGGGACTGTCTCGGTAAAACCATGTCATAACACACAAACTATAATCTGTACGCAATGGCCATTGCACAATACCAAACTAACGGAACTGATCTGATGGCCTCCTCTCAGACAGTACTGAATGGTGTCTCCCCCGAAAACCCAGCTTTTCTTCATCTGCATTTCAAAAACATGATGACGATATTTGTATCACTGAACTGTTGTTTTAAAACAAAATTTCTATTTCAGTCTCAGTTTTACCACTTCAAAAAAATGCACTTTCAGCGATCTACATGGTGAGCGACATGAGAAACTGCATCGCATGTTCTTTTCATCAGATTGATGGGAGCTGACAGGTAGTAAGCAGCAACAGATGTGCCCTGAGTGGGGATTCAAAGCTGTGGAGTGAAATCATTCACACACCGCTGTGGCTGACAAGAGCAATAGCCTCTCGCACCTCTACTATGAAGCGAGGACAGGCCCTCCCCCGCAGCGCGGCCCAGGAGCCTTTTAGCATTTGTAGCGTTAGCCTGTGCAATAATTCACCTCATACTCCCATTGGCTGAGGCCGAATCTCCCCTGTTCTTGCTCATTAGGAGCCCGGGGGCTAAAAAACGGAGTGTTTCTGGCTCCTTTCGGAGTGTTCTGAAATATTAATGTGATCGGCCATTTGGGGAAAGCCTGGGACAGAGGTCTATGCAGAAGGCTGGAATATCGATTGGCGTTACAGTGTAGCAATCGCAAATAGGACGACTTGAACCATAAAGCACATAGCCCGGTCCAAGATTTCCATGAATTGGGAAAGAGTGGAGTTACCAGGATGTCATTGGGGCTGGCGGACGGTGACAGAAAAAGTTTTCAAGGTTCAGCACACCACAGGATGCCAAAGACATGTTATCTGTATGTTTTTTTTTTGGGAGGGGGTTGGGGGGCACAGGCGGTCATTTGATGATTGACTGTGCACTCCTGCAGGGGGCATGACGGAAATGACACCACAAAGACAATAAAAGTCCAACAAAGCAAGGTGGCTTCCGCAAAAGCACACGGATGAAAGATGAAGCACAGGGTGGGATTTACTTTGCCTACGGTTAAGGTGAAATAAGATCCAGTGTACGCATGAAAAGGGCTGAATGCAGAATGACATCTAAAACCTTTTAAAACCTCACCCCAGTTTTGTCACCTTACTGTGCAGAGGAACGGGCTGGGTGAACAGAGGGGCAGCTATTAAGGAAGACACATTATATTCCCTCTATGCGACCTTGCGCTACAGGGCTTGTGTTCAATCACATTTGGAGAGTCTCCGACGACAGTCGGCACTAGTGCTGGGTTACGGACAGCCCCGGTTACCAGAAACTACCACTTCATCTTCACAGGAGGCCTAACCCTGTGTACCTGTGGTGTTGTGCAGTCATATGACACAACGGCGCGGCCATAGAATGCGAGATACGGAGCTGCAGGCTAACCATGAGCTCATACTAGAGCTGAGGGATACTGAAAAAAAATCTTATTGCGATGTTCGGATTTTCTGCGATAAATGTCATACATTCATAAAACATTTTTACAAAGCACACACAGCTTATGCAAAGGCAGTGGTGATAAACTTAACTGATTTTTTTGAAAATAAACTACATAATCTTGAAAAAGAACAATTACTAATACTGCAAAACCTGATCAGTTTGAGAGAGTATAAATGTTTTATCGTTATTTATTAATGGTTAATCATTGTTGTCCCTACACTGTGACAACTACATATGCATAACATTCAATATCAGTATTAACATGCCATATTGCACAGCTCTAACCCATACCCCCAAGAAGACCAAATATGTCAGGTAAGGTAGACCACAATAAATACACAATAAAAGCATAAGTTAGACGGCTGATCATCGCGATCTTCAATGTGACTACTGTATGTGCATTACAAGAAAAGGCCAAAGGTTCCAGGTAAGGCAGAACTGACAGCAAATACATGGAGAAGGGCTCCCAGGAGAAGGGCTCCCAAAGCCCTTTACAACAGTCTATCATTCTCCTTAGGAACATCAGTTGGTACATTCGTTACAACTGTTTACGCTGGAAAGCTGGCTGGACTGCCAAGGATGTCATTCACACACACAAGCAAAGGCCTACTCCAGTCACACACACTTATGACAGAACAAAGTGCGACATTTAGAGACACCGGTCTGAATAAGCTGCTCTAAGCTGCAATTAAGTAGAAGGCTATTTATAAAAAACACACCAGCTTTCCTAGAAGCAAACCCACCGTTTGACTTTCAGGGAAGTCCATCTTTATCAGTTTGTGAGCACACTCTTCAAAGTCCAAGCTGTTGACAAAAAAAAAAGGACACATCATAATTATTTAAGACAGCTGGATGCTCACAGCAAGTCAGGACACAATCAATCAGATATTAAAATGAGTTTACATTTTAGAGGTGATTAAACAGATTCGCATCAGCTTAATTCCAAATTAAGAACCAAGAAAATTTTTAATATTTCAGATAAATATGTTATACAGTTAAACACTGCACTAATAGCTGTATACTACAAAAACTTTAAGGACCAAGCTGGTTTTTCCGAGAGGGAAACATTTGGATAAAAACGAACCCAGTGAAAATGACATCCCTAAAGTTTACACATCACGGACAAAGAAAAAGGATGTCCAAAAATCCTATGTGTAGAACGGCCTGACCACAGTGCTGCAGTTTTGGAAAGAAAACACAGGCAAATAACCTCACCATTGGTTAAACAGCTTCATACAAAGCAACATTTCCTTTAGAAAGTCATCCTTAACCACAGGAAAGCTTAATACCCACCAAATCCCAGCAGAATTGTCATATAATAATCACTATGTATAAAAAAAGACAGCGGAAGGCTACCCTTATCTCCTGAACTGCACGGTATTAGATCCGATATCCTCAAATCCGCTGACTAACTGGTTTCCGGTCTCAAAACCCCCAGTCATATTTCATATGGCCCAGTGCAGAGAAACCCAATATATACCCAGCTAGTCTCCCGGTGCGTGCGACTAACGCATCCACCAGAAAGGCAGTGTGCTGGCACAGGGACCAAAATCAAACACAGCGCTCTCCTTTCTGCAAGCACCTTAAACATTTGACAAGAGCAGGAATCCTAACAGGTTTGATAAACTGATTACTCTCAATCTGCCTGCAAACTGACTGGATCAGGCTATTAATAATTACGTCCAGTAGCTGAATCGATTGTTTCTCAGTTTAACAGATAAGGGTATATAAGCTGCTCTTGCATGGCTACTTTTGGAAATCAAACTGATGAACTTTAGCTGACTCCTTCACATCCCTAATGCTACAACCACGTGACCACAGGGATGGGTACTGACACCGTCAAGCCTACCGGCTTTCTGACTTTTAATGGCTATGAGCCAACGCGTGCCCGTTTCAGCAGGAAGCACCGAACAACAAAAAGTTCAATTAATTTCATCAGGCCGGGGGGGTGGGGGCGTGCCCTCTGTAACCAGGGAGGCGGCTTTGCAAGTCCGTCGGGGACGGCACAGCACTATCGCCTCCTTCTGGGTCACTTGTCAGACTTCCACTCCTATTTGCTCCTGCACCAGCTGCTCCTCCACATGTTCCCTGGGCGGCAGCGCTCAGCAGAGGTGTGCCAGTGTGTGTGTCTCACACCGTGTGTGTGTGTGTGTGTGTGTGTGACACCATTCCAGGAACTTCCCTGAAGCCTTCTTATGCATTCAATTAACGGCAGTTATGCTGTGCGCTGTCTGTCATTCAGGGTCTTCCCTGGTTTACATTTTAACACCTAATCAGGCAGCCGGTAGGAAAATTGTCGCCTGGCTCTCAGCTGTCAGCAACAAAACCTACTCTAGAAATGGCACATCTCGGCATATTTATGGGTTCCTGTAGATATATTACCACTGTTCTTTTTCAAACTGCCATCAAGATTCAGCCTTGTAAAGAACCATACCCTACACAGCATAACGAGCAGTTCAACAGAATTAGTGCCTTTATTCAAGGTCATTCTGGGCAGCAAACAGTCCCGCTTGGAACCAAGAAAACCCAAGGAGGACTGTGGCTCCCCAAAGAGCCACCCACCCGGGCCTCAGGGCTCTGGATGCCACAGAAACGGAGCTAATGGGGTACATTCCCCACCCCCCACCCAAGTCTCCAGGAACCTTATTGTGGGAAAAAGTAAATGGAACCAAGGTGATCTTCTCACCACACAGTTACAGAGAATGTACAGCATGACCTTCTGTGCGCCCAGTGGCCATGTTTGCACACTCCCCTCAGCCTCCATCGCGAGGGATGCGACCCCGACCGCACACATTCATGCCACTTATCAGGACATGGTATGGGGGACAGGGTGACCAGAGACACATCCTTAACACAGTTAGAGGACCGCTCTCCTAACATCCAGCAAGATCACCTGTGAGGGACATACTTCCTGCACATGATCACCTGCGCACACAGGCCAGCCTCCAGTGAGTCATGTGCACCAAAAGAAACGACTTTGGCTTCTGCAGCATCCTAGCCTCTCACACTAAAATACTACAAACACACCTAGGTCTCCCCAAGTAATGTGCGATATTCCCCTTGATCTGACTCATGACTGACTGTCTTCTGGGAGGTGCCCAGATTCACCTATCTGGGCCCCTTAGAGCCTTCAGTGGCTTTTATGGGCCCTTTCATCCAAGCCTTGGAGGCTCATGTCGACTCATCTTAAATTAAAGATGCTTCAATTATTGAGTTACTGTTCAACTCCTCTTCAAAAATACACCCCCCTCCCAAAGCCAAAAAAGAAAAAAAAAAAAAACATAACCCACAAATACCGACCTTGACTGGATGGCAAGATAGATGGTGCGTCGAAAGGCCACCAGGTTGACTTCAGTCTGGTCGAAGATGGTGACTTTCTCTTTGTCTGAGAAGAGCAAGAAGTCGATATGTAACACCGAGGCAGAACCATGCTGGCGCTTAGACGCAGCACATTTTCCTCCACTAGAGGTCAAGTTCTTTCTTCTTCCTTGATGTTTTATTTTTATACCGACGACCTGCCCGCGAGGGGAGAGCAGAAACTGCTCCCTGGACAACCTGGCAGAGCTGAGACGGAAGGCAACCACGCATGATGAAAAGACCTTCAGCACGCAGCAGCCGGAAGAGCGTGGAAACCTTGCGACCCCTCAGAATCCATGAAGGCTTCCGATGCAAGAGCAGAACGTGCGGGAACAGGAGAGCGCCTGACAGCCACGTTCACTGAAGCCTGGACATTTCCAGCACCGGTAGGTAAAAAATGTCCAGATTTGTGGTCCAAGCAATTTCTGTGCAAGCCTGTGGCACCGAGAGCCAGGATTCAGATTTATCATCTCCACTAGACGTGCATATGAGGAACACAAACTGTGTCCCTTGGTGCTCTCTCTCCTAAGAGGCGGCTCCCAGAATGCACAGTGAAGCCATGTCTATTTCCTGACTTCAGCACAACTGTCAAATTATTCAGCAAAGTCACTTGCAGCGGTATGTATACACAAAGTGACAGACTGATACACATGAGCTAATTTGTACCAAATGAGGCACGAAATCGGGTATCTATAATGACTGCCTTTACAAGCCCTGGGGGATGTGCGTTACAACATCTCAAGGTGGCAAATTGTAAAGTAAACAAAGAGAGACAACAGGGCACCTCCTGAGTGGTATGATGAGATTCTACCTTTAAAAAAACAAACTCACCCCCAACCGAGCCCAAAGAGCACCAGATACTGTCCATATGGTTGAAATACAGTTATGTGGGAGAGACTATAATATTGCTTTCTATAAAGCATGACCCATACCATCTTCACCATCCTCCTCGTCTTCCTCCCCCTCCTCGTCTTCCTCATTATCGTCGCTGCCTTCTGCTTCGTCCCCAGACTCGCTACTCCCCTCGTCGAGAATCTCTGTGGACAGAACGGACGGAGCCTCGAGTTATGCAAGACCGGTGGCCCAAAAAGAGGACCAGCGCCAACCTGTCGTGCTGTGGAGGGCAAACAGCTAACAGAGAACCGCTCTCTGCAAATCGATCTGCCTCTGGGTCTGAACCAGCGCCATGTGGTTAAATAGAATATTCCGTATAGAAACTGGCTTTTTTAGAAACTATTTGTAAAGTTCCTTCTGCGCGTTAAGCCAGCAGCGCCATGCAGCACAGTGCCGTATAAAAACAAACTGCCCCTCAACAAACAGACCCCTAGCACAATCGCTAATAATACTGGCATTAAAGAAAGCAAAGTACCGGATAAAAACGAGCGTAAACAGCAAAACGGATCCACCACATTACCCTTTTTAATCGCTTTGTACTTCTCTTCATTGGCGAGGAAGTCGGGATCCATCTTGAAAACATCTGCAAAATGGGGGTATTGTCGCTCAACGTTCGACACCAATTACATATTTCACAGCAATTAAACGTGACATAATGAGACATAACCAGAGGCAATTGCCCATAAAAGAAGTATTCAGCATGTATTAGGATGCCAGCATTCATAGAGAGCTTAATGTAATAATGGCTTTGCTTTCACTCTGGAGGGTTTCCCATATAGATTTTCAATTACAACCATTTATCTCTGAAGTCAGGAAGAAGCATTTTCCCCTGAACAAGCAAACACCATGGCTGGATGTCATCATTAATATTTTTACCCGGTACATTTTTTTTTTTTGTTTCACAAATTTCTCCCCTGTTACAGTCTGTAATTTATCTCAGTGGTGATTATCGCGTACAGCAATATTAACTACTTTGACAGCCTGTCATCCATCCAGGGTGAGCCCCAGCCTTGCGCTAGGATACCCCAGCCCCCCACCAACCAATGCAATCCCAATCAGGATATGCAGTTAGAAGATCGATGGATGGTATAAAACTGAAAGTTGATAATCTTAAGATTTGTATTAAAAGAAACACCAACAAATCCAAGTCACAAAGCAGCTCATTCAACAGTGAAATATATGATGCTATTATGTTCAGACTTATCACACTAAGAACGTTACTTTTATTGCACCACCTGGCGGGGGCCAGTGAGGCCCAGATTCTTACTCAGTACGTCCTCCTGGTTGTACTCATCCTCCAAGGGCATCATGTGTGTGAACTGATCCTCCTCCTCTACCAGGTCGAGCCCATCTGTGATGATGGGGTGGTCTTTGAAGCCATCCTTGCGGATGGCAAACATCACCTCGATCATGTACTGGACACGCTTGTCGATCTCCGACTCGTGCAGGACGTTGCGCAGGCGTTCGAATATGGCTACAGGCGAGGAGAGGGGAAGTCAGGCTGGGTGGGGGGATGGGTTTGCTGTAGGGTGAGGTGGCAAACCATCACTCAGTATGTACCATTGATGCCCCTGGGGGAGACCTCAGTCAGCTTGAGGCCACACTCCTTCAGGAAGCTGATGGCCACCTCCACGCTGTCGTCCGTGGGCCGTTCCAAGAGCAGAGTCAGCATCTCCAGACAGAGAACCTCATGGGCCTATAAACAGAGTCCACCTTGCCGTCAGAGCTCTCCTTGAACATGGTCCGAGAACAATCTGGCGACTCGGGACACCCATGTTTCATAACACAGTCAGCCAACAGGACACCGAGTTACACGCGCGTAGACAAAGGCTTACCACATTCTGGTTGATGAGATGAGCTACGAACTTGGATGCTGTCAGACATTGTTGCTGTGAAGAGAAGACGACAAGTCAGCAATACAACCTGAACCTGACAGAGGGTAGCGATAGTAAATGGTGGGTCGTGTTGGTGGGGGGGCAAGTTGCATAGACACACCTTGTCGTTTCTCCTATAGCCCTTTCGGAAGTTAAGGATTAGCCTTTTCAGGATGAGCTCGCCGGTCTGGGGGAACTTGGAGTTGATGATGGCCACCAGAGCAGCATACACGTGCGTGAAGATGGGAGAGGCACCCTGAGCCTGTAAGACGGATCGGGCCAGGAGCCCCCTGCAGAACACAAAGGGTCAGCTTCACCACTAGAAGAGAGACCATGACAGCGTCAGAGAAATGGAGAGGCCCACGTCTGATCTCCCACCTGCCCCTCACGATGTTCTCCTGCAGCAGCTCATGAATGATGTTGCCGATGTTGGACACGTTGACTTTGTTGATTAGACCGTTGATGGACTTCTTCAGTGCCTCCCAGCTCATTCTTTGGTATGCGAGGCTGGAGATAAAACAGACAGGAATATTACACCAAGTCCTGGGGGAGGGTTGCATTCCCCTGACGTGACTTTTAATTACCAGCCCACGCAATTAATTACAATGCAAGAAGAGTGATGGTGGTATTTTTCAGAGGGGAAAAGTGCATTTTCTTCGCTCAGAAATCAATACAGCCGCCCATAATGAGGTCAGCGTCGCCTCTGAAAGCCAGCGTCATAAAAAGTTTAGCGTGTTCAGTTAATAAAACAACAATCTTCAATTTCCTCCTTCACGCCTGCACTGTATTTTAATAGGCACTCGGTGCAGGAGCATTTTTAAAGGGCATGATTTACAGCCTACACACTGAAAGGACAAAGGCGCCAGCCCCCACCCCCATCCTTGGAGCTCTCCAACGGCGGGATTAAATTCTGCTGATGGCGCAGCAGGCATGTGCGCGGCTCAGGCTCCCCGCTGCCCCTGGGATAGAGGCTGGGAGACCCCGCCATCTCATCCCGTTGGCCGCCCTTCCACGGGATCTCCGAGGAGTACCCGGCACCAAATTACCGCCATCAATTACAGCACACAAAGTGCTGCCCCTGGGGGGTCCCACGGAGGCGAATGGGGTGACAGCGAACAGCGCTGTAAACCCTGTGGGCCGGTCGCCCACGGCAAAAGCGGAAGATTCTAGAAGCCAATCTCCCATGTTCCGGTTTTCACAACAATTGAGATATTGCCAATTAATCAGTTACAATACTCCCTGCGGCGTGTGGCCAGCTCATATTTTGCCGATTGTCTGCCTCCCCCCACTGCTTATACTACAAATACAGATCCTACTCTGGGTTAGACACCCAAAAAAAAAAAAAACTTACATTAAATTTATGACATTTTTCCAAGTAAGCGGAGGTTAAATCTACCAAGCTGATAATAGTGACCATGTTTCAGAGAAGCCATTTGCGATTATGTCTATTATTTCGACCCTTATTACCACTGGGATCGCCTTAGTGTTCGCCGCTGCCTTTATCCAACGCAAAGTAAAATTTCAGCAATTCGCTCAGCAAGATGTATTATTGGAACGATTCAGGTTACACAACTCAAGGGGAATGTCAATGTTCAAGCTATTGCACATCTTTATACCTGCTAGATCTTTCTGTTAAGCACTGCATAAGTAGATATCCATCTATCCATCTTCAGACCACTTCTTTTAGTCAGAGTCTTAAAAGTCTTTCTAAGCAGGGGTTTAACAGATGGGCTACTGATCAACACCTGCGTTTCAGTAATAGAAAGGCAGCCCTACCTGGCTTTGTCTGTGATCTGGGCCTGCATCATGCGGAGCCGGGCAGGGGGGATGTACGCCCCACCTGTCCGGGTCAGAATGGGATCCAGCTCTTCCTTCTTCTTCTTCACTGCGGGCTCCTCTTCGGGGCGGTCGTCACCCTGGCCTGGGGACGGCGACCTGCCCCTCCTCCGGGGCTCTGTATCCCGATCACGGCTGGAGCGCTCCCGCCGGACCCTCTCCCTGCTGGAACGGCGCTCCCGGTCACGCTCACGATAGCGGTCACGGTCCCGGTCTCTGCTGGGATACCGCTCTCTGCAAAGGGTGAGGAACATTGGAGACATTAAACAAAGCACACCAAGCTCATCCATTCCCAAAGCGTCAACATTTCATAATTTGATTAGATGACCTTGATAAGATGGTCATGATTCAATATTTACTAAAACAGGAAAACTGATGCTAACCAAAGTCCAACAGTTTCAGAAATATTTGTAGAATAAATTCTACAGACCAACACAATGCTAATTTACTACAGGCAGCTTTGGACCTGCATAAAAATGACTTAAGTAAATATCCAAGATACACAGTTAACAGATGCATCAACACAAAAAGGCACCTGTACATAAAATTTCATTTAGTATGCATTAGTAGTACATTTTTGGTTAATGCTTTTTTTTTTTTTTTGCTATAACGTGTCCTGAATGGCATGGGAAGGTAAATCTGACTTATGTAAAACCTGACTTAAGCAAGGGTTAGTGGAATGGATTACTTGTGTCAGTCGAGAACTGCCTGATGTCATTCAGAAGTGGGGGGTGGGGGTAAATAATACTTATGAGTACAAGGAAAAATGTTTTTTTTTTTTTTTATCTGAAATCCTGAGGTGCAGCTTATGTCAGTCGAGAGCTGCCCGTATGTAGAGTACAGTAACCAGGATCAGCGAGTAGGTAAAGAAGCTTGACTCCTTCGGATTGTGCTCATCTCACCTGTCACTGTTTCTCCCAAGTGCATAGCGCCCCCTCTGGTACCGCCGTTCCCGATCCTCGGATCGTTCCCTCTCCTGACTGCGGCGAGTTCGGGACCGGGATCTCGAGCGGGACCGTCGTGTGTCCTCCCTAAAGACACACAGAACAGTCGTGATGACCAGGATGGCACGGGTGACATGGACACATTACACATTTCTGGCAATTTCCTGTCATTAAAAACAACACAATTAGCATCTTGGACGTCTTCGCACGTGTGTCGAGAGGCGTTCCAGATTACCTGTCCTCTGAGGACGAACTCTTGCGCTTATTCTTACTGCCATCTTCAGAGCCCCGCTGAAATAGACACAAACAAGTCAGCATGGTCCAGGGAACTACATGAATGCAGTAAATAAGAAGGCTAACGTGTTGAATGATGGAGTCATTCATCCCAACCACAAAGAGATGTACTCCAACTCCAAAAAGATCTAACCCCAACAGGAACTCCTTAAAGTGGACCCAAAAGCCAACATGACCAATACAAGTGTAGTGAACCAACTGACCCGGATGTGGGCCACTCTGCTCTTCATCCTGCGTGGGCCGCCTGTGTCACTGTCCTCACTGCTGCTGTCGTCCGAGTCTCCAGATGAGCCCGCGCTGCTCCCCGCGCCGGCCTCAAGGTCTGGCCTCGCTTCACCTGGGCTCCTCTGCCCATCAGATTCCTCTCCTGAGTGGCAGAACAGATCAATAATGGTTCAGGACTTTCAGTCGACAAATCCTCTGGTGGGAGCCTCCATCGACCGCAATCGGAAATGAATCGTGTTAATCAGCGTAGTCGAATGGACCCGCTCTGGCGAATTCTCCACAGACCGCTCCATTGAAGGGAGCACCACAATAGGTGCCCCGACACAAATGCCCTGCCTACATCACAATGCGAGCCCGGGAACAGAAAGATGGTGCGGTAACACTGACAAAAAAGCACCCCTTCCCCCCGGCTGACATTCAGAGTGACGGCGGGCTTGGTCAACGCTCAACAATGCCCCATTGGCCCCATCCTCAATAGCAGAGGGTCTCTGAAATAATAATGAGAGCACACCGCGGTCTATGGAGGGTCACCATCTGGAGGCTGGTGATGACTCAGTGCCACTCACAAAGCTTAGGACCTCCATCAGGTCAGGAGTCCACTCACAGCGCCCCGCAGGAGCTCGGTTTGAAAGACACCCCCCCCTCCCCTCCAGAAGTGCCGGGGCTCATGGTTTCGTTGGCCTTGTTCCACAAAGAAAGCACTCGCCAATATAAGGGGCAATAGCATTTCCTTTCCCGACTTTCCTCTAGCGAGAAGCCTGCCCTCAGCAAGGGCACTGCCGCGTAAATGTCACTGGCAGGAGTAAAGCCACCCCCTGCTAACATCCTTCACATTCTTCAGTCGTACCCCGAAGGACATTTCTACTCAATAGACACAAGCAAAACTGATTATTTGTTTGACCTTGAGGGAAAATGTAAAATACTATACGGGTAGGCATCCCCGCAGAACCACTACCTGTAAAAAGGTGTCACGGCCGCCACGATTTGTCCCAAAACCTCCATCCTTGCGCTGCAGCAGCATCTGCCACCTACTGCCAGTAGCCTGTAATATCAGCCTTGTAAGGAAGACAGACAATGTGGCATAAATGCAATCCCTGCCAATCCCAATAAACAGACAATTTAAGAAATCTTTGCAACGACATTAAGCACGAAATATCTGAAGCGTTTATGCCCAGCTTCCCACACAAAATTACACGCGGCCAGACAGGTTGGTTTCACGCCATTACGCCTTGGCTCAGACATTCACGACAAAAACGTTACTTCGGAGCAGAAAAGATTAAGCACACGTTTTTGCAAAGAGGCCCCCCGATGCAGCTCATTCAGGAATCCCGCTGAAAGAGAACGGAAGTTAGGGCTTCAGTGGGGCCAGTGCAATTTTCCCCACCACGCGGAGAATGGGCACGACTCCTAAAGCGATGGCTGAGAGAAAACACTTTAACCACTAAATGGACTGCAAGCTGCAGCAGCTGCTCAGAGATGAGAGACCGTACTGTGAATGTTATCCCTAAGCATTGCTTAATGTTGCCCTGATTCTTCAAAGCTCTAATAAGTGGAACGGAATTTTGCGTGACACATCCCTGTATCACGCAAATATGACATGATGACACACAAAGATAACATGAGCGAATTACATACAGACATCACGCCAAATAATGAATTTTTTAAATTCCCTTAAACAGTTTTCTGGCGGTAGTTAGGTATCATATTAAAGCAGAATGATTTTATGAAGGACAGGATAACTTTTATTATTAATGGACTATACTGCAATCGTATATTGCATAACCAGATTGCCCTAAGGCACGATTATGTGGATCGTGATTTTTTCTGGGAATGCTGCGTATGAGCCACAAAAACAATCAATGATTTATAGTCTTAGATCCAGTGCAGTGGTGCAGTGGCTGGTACGGTTGCCTCACTCCTCTGAAGATCAGGGGTTCCAGTCCTTGTGGGGTTTCTTCTGTGTACTCCGGTTTCCGCCCACAGTCCAAAACATAAGTATAATTGGGGTTAACTAATCGTCCATAGGTGTAAATGTGTGTGAGAATAGGGTGTGTGAAGGGCTGCAAAATTCTGGGAATTTTCCCGTTAGTTTCCATATATTCCCAATGAACGTTTCCAACTTGGAATATATCCAAAACTCCCCATCTTAACTTCCCATGGAATGGAAAGTTTCTGGGAACTTTCTCCGTGCCATACAATGGGTTGGCAGCCCATCCTGGGTTATTTCCTGCCTTAGACCCATAGCTTCCAGGATAGGCTCGGACCCCACGACCCTCTATAGGAAAAGCTGGTACAGAAAATAGAATAGTTCATAAGAGGACGCAGAACAGCCACAAAAAAAAAGACACCTCAAGTGCTTGAAGTTAAACCAAGTAGCAAATTAGTCTAAAATACAGATAAAAACATGGCCTCTACCTCAAGGGGGATAAAGAAGGCCATCTATCCTGTTAAATTTTACACACCCTCTTCATCATGGCAAGCCACCAAAGCCACTGTATCTCCCTGTCAGAATAACACGGTATTGCATAATAAAGATGAAAGGCCGAGGTTTACTTCCATCCAGTTCATTTTATTTAGGTCACATTATTCCAGTCCTGTGCCTCGATGACAACCGGCACAGAAAACGAAAAGGGGAGACCGAAATAAAAAAAAGCAGATCCGGGTGAGAGTACCAGCGGCGGGAAGGGCGGAGGAGTGCAGCAGCGTCTTCGGGCACGCTATGGGACAGCGCGGTCCCCCCGCAGCGATGACGACTTTACCAGCTGACCCACGAGGAAGCAACGAAGGGCAACGGTTACGTTGCGTTAGTCAGGCAGGGGGAAATAAAAGGATGTCTCTCTAGCGAAGGATCTGACTGAGCTTACGTTGCCGTTTTGGAGGTCGAATCATCCGAGCGTAATGGGACTATAAAGCACCACAGTATCCCTTTGATACAAGATGGCAAAAACCCAATATGCAGAGGTAGTGAGTCAGGGGCGAGAGGTCGCGGGACGGGACAGACGCACAGGGACATGAGGTCGCGGGACGGGATGGAGGCACAGGGACATCGGGGTAACACCATCAGACAGCATGAACTGGATCTGAGGGTTTCCTGTGCAACACAATTACAATTTAACATAGATTTTGAGAATGCAGGGCCAGACAGTCCCTGGACTAATTCATGGTTAAGAGCCTTGCTTAAGGGCATAATGGTGAAATCATTCTGCTGACCATGGGATTTGAACCAGTGACCTTCTGATCACAGGCAGTGTCTTAACCCACTGAACCAAAACCAACACCCACAAGCACCCAAAGACAACCCACGCAAAGGACAAGGAGATCGCTCAAGCTCCCGACATATATTTTTATTTGATGTTTTTAAATGATGGCAGCTATAAACTGCCTTTTTACAGCTCATTTGTGAACTATCCGTTGTCCTCCCGAAGACTCATAGTAGTCACACCTTAAGCGCTCAAATGTACCGAATACCTCACATGACGCCAGTGGGTAAAAGTCAGTACAGGAACAGCAGCAGCGCGTACCTTCGCCACATCCATTCACACGCCGTGACTGTCAGCGACGAAGGCATAAATTGGTCCCTCGCTTCACTCACGATTTGATTTATTTTTAAACAGAGCTCTTCTCAACACAGTTGGCCCAGAGTGCTTTATATATAACGCAAACAGTAAACTGTGCAAACAGAGAAAGCTAAAAGGCTGCTGGGGGGGGGGGGTAGGTATTGCCCCCTTAGCTCGGACTAGCGGGGGGAGGGGGAAAAAAAAAAAAAACTCTAGGGGGTCCAAGATCGACTGGCTACCCGCTGGTTGCCCACCCCCTGCTGGGTGGGATAACTGAACAAGTTTCAGTGGTAAGTTCCCACTCCCAGTGACCCCCCCCTTAGCTAAGCAGGTACCTCTCGGACCCAGACGTGCCGTATCCTCAATCACATCCAGATGACCGCAAGGAAGCAAGCGACTTCAGCTCCAGGGCTGCGCGTCCGTCACCGTTCCGTTGCATTAAATGTCCCAAGGATAAAAACTCAAGGCAGTTCATGCTCCGCAGATGATCGGCTGACGTGAGCGAACATGTCACTCAACCCCAGCTAAAGTCACTACAGAGGCCAGCTTAATATGCAGAGGAAGCTCTCTGGACCAGGGAACCACTGCCATCTTTGTAGATAAACGGCTCTTCAAAGAACCAATTAAAATAGAACACTATATCAAACATTATAATTTATATAAATTCTAATTTATATTTGTCATATCAAGCCAACGCCTGTGAAGAATTCTGCCAAAATATTAAATGGGACGGAGCCAGAGGGGCCAAGACAGTCCAGCTTCTGTCTCTTTGGACCCAATGACCCAGCATCACAGATCTAAACCCCCTCCCCCTGCCCAAATTGCCTATTCCCATCCCCCACCATAGTCACCTTTCAGTGATCGTGAGGAGGCTGTTGAGTTTATCAGTATGTCTGCTTGTAGGTCACTATTGACAACAAAGGTGCGTGTGTAAAGGGAAATCACTGCATACATATTAACATACACTGCTTTTTATTTTAAAAGATAACACCAATTTACATATTGCTGTTAAAATTTACCATAATGCAATTTCCCCCATAACACAGCATGTCTCCTCCTGTCCCTGGCCTGAGCACATCTCCCGTACATTGGAGACAAAGGTTGCCAACCTGCATGCCAGACAATTTAACAGGATTAAACTTGGGCTGAGTTCAAAAATAGAAAACAGGTATAAAAAAAATATTAAAAAATAGGGCTCTTCATTGCAGTCTAATAGTCTAAATTCATATCTGGCAGCAGAGCATTTCAAAGAGGTCAAGTATAAGGGTCCTAATGAGATCTAATAAGGAATTGAGAATGAGGATTAAAAAATAAAATGTATGCACCTTAAAATATACATATATGTAAGCTGAAGTAAGGCAATTCCCTTATGTGATTTGAGACTTCATTATGATTCAAGCAGCATGGTAGGGATGGGAAAGAATGAAGAGCCACTATGGCACAAAGCATAGTAAAGGGAACTGAGCGCCCACCGTCCGCATGGGTACTGGAATCCATCAGCAAGGGACGAGAGCACAGCCAGGGGCCAACTCACCGCTCTGCTTGCCTGCACCACCATCACCCCGTCTCTCCTCAGAGCTGCTTCTGCTGCGACTCCTCCGGGGCGGGTCCTGGGCGCTGGCGTCGGAACCAGGTGACTGTAAGGGGGGGGGGGGGCAGGGTCCGAGGGGAGAGTTAAACACTCCATCACCGACCCACTGTACACATTTATCATTCAGGTAGTTCACTTCTCGCAGTTTGCACCAGAATCCAGACATGACTTTGCCGTCAGTGTGTACACATTTATACATCTGTATGTCTGGATAGAGCAATTTTGGTTCCCACAACAGGGCACCACAACAGGGTCCTCTGAGGGATCTGACCCCACACCCTTCTATGGTACTGGTGAGGCTCCTTAAACTCTCCCCACACCCAGCCGCCGTAAACTGGCTGACTCTGGTCCACACCTGGACCAAAGTACAATTGAATCC
Organism: Mormyrus iriodes; assembly: GCA_011763525.2. NCBI lineage: Eukaryota > Metazoa > Chordata > Actinopteri > Osteoglossiformes > Mormyridae > Mormyrus > Mormyrus iriodes. Next base: position 8,659,968 of record JAAGVU020000035.1, read on the forward strand.
GTAACACGTGATCATTAGGGGACCCCCAGTCAGCAAATTTTATCATCAGAAAACCCAACCCTCCCTCCAGTGGATATGAGCGAGCACATTGTTCAATCTCAGCTAAACCACCCTCCCTCCAGTGGACCCTGGCTTTGTGTTACTGATGGAATTTGGTCACCCAGGAAAAATAATTGGGGACCCCAGCCCTAGCCAATGAACCATGACAAACAGTGGCAAATCAAGTGGAAGATTGCTGCTTTCACTTAAAGTGTGTTCATGCTGGATGATTTATCCTTGAAACATATATCATGCAAAAGTTACATTTAAAGAAACTTCTCTGCAGCGATACAATGACAACACTAAGAATATAAAGAAAATAATTTAAAAATCTGCAGCATTAAACTGAGAGCCTTGCTAGGATAAGTGGCTGGAAGATGAATGGATGAATGATCATTATACGATGACTAAGGTCACTATGGTTTTAGAAAATACTACTTCTTTCACTTTTGCCTATGGGTCATATATGAATCAAACCAGGATTCATTGCATCAGCTCATCTGACCCAAAGTGAAGACGCCTTTCTTGCGTGTATTAGAAGCATGCGACCTGCTGGGTCACACATCTACCAAGCTGAGATGGATGAGGCTCAGCGTGGAAGTCAGTGGTATGCTGTCCTTTGCAGAAATTAAATATCTCTGGGGACCAGCCTCTGAAGGACTTTTGATCCCAGATTTAATGCTACCCAGGCTGTACACTGAGCACTCCCAAGCCTCAAAGCCACTGGAAATTGATAATGTTTTTTTTTTTGGTGCCGAGAGATAATCTGAAACCAATACTACCTATCAGCCTCAAACCCACACACACACTAACCTCTCCTTGGTTCTAAAACAAAGGATAAATGCACTTTCTTGAACTTTCTGTTCATTCAACATTTTAACGTTCATATTTTTCTTTTTATAATAATGCTACATCCTTCCATTTGTTTCCCTTTGCAAAGCGTTATTATTCACAAATGTGAACTCACTCCTCAAAACGATGTTTCACAGCGATGGCAAAATACAGAAACATTTCAAATTAAAAATAAATTATTTTAAGCGCAAATCCTTCAGAAGAAATTTGACGGCGTCATCACTCCGCGACAGTCCTTTCCGTCTGTTAACTCTTTAGAACAGTGAACGCTACATTAACCTAATTTACCAACACGTCCTTACCCCTAATTTTAAATTAGTTGAAGGTGGGATGAACCAAGTATTGAAACTGTTTAAGTTACCCATTTAATAAGTATTATAACATCCAGTGTCCTTGTTATTTTGATGCCAAGATGTGACACTTGTTGAAAAGGCCTTAATTCCGTCATATGTGCGCGAGATGCGGCCGACAGAGTTGTACCCGCAGTCATGCAACCAGGAGAAAACTTTAACGCAAACATTAAATTAAACGGAAATGTAGACATTGTATCACTCGTTTTCTCCTTACATTTTCCGAAATTATACGGGATGCCAGTCTATGGTATATCTCCAGATAGAGATTAAAAACCCAAAAAACAGAGGGTTGTTACAAAAACTCGGCGACGTCCACGTACAAAAATGTTTGATATGAAGTGTAATTAAGTTTGTTGAATGGCCGGTAGCGGACGATCTCGAATATATTTTTAAATCTGTAAATATTCAAGTAAGTACATAGATAATAGTTTGTTGCAATTAATATGTATTTTCGCAGCAACACGAAGGCCATGTGAAAGATGCTAAGAATAGTAAAGCGAACTCTTTGTAGCAGTAAGGCCGCTGGCCATCGATACGTGCAAACATATTTGTAACACGTATACGATGTTAAAAATGACGTACTAAAATGATTATCTGAAACAAAGATATAGATAAAGATTCGGGGTAAAATTATTTACCTCCTCTTTCGAAGTCAGACTCAAGCCCGTGTCGATTCGAGCCTCGTTCGATTCGGCCGCCATGTTTCCTGTTCCCTAACAAAATCTACGGGTCCCCGTAGTATCCATAATACATGAAACGCTTATTTTGGAATCGAATTCAAACTTAAAGAGGGCGCAATGATAATACCCAATATAAACGTATACTTTGCCTAGGCAAAACGGGCATTCAGACGGAACTACTACAATTAGACGTAATATAAAAATGCCTGTATTAAGTTGAGACGACTACGGTAATAGAAAAATGCTGTAGAAGTACCTCAAATACCTGAGATAAAGGTAAATGATATAATTTTAATACTGTTTATTGTGTTTATAAAAGCTTTCATTTATGAATGCTAAATCATAAATAGAACTATAACAAACAATAAAAGTAAAGAATTCGCGTCTGTGTTTAGTGCTGCAGTATGACACCACTAACAGAAGTTACCATAAATATAACCGTCAATCACAGGCTAAGGAAATGCTTTCAAATGGAAATCTGAAATATGACCGCTAGGTGTCAAAATGTCAGAGTTTGAATGTCAACGTATTACGTCATGTAGAAAATAATCCTTCTTTTACTTAGTTTTGTTGTCTTTATCAACGTATTTGTAACTTGCGTTATGAGCACATTCTTAATTTATAAGCTGTATCATTTTATTTCTGTGGACTCCTGTTACACATTTGAAATATTTCCATGTATGGGCCTAGTTTTTGAGGTTAATATACATGATATTACTGAAGTCGTTCAAATATTTTAGAAATAAATTAAATGATAACGTCATATTAGGCAACATTAGGGTTCCCCAGTTCTGGTCCTGGATGGCTAGAATCCAACGCAATTTACCAATTTCCCTGTTCAAACACAGCTACTAAACCTGGTAATTAGCTGATTAAGATGTGTTTGAACAAGGAAATCAGCAAAATGTGTTGGATTCTGGCCCACCAGGACTGGGAATGGGGAACCCTTACCTACATAAATATCATGCAGGTATATGTTTGCAAACGAAATGCCAAATTGCTGTCATAATGCAAATAAAAGCAAAAAAATCATTTCTTCAATGCATTTTTTTAATTTTACACTCGACATTACACAGAAATCACATCCAGCAGGGGCCGGGGTGGGGTGTTGGTATAAACTGTTGACAGGAGAGGTGGTTTTTTGGATGTCACACAGAGTCAATGCACCCCATGGCGCCAACACTCACTTGCTATCTTGTTAAATTCACATACCGTATGGGAATTTCTGCAGTGGAATATTGATTCACATACATGGACTGATCATTATTGTATTAATATCAGAACGCATTCAAGATGGAGTCACTTTCTAATTTTATTTCTAAGTTGTAATGTTAGGTTCATAAAATTTGTAAACATAAGACATAGCCTATCTGACTTAAATACCTGTTTTTAGGGCTGGACTGAGATTAAAATCAGGCTCTAGCCTTTGAGGTCCCCCATGGTCCTACAGTAAATTTTGCTGACGGGGTAGAGGTCTCCCTCACGATGAATATCACCGACCAGGAAGTGGGAGGGGGGCTTCCCATAATAACTTTTGCCATGCTATCTTTTTTTTGAACTGTGGGGGGAGGAGGGGTGAGGTGGGATGCACAATAAATTTTGCCAGCACACACACCCTTCAGCCCACCGGGAACCAACCCTACCTGTCTTAAAAACTATTTTGCATTTTTCCTGTTAAATGCCATGTCATATGATTGCCTCTAAAGAGAATTAGGCTCAGTAACTAGTGGGCTGAATAACAATACTGATAAATCTGGGAAACGTTATAAAAATCTTGGTGCAGGGCCTAAAATGATTGCCAGTAATGATTAACAGAACCACTTCTGTTGCGGATCTCTGCCAAAAAAGGACTGATGACATCAGGGAAGTTGCATTTTAGTGGTAAAGCCAGGGAGCATCTGCAAGATGAGAGTAAAGCACCAGTGATATGGAGGCCTACTCCTGTGTTGGATACAACAAAAAAACTATTGCAGGTATGTATGAGAAGTCTACATCTGATTGTTCTTTTCTGTTTTGGAACAAATCTTAGACAAAGTGTACTGCTTGATTCTGGTACCACCACACAACCAGCCTATTTGAACATTATACCAGCACTGGAGAATTTATCCATCCATCTTCTTGTCTTATTCAGGGTTATGGGGGGGGGGTAGTGCCAGGAGCCTTGAGCTACAGGTACCAGGCAGGGAAGAAACCAGGATGGGGTGCCAACCCATTGCAGGGCACACTCACACATCTGTGGGCAATTTGGTGACTCTAATTGGCCTCAGTATATTTTTGGACTGAGAGGGGAAACCAGAGGAAACCCCATGATGACACAGGAAGAACAGTGCAAACTCCAAACACAGAGCCATGACAGAGCTTTGTACCCATGTCCCAGAGGTGTGAGTGCTAACCACTGTACCACCGTGCCGCCCCTTAAAGAACTTATTCAGTCACATATTTTAAAATCAATGTAGAGGTAACCAATCCGCATATTATGGTATTGATGTAGAAATAAATAATACTATAGCATTTTGGAATTAAAAACCATTTCGGTGAGTACCGATGAAATTACACTAGGCTATAAATAACGTCTGGATCACCTTACATCATAGCTACTCAACTGTCATCCTTTTAGTCTGTTCTTCAGCATTTTCTATTCTTTGGGTCAATACATGATTTATTTTAGGTCTGATCTTTTTATTTTTTCCCCCAGAGAACCTCTGTTCTATCCACACGTAGGAGAGTTTGACACCGTAATCTGTCCGATGACACGAGCGAAAGAGGAGAATTGATGCGGACCTTTGCAACAAGCGAACTTCAATTCAATCAGCCATCCAGCCATCAGCTAGCTCTCTCTGGCCCACTTTCAGTTCACATAGCATCTGTGAATAAGGGCCTGTGAGCTACAAGCTGGTTATAAAGCTCTCCAAAGAGCTAAAAAAAGAACGAAGGGGATATATGCACGAAAGAGGAGACGTATAAATATAAATCGCCCGGGTGGCTTTTCCCGATTTTTGCTATTTAAAATTAAACTAGTTTTCAAATCACATATTAAATAATTTGCTGCAGCTGCTCTGAATTTGGGTCATTTCAAGGACATTCCCCTCACCAGCTGGCTTTTTTAGAAACAAAACTCGGCATGGTATAAAATGTCACTAACCCATCTGATTTTTTTTTTTTTTTTTTTTTTACAGTACTAGACTCCATAACATTTTTAAAATATAGAGGCAGAAGCGTAGCACCACACCTTGTGGGGATGTAACCATGTTTATTTAGGCCTACCACGGAAGCCTTTAAATTACATGTCTCATTAAATCTTAAATGGAAAACATTATAGTCATATATTTAATGTAGACTATTCACCCCCCAGGTAGATCTATTAAATGTCCTTTCTATTCTGGGACCACCACAACACAGAGAATTGGTGATTAGAACTCAGTAAGGCGGAAGACGAAACCCCACTTCTCTGGGCAGAGCATCTCCCTTCTTTCCTACTTGGCACCTTCATGGGGCTGGCTCAGTCTTCCAGCACGCCATCTCATAGGATCCTCCTTATGCCCACACGCAGGAAGACTCTCGCGGCTCATTAGCAGTTCACAGGTGGGTCGCACACTGGCCAATATATACGCATTTAATGCAGCCAGCCCGGAGGATTTATTATTTTATTTCTTCGGAACTGATTATCAAATGGAATACGTCGCCCCCCCTGGAGGCTGTGTGTAACTCTGTAAAGCACATCTCCTCCATTTGAAGGATATGGTGGAGGAGCCGGAAAACTGCGGATTATGCTCTGCGGACGGCTGCTCAGAGTCACGACGCCGTGTGAAACAAGGAATCTTTTGCCTCAAGTGGCATCCTCGGGGACTAATATATATCACATAACACAAAGAAACGACTGACTCACTGTTGCTATCTTTAAAACACCTGACAATGTTTTTTTTTCCCTGCCCCGTGATATCAAAACCCATTTCAGTGATAAAAAGCATCCCAAAAAGCGGATATTCAAAAACTTAAGGAATTAATTAAACCAACTCATAGTCATTTAATGACTTTAACTTAAGAGAAACAAATTCAGTCTGTAGGATGAAGGAAAGAAAAATCTGTGAAAGGCGGGGAACCTGTGACTCTAACATTTAGTAATTCATTCAAAATATCCTGATACACTATTCTGTAATTATATTATAAATTTATAACTGAATAACATTTTTCCCCGTCCCCCTTCTTGCTACGCATCAGTGTTCCGATTTACTGATTATATGCCCGTGTTGATACCATCAGTCTTTCGTTTAGCTCGGCTATCGTGTGTATTGACCTCTCTGGCAAATAAATTCATGTAACGAATATCATCAAATTGCCGCGGCTAAGGTTTTACACGATTACAACTCCCACATCTTATTATTCTGGTCAACCAGCTCCAGATTAAAATACGAGTTTGAAGTGAACAGTTGCCAAAACAAAACTGTAGAAAATATATCTGAGCTGCAGAACCAATAAAAAAGGTACGGCTCTTCTCTGCAGCTGTCAGAATGAATACACCGGTGTTCTGAAAGGTAAAAACAAACAATGTATTTCTGTGATGGGTTGGCTCCGCGTCCAGGGTTATCCCCTATCTTGCATCCGTAGCTTCTGGTCTAGGCTCCGGATCACCGTCACCCTGCATGGGACAAGTGGGTATATAATGGATAGACGGATGGAAATAATTTATTCAAATTCTGTATTCAAATTATGAATTCAAATCCCATTCCAGCTCTCTCTCTCTATTTGTGTGTGCGCGTGTGTAGTTCGCATGACACCCCTGTGTTCTGCGTGTTTCCTCCTGTGTTCCTTTGCCTATATGATGCCTGGGACAAGCTCTGATAACCCGGGCCACCCATGACCCTAGGCAGCATAAGTGGATGAAAGAAATTCTGAAGGTGTGTGCAATTTGAATTCGAATATTTTAAATTCAATCATATATATTGTAATGGTAACTAAATTAAAAATGTAAGCATTGGGATATTTTCCATGCTGCTGTTATGCCTTTGATATGCCCTTTTCTGTATGACAACATCGTTAATGAATGGCATTCTAAGTACAGTACTGCCACCTAGTGGTAATAAGATAAAGTTGCATTTACTCAATCCTATGAAACTCCCCTGATATTTTAATTTGACTTCTAAATTTAACCCCTGTGTTATTTTTGGGGTTGAAGTTACCCCAGTCCATTTCCAAAATGAGAATAAATTCTATAGAATCTAGAATGTAGAACGGAAGAAATAAAATATACAAGGGTTAAATACGTCACATACAATTTGATGGTTCGATAGGTGACCTGGTGGCTTCATGTGTGGGTTTCACAATTACCTCCTCGGGGTGTTCTGGATTCTTCCTACAGTTTAAAAAGATAAGGATAGATTATTAGTGTCTCAAAACTGATGGTGTGTCTGCAACTGCGATGGACTGGCATCCCATCCAGGATATTCCCTGCCTCATCCCCCGTGCTGCCTGGGATAGCTTCCAGGCTCACTGTGACCCTAAACTCTGTACATGTTTGGAAGATGGATGGATAGTTGATGATCTGATAATTAAATGAATCTTCATGTGTCAGAACTGCAGTATTAGTCCTGAGACTCTAATATTTTGTGACACTGAAGCCAACCTTTTAAATCACCATTAAATTCAACCTGCAAGCAAAAATCTGACTCCAATATTCATCACCGAGTTATGATGTTACAATATACAACAATATAACATGAATGAATTCTATATAGTAAATAAATGTAGTACATAGGATTAGAAGAACTACCGTTCTTCAAATACACATACAAGAACTATAACAAGTCTCCTTTTTAATTGGTGAATTTTTCAATAGATTTTGTGTCATTTTAAATGCAAAAATCTTCGATAAGTGAAATGCTTGCTTAGCAAACAATACTGTTTCACCAACATTGTGGACCTTAGCCAGTAAATCTTTAATTAATACCCACTAAACCTTTGAATGCCCAAATAATATAAAATAATTACGGCAAACAATATTGTACAAGTGCTTTGCACGAGTTTTTCAATTTTATTTACTTCTGAACTGATTTAGCACACAATACACATTTAGCACAACTTATTTTGATAACATACATATAGTCTCATCCAACATCTGCGTTTATTTACTTACTGACACTTTTGTTCAAAGTGATGTACAAGTAATGATGACTTGGGGTAAGGGTCACCCATCATCCCTGGAGCAGGTGGGGTTGAGGGCCTTGGTCAAGACCCCAATGGTGCTATGATTACTCTACTGACCATGGGATTCAAACTTACAACCATCTGGACATGGGTATGGACCCATAACCTACTGACTCACACACTATCCAAAAATGTGTTTCACTTATTATTTAACAATAAAATACATAAACATACTTTTTTAAATCAGTGGGCACTTTTCTATATTCTCTTTGCTCTTGTTTCCTGTTTGCACTCAGTGACAGGGAGGACAAACTGAACTTCCTGGAGGATAAAAGTGGATTTTTACAGGTGGTCATGACAGTAGGATTATGTTACTTCAAGTGGTTCTGACTCGTATTGTAGGTGAGCGGGGGGGTTGAGGTGCGGGTTGAAAGGGGAATGCCACCATATGCTAAGGGTGCCTTTGCCAAATAAAGTTCTGGTCCCTGGTCCCGCAAAGCTCAGGTTTCCCTGGCATGCAGGCCTCACCTACACCAAGGATGGGGCTCCTTCTACATTTGGGCCAAGTGGAGGGAGGGAGGCCGCAAAGGTCACACCAGCAGGAATCGAACAGAAACGTCCTGAAAAATCGATTTGGCTGGGTGTGGAGAAGGCAGCGACGGGTCTCGGGAAACAGCTGCGCTACGCCTAACTGGGAAAATGTTTTTTGTACTGTTGCATTCGTAACCCTCTCCGTCAACGCCGTTGATTCCAGTGCGGTGTCAGGCATCAGCTGGCGAGCTCATTTCCTTCGCTGTCACACGCCGCATGGCCGTTACTCAACAGCCTTTCGGCAGGCTCACGCCTCCGGGCCACATCATCGCGCTGAAGAGGCGACAGGAAATGGAGGCACACACCCCTGCACGTGTGCGTGGGTGTGTGTGTGCGTACGTGCGTGAACGATGGCTTTCACCTTTCTGCTATGAGAGTGGCTCTGGCGGCAGTGAAAGAGCTCTACTGAAAAAAAGATTAGCCCTTTTTAAGCATAATCAAACATCCAGCACCCTGCTGAGTGTCCTTCCTCGATGGGAAACGGGTTTGGTCTGCAGAGCAATGGAGGGAATAAATTACAATAATACAGCGTATCAAACCTGCAGGATTTCTGTAGAGCAGCTTGGAAGCTCCGGGGAGCGACTGGCACTAGACAAATCGCCCTCGGGCAGGTAGCCTACTTTGCAGGTGATTACAAACGCACGTCTAGATCCCGAGACTCTCCGTTAATTACGAGCCCTTCTCTGCCATTCGAGGAGTTGGGATACCATGATCTTCGTCACGTAGATGCAGCCGAGCCTCCAACCAAGAATCCAGGTGCCCCCCCATGACTGGAAGGTGATAATTCAGGTGACATCCATTAGATGTGTTGTGCAATCAAATCTGCATTCTTAAATCGAGGCTGTCGGGTGGATGTGCTGTGGTGGCGTACTCACTGTGCGGTCTTGGGGAAATTAAGACTTTTCAAGGGAAAATGAGGAAGCATCTGATGGGGTCTAATTTGTATGCACCGTGGATAAGGAGCACAGATTTATCGCAACAACAGATCGCAGCTGTAATTACACAGGGAACTCAGGGAGAGGTGCATTCTAATGCCATCCACGCAGGTTTCTTTCATATATAAAATGATTCAAAGGATTATGTGCATACATAAAGTTGACCTAAGCTTTTTACTCTCCTCTGGAAAGGGGAAACACACTGGGATTTGTGTTGGGGGAGACTTTGATGGACTACGGCGAATCAGAACAAGCTTAAAAAGTACATCCCATTCCTGACAACCAACGTGAGAAGCAGATGAATGAATGGTTATATCTTTTGTGCTAGCTTTAGCCATGCTGGCAGCTGAAATTCTAGGAAGACAATAGCATGCTCAATGATCAGACCAGCATACATGGTATGATGCAATTTGAAGTTGCTAACTGATTAGCGTAGTATTTATGGATAATCCCGGGATGAAGAGGAAAAAGTAAGGGGTCACAGAAAGCTCAGCTGAGACGAAAGTGCTCTTCTTGGCCTCAGCAGGGAGCAGCCCCCCCCCCCCCCCACCGCATCCTCCCCGTCCTGTTTTTCCCGTGAAAATCTAGTGGTGTGAATGGAGTCAGAATCAATAAGGCACAAGCTCTGTAGAATACTACCTGCTAAGTATAGAAACGGTATCAAATTGAGCACACAGGTTGCTTTGGTCACAGAGACTGACCAGAGGCTAGGAATTCAGGCTTTGAGAGAATAGCATAAATAACTGATTGCTGAGTGCCCCATCTTTAAGCAAATGCTATCTAAGAGAAGGTGATTGCACTCCAGCAGAAAGATCACAAAATGCCAGCAATTGTACGTGACTTCACTGGCACTTGACCAATACATAATCACTGTATACTGAGTAAAAATGTTTTTTCTCCAAAAATAATTGTGTCTCGTACTTGAAACAAAGAACAAAGAACAGTTTCTTCCTGTAAGCTATCACTCTCTTGAACAGCCTGATCCTGTTGCCTCAGTTACCCCCCATTACCACACAAGACCTCATAGATGTAAATAAGTCCCTGTGCTTACTGAAATGTAAATATACATATATTTCTGCTAAGATTCCTTGCACTATATTCTTGCACTTTCTTTGTACGTTTAGCAAGCACACATGTACGTTGTATATATCAACTGGACTGTATGTGGCGATTGTTCTTTCTTAACTAGATAGATAGATGGGTGGGTGGATGGACAGATGTATCGATGGATAGATGGATGGAAGATAGATAGATAGACAGAATATATGGACATAAGTATTGGGACACACCTCTTATTTACTGAATTCAGGTGTTTCAATCAGACCCATTGCCAAAGGTGTATAAAATCAAGCACCTAGTAATGTAGTCAGGATTACAAACATTTGAGAAAGAATGAGAATTCTGAAGAGCTCGGTGAGTTCAAGCGTGGTACTGTCATGGGATGCCACCTTTGCAATAAGCTAGTTCATAAAATTTCTTCCCTGTTAGATATTCCACAATGAACTGTAAGTGGTGTTATTGCAATGTGGAAGCGTTTAGGAACAACAGAAACTCGGCCACGAATTGGCAGACCATGTAAAGTAACAGAGTGGGGTCGCAGAGTGCTGAGGCACATAGTGCGTAAAAGTTGCCAACGCTCTGTTGACTCAATTATTGCAGAATCCCAAATTTCCTCTGGCGTTAACCCCAGCACAAAAACTGTGCATCAGGAGCTTCATGGAATGGGCTTCAATTGCCAAGCAGCTGCATGCAAGCCTCACATCACCAAGCGCAATGCCAAGCATTGGATGGAGTGGTGTAAGGCACGCCACCACTGGACTCTGGAGCAGTGAAAATATGTTCTGTCGAGTGACGAATCACGCTTCTCTGTCTGGCAGACTGATGGGCAAGTTTGGATTTGGAGGATGCCAGGAGAACCTGCCTGACTGCATTGTGCCAGTTGTACAGTTTGATGGCGGGATAATGGTATGGGGTTGGCTTTCAGGGGTTTGGCTAAGCCTCTTAGTTCCAGTGAGGGAAACTCTTAATCTTTCAGTACACCAAGACATTTTGGACAATTTTATGCTTCCAACTCTGTGGGAATGGTTTGGGGAAGGCCCTTTTCTGTTCCAGCATGATTATGCCACAGTGCACAAAGCAAGGTCCATAAAGACATGGTTGGATGAGTTTGCTGTGGAAGAACTTGACCGGCCTGCACAGAGCCGTGACTTCAACCCAGTCAAACACCTTTGGGATGAACGGAGATTGTGAGCCAGGCCTTCACGTTACTTCACATCAGTCCCTGACCTCACAAATGCTCTTCTGGAAGAATGGGAAAAAAATCACACAGGCCCACTTCAAAATCTCGTGGAAAGCCTTTCCAGAAGGGTGGCAGCTGTTATAGCTGCAAAGGGAAGACCAATTCCATTGTCATGCCTATGGATTTAGAATGAAATGTCATTAAAGTTCCTCTAAGTGTAATGGCCAAGTGTCCCAATACTTTTGCCCATATACAGCAGTGTAGGTAGGTAGGTAGATAGATAGATAGATAGATAGATAGATAGATCGATAGATAGATTGATAGATAGATAGATAGATAGATAGATAGAGAGATAGATAGATCGATAGATAGATAGATCGATAGATAGATAGATAGATAGATAGAGAGATAGATAGATCGATAGATAGATAGAGAGATAGATAGATAGATAGATAGATAGATAGAGAGATAGATAGATAGATCGATCGATAGATAGATAGATAGAGAGATAGATAGATCGATAGATAGATAGATAGATAGATAGAGAGATAGATAGAGAGATAGATAGATCGATAGATAGATAGATAGATAGATAGATAGAGAGATAGATAGATAGATAGATAGATAGATAGAGAGATAGATAGATCGATAGATAGATAGATAGATAGAGAGAGAGATAGATTACAGTACCACAATACTCACATTTAGATAGTCAAGTGACATTTAGACATTAGTTGACAGTAATAATAAATAATAGATAACAATAAACAGTAAGTGTGTCTGTATCGCTGTATGTATGAAAGCCACTGAAAATCAGAGACAGATTTCCTGTGTGTGTGAACATACTAGGCCAATAAACCTGATTCTGATTCTGATTTGTATCTCAACATGCTTTGTATGGAAATTACCACCCTTGTTAAGCTTTCTAAGTAAACAGTGCTGTGGCTCGGCAGTCTGCAAGCCTTCCGGAGGCTCAGATTAACGCCTGTACCCTGCGATACGCCGCTTTGACGGTGTCGGTAGCCCTTGGGTGAGTGGGAGGGGAACATCACACAGCAAGGCTGCCGCCCCACATGGAAGCTAGTGCAGTGTACAAAGGTCGTTTGACTATTTTTAAGTTGGTCTGCGAACTACCTAAGCAAATTTGCGTCAGTTATACTTTCCGCCTCACGTCAGTTAGCGATGCCGTCGACATACGCATGCACACCCTCCCGCGAACGCGGAGACAGACGCGCACGTATATCGCAACATGCTGAGGCGCGCTGTACATTGTAGGGACGGTACTGCCAGTTGTCGAGGATGGCTAATTATAGCTACTTTTTAGTGTCACGGCGTATCAAGATTACGAGGCGCTAAAGAGAAATCCCTGAACAGCCATATTCATTCCCAATATTTCTATAAGATTGCAACCCCCCATTGTAAGTGTTACATCACTATCAACACACCTGTTCTATATTTAGCAATAGTGCTGCTAAGTGGCTATCTGTGTGAGTATGGGTGAGAAACGGACAGGCCTAACCTTAAAATAATTAAAATAAGTTATAGTGATGAGAAGGTCATCTATGTTACTGTGCATTTATTCTGGAGCTGTGGGAGGCAATTGGGGGTTAAGTAAACCCACAATTGCACCGGTAATTGGATTGATACTGCCGATGAATAGCTTGCATTCACGGCCCACTCTCGAGGTGCAGTATAAATAGATTAAACAGGTACACAGCAGCACGGGAAGACGTGGCGTGCGGGGACGAATGTGCTGCCTGGCCCCTTCCTTCAGACGCTCCTTTTCTGGTGTACGTGGAGCCTGCCACCTACCGCCTGCCCTACTTTCTCCTAATTGTGTAATCGCACTAGCCTGCCGGGCAGAGGAACACTTTCATTAAACGGGACTCGATATCATTTGCGTTGTCATCCGGCGAAGTTTTATGGTGAAAGTGTATTACTGCCCCACCCCCCCCCATTCTCCATGTAACCCTGTGGGAATAATCTTATCTACCAGAGCAGCTCCATGGCAATTAACTCCATCACTGCTGTTTGTGTTGGGAACAGTCCGCTCTGGTGAGTTCTAATGAGCCTGGAGGGGCAGAAATAAAATATTAAGGGATTTATGAGTGATTACAGTTTCAGGTCTAATGAAGTGATGCTTTGTGTGCCATTTGCACTGGTACAGGTACATTGGAATGCTTCTTCTCACATATCCCATCTTGCTCTCCTTTGAGACCTATACACACAGATATACAGCTGACAGTAAATCTTGGGGTCTGCGTCGGAGCCTTGATACCCTGGCAGATTCAGGAGGCCCAAAATTTTGAGCTAAGTCCGTAGGTCCGTGTTCAGGGTCTTGCTCAAGGGTCCAGTAAAAACATGACTATCCTGGGGAGGTTGGGGCTCAAACCTGCGACTTTACTTTAATTACAAGCATGGAGGATAAACCCGTAGAGTCACATAGCACCATGTGACGCAGATAAACAGAAGAGGTCTACCTGAAGGAATGGAAGGGCTTCTGCTGGCCTGGCATGCAGCTCGGCCGCTGGCATCCCCCAGTGGGCTCTCTGTAGTGGGCTGCGAAAGTGCGGCCAGTGCAGGCCTCTCTCAAACTGGGGGCAGTTAAACAAATTAGATTAAGCCCATCAAGCACCATATTTACGGTCTGCTCATATTAGGCAACATCTGACCAGGAACCGTTCTACCGTGCCTGGTGGGTCAGTGACATCACTGCCATCTCTGAGCACCATGTAACCAGGATGCCCATGCTCACGCCCCCCCCCCCCCCCCACAATGGGTGAAATTTATGGTGTGGAGGGGTTTTCAAAACTCGCCAACACAATCCTCTGGACCCTCTTAAACCCCTACAATGCTCAACCCCCAAAGTTACCCCCTTGCCCCCACCTCACCTGTCCCCCCTCCACTACAAATGGACAGCTTGGCTCACGACCTTCAGCTCGAAAACCTGCCCCCTCACTCAAGCCAACAAAAGGTCAGACAAGAACTTAATGGACTCCAGGCTTCTCTATCTTGACTTCTTTGACTAACCTGAGGGAACAGAGGAGCACAGTTGGGCACAGCTCATTCCCCGACCCCGACAGGGAAGAATCATGGGTCTGCTGAGTTTGAATTAGACTGGAACTGTTTAGGAACAACACTATGTTTCCGGCAGTCAGCTGAATTACAGCTAATGAGCTGCAGCATTTGCTGAGAGACCAATGTGGCAAAAACTAACTAAAAATATAGTGTGGCACCTGCAGAAATTATATATGTTCTTACTTACTTTAAGCTAAAATAAAATGATACCAAAATCACCTTGTAAGAGGGACTTGGGATTGGAATCGCATTACAGCTGTAAATTTGATCCAATTCAAATTCAGAATCAGACTATTTATATTATCCCAGAGGAAATTGTTTGTAGTTACAGACGGCACAGTGCGCAGCAACACAAAAGACGAGAACAGACAATACACAACGCTGCATACGACAATCGAAATAAGAATAACTAAATGCATGAAGATGGTAATAAGTGTGTCAGCATGAATATAAGTACAACACTGTAGTGAAAATATACAAATTTGCTGGTAATTATTGCACAAATAAGATAAATAGATACTTACTGAAATAGGTAATAGTTCTCCCCTACTCCCTCTTGGCTTATTTTCTAGACTAAAATGGCTATCGACCAAAAAAGCAGCACGTAGTTCTGCTGACAGGTCAAAGATATACATGATAAATATCAGATTAAATCACTGAGTGATCTGATGTAGTTTGTTAAGACTTTGATTATCATTATGTGGCTTAGCCAAAGTCGATTGCAGTCTTACCCACCGGTAATTTTTACTGGGTAATCCACCTATTCATCCATCTATGTTCCACAGCCACTTATCCATCCTGGGTCAGGGGGTGGGCCTGGAGCCTATACACGGAAACACAGGGCACAAGTCCGGAGAATGCCCAGGCAGCAATACTGGGGCATCTGAGTTTTACTGGGACATAATACATTTCTCAAAACTACAACATCAGGAGCAGGCCGGTATCTGAACCGGTATCCATCAAAGCAGAAGATGAAAATCTCCAGTGATGTGATCCCAGCTGCTCCAATGGAGAGACCTTATTATGCATGAACATAGGAGCAGCTCACCGAATGGCACTTTCTTATTACTGCAGCCCTGTGCGTAAATCATCTTAACAGTGAAGCAGTGTAATTAATATGACAGATTTTACAACTTTCATGTATTTGCTTCTAACACGGAACAGATGTGGCAGAGCTTTATTTCATGACAGTAAATTCAATTTAGGAGGCATTAGGGTAATCTGGACATCGTTTTATTAGTTTTGAATGATAGTGTTAATGACTCGTAACAGAATGGCCCGCTTAATCCACTTATAATGAAACGGGCAGAAAGATGCTTTCAAATGATGAAACAAACAATAAATCATTGCAAACTGTGGCGCCAGTTTTTCCTGTGAGATTCACTCCCAAACGTGCCCCTTTATTTATCCCAAAACCATATTGCGTGTAGCTCCACGGTAGAATTATTTCAAAGAAAGTGTGACATGAGGCATTAGCTAAAATCAAAACCCGCGACGAAAAGTAACAACCAGACAGGCTATGGCAAAAAATAGCCGCCGCCCCCAACCCCCTCCCCAGCGTCAATCAATCAGCCGCAACAGGATGAGATGGAATTGATCACCGGTCCGGTCGAAATTCCTCAGTTTATTTTCAGAGGCGCGTAAGACAATCTGATTCGCCATAAATACACACCATTGCCCATAGTTGCCAACAAATACACTGATTTATATCGTTGATGGTCTCCCCTGCACATTGATCTGGGCTGCCACTTAGAGATCGCTGTGTTGGCTTTTGTGCGCCTTACCGCGAGGGACAGGCTTCCACCCTAATAGGGGGTGACACTGTGCTCACAAACGTTTCTCTCCGCGGCGCAGCTGTTAAATATTACAATTCAGCCAGGAAACATAATTGCTCCCCATGAGATGCGGGAGAATAATGGCACCCGTAGAATTGCACTGTCATGGATCCCCGCCCAAACTTTTGGAGCCTCACAAAAATGCATGGTTTGATGGCAAGGCGGATGTGTGCTCTGCGCTCCAGTCCAGCACTCAGTATCTGAGACTCCTTGCTCGGTGTCTTTTTAATACATTTGGACAATAAGGCATTGGATTATTTCCCCCAAACTGTAACATGAGAACACAAGAACAGGTGGAAGCTGTTTCTACCTCTTAGGCTCACAATCCCTGCTTTTTCGCCCTGAATGATTTCGACTGAGCCGATCCCAGGAGCAAGGGAGACCAGTGGGATCTGAGTATGGCAGAGGATAGTTAAACACTGAAATGTAAATCTTGGGTAAGACTATATACGTAAAAGGAAAGCTTTTGTGAAAGAATTCCTGATCTTTAAGTGTGCCGTTCAGCCCTTACATTTCATTACAATAAAAGCACAGATTTATTACAACAACATCCTCCTCAAGCACAAAGAAATTAGCGGCTAATGCCAAGCAGAAATGCGTGTAATCCAAAAAAAAATGCCCCAAGAGTCTCTGCACCAGCAGTTTAACACCAGGATGAAAAAAGATCTATTTATGCCGGCATCAGTGTCGCTGAAATGTTGACCACCTGTGATATAAAAGGCAGCTGTCGTCTGTCGAACATGCTACTCAGGTAGGCCACAGGCGGCCATGCAAATCAGCCTGTTTAATTACGACCCAGCCCCCGGCTGCCGGGGAGGGCAAGATTTAGCCTGAGTGCATTGGCAGTCATGAGAAGGTGCCAGTTCTGCTGCGCCAGCACAATTGTCCACCTTAAGCGGGGTCAGGGGGAGGTAAAGTTCAAAATAAGGTCCGGGGGCGTGAGATAAAAGGAAGCGTCCTGGAAAACTGCTGTGGCAAGGACTGCCTGCTCCAGAACTGCCAGCTCATGGAGCAAAGTATGCATGACGCCCACGTTAGCTAGGCGGAGGGAGTTTTAATATCCCCGGATGTCGTGGGGTGTAACGGCACGATTAAATGCACTTTATCACGTTCTCCCTAATTGCAGTGAGAATGGGCCAATGATGAGCTAACTGAAAGGGACGGAGAAAACTAGTAGATTATTTATCCTCAGAGGTTAACGAGCTCCCATATGATGGTAAACACAATAGTTCCAACCCCGCCTGTAATGGTTGTTTGTGCAGCTTGCAAGATGTTTTCTTCCTGCCTCAGCGAAAGCAATGAACATCCATCCTTCTGGCTGTAGGACAGCATGCCGATCACTGGAATAGGACTGAAAATTAATTGGACAAATTCCAGAGGGTGCCCCCTAGAGTGTCAGTGTCAAACTGCAGGCCAACGACTCAAAGATTCCACCTCAGTCATGACGTCTTTACACTGCAGTTACATGAAGCGGGAGATGTAGTGACTTTTGCTGAATGCACACATTTAGCGATAGTGGTGAACGGGTGAATACAACTTGTCCATCCTGGTTTTCCAAAGCTAACTCTCTAGAGATGCACCTGCAGCACTGGTATGTTCCTGTGCTGCATTAAGTGTGTACAAATATATACCAAATACAGAAAAATTTAAATGTTTTTAAAACATGTTACTGCCTTGAGCCATATGTTCAAATGGATGGGAACAGACCATTTCAACCAATATTTTTATTTGAAGGAATTTAATCCCTGCAAAAATCTGGAATGAGGCCTACCACAGGCCAAGTAACATATATATATATATATATATATATATATATATATATTGCAAACAGTAACAAACAATTTGTTGACCGAGATTTAAGACTTAACTGTGTCACAAAAAGCCTTGTACTAATTTCTTGTAGGATGCTGGAAAGATTGTGCCGTGTTTCTTTGAGTCATTAACACTGACTGCTGAAGAGGGTCATCCTAGCCTCGCCCTAATTTCATGCTCCAAATGTTGTAATGGGTGTAGGTCTGAGCTCTATGCTGATTACTACAATGTTGTGCTTCCCTCCTGCTCTCAAATATAAGCCTACACGAGGTGAGCTTGGGTTCCGCTTCTTACCACAGGAGTAGAGTTTGTCGTATGGTAGGGATGATTCCATTGGCTGTAAGTTGAATTCCAGTAGCTAAGAAGAGACTATTATATTCAAGTGGGGCGGAGTGAGGGGGGGCAGGGAACCCTGCAGGAGTACGAGCAGTGGTTGAATGCGAGAGTTGTTATTTGGTAGGACACAATAATATAAATACAGAGGTTTTTTTACCAACATAACACTTTTTTGAAATCAGATTCATTTTACTGTCAACCCCCTCCCCCCATGCATTGGTTCACAACTTTTACCTTCACCACCCCCATGTCAGCGATTTATGGTGCAACCTCTGTCCCCCCTCCCGCGTTGATATAACCTTGTGTGAAACACGTAGCTGTAAATAATGTTGGAGGCCTATGTGTTACGACTGGTGCTTTAATTAGGTCTCGGCTGACACCTGAAAATCCAGGTAAGGTTGCTGGAGCTGGGTGCCACTGATGTAGGATCAGGCAGGGTTGCCAACTCTCACGCTCACACAAAAAAATCTTCTGCCAAATCTATATTATTTCATTATAAACCTAAAATTAGCTACATCAAAAGCATTGAGGTAGATTACAAACCCTACAGACTATTTCCAAGCTAATAAAACTGCTATGTACTTGTAAATGCATGTGCATGTGTGTGCAGACTTGTCTCGAATTGAAAATCTGTCTCCAGCCAGCTGACCAAAGTTAGCAACCCTGGATCAGGTTGGGGGTGTCGTGTCAGGGAGATAGCAGCAGCCCCCAGTCTACAGACAGGCACATCAGCGGAGAACAAAGGAGCACGTGTGAGCAAACCTCTGCTGATAAGCAGCTCCATCTCTGCCTGCGGTGCTTCGTCGACAGTGGGCATAAATGCGCACAGATTAGCGGCCTGCCTTTGGGGTCACTGAGATGCACGCGCGGTGCAGTAGAACAGACTGGTCACACATATGTAGATCACCTTAATATACACAACGATGCGGATGCTTTGGCTATGCTGCCGCAATACGCAGGCCAGCGTCATGCAAATTTACACTTCTAAATATTTATCAAGCCTGACAACTGCTGCGTGGGATATTACTGCATTATTGATATTATTTGTGGTTGGGATGTTACATAAATTCAGTTATACAACAACTCATCCCATTTTCACATAAAAGTATTTGGCATAAAACAGTTTAATCTAGCGTTCACCAGTGGATTAGCATTATAAACAGACGTTTAGATGCATTGATTACAATTATGCTGTTTATTAATGTTTTTTTTTTGTCATTTCCTTATTAACGTCCGATTGCGGGTTCATCAATAAGGCTCAGATCTGCCTATACTGATTTTGTGATTTATTTTACATTACACTATCTAACCCTCAGTCATAAAAATGGATGCAGCAGGGAGTCTTTGCAAATCAATTTAGTTCAATAAATTGTAAAACTACTTTACAAAATCGGGCTGGTAAACTATTCTTGAGGAGTCATATTTCAGACTTGCCAGCCTCACAACTCTAAACCACTTATCTTAGAAATGGATCCCAGGGTCAGTGATGTTTTTTTGGCATTATTGCTGCTTTTAGTCTCTCACACCCTCTAATCAATAAAGATTTCATGCATTGTTTTTCAGAACGGGCCCTTGCTCCAATTTACACGTGCTGGGGACCTCGTACCCGGAGCCGTACCGGCTTGGCCGACCCCCATCATGTGAAATGATTGGCTGGCGTTTGGAACCTGGCACCACTGTCACGCGCCCTGCGAAGCCTCGCCTCTGCCCACGCTTCTTAAGTCAGTTCCACATCAGACGAGCTCTGACTGACTGTGAGCTGGATCTCCTGAAATGCATAGTTCCAGACCCGAATAATAGAGCCTGGAGTTATGCAATCAGACATTCCGTGCCCATCTGCATTTCCTATTAAAACACAGTCCCCCCCATTGCCCCAGTCTCTAATTATGCATAGGGGAATATTGCTTTTTGTATTCCTGTTCTGAAAAGAACAAAACCCGAGCAGTTAAAATGGATCTCAGATCCCAACATGAATGTGTGGATTCATAATTGAACAGCTGCCAAATCACTCACACAGCTCTGTCTCTTAACGCTCTCCTGCCATAAATCAGACAAAGCTACATCCTTCCCTTATGCAGTACAAGTCCCTTCCCCCCCCCCCCCCCCCCCCCCCCCCCCCCCCCCCCCCCCC
>JAAGVU020000035.1:8681089-8695643 GCA_011763525.2 Mormyrus iriodes
CCACACCCCTCTCCCTACCCGCCCCCCCCCCATAAACCAACCAAACCACCACCCTCCCCTTGTCCAGTAAAGGCCCCTGCCCCCCCCCCCCCCCAAACCCCCATCCCACCCCCAGGCGCATCAGAAGACGATGCCTGTCAGTTCGATGTTGGGCTTGTTCAGCAAACCACTGTGTGTACCTGCACTTCTGGTTGGTTGGAGAATTAGTCCCATCCTTGTGGAAATACATGCTAAGCGAAAACCCAGCCCTCTGGGGAAAAAATGGCTATTTTATTACCCGAAAATGGTGTGCCCCGATATATAACTGAACAGATTTGGGAACACTGTTCTTGAATTATTGAAATGACCCAGGATGATGTATCCTTCCGTGAACGGGCGGAAATGGCACCTGTAGTCAGAAGCGGTTCTTCGGTAATAAATCACTGAAACACGAGGGCCACATTTTAAGCTGTTTGTAACACAATGTTTTTTACATGCAGCATAAAATAAAGATTCAATGTAGCTGTACCCAGCAGATCTAAACAAATATTAGACCCCTTGCCAAAAGCTCTTTAAAAATGACAATAGTTGTCGCCCAGACTCAAGAGTAGGCCATAACAATTTGATTGACCTTATAAATGGAATAACTTAGAGTCAAGGTAAGCGAAAAGTGCCTTCAGACCCCAAGTTGTGGAAGAATTGCTACGCTAAATCTAAAGAAAGGTGGTGGTACAGTAACACTTAACACCTGCAGGCTCTTTATAATTGTTCCTCAGGCAAGCCGGATTTTCTAATGCCTCAGTCTATTGTTTCAGCTCCGGAGAAAAGCACTTGAATAAATTGATGTACATTTTTGGCTTTAGGCAAGAATTTGTTCAAGATGAGTTAATTCTCCTGATAACACCTACATTCTGTATTATACTCTTGTCAAGAGGGTTTTTTTTATCCTCTTGTAGATCTTCTTAAGATTATCTAGCGTGAAAGTGTTGCAAATAGACACATTCTACCCTTCTAAAGATGAGTTATCAAGAAAGAGCAACTTTAAGTGGATGTTTTGAAAAACACCCAGAGCTATTGGTTCGAGTCATTAATTCTCATCAATATCCCCTAGCACATAGTGTACTAAGAGCTTTACACATATAAAATATTGTTTGCAGTTCCTGGTTTCCACACCATGATCTTTGATGATATAAGGAAGTTTAACAAGGTCATCCTTGCGTTTATACCCTTTTTGATAGATGGGGCAAACATTTGTGGTTAGAATGTGGTACCCTTCTTTCAAAATACACACATGTTGTATGTCTTTTAGCTCAAGGTGGAGGTTAGGGCTGAGGGCAGCTTGAGTGTGCTTCTCCAGGCAAGGGGCTCAAGGAAGAGCATCCGTTTCCGGCACAAACACCATGTATTCCTGGACTTTAAGGATCTCCAGCAGAACATCTGGGGCCCAGGAGCACAATATCACCAGATCTCACATTAAACATGCACGGCGAGCCCTGGCATGCAGCAGCAATTTACACTAGCTTTTTAAAACTTGCGCACTAAGGCACCTGGCTTATGCTGGATGCTGCATAATGCAGACTGCTGCCTCATATACTTCAGCATTTTCTATTATTTCATATAATATATACCGATTAAGTTTCTTTGCTTGACATAAGCATGGACAAAGTGAAACAGAGACGGCATTCATATTTAATCAGATGAATATGTATGACCCTGACGCCAAAACTACAGTACAAATCAGGCAGGCTGGTGCCATGAATATTTCCATTGTAGGGGACGTGCATATAATTTACATGTAATTGTCATTTTAAAATACCTATTCAAGCATAATTTCATTAGGGTTAGTGTTGTAGTATTAATTCATCTTTGCCCATAACTGGACCGTTCTGGTGAAACTTGGGTGGCATTTGATTTGAGAGCCTCCTACCGAACTAATCAATCAACAATGGTTATTTGTAACCATAGGAATTAAAAGAAAGATTTGTACATGTCTGACTACAGGTACAGGTATTCTTCAACTTTTACATACCTCATCTTGCTCTCCATGAGAGACACAGACATGTATATACAGGCAAGAGCAAGTTTTAGGGTTAGAGCAGATTAAGGCACAGCTGGGGTTAAGGGCTTTGCTCATGGGCCCAACAGTGACATGATTACTCTGCCAGCTACGGGGTTCAAACCCACAACCTTTCCGGCATTGCTAATCCACTGAGCTACAGTATTGTACTTGCAGTCAAAGAAAATGATATTTAAGTGATCTCTGTGTTGGTGTAAAACTATGATATTATGCCTGTCAAAGTGTGTCAGCTTAGCTATTTCAAACCTTCTCCTAAAGTTACCCCAGTATTTGCAGGACCCATCCAATACACATGTTTTTTTTGACCCGACCACTACCCCACCTTGCCTGGCTAATAAATAACTCATTGAGTTATTTAACTAATTACGTTAATTAATTAATTGAGCCGGTGATGAAACTTAACGAACACATGGAATGGCTGAGGTGCCCCTGAGGAGAGATTTGGGAATGAAAGCGGTGTCCATCCAGCCATCCAACAAGATATCAGCAATGTTTTGGAGATCAAAAGAAATTCCTGTTTGTTATTTTTAATGTGTTTCTAATGTTCTATTTTCTGGACAAATATACATTTATTCCCCAGATACATGGCCTTAAACATTTGCTTTGACAGCTTAAGACTTTTTCTCAGTATTGAACACTCTGGCCTATTAATATGTTAATTATTGGATTAAGGTAACTCAGAGAGATTTTGGAGATATTATTATTATTATTATTGGGATGATAATGTACATATTGTATACATGTTGTAAGTCAAGGGTTCACCTATAGGTGGTTTGAGCATCTTCCAAATAATTAGCAATGAATGGAGGCAGTAGGGTTTCCATGTCATATCAGCTAACTAAAACTTCCTAATTCCTGCATCTTCTTTGACCCCTTTTTATCCAAATTTCTCCAATTCAAACAGGTAAGCTTGTGCATAAATCTTAAACAGCAGATTCTGAACAACACTAATATCTAAATAAACAGATAATATAAGTCACTAAATTGAAATAAAGTAAATATGCACTAAAATAATTTTCTGATGGTATATAGGTTGGCTGCATGGGAGCAAATGCAGCAGGCTCACGCGTGACGCACTACAAAGCAGAGATTCTCCGTGGAGCCCGGTGCCTCTCTCTCCATAACAGCAGCGTGGTGGCACAAGGAGTGCCCACACAGTATCACACTTCTCACTTACAGTAGCTTTAAAACTTGAGCTTTGTTTCTCTCCTAACAAGAAAGAAAAAAAAATCCCCACTTCTCTCCCGCAGGACTCTCAAGGCCGACTACAGTGCAGTGAAAACAAGAAAGGACGTGGTATTCTCTCCTGTTCCTTCCTGGCGGCCACTCACTGCTGGATCATGACAGCACCTTGTAGGATTAAGGAGCAATCTTTTTTGCGAAGTGGGGGCTGCGGCTCTGCTGACCAAAAGACGGACACCAGGCTGCCATGGGGACAAAGGAGCACTTTCACAGGAGCACGTTCATACCTTCGGCTATTAGACTCGACAATAACTCACCCTATAGCAAGGGATGACAACCAGCTGTCTGAGTGGACCAGAACCACTTAGGCACATCCGCAGAACATTCATTAGTTCACTGTGCAACACACTGTGCAATACTATTTACTCCTGTGCTGTTACTACGGAATTCTGTGCAATACATCCCCTGACATTCATTGCACTGTTACTGTTTATTGTTGTCTATTATTTATTGCTATTGTCTATTAATGTCTAAATGTCTTTTACTGTTTAAATGTGTGTATTGTGCTCCTGTAAACCTGCAATTTCTTTCAGGACTAATAAAGTATCCATTATCTGTCAGTCTGTCTGTCTGTCTGTCTATCTGTCTGACTGACTGTCTATCTGTCCATCTCTCTATCCATCAAGGCTAAGTAAGAGTAGACCTGCAGTACTTTGCTAGAGTATAAAGAGCAGCACATACAGCTGTCCACTCCAAAGGCAAAGGGCAGAGAGATAAAAAATGAACAAGGAGTTTCCCCCCAACCCCCAGCCTACCACATTTCATCAGTGATTCATGAGTGTACCTCTCCCCTGTGGATCCACTGCTCCTGAATGTGGATCGCAGGCTACAGCCGACAGATAACCAAGAGCTCAGGTGTCCACACCAGATGAGTAAGGCTTTCTCTCTGTTTTTCCACCCCCACCAAAAGCTGCCCAGCAGTAGGTAACCCTAATCCAGCAGACATTTCAACAAATACACAATACTTCAGCAATACTGCCCCTTCCACATTCTATGTATGCAGTCTTTTCCACAGATGGTCATTTCCATTCAGGTCTGTTTCATTTTGAGTTTGCAGAGAGGCCTGTTCTAGCTCAGTTATTTAAAACCTGTGAAAATCTGGATTAATCTGAAATATATGCTTTCATACATGACATTCCAGAAGGGAGAGTAACAAGAGTTATTGATAGCTGTAGGTTCACTGGTGGCTACTTATTTATTTTTTGAGAGCCACAGATGTAATGCAGCAGGAATTTTGGGAAATTGCAGTTTCCTTATAGAAACCGAAAGAAATAATTAATCAGATTTTTCCCCCAGTTTATATTAGCATGTCCGCTTATGTGCCATGCCTGTGGATGGGGTTCAGGGACTGAGTGTTGTGGCTTCCTTAGCTGTGTGTGGGATTCAGCCAAACCCAGCATGTGACACACTACACATGCAAATGGAGGTGTTCAAGGTGGGGGGGGGAGGGGGGCAAGGGACCATATGCCTCACAGCATCTGGATGCAGCACCAGAGACTTGCAGTTCAGCCGTTCTGGAATCTTAATCCCGATCATCGTAAAGGATAACAAAGCTGTGTGTTCATGTAGCCATGAAGGGTGTTTAAACTAGTGCTTTACAGAAGAATTCAAGGGAGAATAAACAGAGCTACTAGCTATGAATTGGGGAACCATGTGACCCTGAAAATTACATGTAACACGCACCACTAAAGAAAAGGGCGTAGCCTGAGCTCTGCCATCCCTCTGTCCTGGACTCTCAGGGTCTCCTACCCCAACAAGGCTATTTAAAAGAGCTCAGCAATCTGCCTCCTTCTTTCCTATGGATGAACTCCTAGGTTAAAAGATGGACCCACCGCTGGGCCTGACAGTCAGAGCCCCATCCCCCATCCTAATGCTGTGCGGGGGGGGCGGTAGCCGCAGCTGGTCTGCGTGCAACCCGCCATTCAATCATGCCACACGTGATTACATCTCCCGATGTGCCGTCGGGGCACGGATCTGCCCTTGACCTCTCAGCCTGTTGTATCCCCCCCCATCCAGTGCGGATTGCAGATCTTCCATTCCGTCATAGAGTGTAATGAGCTGCGCGGCTGGTTTCCTCGCTCTGCTTCTATTTTTGTGTGTGTGTTGGTGGAGGGGGGGGGGTTCCTCTGTGCCTAGTGGCCCCACTCGCAGCAGATGGAATGTAGGACCACTTGACTTGCCAATGAGGGGAAATCCCCTTACGGGTGCTGGATCCAGCGAGAACAATGCAGGGGCGGCCGTCTTGGCTGCAGAGCCTCCCATCTCCCCCCCAGAGCTATACCGGGGAAGCTTGCCTGCTAATCCACCTCTCGACAGGCCAGAGTGTGATCAGATCAGACCCAGGCCCGCTTACTGTCCACATTGATGTGCAGATAGTGCCTGGGACCCACTACAGGCTCTTCCTCACAAAACACCTGTCTCTTTTAGATCCTGGTTCAGTTCCAGCATTCAGGCTGAGTGAAATTAGGTCCCTTCAAACCTCCGAAACAAATATGATTGAAAAATTACACTCCTGCAAGTTTATAGCTTATATCCCTCATTTTTGAGTAATTGGAAGTAAATGGAATCCTTCAGCGTTTTATTACTTAAAATTAACAATTAAGTCATCACTGAACAAAAACACTAGACCCCATTACCATTAAAAACCAGAATACACTGACCGAACCAGATCTTCACTGGCAACAAAAGCAGCAGTTTTCCGAAAAAAATAGAGCTGTGAGATTAAAGGCGTTTGCAGGCAACTAATGAGCACATCAACCACACTGCTAAGGCTAATTATGTGTCACATTATCAAGGTTAATCACGTGCACTCTGTCAAAGTGGCACGACGAAGTGTAAGAACTGAAAGCAACCTATTTTGCATGACTCATCGGTAATAGCAAAGTTACTACTAGTGATAGACGGAAAGCTTATAATGTTTCCTGAGAGTCCTAACTGCATGAAGAAAACGATTCAGAATAATGAACAAATGACTCTTCGGTTTTGTTTCACTGTCGAATTTCACTGCAAAATGTCGCTCAGAATTTTGCGGGGTATGGACATCTCACCTCAGGCGTACTGATTTCAGAGGGATAATTGGGGTTGTGGGACGGGGGTTTGGGCAGGTACCGTGATATTTTCAATCAAAATTACAACCCCCTCTCCCCAAGGGGCAAATTTTATTGAGATATGCTAGAATAGCAGTGCCTTTTAAAATACCGCCAAAATACCGCACATAATGTCTAACTGGCATGATGGCTTTAAAAATTAGATATTACCAAATTACCAAGCCTAGTGCCAATCAGAAGCTTCAGGAGAATTGCCGGTGGGCCACTTAGCTGTTGTGCTGGTCAGAAACAAAATCATTTGACAAATTTAAAATTGAGCCGATTGGAAACAAAACAATTTACTTTAATATTCCACAACAACGCTTCAGAATGTTAACCAGCGAGTTTTCTTCTACACAACAGACTACAATTACTCTGCATAGAGAAAAGTGCAAATACATGGCACAATTATTGTGATCGCTTGACATCAGAGCTGAGTGAGCGCAGCACATGGCTGTGGAGGTGCCACAACTAATTGCTTGCTATTGCTAATCACTGGAAGTTTCTCAAACGATGGATGTTATAAAGAGACCAACCGGGGCTGTTTGAACAGTTCAATATGCTATTTATTATTTATTTCCTTCTTGAAATGTCGGTAAATTTTTCAGGATAATAATGATTTGAAGTGGGGCATCATTTATCAAAGTTCCACCGAAGACAAAATGGGCTGGAACTGAGGATAAAACTCCCAGTCTGAACATTAGTCCCTCTCCGCGCCTGCTGGCTGGGTTTGTGGTGGTAAAACCTCTTGCTGAATAGTGGAATGACGATTTCTTGGATGTTACCCATCATTCGCGGGTGTCAGGGAGCTGCTGTCAATTTGCAGGAGACTCCGGAACTTCCGGAAGAGGTAGGATGTCTGGGTGTTTCACGCCGAGACGAGCTGCAGGAGCCGTTGGGCACAATCTAATAATGTACACCGTACTGTCATATGGGCCCCTCGAAGTCCTTTCACTCGTGAACAAAAGATGTTGAAATGTTGGGAAGATGTCGTGTACTGCTACTACACACCCCATTCATTTTCATCCAAGGGATGGAATTCAGAGCGGCGATCTTACATCATATTTACAGTACCCCAGAGAGAGGAGCGAAGCAGACAGATCAAATAGCGAGTAAATAGAGTCTTCTCAACCTTACACTGCCAAGCCAAAAGAAGCCCGCGGGCTGTTTTCAGTCATATTTGTGGGTAATTAGGATATATCTTAAGAAATTAGATAATTAGGTCTAACCCGCCTTTTTTCGCCTTGACTTCAAATTAATTACAAAAAGTGCAGAGAGTGGCTCATAACTCCTATCACAAGAAAAAAAACACAAAGAAAATTTCAATTTGGTCTTTTTTTTTATAAGAAACAAACATCTACAATAACAACACCACAATATAATGAAGTATCCCAATATTCCCAATTACCCATTACAAATAGGATTAAGAGTGATTTATTAACTAATTTGTCGCACTCATTCGGTGATAATTACTCAATTAATTTACTAAAGATAAGATTCTGAATATCAAACAAACACGCCCTCCGCAAACAGAAAATCGTATGAAAAAAAACATTATTCAAAATGTCAAATGTGTTCATGCAGTTGCCCAGGTTTGCAGATGATGGTTTCTCACGCGTCACACTGCACTGTTGTGATCTTGGGCTTGGCTTGAGCCCGGCGTACACACAGCACTGTCCTGCAGGTCTGCTTTAAATGTGACACCAGAGGACATCCATCTCATTCAGCTGGGGGTGGGGGGGATGGCAGGCAGGCAGAGTGAAAACTCTGCCTGGGGGTGAAAGACTCACCCTGGCCTGCAATCTGAAAACAGGGGCCGCTGATGCCAATTTTAAACCAAATGCATTTTTCAACACAGTGCATTTGCATGCACACACCCTGTCAGCTGTGTGGGGAATGGGAGCTGAAAACAGTGATCAGTGTGCCATCTTTCCTCAGCATCGTGTCTTTTTCACATCAAAGCCAGCAGCAAATGTTTTACTTTAAAGCACAATATTATAGCGTTTCACTCAAAAAACCTTGGATCAACACATCGAGCTTGTGGTGGATTCTGCGCGCTACAATTTTATGTTCGTTCTTGGAATACCCTACGGGGTAAGAAAATAGCTGTTTCCTTGGTGGTGAACCAAAAGGACTACCTCGAGAATTACACATTCTCTTTGTTCGTATTCGTTCAGCCCAGACTTCATTCTCTGCTATTTGTGTATGCTGGAGTTTTCTGATTTGTTTTGGCCCCAGTAACCTGACACCAGAGTGTTGACAACAATCCGAAGACCCATAATCCCTGCGCTCAGCCCAAAAAGATATCAGTCCTGAATTTGTTTACTTGTGTTTGTATCAGATCAGATCCTGGGTTTTATGTTTACATTTCTGTCCCGTTTGGCCTAACCCTGCTCTGTCCTCAGATTTCCCTGAGAAGAACAGACAAGGGAATAAATTGCTTCTCACCTCTAGGTCCCCAAGTCATGTTGTTCCACTTATACCGTCTCTACTGGAGATTCTCCGACAGCACCATACCTCAATCAATTACAAAATGTCACAAGCAAAGGTGAAAAATAACGTTTCATATTTCACAACCCTGTTTCCAAAACATTTGGGACGCTGTTTAAAATGTAAGTAAAAACAGAATGCAATCATTTTCAAATCATATAAACCCATATTTAATTGAGAATATAACAAAGACAACATTAAATATTGAAACTGAGAAATTTAATTGTTTCATGATAAATATATGTTCGATCAAAATTTCATGCCAGCAACACGTTTCCAAAAGGTTTGGCCAGGGGCAAAAAAACGGCTGGAAAAGTTGCGCAATGCTAAAACAAAATACCTGGTTAAATATCTCACAACTAATTAGGTTAATTGGCAGCAGGTCAATAAGATGATTGGGTGTAAAAAGAGCCTCCCAGAGCCTCTCTGTGCAGTGAAGATGGGGAAGAGGTTCACCTCTCTGTGAAAGACTGTGTGGGCAAATAGTGCAACAATTTAAGAATAACGTTCCACAACACAATATTGCAAAGGATTTGGAAATTTCATCATTTACGGCACATTTCACTAAGAAATTCAGAGAATCCGAAGAAATCTTAGTACACAGGGGACAAGACCAAAAACCAGTATCGGATATCCATGATCTTTGGGTCCTCAGGCGGCACTGCATTAAAAACAGGCACGATTCTATCGTGGAAATCACTGCATGGGCTCAGGAACACTTCTGAAAACCATTGTCTGTGAACACAGTTTGCTGCTGCATCCTGATGGTTGCTGCACGACCATCCAGTTTTTTATCAGCGGACTGTTCGAAAGCCAGCATCCGTGATGGTATAGGGGTGCATTAGTGCCCATAGCTTGGGTATCTTGCACATCTGGGAAGGCACCATTAATGCTTGACGATATGTACAGGTTTTGGCGCAACATATGCTGCCATCCAGACAACATCTTTTTCAGAGAAGTCCCTGTATGTTTTCAGCAAGACAACGCCAAACCACATTCTGCACGTATTACAACAGCATGGCTCCATAGTAGAAGAGTCTGGGTGCTAGACTGACCTGCTTGCAGTCCAGACCTGTCACCCATTTAAGTCATTTGGTGCATCATGAAATGAAAAGTATGACAAAGGAGACTCTGAACTTTCAAGTAGCTGAAATCCTATATCAGGCAAGAAAGGGAGAACATTTCACTTTCAAAACTCCAGCAGCTGGTCCCCTTCAGTTCCCAAACGTCTACAGAGTGCTGTTAAAAGAAGAGGTGATACAACACAGTGGTAAACATGCCCATGTGTCAACTTTTTTGAATCATGTTATTGGCATCAAATTCAAATCGAGCATATATTTGTCATAATAAAATTTCTCAGTTTAAACACTTGATATGTTGTCTCTGTTCTATTTTCAATTAAATATGGGTTTATGTGATTTGTGAATCATTGCATTCTGTTTTTATTTACATTTTACACAGCGTCGCAACTTTTTTGGACACGGGGTTATAAAATGTTGCCTTCATTAAGCTGTACACACTAAGTTAAATATGCACAGAATAAACAGAGGGGGATTTCTGGTACCAGTTTAATGCTTATATTAATACGGTGATATTTTCTGTAGGACAGGCAATATAATTAAAGTTACCATTATAAAAGTAAATGTCCAAGTGAAATGCTGTAGAATTCCAGGGTTTCCTCCAGTTTCCCCCCACAGTCCAAAAACATGCTGAGGTTAATCAGAGTTACCGAACTGCCCATAGGTGTGCATGTGTGAGTGAATGGTGTGTGAGTGTGCCCTACGATGGGTTGATGCCCCATCCTGGGTTGTTCCCTGCCCTGCGCCTATAGCCTCCAGGATAGGCTCTGGACCTCCCGCAACCCTGAATAGGATAAGTGGTTACAGAAAATGGATGGATGGATGGATGTATGGAAATGCTGTGGAATTCCATGAAGAGCTTGCAACACTGATAGAGCAAAAAATAAAAATTAAAAAAATCAATTAATCAATGAAAAGTTTGATGTATGCAAAGATATTTCTGCTGTGACCCCTTCAAACTCTATAAGAAATAAGAAACCTGGAGGATAAAGGGCGGTCATAGAGTTTACCAGCAAAGGTGTTTCTGCAGCATACACAGTACGGTCCCTGGGAACGAAGAAAAAACAATAGCAAGGCTGTGTTACCAAGCATGAAAAAAAACAATCATGTGTTACCAAGCACCCAAAAAACAAACATGCTGTGTGGAATCTAATTTGTCTAAAAAAAATTAAAATGGGTTATTTATGACTAACCAAAGCTGACCAAAAGTCAACACGCCAGCTAAAAAACCTAGCACCCAGCTAACGAGCTGAAAATAGGATCAGACTATGCTGTTTGATATCTAACAGCCAATAAAGGATAAATTTAGATGCCGCTCAGGGAGACCGGACGAGGAGCCTTTTGAAGAACACGCCATAAGAAAAAAGGGAAAAGCCATGGCCAGAGAGAGACAAAGACATCTGAGCAATAAAGGATTTCATTTTCCGCAGTTACAATGGCCAGTGGAATTTCGGATCAAGGAAAAGACTGAGCAATGTGAAGTGAACTATGTCTGGGAATAAAGGGCCATGTCTTGAAACGGCTGAATGGCTGGGTCCTCAAGGTCTACCTGTGAGCCCCTGCCATCCAGCTGGACTTGGGCGCTGTGCAGCCTAGCAGATAAGGGAGCTGTGCCTGTAGCCGGAAGGTCATAGGTTCAAATCCTATGGCTGACAAAGTAATCTCTGATACTGGTCAGGGTCATGAAAGGGGGAGCCTGGAGCCTATCCCAGGCAGCACAAGGCAAGGGCCCAACCTGGACTGGAAGCCATAAACTCACACACTATGGTCAACTGCCAGTTAGGTTAACTGCATGTTTTTGAACTGTGGAATAAAACCATTGTGAAACAAGCAAACACCACACAGATCAAGCAGAGGCAGAAATCAAATCCCTAACCTTAGAGGTAAGACACAACAGCGCCAGCCACTGTGCCACTCAGGTGTAACATTACTTCACACATTATAAGTATACTTAATGATAGTCATATCATGATAACATTATCTCACTGGTACATATTTAAAAATGCTTTTTTTTTGTGTCGTGTTAAGGAGCATTCATTCATTCACAATATCCGCTTATCCTAGACAGCTGAGTGGGTCCAGAGCCTATTCCGGAAACTACAAGCACAAGGCAGGAAATATCCCAGGATGGGGTGCCAACCGATCAGACGGCGCACACACACACCATTCACACACACATTCACACCTATGGACAACAAGGCAACTCCAGTTTAGCTTGTTTTTTGGACTCTGGGCAGAAACCAGGGAACCTGGAGGAAACCCCATGACGACATGAGGAGAACATGCATCCTCCACACGTGCAGAGTCAGGGCGGAGACACTAACCCTGATCCTAGAGGTGCGAGGTGACCACGCTAACTTAACTTGAAGCTTGACTCCTTTATCACATATTCTTGAATAACATTTTAAATTGTATTGTACAAAAATTCTTGCTGCAAAAGAATTCCCTTCACGGTGATTTTAAAGCAATATCCATGACACCATAGATATTTCCAGGCAGAGTTTCAAAGTGACAGAAGGAAAGTTCATTTAAAGTGCAATCTGAAGACACAAAACATCTCAAAGGCAGCAATTTCTAACTATTCTGACCTGTGCTGTATTTTGACTTTCAGGCCACATTTTAAAATAAATTGAGCATGATTCTCCATTCAACACAAAAGCATCAAACATCACTGACAAAGTCAAACAGAAATATAGCATATTTAAGATCTGTATCTCAGCTTCTCGGATAATGATCGAATTAACCTCGGACCACTTGACTCGAAAGAGTTTGTGTGCCGGTGTTGCCTGCCAGATTTTGTTCAAACAAAGAGGACGTAACTTGAGCCATATTACTTAATCCCCAGAGGAGACGTGACATAGCACTCAATGAAAAGTTGATTGCTACTCGTCGGCGACGGGGACTCTGAACACATGCCTCTTTGCTTACTCACCCAAGGTGACGCCTGCTTCATCGATAAACATCATACATTCCGTGACCCAGAACAGATCCCGTTGTCAGGTTGAATTTCCTCAATCAATCATTCTCTGCACATCACAAAAAATTTAAACAGAGCTGGCAACATGCTCACCTTTCCTGAAGAAAACAAAACATCCACATAAACAACAATCGTCGTTTTTTAACCAGAGCGGGAATAGCCAGTATATAATCACCAGCATTTACATAAGCATTGACCAGGTGACATAAAGTAACAGATAGGTTTATGCGCTAGTGAATCACACCCTTCTAAAGTGATTTGACTTACGCACAAATCCGCGTGCATGTCGAACACATAATATGAATATTGATTTGTACTTACGGCACTTAGATTTTGACTACTTCGAGCCATCGATTTTTTTATGAGTACCGTCGCGTATATTAATCACAGTTTTGTGGCGTGATGGTAATCGTGCTAGAGTATATACTCTGAGCCTTCGGGGACTGAATATAACCTCTGTCTCCTTATGTAATTCCCGAGCGAGGCTGCAGGGAGAGATTCGATCAACTATTTAAGGGCCCAAGGTGACACACATCCTTAAGGCTGACAAATGGGAGCCTTGAATAAACTTAGATAGCTTTCGAAACTTGAAACACAAGCAGCTAAAAATGAAATCTGGCACAGATGTGGGCCAGAGCAAAGCAACAACATATAATTCACCATATCAAGTAGTAGGCCTAGTCATTTTTCATGTATGTAATTTCTTTCACATTTATGCTGGCCTAGTATGTCCTAATGTGGATTTACGTTAACTCGGATGTAAAATGTGTAGAAATAAATGTCTATGAAATTTGACTGATTTGACTCAAACTCTGTCCAAAACTCAATGACATTTATTGGGAATACGAGTTAAGAAGAAGCTTTATTTTCCATTTGTACAAGAACAAAAAAAAAACATTTTGCTCTCCTTTTAAAAACATATATACAGGTGAGACTGAAACTTGGATTCTGAGCTCAGGGTCAGTGATTTCTCTTGTGCCTCATGAGCATTTTTCAGTGGGGTTAAGGACTTTGCTCATGGGCCCAACAGAGATGTAGGCACTCTGCCGAGCATAGTATTCCAGTGACCTTCTAATTACAGGCACAGAGGCTGAAACCTGCTAAGCCACACACTGCTCCCCAGAACTGTATGGGATAAAATATGAACTTGGATTGACTGAATAAATCCAGTGATTCTACCTTGTCTGGCTAGCAGGGGTGTAACGGGATGTAATGAAGAAATTCTGTCTCAGCAAAAATGATCCAAAAGCAGATAAAGAGTGTCAGTGGTTTAAAGGCACGTGGGTATTCGTTCGCTTTTTTTTTTGCGCCATGAATCAAACTGAAACTCCAGTTGTTCTAGTTTAAAACGCCACAGAGAGTCAAGTGTAAAGTCTTTCCTCAGGTTACACACTCCCATTGATGACAGTGGCCACAGAGGCACAGTGCACCCTGTGACACTTCGCACTCTGGGCCCGCTATCGGATGTCCTCAAACAGCTACAAGCAGCTCAGCCTCCTTGAGGTACTTCTCTGGTTTCAGCTGCCGGAGGTCAGCCGTCGGGGGGGGGGGGGGGGGGGGGGGGGGGGGTTGTGGGGGGCCGGGCAAGAAAAAGGCGGGGCGGTGGGAAGAGCGCGCCTGAGAG
>JAAGVU020000035.1:8695653-8729016 GCA_011763525.2 Mormyrus iriodes
AGGCCCACACCTTGGGGGGTGGTGACGGTAATGTGTGGGGAAGAATGTGGGGGAGCGGGGGCGGAGTGTGGTGGGCGCGTGTTTAAGAGCGCCAGCCAGGTAAACATCTGCGAGGTTTAAAAGCCCGGCTGACAGGACAGTTTGGATGCAAACCCGACGGAGAGCATCCGGCAGCGCAGGTTTTGCTGAGGTCCCCATGGACTCAACAGATACACCAATCATGCTCGTTTTTTTGGTGGTGTTGTTAAATTTACTGCTTTAGAGGCCTCCCAGATAACCGCGTGCCGCTGGAAGGGTACTCAGCATGCTGTATAATGCCGACAAGAGGAGAGAGACGTCAGTAAACAAGAAATGGGAAAAGAGAGAGATCAACACTCATTGGTATGTAGCGTGCTGACTACACAGAACTGCGGGGGGGTGGGGCTCAGGTTCTATTACAGATCAACCTCTGCTGATCAGCCTGTTATAAGCTGTAAGCAAAACGTGTTCTGAATAATTCACAGGACAGAAACTGCTAATTCAGCAGGAAAACGTTTGGGAAAATCATACCCAGCAAGTTCAATCAAACGTGCGTTATACCATCGAGTCGTCTTATCCTCTCACGGACAACAACGACAGAAAGAGATGTGTCAGGTGCCAGCGGCTGAGCTCTGTAATGCCGGGCTAAAGGAAAGCACTCCTTTCATGTCTATCTCCTTTAAATGCGCGCATCTGGAATACGGCGGAAAACAGTGAAAGACGGGCAACAAAGAGAGGTGACTTCCTTAAGATGACACGCTCAAGCTGTTTGCCTTGTTTAACTGACTTTTCCGGAATGACATCCTTTGGCGGCACACATGACTGTTATTCGTGTCGCGTTAGATATGATAAGTTGCGCAGGACAGACCTAAAACACAAAGAAAGGAAGAAAAAAATGGATCAAAACAGGAAGCAGAGATGATACATACAATCCACTCCTATTGTGTATCCCATAATCCCTTTCAGCGCCGCAGGCTCCGGCATCAGAAACTGGAAATAATATCCCTTGACACTCCAAAGACAACAAAGCCCCTCTTTCACCTCCCTCTCACAGCTGTTTTTTTCCATCCTTCCCTCTCTCTTGTACACAAACATCACGGCGAAACGGCATAGGGCCTTCCGAACTGATTGCAAGGGTAATTACATGATAAATAATTATTTTAGAATGCAAAAGCAGTGCGTTGTTAACGCCAATAAAGCGGGGAATATAAACAGATTCTTGTGAGGTCTTCCCCCCCGCCCCCCCAAATGGTCTTCCATACTTATTGGCAAAGAGGATATTTGCTGGACTGGAACAATCACAGTGGACAAATACAAAGGGTCTCCACAGGGATTCTTACACAAAGCACCACCCCCCCCCCACATAATGACGATGACACAAAGATCCTTGTCGTTACAGATCTCGGCACACTGCTCTCTCATAGTTACGACAACCTTGTGTTCAGGATACTTGCTGTTACAACCATCTATCATTGAACCCAGTGACAAGCATTTGACATCCGTGTGATATATGCACTCTCCTTCGCTCCTTTCCTCTCCTGGTGCCTCCAGGGCTACTCCTCCTTCTCCCCGCAGGCTTTCTGGATGATGGGCCATGTAGCAATGCTCTTATGCTGTGGCATCTCTTGTCCAGTTATAGGGGCCATAGTCATACATCAGCATCTATGCGAGAAGAGTTTCTCCAACCCTGCTCTCAGAGCAGAGCACTGGGTTACCCACGGGATTTATGACGACACTCTCGTCTAGGCGCCATTCCTTTCGCAGTCCCCTCTGTCTGCTTATCTGGCACCTCATCCTACGGAGCTCTTCCGTCGGTGGATTGATTGCCGACGGTTAAATGGACACAAGTGGCCGCAAAGAGCGCTGTCACACCACACCACGGATCCGTCAGCGGGAGCACGATCTTCTACATTGACATTCTATGCAAAGAAAAAATGAAGAAGCCAGAGAGAGAGCCCAAGGAGGGGCTGCCGTCTTCGATCATCTCATCTCACCGGTAGCTCAGGGAACTATTTTGGCAGGAGCAGCGATGGGTGAGAAGAGCAGCGGTCTGGAAGATGGCCCTCCTGTTCACCATCCTCCGCCAGCGCCGTGGCTTTTTGGCTACCCAACGCCACTGAACTGCTTAATCCTATGGCGTGCTGAGCATCTCAGCTCCGCCTTGGAGCTCCAGAGAGTCCAGAACATCCTGGTTTGTTCTCCTGAATCAGGCAGTAATGCCTGACCACACTCCATGTTCCACCATCCATGGGTATCCAAGACCTCCGACAGGTACAACCAATCTGTTCCTTCGCAGTGGTGTATAAAGGGGGGGGCTACAGAGGCTGAAAGCTGACTGGGCCTCAGAATGCCCTCGCTCATGATTCAATGCATATCATTGGCTAATGATAATGTTGGCCCTTTTGTATGAATTACGGCCCCTCTTATGCCATCCTCATCTTAAAACATCCAAGAATCGCCCCCACTCCCTTGTGGACTCCCACATCACGTCTCTGGCTAGCTGCTGCACAGATGCACTTGTCCTCATCTGCAGGACGCAGAGGAACCAGATCAATCCAAATGGCCATTCCACATGCTAGGACTGCATATTGACCAGAGTTGTTCATAATGACAAACGGGGAAATGCCAAAACTAGGAAGTGGGACGATGAAGCACACAGACTTTGCAGACTCTCGGCAGAAACACGCTGGGCTCATTTTTAAGAGGTATACTGCCAATCAAAGGAGGCTTTTCTTTTCTTTCATTTTTTTTGGCAATTCTCCAGGAATGCTAATTGAAATAAGTAATCAGTAATCACCATTCATGAGGGCAAGCCATTCAAAGGGCTGCCTAAGAGAACATCAGGAAAACAAGACATTAATTACGGGTTTGACTGTACTCCACCTTCACAGAGTTCAAAGGAAAATATTTGCTCTGGACTGACAATTTTATTCAATGCAACGTTTCATTAAAGGAACCCCAAAGTTATACTTTGCATATTAAAAAACATTACAGGCATCCATAATACAGTCCATAAATCTGTATCAGTGGGTGCTTGAACCTGATATTTTGTTAAATGTACAACAATAGCTAACCAATTAAAATGCATTCCTTTAAAATGTATTTGTATTTATCATGCTCATGAGCTGCACGTAATGTCTCACTTTACAAATAATTAAGATGAAATCACAAAACACTGACTTCAGATAAATTGTGTTGGGTGTGACACAGCTGGAGCCCCAGGGACACCTTCTGTAAGGTCTCCCCACCCAGGAGGACCAGTGATAATCATGCTACTCAGCAGCTTTCAACGTTCCCCGGGAGAAGAGCCACGCGTGAAGTAAGCATTGCTCCAGATTGCGTGTGGGCATGCTAGAGGGGAGGCGCATGACCTGTTTTTGCCAGGCATTTCCCAGCATGCACTGCACCCTGAGGCAACTCTAACTCCTGACCCATTGGGTGCAGGTGTGGGCAAAACGGCAAGGTGCAGCAGATCCTGCAATTATGGCCCTCTCTTCCACCGCTGAGAGGCACAACCCTGCATCGCATATCTGTAGCTAGGAAAACATTACTTTACACAAAAACCACATAAAATACCAGAGCCTGAAGTATTTTTAGATAGCTAGATAGATAGATAGCTAGATAGACAGATAGATACTTCACTGATCTCAAGGAAAATTTAAGGCCAGCTGCAGTTCGTTGTATTGGACGTTAACGGTAAAGCCTCGACGACAAGCAAAACAGCTAACAGGTACAATAATGAACACATCTGATATGTGACAAGGCGGAGGGCGGTTTATAAAGTATCTGTAAAGCTCTGCGGGGGGAACGAGCTCTATCTCCAGCTGTATCATGCAATATTAATGACCCTTTCTGCTGCTGTACGCCAATGGGCTAATTAGCAAGCTCATTAATATTCAATAATGTCGCCATCCCCGGCACCAGCAATTTCAACATTTGTATTCGTGTACGCTTTTCAAAGACAATATGCGAGTTGTTTCGCCATAGCGTTGGAGAGACGTGGACGAATGGCAAGACTCGGGCGCTCCCCTGATCCCCCATCATGTCCGTTAAGACAGGACAGGATGCTCTTTGTCTCTCTGTTGTGGGTTTCTTTTGTCTGGCTACATGATGAGGCCCAGGACTTTCTGACAGACATCATGCGGTGTTGAAATGGCAGTTGATATTGTAAGTAACCTGAAAAGTTTCCCTATGGCATCAGGAAAACACATCAATAACACCATATGACATGCTCACATCACATGACCATGTGCCATCACTTGTGTCACATGACCAGCCACACAGATGACTATTTGCCCATGACTAACGAGTGTTATATTTAACCGATGATGTCTCATCACCCTGCAGGCGATGTCCACAGGATGGCCTTGACATGGAGAGCAGTCATTCCTCCTATGGTGCATCGTTGTGTCATCTAGGGTAATGACTGCTAACGACTTAATTTAACTGCACTTAGCTGCACTGCATTTTATTCCTAAGTCACACATTTAATTCATCAGACATTAATGTGCTTTCTATTTTAACAGCTGGTGTAATTAAACGTAACCACCCTTACAGCTGAGAGATGTGAACTCTATGTATGACTAGAGGTAAAAGTTAAAGCCACAAAATTTAATTTGCTATTTTTTTTATAACCGATATCGGGAGCTGCATTAGAACTCCAAACTCAAGGTTTAAATGGTGCTCAAAATTCCTCCTGATATTTCTTGCAAGCCCGCTTAGTTACAGAGAAATATTCTTGTGTTGAAATCTAAATGTCAGCTGCATTAACAGATAATTGCTCCAATTCAGAATGGATGTGACTGCCT
This sequence comes from Mormyrus iriodes, assembly GCA_011763525.2. Classification (NCBI taxonomy): domain Eukaryota; kingdom Metazoa; phylum Chordata; class Actinopteri; order Osteoglossiformes; family Mormyridae; genus Mormyrus; species Mormyrus iriodes. Next base: position 8,700,480 of record JAAGVU020000035.1, read on the forward strand.
AAATGGGATTAGCAAGCAGTGTTTGGATTCAGGTGTTTGTTTACTTTATGACACTCTATGAAAGTGTAAGTAGGCAGGCATACTGTCCCTGCCAAGCCCACGGCCTCTGTGAAGAGGCAATCAATCAGTAAAACACACCTCGGATGAGATAACCTGTTCATTCGCTTCCACTCTTGAAATCCTGAAGTTTACCTAGGCAAAATTCCTCCTCTAGTCGCTTCGTGTCTGCTGAAACACTTCATCTACCTCCTCTGAGTCCCTTTCAAATCATCGGGTGAACGGAGATCGTATACATCACTCTTATGACAGCCAATGAGAAATGTACCTTTCCCTGTCAATCTGGTGTCATCACTCCTGAGCCTGTGTCCCCCCCCCCAGTCTGTACAGCCTCAGAAACGCAGTGGAGCAGCCAGTACAGCAAACAAATCCAATTTGCCAGGAGGCGACTGCCACTGCTCCACAGCAGAGTCCGTGACGTTACGCTTATCCGCTGGGACCCTTGCACACACAGCTGCTGAAGTCAGTGGTGGCCATTTAAACGGCCAGATCCGCTTGTAAACAAACCGAGTCAAACATGCAGGTCGGGATTGTAGTGAAGGAACTGGACCCACAGCTCTGAATCCCAGGACAAGTCTGCTGTTGGACCAGTTTCCTTAATAAATGCCCAGATGTATACATATGCAAATGTTAAGCTATGGTTGTCATGTTGAATTTGTATGTCCTGTACGTAAACAAATTAACAGGAACTGTTGTGATGTTGCTATGAAAGCATTCAAATTGGCCTTCACATAGAAATGAACAGATGACCTCTTAAAAATTCCTATTCCTTGAGACACTATGGATAAACAAAGGTCGGGGTAAAATCAACAAGGCAGTCGAGCGAATTACAGCAGCACTTGGATCAGGGAAGTTACACTAGCAGTGGTCATGCTTCTAATCTTATCACCGGTTATCTTCACTGAGCTGGCAAACAATTGCATGGTAGGGACACTGTCAACTCCAGCATACAATCCCTTAAACGTGTTTAGCGAAATAGTGGGAAATTGACTTTACTTCTGTAGATTATACATATCTCTAAAGGATGCCGTCCTAAAAATGTATAATCTAATCAAAGGAATGAGTGTAGTGTGTTGGATTTAGTGTGAAATCCATGGCTTCCACCATCTCTACTATCAACACACCCTAGGCTTTCACATTTATTTAAATAAGAAGTGGAGGCACCTGCCAGTAAAAGGAATTCAGCCATTAATGCATAACAGATTTGCTGTTTTACGGACCAGTCCGAAAGCTAGCTCACTTCACTGCAGTGCAGGCCCAATCCAACAGTTTATCACTTAAACGGAAAGTGTGGTGCATCTTCCAGTCCAGCACAGCGAGGGCCAACCTCAGCGCAGAGGAGAAGGGCCCTCAGCACATAGTAACTTCCCCGCCGTGAGGTGAGAAAGCGGACCACACTCTACTCCCCTCCCCCCACCCCTTGTCGCAAATTGCATTTGATCTCCTGCCCAGCACAAGACCTTTGCAGTCCTTTGGGGCGGGGGGTGGAATTTCAGCGCTGATGCCATATGAAAGCTGTGAACTGGAGCAAAGTGTATTCAGGTGCCCATATTCGTGTTCAAGGATGGTGTTCTTCAGGAGACGGATTTCCAGTGCTATGGTATCTCCGATCTGACCTCTCCAACGTGGCTTATTGAATAACTGCGGCGATATCCCCACGCCATGCCAGGAATTATAAACGCTCTGTTTAGTCCAGGCCTCAATGCTGAAGGTCAGCTTCGCTTGTCAGAATTAATGGTACTCCGCTCACTGACGTGTCAGAGCAAACCTCGCTAAGCACGCCCTTTAAGTGAGACACATCCCCGTTCTCTTAATTGTGGTATGTAAAACACAGCGCTCTGCCTACAATACAAAAGAGGATCAGGGGTTCTCGGCTGACCAGGTCTCAAACTGAGAGGGGGGTAGAGGAGAAGGTCTACTGGTGCAACCTCACAGAAGCGTCCGGTGGTTAACGCTCTGCTCGAGGGGGTACCTACGGTGCTCCAGGCGTCCTGATACAGGTGAGAGCCTCCAGCCCTCCGAAGCAAATGATTCCTAAGTGTCCGGAGTAGGAAACAACCAACTGTAACCTCTAAGGCCTTTTCCAGGTGTGTTGAGTGGCACAGCGTGGTAAGAGTCCCTAGCCATGCCTGGAAGGTCACAGGTTCCCACCCTGTGACCAGAAGAGTAATCATATCAAAGTGGGAACTGTTCCAGGGCGCTCGCTTACTCCAAGCTTTCCTCACTTGTATGTTGCTTTCGACATATGCAACTTATTACATAAATAAATGCAAACATAAGATAAGCTGGCAGATTCCCACAACAAAAAAAAAAACAACTCCAGTAGAGGATAACTACAGCAATGTGTGCCCAGAGACTAACTTCTGCTGTACTGTTACTGTACGAAATAAAAGCATTTAATACACCCTTAATAGCCTTTGGGGAGGGACAGTGTGGCTATTATCACTTGCTACCAAGCTACAGGGAAGGAATGCCTAATGAAATGAAGGGGGTTATTGCTTGATAGTGTGAGATCTATAGGAATATTTAATACTTGACATTTTAAGAGGACACTTGACATTTGTAGGATTGTAAAGCAAATTTACGCACGCACAAACACACACACAAAATAAAATAAAATTAGCCTGACGGTTCAAGAATGCGAGGGAAAAAGCCCATTCCAGCATAATTTCATAGACTGGGGCTATAGTATAACAAATTGGCAGAACAAATATGTGTAGTCCAAGAACCATTAGAAAAAACGGACACTGGTTGCTTATAATGCCTAATTTAATAGTTCAAGTTTAGGCATATAATTAGTAAAGATGAAAATCATTAATTTATCATTTTTACAAGAATAATAACTATAATTTTAAAACTCTGAGAATCAGTGTTAAGGTCGGGACCTAACTCGTTTATCCTATTTGCAATGAGTTTGCAGACAACAGTTTTAAATTATGTACTTGATGGCAGAATGTTTCGTCCAGCACTGGAGGCTCCTGACATGGCATTTGACGTCTCGCATATCCGAAAGGCGGAGGCTATCACACATTAGATGATCCCATTAATTTCATCCGTAAAATTATATTTAATGCCACATTTGCCGCACACATCCGACCCTCAACGTGAAAAGGTGTCCCAATATTTTTCAGGAGCCGAATCGGCAACATCGTAAAGCCCCGAGCGGAGTTTTAAAACGTTTTTGCATGCATTTCAAAAATGGTAAGAAACATTTTTCTTCTTTTCTCATCCTGGAGTTTGTTTGATTCTTGCATTGTAACACTGTCCAGCTCCCACATCTCCAGAAAAAAATATAATAAAAATGACACGCGAAACAAATTGGTATTTGATGCGCTTTTAAAGCTCCCGTTATTTCAGTGATCGATCACACTTAATCGTTTGCTTTGCCCATGTGCGCCCAGCAGCAAGACGTCCGATGCACTTATCCTTTCTTCAGATGTTACAGCTCAAGTTCTTCTTTTTTTTCTCTACTCCGCAGTCGCAACTTCAGTCGCTCCTCTGACTTTGACAGCCAGCGATCGGCATACCATTTGGGGAGGTCCTGGGCACTCACAAAATCTCTCCCCAAACTCTTTCTAGTGCACGACTGCAGCTCGTCGCCTTGCCCATTGCACTGCCCCAAGGAGGGAGGGAGCTGGAAAAGCCACTCCCATGCCTCGCGGCTCTGTGTCCCGAGACTCGTCCGCCACCCAGCGCCACCTGCCGGCGGCAGCTCATAACTGCGGCTCTTTCTCTCTCTCTTTTTTTCTTTTTTTTCCTCCTTCCGATTCTCCAATGTTCACAGCTCGGCCGGAGCCTGTCGTCCTCCAGGCTTCATTTCCGACGGGTTTTTAAACACTCCCGACCGCCCCAGGATCCGCGCGGGACCGCGTTGAAGGTAAAAAGCGAAGCTTTCGGGAACGGGGAGAACCCGGGCCGGGGGGGGTAAAACGTCGTTCGTTCTCGCCGTTTTTTTTTAGCGGCTGTCGCTAAAGAAGGGGGGAGCTGGAAACTGACTTCACGCATCAGTTGGTACACCATGCTGATACTGGAGTGCCTCCCACCATAACAAACCTACAAAAGGCTTTAAAGCGGCGCCTCGGCTCGCGCTTTTTCCATTAAAAAACTCCGCTCCGGTCGCGCGCACGTCCCCTCGTCCGTCGGTGGTGCCTCGTCCTCTTCTTTAAAGTGAGCGAAATATAAATGGTTTTAAGATACAGCCCCCCCTCCTCCTCCTCACTGTGAGAGAAGGTGCAAATTATGCTTTCCTTGCAGCTCTCGGATCTCACCAATATCTGTGCGCTGCTGGCCATGTAAATAGCCTCGTGCTTATTTATTTATTTCTTTTATTTCCTCTACGCCGTATTCTAATAACACCGAGCTTTTCATAGCTTAGCTGGCGCTTTAAAAAAAGTCATACTATATCTGGTCAGCTAACAACAGCACGATTGGAGAGAGAATTAGCAGGCTAGCTAGCTGTTTTTCTGCAAAGCACTTCATGTCAGCGATGCAAAATCGCGCAGCGCTTCTGTCTCCGGCCAAATATTTGCAGAAGGTATACCGAATGTTGATTTTTTTTTTTTTTTAAGCCAGACGATAATATTGCGCTTGAATTATTTATTGATCGCCGGGCAGCTTGTTGACGCTTGCGGACTGCTGGTCAAGTGTTGGATTAAAATCCGTGGTGAGCATGTGCATCGCGCGTCCTTCTGAATGACAACAGTTTGGGCAAAAATACGGATACATCGGGGGTGCCTCATGTCTTACCTTTACCTCGGCGATTGTCGGGTAGCTCTGATGTTTCCTTTTGTCCTGCCGTGGATCCTCGGAGTTTCGTTTCGCAGTCAACCCAGCAAACACACATGCAACTCCCGCGCGCATTAATGCATAATTAAGTTTCATCAATGACTGTCTAAAGACCCCTGTTTGTCGGCTCTGCCGGTGGCGGACAGCTTTGGCATCAAACAAGCACATCTAGGTTGTCTGTTTTGGGAGTCTGTTAAATAGTTGCAACAAAACAGTTGTTGGCCCGACATTGTAGTTAAAAGTCTGTCGGCGATCATCCCTGCGCGCAGCTTGAAGAAGTTGTGCATTTAAGTGCAATGCGGTGACACCCACAAAACATTTTGCCATTTGTTCTTCAAGGAGGATCATGTCCAGCGACAGGCAACGATCGGACGACGAAAGTCCGAGCACCAGCAGTGGCAGTTCGGACGCGGATCAGCGGGACCCGCCGGTACCCGAACCCGAGGAGCACGAAGAGCGAAAGCCACCCTCCGCCACTCAGCAACAGAAGAAGAACACGAAGCTGTCCAGCAAAACCACTGCTAAACTGTCCACAAGTGCTAAAAGGTAAGCGCTTCTTACGTGAGCACTTGCCGTTTGGTCCATGGAGAGAAAATAAACCCTTAAACTGAAAACACCATGCTATAAATGTGATTGACATGTTGAGATCATCAGTAGATTTTTTTACTGTTTGTATGTGTATCACTTAAACTGGAGCCTTGTATATATTTGCTATTGGTTTCCTATCGAAGGCAATCATTTGTATCTTTTGTATATGTCCAAAAATAATTGTCAAAGTGTTTTATTCTTATTATATATTTTGCATTAAATATTAAGCAGTTGTTTCTTTATGTTCCTGTTGCATATATTTAAGACTACCTTAGACATGGTAGTAAGTGATTCCATGAGTATGGATGAATTTAAGATTGAGTGAGAGTCAATGTGTCCACACAATGCAGTCCAGGAAGGTTGTTGAGGAATGTAACTCTTGAAGACCTTTTAATTATGTGTTCCAATGTGTCTTAAGTTGTTATAGGAACCTAACAGATTTTAGCAGTTACACATTTCTATATTTAACTCTACAATAGGTTCATAAAATAAACAAAACAAGAACATTCCTGAATCTTTGGGAACATTTAGTGTGCTGTCTCAGGTTTTGCAAACCTGAACATGTCACGTGAAAGTGGGGGCAAGCAACAGGAGAGCGCGCATTTTCGGCTGGATTAGAGGCCAGGCCAGTGCTTTAAAAAGTAATCCATTGGTGCAGAAAGCATCTGAAATACGTCAGGTTTGAAATACGTAATCAGCAGTTCCGCCCTAAAACCTTCAATCGAAAATGGTAAATGGTGAGAATGAAGCCTGTATGGCTGTAACCATGCTCAAGGAAGACCTCTAGAGCTCCCGTTTAAAGCTCTTGTCAAATATGCCTGGGCCACCCCCCCCCCCTTGTGCCTCATTTGCATATAAGCTTTAAAAGAAAATCTCCAGGGGTAGAAGTGACTGGAACCCTGAGAAGAGGGCCAGGATGAGTGCTCAGGGGAGCCGGCTGTGTGCTGGGCCGGACGGCGGCTTGGTTGAGCGCGGAGGAAGGGAGAAACGAGGGCTGCAAAGTTTTCCTGTTCTGGGATTCGGGTTATGCCTCTGAGAACAAAGAGGCAGCAGCCATGTTAGCTGTAGTGAGGGGGGAGAGGCAGCCCTGCATTTATCTCTGCGGTGGTAGAGGGCAGTGTATTTCCTCGCCGCTTGAAATTCTCACTCCAGTTTTTTTTTTCCCCCTCCCCTTTCCCTTGGCAGAATTCAGAAGGAGCTAGCCGAAATTACTCTGGATCCTCCACCCAACTGCAGGTATGGTAGCGTGCCCCCCCCTTCCCCCCACCCCCCCTTCCTCTGCTTGCACTCACCGCCAGCCTGATTTGACTGCAAGATCTTTATCCGTGGCTGACGCACCTGTTCTTGCAGAAGGGTATTCTTGCACATCTAAAGCAGTTTGTTTTTCGCGAGGCGGTCCGGGGAAGCGCTCGTCAGCATTAGGCTCCGGAGATCGCGGGTGCTGCTGATTGTTGGTGTTTGGATAATTTGTGTTTGCTGTGCTTTAGGCGGTGAGTTGTTTCTCAGTGGTGCAACAGATGCTTTACAGCGCTGGCTGCCTCTGAGCCCAGTGTTAAGTCTCAGCTCCTTATATGTATGCTTATTACATTTTCAGTTTGTTTTTCAGTAGGCTTGAATGCAGCTTTTTGGGAAGTTTTTTTCAGATGAATTAGAATTTTTTTAAAGGCATTTACCTACTCCTGCTACTACTTTTGCTGGTCTATTGGTAGCCTGTTGCAGATAGTGTGTGGCTCAGCGGGTTGGGATGCTGAATCTGTGATCAGATGGTTGCCAGTTCAAGTCCCAGAGTCGGCAGAGTGATGTCATTGTTGGGTCCCTGAGAAGGGCCCTTAAAGCCCAGTTGCTCTGGGGATTGTCTGCCCCCACTTTCTCAAAATGTGTCACTTTGTCACATTAAAAGTATCTGCTAAATAAATATTTTAAAATTATTGTAATAGACGTAATTACTGTTTAATCGTGCGCGGTTTGGCTCTGTAAAAGGTGATTATGAGAGCTGTTAGTGTTTGAATTCAATATTTGCATTTAATTGCTAAGGTAAAGCTCTCATTGCAGGTGGCTTGAGTACCTATTGTGACAGAATACCTTCATACTTAAAATCCTGGTAGGGAGACGTTTGTAGTAATCCTTTATTTCGTGGGGTATTTACATTTTAATTAAATTGAAATGGTGAATTGTCAGTGTCATTGCTAATTGCTTTGATTTTGCTGGAGGAGTTTGGGGGGTCTTGGCACATAAAGGGGGGTGATTCTTCTTTAAACGATAGTAGATGGTTAGCTGCAGTGTGCCAGAATGCAGAAAGTGTCATGAGTGCGTCTTACTGGACTTTGGCTGGGCTTCCAAGATACTTTTCGCCGCACAATTAATTTAGGAGAGCTGTACTGGCCAAATATCTGCCCACGTGTCTTAATTAGTGTGTCGCTCATGATGCGGATGCAAAAGATTTATGTATTTGCTAGTACAGCAAGGCCTATCACCCCAGTGCTGTCGAATTAGTTTTTAAAGTTTATTTTCCTGTGATAATATGCAGTCTGTAACTTGTTTTTGTAATTCTTTGGTTTATGCAGAACTACGTTTAATAGTGTTTGGCTTTCAGTGCATCTAGCCACACATTCTTTCGTTTTTTTTTTTGTTTTGCCCCTTTTATGAAGTTGAGATTTCAGTGAGGCTCTGCACATGTGGTTTGTGTTTGGTTTTCCTGACCTGGGGCTGGCGGGCCTGGAAGGCCTGCATTCTTAGTCGCTCCGTCCTGCAGTTCACATTAATTATTTCCTGTTAAACAAACCCGCTGTGCCCATCGGGCCCGGCTTGGGCCCGGCCCGTCTCCTAGGCAAAGGGGGCTCCCGCTTTGACAGCCAAGTTGGGCCGCCAGCACCATTTAAACCTGTGAAATCTGTGAATGCGAGGCGTGCACTCTGTGACGGCCTGACAGCGGTGGTGCAGGCCTCCAACACTGGACTACGGCGCTCGTCAGATATGCCGCTCGCTGTGTAATCGTTCTCTTTTCTCCAGGCGTTTGACTGTAACCCCGTGCTCATTAACCCCTGACATCTTCAAACGGGGGGGTCGCTGTGTCTGCGATTACAGCTCTGTGCGACCCCCCCTCCCCCCTCCCTTGGGCTCTGTACGAACCCATATTGTGTCCCAGTTCCTTTAGTTTCTTTGTACTGTTTTTCTGAGCTGTAATGTCTGATTTTCTTAATTCTGTTCAAACATGCACTCCAGCAGATTTTTTTTTTTTTTTTTACGTTTTTCTTTTTTTGGAGGGAAAATGAAACGAGAATCTGGCTCGCGTGTAGGCTGACAACTTGAGGCTGCCTGTCGGAGTGATACACGCCACTGCCTGGTCATCACTAGAGAGATTTTCTTTGATCCAGTTTACCGCCGCAGGTTACAATTTAGGGAGGAGCCGCTGCCCGAATGTCGGTGTTGCTCTGCCTGGTGTTTTTGGTTTTATCCATTTAGAGGTTAGCTAAGCTGTGGTTGCCACTGGAAACCATTGCTCGTCACATGTTGCTCCAGACAACGGCATTGCCGTTCACGGCCTGAAATAGTCGGACCCCTTGTCTGTGTAACGGCTCACGGGGTAGCTGAAAACAAGAACGGGTGGGATGAAGCGAATATGGACGGGGACCCGTGAGCCGTGTGGACCTGGTCCCATTCTGGGGTGTGACGTCCAGGTTTTGGAGGTGGGGCCGAAATCCTCTGGGACCTGTAATGCAGGCTGGCGTCCTCATTTGCTGCGAGTCACAGCATGAGTTCTCTGAAATGCAGGCCGAATGAACAGAATGTCTAACCCAAGCGTGGTAACTCGCAGTTTAGGCGCTCTGGGTGCCTTTTCTGGCATGTGGTTTGTGTAATTTCACAGCTGCGTTCTCTTTGTGTGTGTGTGTGTGTGTGTGTGTGTGTGTGTGTGTGTGTGTGTGTGTGTGTGTGTGTGTGTGTGTCCCAAGATTGCATAATTAAAGGAGTGGTGCACTATTTACCCGGAGGCATCCAGAGGTTGATCAGGCCGGTCAGATCGGCACGATACCTCCTATCTGGCTCGGTGCAGCTCGGCACAGTGTGGGATTAGTGCTGCTCGGGCTGTTCTCGCATGTTTTCAGGCTTCGCCTCGAGGGCATCTCCCTCCCAGGCAGCTCCATGCCTGCCATGCCACTGTGCCCCATGGTGAACCCCGTATGCGTCCCCCCCACCCCCCCACAGGGCCAAATTTAAACCCAAGGCTCTGACTGGAGGGCGATATTTTGTAGAGTTGAACATGGTGTGTTTGATTATTTAGTTGGGGGAGGGGGAGGTGCTTGCTCTTTGTGCTGTGAGTATAGTGGTGTATTTAGAGGCGGGGCAACAGAGGCACTGGCCCCAGCTGAAAGCTAATTGGTCTTGAGAGTGCCCCCTCCCCTGTCACTCCAAAAGGTGGGCCCCTCTTTTGCCTCGCACCATTAAAAAATTCTAGAATCGCCCCTCGGCTTTACAGATAAATAATACGAAGTTTTTGAGTAGATATAAGTGCTCTCGTCATAGTGGCCTGAAAGCGTTCAGGCCCAGGGGACGGTGAGGGAAGGAACCCTGGAACTGGAGCATGTGCCTCGTGAATTCCCATGCAGGACTGGGAAAATCTTGCCATCTTATCCGGGACACATCCAGCGCCTCACGGTGCAGCTGGATCCCCGCTCGTCAGCTCAGAGTGCCTGCCGTGTTGGTTTTGCTCACCCAGGGTTATTTTTATTTCCTGCCTTTTAATTTCTTCCGCAGATGTCCGCCGTTAGACCCGTCCTAATACAAGCACCTAACCGAACACCGTTACTATAATCCGCATGTCTATTAATAAGCTGGTTGCTCACTTCCTGGGAGCTGCCTGCTCTTCCAGGTCTTGAGGAACCTCCTGATGGCTTAGTGGAACATTTTCCCACCCACAGGAAATGCAGCCGTCGACAGCAGATATTAGCAAAGCATCTTCCGGATTTTGAGAGAATCCTCTCTGCACACGCGGAAGACGTTTGTTCCGTTTGGCAAATTACCCTGAAATGATTTCAGATGTGAATTAATTAAAAAAAAAAAGGGGGAGAAAAAACAAAAGCGACTATGTATTAAGCACTAAATAAAAAAGCATAAATTACTGGATTTAAGTCAAATATATTGACAAATGGGTTATTTTGTCTGAAGTGGTGCATGCAATAATCCATTTATATATGTATGCATTATTATGTTATTATGCGTAATATTTTTTTGCTGCCCATAGTAACAATGGAGATTTCCTGCCGTAAATAAGAATGTGAGTGAATTAGCTTTTATGTCTTCCTGTCAGATTGTTTTCGCAGTAAATCGCTGGCCTACATACAGAAGTGCAGCAGTTTTACGCCTGGCGTATTGCGGGCCGTTAAAGCAGCGCTATATCGTGCAGGCAGACGTGTATGTGGGGGGGATGTGGTTCTCAGGCATTTCCTTAGAGCAGTGTTTCCCTGTTTGGTACACGTTTTAGCTCCCTACCAGACAGTCCGGTAGGGAGTTGGGAGGGAGTAAAAATGTGGACTGTCTGTGGGTCCCCAAGGACCGGATTGGGAAATGCTGCTCTAGAGAACTGCTCCATAGGAGACCCAAAGGACCTGCAGTGGGTTTCTTCATTGCCCGGTCAGGTTATTTCTTTGACCTGGTGTAATGGTGAGTCAGGCTTCTTCGTGGCTGAGATCAGGATTTTACTGTTTTGGCGCCAGAGGGATCACGATGTTCATGTATTGAGGGGGGAGGGTGTTACCCCCCCCCCCCCCCCTCCCCAAGAGGTTTGTCTTCATCTGTGAGTTGTATAGTTTTTTTTTTTTTTGTTATGCAGGGCAGCGACGTCTTTTACTGTGAGTCTCTGCGCTTGACACCTGTAGCCCTTAGCTCTCATCCGCTTGTCACATGGACATGGTCTTTATCTAGGCACGTGTGTACTTCAGCCATTGGGGGGGGGCCCTGCCATGCCGAGCGACTTTCCCAGATTCCTCCACAGGAGACTACCGTCTGCCAGGAAATTATCGATTGCCAATCAGGCTCAGCTGATATGCCGGCGGTATGATGCGCTTTGTTAACTTATCGAAGCGTCCCTGGCTTGTCCCCGACGTCGATGTTGGGGGTCCCGTGTGCGACGCCGCTGGGTGGGAGGGGTGATTAACACGCTGTGTTTCCTCGCAGTCGCTGTGAGGGAGGCCTGGCTGTCTCTCTGATTCATTAATTTGCTCGTTAATTATGGCCGGCCCGTCCCAGGTGTGCAGGATCGTGTTGCAGATTAAAGTTTGACCTTCAAGGAAGTCTCCGGAAATCCGTGCCAGGCCCCCGCGTCTGGCTCCTGCCGCCGGCAGGGCGGCCTCCCAGCAGTGGGGGAGGGAGGCCCTGCTGTCCGTTTATTTCTGAAGGGTGTGGGAACAGAACACAAGCACTCTACTATTTAGCTTTTTTTAGTGACCCCCCCCACCCCACCCCCACCGGAGGGAGAAGTGGTTCAGTCTCTCCCTCGTTTTCCTTCTCTCACTATCTTTCTATCCCTCTTTCTCTCTCCCTCTCTCTCACCCTCTCCCTGTCTGATATGACTCCCCCTCTAGACAAGTGCTGTTTATTTTCCCATCTTTCTGAAACGGGACCCACATGAGATGCCTGCCAGGCTCTGTAGTTGGACCGAACTGGGCTGCGGCCTGGGTCCCTGGGGTCTGTTTCTCCAGTCTGAGTGTGATGGGGCCCTCGGCTGGCATTTATCTGTGTATGTGTGTGTTTGTGTGTCTATGTGCGCATGCATCCATGGGGATGGGTGTTATTTAATAGCGATGGTTCTCCTTCCCCAGCGCAGCAGGGCGGACACTGCGTGTGGCTTCTGTGACTTTGCCTCTGCCCCCGGGCTCTGGAGCCGAGGACTGGCGGCGAAATCTGGATGGGTTTTTATTCTGTCATGCGCCGGGCAGGTGCCAGCCTCCTGAGCCTTTCAGCCGTTAGGAAGGCTGCCCTCCCGGTATGGAGTCCAAACGGGAAAGAAAATTCTAGGTTGGAATACTGCTGGTTAATGCTACTGGTAATTGGATGTTGAAAATGAGTGTAGGTATATGGATGTTTTTTCCAGTTTCGTTTTTATGGTATTTGGTCATGCAGGAATTTGGGGAGCTTATATCAGGAATTCCCACTTCAATTGCAGCAGGCATTTCAGTACCATTTGGTGAATATTATTATTATTAATTATTAATTATTAATCATTAATTATTATTATTATTATTATTATTATTATTATTAATAATAATAATAATAATTAATAATAATAATAATAATACAATAGCAGGGTGTATAATGCATCCCTAACCTGAGCCTGATGTGTTTCCAGTAGTATGCAATGGTAGAAAATTTCCCCATGGGGATCAATAAAGCATCAATTATCTGCCTTCCAAGGCTGTGTGTTTCTAATATCTAGCTGCGTTTTGGCAGGCCTTTATTTAGATGGCTTGTGCGGCTCCACCCATCAGTCTGAAGCCACCTCAGACAGGAGTCATGGCTCTCGTTGGTTTAGTGGGACCTGACTGGGCCGGCTGGCTCGCTGTTCTTTTAAGCATTCTCGTAGGGAGATTGAGCCGGGCTGACTCTCCCAGCAGGCTCTGCCTGTCGCTTTGTTTTACTCGCCGTCTCATGGGGGGGGAGGGGTGGCTTTTGAGTGCCCAATTAATGCCAGCGCTGACACTTTCTGCTGAGCCTCATAATGGTCATGAGGCGGGCAGCTCACACCTCATTCATCACCTGACAGAGGTGGACTGCCTTGAGTCTTCAGTCGTCTTTTCTGTCATTTATGTCCATCTTTTTATTTTGTATTTGTAGTGCATTTTTAAAGATTAGGTATTTTTTTCCTGAGGGAAGTACTCTCTCAGAAACAGGCCATCTTTTTCTCCAGCAGTGGAGAGATGGCACAGTGATATGGTCGTGCAGGACAGTCTGGTGCTACTTAAGCTGCCATGAAGAAACTGCTAGAATCATGTGCCACGGGCACAGTGGAGCGCCAGGCCCCGATTTTGTGGCAAGTATTACACCACATCACGAGAAAGTGGGGACACTTCCCCACATTTCCCCCAACAAGTTTTGAGAGCCCCTGTCTCAAAAGACGGAATCTGGTGGGATGTGAGGGGTGCTGACCCCTTGCCTGACCGATTGGACCTGCTGCAGGTGTTGGCCTTCCTGCCGTTCGGATTCCCCCAAGCTCCTCTGATGTTGTGCGTCTGTATGTGACTATGAATGTTGGTGTGTGCTACATGCCGATTTGGCTGGCTGATCCAGTGTGATCATGTCGCGCTTGTGGTTTTGGGGGTGTGGGGTATCGCCAAACGCATCTGTCTCGTTCTGCCTTATTTGACCAGAAATTTCATTACCGAAACTCTCCAGTTTGCTCATTTTGCTCTGATAATGGCCCACCCTAATCGACCCATGTGCCTGTGAATGTTTCCTCATTTCGCGATGAGTTGCGCCTGGATGTGCGCAATGGAGCCATTTTCTTTTGAACTGTTTTCTTTTCATCCCCCTTTGGGTCTTTTTGATTTTGAGACTCGATCCGGTTCGCCTGTGAGCTCTGGCGCTCCCTTAATGACTGCAGGTACTTCTGTGGTTTCCACTGAATTGGTTTGGATGGCATCTTTTTAAACAATGCTTTAAAAAATCTCGTACCTCTTACGTGCTGCTCCCACTGGATGCTGATGTGCCAACCTCTGCATTGAATTTTTGGTATGTGGGTAGCTAGTTTAGTACCAGTTTACTACAGTAAAACCTTGAATTGGAGAAAGGACCAAGGCCCCACTAGCTTTTTACAGGGATAATACTTCCTATCACATTTCACTGGCCTGCTGTGGGCGGCAGTATTGGAATAGCTTCTGTTAAATGCCCCCACGTGCAGATGTGAGGACAGGATGGGTCCCGAAGATGCCTTACTGCCCCCGCTGCCACAGGATGGAGGCTGTCCGGTTCCCAGGAAGTCCCCCCGGGGACATGTCCTCTTATCTCAACATCACTTTCTGTCACACGGGTGGACCGGCAAATACATACCCAACAAATCAGCATGCGTAAAATGTCAATCTGCCCCTAACTTTTCAGGATCCCCCCTCCTTTCCTTTCTGACTGTGTTGTATTATGAATGAACAAGAACCCCTGTGTCCCGTTGCTGGTCTCGCCTAGTCTTATTTGACACTGTTTTGAAATGTTAATAGTCTTCACTGAGAAAGCACCTTCTGTGTCAAGGTATTACCCAGGGTGAATGTTACCCTCCAAATGGGCCATGCTTCCAGAGTTTACGGCTCTCGCCAACAGCCAGTCCTCTGTAGAAACACATAGCACTGAACTGTTCAGGTGGCCCCGACCAGCTGGACATAAAGAGCGAACATGGCTTGAAACTCTGGGCTCCTTGAATTAGGCATAATTTAATTTTCCCAAAGCTAAGCAAAAGTACTTTTTATTTCAGCTATTGAATCTCGCTCAGGGGTTCTGTCCACCCTGCCGGGAACGTGGGAGCCCCCGGATGGTCTCTGTCTTGTGGGTTGGGGTTTTCCCGTTTTCTGTTCATTTGACTGCTGGTTTATCGTTACTGTGGGGTTTTAAAAGGGGGGTTTTGACAGCAGAGTGTGGCTCAGCTTAGAGCAGGGGTTCCTAAGCCCTGTGCCAGTAGGGTTGGTTAATTTCCCAATATAAACTATAAGATATGTAACCCCTGACGTTTGTACATTCTGATCGCATCGGAAAAAGAAATGGAAAAGTTTCAACTTATGAAATGTGGCACCTCCGAATGACCCCCCTCCCCCCACCTTCACACACTTGTCCACAGTCATCAGAAGTTTAGGAATCCATAGCCTAGAAGACAGAACCTTAAAGTGCTGTGGGAATTGATTGGCGACTAAACGGGTCTGTGTAAAAGCCATTTAAAATCATGCGGCGATCTGAGACAAAGCTGACGCCCACCATCGCCTTCTCTCACTGCTGGAGCCACTCCCTCCGATCCATTTGTTTCCTGTCCACCCGACTGCCGAGCGCTGGCTTAGGGAAACTTTCTTTTCCATTTGGATGATGGGGCCTGTGAAAGGCCTCTTTTACGGATGTGTACCACATCACAGTCCTGGGATAAATGTCTTGACAGATGCCATAGCAACAAGTCTCGGCAAAGCAGCTCGTCGAACGTGATGGCAATAATTAGACAGTGATTCACTCCTCACCTGCAGATGTTATCTGCGGATTCCTGAGGCTCTCTTGGGGCCTACACTATGGAAACTCTCTCTCTCTCTCTCTCTCTCTCTCTCTCTCTCTCTCTCAGCACCCAGTTTATGTTATGCTGGAGTGTGTCATCTCATATTTAGCTACTTCACAGAAACAAAGCCATTCCTTTTCCCTTCCGGGGCCTTCAAAAAAAACTTTCGTGTTGTGATTTATGTTTCGTATTAAAGTAAAAAAAAAAAAAAAAAAAAATCTGGTACAGATATCTGGCTTCCTCCCTTATTTCTCATGGAAGATCTAGCTGTAGGTGCCTGACACATACCTGGAGCCCTTTAAAGGCTTGGTTAAGTGTCCTGCTTACCGGTGTGAGGTTATTTTTCGTTTTCCTCTGGGCCCTTCCTGGAGGATCTGTGGGCGACTGAATCATGCTTGCCTCGCTCTCTCCGGACAGGCCTCCCTAGAAGAGCCGCGAGTATGGCATTTTTTTGTGGGCTGCTTCCTGACCGGCCCCTCTCTAAATGGAACCCGTCCACAGTGGGGGTAGTAGCCAGTGGTGGGTTGGTGGGGAAATGAGTTGTGGCGCTGTTTTTTTATTGGTCACTGGAACTGAAAGGGTCACATTAAGCCAGAATGCTATAGAACCAGTGGGCAGCTTTATGAAGGGTATAACTACCTAATCATATCTAGGGAAGTGCTTCATTTTGACTGTATGAGGTGATTTTTTTTTTTTTCTTCTTTTGTGTCGTTTTGACTGCAAGGCTTTGCCAGTCTGCTCACCTCGTTCAGTTCCGAAAGCCGCAACCTCACAGAGCGAAAACCGCTGCGAAGGTCCTTGCGTCATGGCAGCCAACAGTCAAAGCGGAGCGAATCATGGCCCGATTTGATTTAACCAGCGATTGTTTTGCTTTTCATTATGTAAATTCGCCTGCCTACCTTGACGCCTTCAGGATTTTGCTGTAGCTGAAGTGCTTGCTGTGAATCCTCGCATCTCCGCCAGGCTGAGCTTTACTCTCAGGCCAGTGTCACACATATCCCCGGAACTGCCCGGGGTTCACGCTGAGGCTGTGTGGGTGACTGGGGGTGGGGCTTGATTCCTCACTGAGTACTTGATTCGCTGAGGGGAATAACCTTACTGAAAGCCCATGTCTGGTTCACTCTGTGTCTGTCTGTGTGTGCGTGTCCTCTTTGCAGTCTGACTTTTTATCCGATATAAACTTCATAGCTGGTGTTGCGGTACACATAGTATTACTCCCCCTGACACACCAGTGCGGTAATATGTAGGGGACCTATATTATTATTATTATTTTTTTAATGAGTGTCTATTGTGGCGAGGAGCTATTATGGCATATTGCTAGAAGTCCATGGCGTCTTCCGCCGGCTCGTTTCCTGGCACCTTGGGAGGGGAGGGTGGGGTGATGTGATCTAGGCTTGATGCAACATCATGGGGCATCACCAGCTAACGAGCCGGCGAAGGCCGTGGGACGTGAGTTGGCCATGGTCAGACCAGCAGGATGGCTACACCTGACCCAGTCAAGGGGGTTGCTGGCCCGGTGCCGTGCCTACTCTTACTGTTTAAAAAGCTATGTTTATTAAACGTGAAGGTCAGTGTGGTTTTCCTGGCGTCATATTGAGATAATGATTCTGCAAAACAGTTTTCTGAGTGGTTGTGGTGAAGCCTGATGACTCTGAAAGACACAGACACACAAAGACACACTCACTTCCTCTGCCACCCCTTTTCCTCGGCCTGGCCTGTACATACCACAAACCGCAGGTGGGGTTTATACAGACTGCCGAGGCCTTACCCATTGAGGGCAGAGTGAAAAGGTTTTCTTCTTCCCCTTCACGCTGCCTCTTACTGTAAAGGCTTTCCAGCATAAATCAGGCCAGGGGGGCAGCACACTATCGCAGACCCCGATTTCGGCCCTTTGATTCAGACCCACTGTGGAGTGGACTTTTCATACCCATGATGTCTGTTTCATAGACTGGTCTCTTACCAGCTGACTGAAGTGGTGTAACCCTTTTACTGGGGGAGGGGGGAATACGGGGGAGTATTAATGTGTGCTTTTGTATCAAATGTTTTCTTCCTTTATTTCCACCTCCCCCTCCTCGGGGGCTGGTAGGCCAGTAACACCAGAGGTTCTGTCCTGTGGTTTGGGCCAACAGATGACACGTCTCCTCTGTGGTGGTCTGGTCTGCCCACCCATTTTGGGGGTGAGCTCATACTGCATTCTTTACGGTCAGTGAAAAACTTCTCGGCTTTTCTCCCTATGACTCCCAGAGCCTCACTACTGCCGTTTTGATTTCAAATGCTGGTTAAATGGCTTGATTTGGTATAATATTTATTTTTCTTGTTGTGCGTTTTTTCTGTGTTTTGGGTGTGTTTGGTTCCATTTACAGCTCCCGCTACTGTTTCCAGCGTATTCTTGCATCCCCTTTCAGGGCGTGGATATATAAAGCATGTTTGCGTCTGTAAAGTAAGGTAAAGGAGCGATTTCGTTCCATTGGTAACATCACAGTATTAGTGACCCATGTCTCCTCAGAGTGATGGTAATGAGCCTAACTGGAACCATCCAGTGGACACTTCACACCACTGCGAGTCATTGAAAGGGATACCACAGCACCTCATAGGAAATGCCTCTTTTGAACTCTGTCATATTCCATTTGTTTGGTAATAGCGAACATTATTATTACACTTGGCTTTATTCGTGCTCCCGGTTTCTTCTGGATGATCGCTGTGCAGAAATATTATGTATATAAAAATAAAAAGTTTGATTTACAAGTGTGATTTATGTGGAGGACTTCCGTGGCCGAGCTGCTCAGCGCTGTAACTAGTGGGCCGGCTCCTTATAATACACTGGTGCCTTTTTATTTCGCCTTTCAACGCACTTTTGCTTTAACGGTTGATTTGTATGAAAGCGGTATGCATCCAAGAGTTAAGTAATCGGTATGGGTTAAATCTACACACGCCATCGGGCGAGCTTCTACAGACCTGGCCTGGGAGACGGGGCCGGCAGGTTTTTAAACGGTTTTTCAGTCCTCCGTTGAACAGGGCTGGAAATGCTCGCTTTGCATGAATAATTCCCATTGATCGCGGTGTCTCTACATATAGAAATGCCCCTCTGTCCTCACACACAGGCTGTGCTAAGCCAAGGTGCAGATTAAACCTACAACAGCAGCTTAGAGTAACATCAGGTCTGCTGTATGGGGTAGTTGGGTCCGATCCAAAGGATGCTATCTGTGGTGTTTATTTAAGTCTTAATGTAATGCCCCTTATTCAAATCTGCTGAATCTAATCCGTGGAAAACAAACTGGGCGCACAGACCCAGGAACTCGGACATTTGCATAATGCACAAATGTGTAGTAGAGCCGTTTTGAGTTTCCCCATCCATTTCGGTGTGTTTGACTGTGTGTTTTATACGCCCACACATTAGTAACGCATGAATAATTAAATCTTACGTGCAAGCATCGAAGACGGAAATAATATTCTGAGCAAAATTTGCATAGTTTTTAGGATTTACTGGTTTGTAGCTGGAAAATGCCTTGATGGGTTTTTAAAACACAAGCGCTTAAGAAAGCTGGCGCTAGGGGTGGAATTAAGTGTTAATTCATGCGATGTGTCGTTGCACCGCCATTATTTCTCGGGTGGGATATAATAGCGTTTATATGGGGATGTGAAAGGGCTCGTAAAAGACTGTGGTGTTGCGGCTGGCGGGTAGCAGCGGCCTGGCTTCTCCTCTGGAATAGCAGAACCGCGGATCGCAAAGCACCGGTAGGATATCCCGACGTCTCTCGGTATGTTATCTGATAACTCATTAACAAAACCAGGCGCGCAAACTTTGATACATCGATCCGTAGTTTATGCTATCGGGGACATGCTTAACCATGAATAGGTGATTGAAGCTGTTTTATGAAAAAAGACGGGAAATCGATAGTGGAGACGTATCGGCGCGCGCCTTTGGGGATTCTGGCACGCGCCTTTTCCCCGAATCAAAGATTCATTCGGTAAATTCAGAGCGCGCGCTAATGTCATGCATAATAGATCATGCGTTCATAGATAACGAATAATAGATTCTTTTGGACCAAGTAAGACTGAATCGAATTATAGGGGGGTTTTAAACAGCTGTGCTTTTACTAATTTATCAAGGCGTGCAGTAATAATGATTTCCTCCTTGTCTTTAATTTACAGCGTAAGGGGCAGGGAGATTGAAGGATTCCTAGCCTGCACTGTTACTTCAGTGAGGTCTAGTAGTGTGCTGTGCATTGCAGATTGTGGTTGCATCCATCCACCCATCCATCCTTTTTCCATTTTCTGTGATCGCTTGTCCTATTCAGGGTCACAGAGGGTCTGGAGCCTATCCCGAGGGCTATGGGCGCAAGGCAGGGAACAACCCAGGATAGGGCGCCAACCCATCATTATTATGTGAAATAATAAAACTAACATTTTTAGTTCAATTCAGTTTATTTTTATGTAGCGTCTTTCACGACAGAGTGGGCCCAAGGTGCTTTACATGGGTGTGTTGTGATGCATCACTACACCTTTAAGAGAGAAAAATACAAAAACAGGGAAAAGGAAGGAAAGAAAGAAAGAAAGCCAGATGGCAACAGAGGAGAGGAACCAAAAACTCATAAGTAGGGAGAGAGAACCTCTGGGGGTCCAAGGTCAGTTGGCTGCCCCCCACCCCACCCCCCGGACGTGCTAACATTTTTCAGTTGGAAATACAATTTATTTTATAAATGGAGCATGTAAGAAAGTGCATAGCAACAATAGGTATTTTTAAAGAAATTCTGCCCACTTTATGAAAATATCATTCTAAACAGTCTTTAATACTAGGAATTTCACAGCACTCAAAAGTTTTACATACTTCATATTCCACTGAAGAATATAGTACAAATTCTGCATAACTCTTCCTTTTCAGTGCGATGTATTCCAGGTATTATTTTATTATATATTCTGGTCCTCTTCTTTTAAGTGTCTCCCATGGCTTGTTTTCTGGGGAATCGTAATGTTTTTATTGAAGTGCAGTTGTAATGGTTCCATTTCTTGGAAGCCTCTTTTTGTGTACGGCAGTAAGTTTGTGCGGTCCTGACGAGAACTTCTAACAGTTTACTTGTATGCTCTCAGTTCGTTTAGGTCAACCAGTGATGCCAAGCACGGCTTCTGGGTGTAGAGGACCAAGTAAATCTCGGCCCGGTCAGGTGCTGGAGGCTAAATCTATTTTTATTTGTGTGAAATTTCAGAGCACAGTTTGGTGCTAACTGCAATCCCCCACACCAGCCCAAGCTCTGGTGGAAACAGACAGCTGGCCAGGTGTTGGCTAATAACATGGCAGATAGCCCGTCCCTACGCGTGCATGAGCTGGAGAGGAATTTCACCAACACGTGTTCCTGTTTCAGCTGGCACTGTAATAACAGGACAAGCGAGTCAATGACACTTGCTTAAATTTTTCCTTAAGTGTCTTGCCCGGTGTTTCTTTTTTTGCTCCCTCCCAGCTCCCAATGCATGTGTACCAGGCATTCTTGATTGTTTGGTTTTGGTGTGCTGGGAGGGAGCAAAAATGTGGACTGTCTGGGGGTCCCCAAGTACTGAGCTGAAAAGCACTGAGCTGAACCACAGAGGCCAGCCTCTGAAATGTAGTGCCTGTGAGTCTGTGACTGTCGCTGCTGAATTTGGGCTATCCCTTTAGCATCTAAGCATTAGCATCAAAGGAAGGCGAGATTAGCATGAGTAAACAAGCTAATTAATGAATTAAAGTTAAACCTTCCTCCAGTAGGTTCCCAGTTGCCCCCCAGGCTTTTAATTTTTTTCCTGGAGAAATGACTCCCAGAAGCAGACGCTCCCAGTGTGTACCGCTGCACTACTGTGATCTAATTTTATTTTGTTTGATTAAGCGCAAATGTCTGGATGCCATCCAGCAGGGGAAGAAGACCGAGAAGAGAGATGTAGGGGAATAGAAGAACTTTTCTGGGTAATTAAGGGATGATGTTGTTGTTCAGCGGAACACTGTATATAAGAAATAGCCATTATGTGCTGTTTGTGTTGGTTGGGAAATGATCATTCTTAGCTATTAGCCGCATAATTTGTCCGACTTGCACTTGGTGAGGCAGCGCTGGGAATGTTTAATGTCCTTTGCCTTGAGAGCTCGCGATGGACTGCAGGTGTGCATTTTTCTCCATTTTGATGGGAGAATTGTGTGGCCGTGAGGCAGAATTTTCCTGAATTGAGGTGCATTTGTATGTGAAATTAGATGTGGCTCTACGGCGGAAGCTGTCAGCTACTGTGGTGACGTATTGACAGCAGCGATGTCGGTCTCTCTCGCTGACGCACACACACGCACACACACGCACGCACATTCCCAACATGCACAGCAGCGACTTAAACCACACAGCCGTGTGTGCGATGTGCACACTGTAAACACCAGTGATCCTGTGGCTCAGCCCATTCCTGCTGGCCCGGGGCTCTGGGATTTCAGCTGCTGTTTGTTAGCATGACGTGCTGCTCTATGAGGAATATTACATTCCAAGAAAGTTCACTAATTCACGTGTGATACTACAGTGCATGAAATAACCACATTTTCATGCCAGGCCGGGAAACATTTGACAGAATTTGGTTTTTACTTATGCCCAGTTCATGAAAAGTTTTTTAAGGATAAAAATATACATCCTATAAAGACCGGCCCAGTATGCTTGTCAGAACGCATGATGTAGTTGCATGTGAGAGAGGGCAACGTGTTTATGGGAGGCCATTTTGTTTCCTTGACTTGGTTGCCTCATTTGTTGGAAGAAAGGGGCTTTTTTTGTCAGTGGTGGGGGCACTTTTTGGGCAGGCAGCGTTGCTCCATGTGTTCTCCAAGGGTCACTGATTGGCTGAGTATGCTTGGGGCTGTGTGGGAGGTGCTGAATGGGGAGGGTTTGAGTTAAGAAACCCCCCCAACCCCCAATCAGTTAGGCTGATGAAGGCTCACTTCCTTTTGACAAGATGCCCGGCAAGCTCCGTATACCTTTTTCAGAAGAAATGCTGAGCTCTGCATCCCACCCCGGTAGTCGGTGCCTAGCCCCAGAGTCAGCACTGAGAGATTTATAACAGTTTCCATCTCTTCAGCTTCTTAAAACGGCGATTTAAAGACAGTACTGCCCGGTCCCCGAAAGCCCCAGGTCTGAACCTCAGTCATATTATAAAATTAGCGAGAACCTCGAGTTAGCATTCTGTGCCTCTGAAATGCCCCATTTCGCGTTCCTTATTAAGCTGTGTGGAATGAGAGGCGGTTGGGCCTGAGTGTCGTCGCTGGCTTCTCGGCGGGATGCGTGTAGGTGAGAGAACTCAAAGTCCTCTTCTGTTACCTTCTTCTGTTGAAGTTTTTTCCTTGGTCTCCTACACGTTTTATTGCAGAATGCGTTTATCGGAACACAGCTCCCCGTCTTTGAACGAGAGCCGAACGGTGCGATAAGGCGGGAAACACAAACGCGTGAATCTCTGTTTAGTCACACTGCTGGCGGTGGTTCAACGAAAAGGATGCTCCTGACGCGGGGATATTGTGCTTGGGAAGCGATTGCATTTCACGGCACAAAAGTTTTACCGCACGCCGAATAGCAGACGCTACTCTGCAGTTAGCTAGGAGCGATCCTTCAAAAACCATTACTCTGCAGCACTGCAAGTTTTATCACCCATTTTTGGCCTTTTATTTTTGTCATCCTTCCCAAAATGAAGCTATGGGCAAATCATGTAGCGGGAAAGAAAAACTGAGTTTTTCTTATGCATATATTTAAAAAGGCTGCCTCTGAGAGTACAGGAGGAAGATCTTTGGTGGATGCTGGCTTTGGAAGGGGGGGGGCCCCTCCGGTGTCTGGCGAGCTGCGGAGGCAGAATCTTAATCTCATGATTACCGTGATCCGGATGTGGCGGACAGACGCCAGCTCGCGGCAGCATGTGGGATCGCCAGCCTCCCTGTTTGTTATGGCTGCCGGGTAGCGGAAAAATGCAGACTGCGGTCACCTCGGCAACATCGGAGTCATTTGGGAAAGATGGGGGTGGGGGGGGGTCCTGAGCAACCAATCGACCTTTGCATAGTCTGAGAAGTTGCCTTTCCTGGGGGTGAGCTAGAGTTTCACTCATTTACCACCAGGCCTTTCCCGTTCCGCACTGTTTCGGCATTCCGCCAGCCAAAGCTTTCCCTGGCCACGTCTTTCCAAGATCGTGACTCGGTTGATGTTCGTCCTTCCCCAAATACAGATAAGGAAGCAAGCGACAGGGCCAAACTCTGCTTTGCAAGTTGATGATAACTTTATTGCTGGGAAATTGGCAAGGTCCTTGGGCAGGTCTGCTGGATGGGGATTCCAGCAATTTGAAGTGTGGGGACTGGCCACTGCCAGGGGCGATTTTCTAAGATATTTTATGGTGGGGGGCATAAGAGGGGCCAACCTTATCATTAACCAAATATATGAATAATGGGAGTGGGCACTCTGGGTGCCAGTCAGCTTTTAGCAGGGGCTAGTGACTCTGTGGCCCTGCCCCAATATATATGTACCTGGCTGCGGTCATGTGACGAGCTCTTGTGGCATTTCTGCCTCTGTGTCTGCAGTGCGGGGCCCAAAGGAGACAACATTTACGAATGGAGGTCAACCATCCTGGGGCCCCCCGGCTCTGTGTATGAGGGCGGCGTCTTCTTCCTGGACATCACCTTCTCTTCAGACTACCCCTTCAAACCACCAAAGGTAGGCCTCCCGCCCCGTCCCCAAAGTTACTGGCTCAGTACATCTCCTGTGCGCGTCTGACCCCCGTGGACTTTTGCGTGCCCAGGTGGCCCAATTAACTGGAATCACTTACAGCTTTTGCCAGCATTCCCAGCCGGCTGTTTATACTGGGGTGATTCATGTTAAGTACTTTATTCAAAGGTACAACTGAAGGAATCCTCCTCCGATCTGAGCGAGCAGTGTTCAGGGGAAAAGTCCATAATCACCTGTAACCCCTCGCTTGCACTGCTGGTGGCCAGGGTGAGGGGAAAGCACAATAGAAATTTATAGATTAAACCGAACTGTACTGAGGTGTCATGTCAAAGATGAGCACTTTAATCCTAAGAGCTGTGACAATGATCGAGACTCACTGGTACCCCTGATGGACACCACACACACTGCAATGCAGGTGCCCCCGCCCCCCCAACCAGCCCCCTTGCGTGGACAGCTTAACCGATCGAGCGGCAGAGGAAAGCAATTAGCGGAATGCGCAGCCGGGGCCATTAACGACGCCGGGGTGTGTTTACGGCTCTGACATTAAGGGGAAGTGCCGGCCGCATCGTTCCCGCTTAATTAGAATCTCAGTGGCCTGTTCCATCTGGACGGACACATGCCCCTCCCACCCCTCTGCTCCCCGCTGGTCCCCTCCCATCACCACACCGCCGGTGTCATCTTTAAAGTATATATTTATTCATTCGACGAAGAAAATGCCGGCCCTTTTTCTTTTTAAAATTATTATTATTAGTATTATTATTATTACTAAATGTCACCGTTGGGCTAATCCATTACCTGGGGTTATATACTCATTTAACGGCAGGTGCAGTGTGTGGAGGACAGCCGACACCCAAAATCTTCCAAGTGGTGTGGCTGCTTTTTATGATATGCCATGCTGTTGTGGATCGGCAGGGTGGCCCACTTCTGTGTTCTGGAGGCCTCGGGGCTGGGGGAGGGTTGGAACAGAGTGCCCCCTCCCGTTACGCCTGGGCCTAAAAGCAGGGTGGGGGCGGAGCTTAAGCGCTGGCTCTGCATGCTCGTTTTCAGTATAATTAAACCATTGTAAGTGCCTCCCCACGCCTGCATCGTCACATGACCGTCAGAGCCGAGCTGTTTGCTGTCTGGCCTCAGGGACACAAAGGCTGTGTGCTCACAGGGTCAGTGTCTGCTCCCGTGCGTTGTCTGCTCCCTGACCTTGGTGACCTCTGACCCTGCTGTTGTTGTCCCCCGTGGTGCAAAGCTGTTGGCGGCTCGTGTTTTGCTCGCTATGCTAATTGTTTCCTCAGGGCTGCACAATGGCCGCGCTGGTCTGGGGAGAAGATAGCGGGGTGTGTTTACTTAGCGGCCCTAACCTGTTATTGACTCTTGTGTGTGATGATAAACTGGGTAGTTATTACCGACTCCAGTGTTTGTGAAAATAAGTCCCCAGTTTTACTGCCAGCCCTGTTTTTGTTACACGACTGAAGGAATAATTTAAAAATACTTTACATGTTTGAACATAAACAAGCGGCTTAAAGTGGTACAAATTTGTAAGCGTGTGAAGAAGAGTGCCCTTTGTGTTTGTGTGTCTGTGAGTAGGAGGGGTTGTGGTGCAATGTGGTTAGTGGACAGCCTTCCGGTGGGTTTCTCAGGCTGGCGAGTCGATCCCCAGTGACACATTTCGCTTGCAGGTCACGTTTCGCACCAGGATCTATCACTGCAACATCAACAGTCAGGGCGTCATCTGCCTGGACATCCTGAAGGACAACTGGAGCCCTGCCCTCACCATTTCCAAGGTCCTGCTGTCCATCTGCTCCCTCCTGACAGACTGCAATCCTGGTAAGTGGGCGGGCCTCACACTTATCAGTCACCTTGAGTGGCACCAGATAGCAGCCAATGACTGGCAGAGTTTATCGGGGATGTGATTAGAGATGGAGGATGAGCAGCGGCACTCTAACCAAGCTAATGGGCCTGCCCAAGTACATAACAGGAAATGCTTGCCTGCATAATGGCTAGCTCTCAGACGTCCTCTGGGTTACGTGCCTCTTGTAGTTACCTCTGCAGTATTTCTGTATTCTCACTATTAATTCTGGAAGCCCATCACAGGTGTTGAGGTCGACGCAGCTCGGTCAGTGGGGAAAGCAGGATGTTTTTGATTGCAAATTTAAATGCATGTTTGCATAAGATAAGTAGAGGCACTCATGATTCTCTTTGTAGTGGGACGCTGCTTTTGCGGAAAGAGCCCAGTGTTACCTTGACTGAACGGTTTGTACAGGTGGCCAGGAGAAGCTTAGATATTGGGTCCGTGGTGCAGCTCTCTATGCCACGTAGGACTGAACGTTCCAGATCAGAGATGTATGAAAACAATCATGACCCCTTCAGTATCCTCTTAAGGCAGGGCTTCCCAATTATTTTTCCCTGGAGGGCCACATTTTGTCAGCCACTGCCTCCCATAAAATGTACCAAATGGTGGTGGGGTTCAGAATTAGGCTGCAGAAGAACTTTTGTTCCTGGCGCAGTATCTCGGTCTGGACGTGGACCGGAGTCCGCCTATTGAGTATCCATAATAACGCCTGCCAAATTTGGGTCGTTAGTGAATTAAAGTTATGTGTTGACTAGAGCAGTGTTTCTCAAACCAGTCCTCTGGGACCCCAGACGGTCCATGGTTTCTGTTGTCTCCCAACTCCCAGGGAATTGG
Organism: Mormyrus iriodes; assembly: GCA_011763525.2. NCBI lineage: Eukaryota > Metazoa > Chordata > Actinopteri > Osteoglossiformes > Mormyridae > Mormyrus > Mormyrus iriodes. The sequence goes on from JAAGVU020000035.1 coordinate 8,727,502, forward strand.
GAGAGAGCGAAAACGAGGACCGTCTGAAGGTCCCCGAGGACTGGTTTGAGAAACATTGGACAAGAGGTCTTGATCTGAGGTACCCCACCCCCCCACTTACGTTTTGATTATTGTCCTTCTCCCTGTCTCCAGCGGACCCCCTGGTGGGTAGCATAGCCACACAGTACCTGACCAACAGAGTAGAGCATGACAGGATAGCCCGGCAGTGGACCAAACGGTACGCCACATAGGCCCCCAGGGGCCCCGCCAACAGCCGGCCCCTCACGTGAAGAGCCCGGAGGCGACTTCACCGCGTGCAGCAAATCTTTATAGCCTTTACAATACGGACTTCTGTGTACATGTTATCCTGGCTCTGCTCTGTGCTTTTACCTCATGAAGACTGAGACGGGAGCGCCTCGCAGGTAAATGCTACTCGAGTAGAATTTTGTAGCTGTAGATTTGGTTATGTTTAAATGCCTACTTGCAAGTCTTGCTTCTTTTGGGATATAAAAATGTATTTTGTGATGTAATAAGGAAAACTGTTCCTAAAGTCAACCAAATATTATGGTGCATTTTAGCCTAATCCATTATCTGTATGAAGTTAAGGAAAAAAGGAAAACAAACAAAAAAACAAAAAAAAAAATAGCTGTAGATGATTAGGAACTATGTCATTTATATGAAACCCAGATCCATTTCCAGTTATGTGGTACATGCTGTTGTGAACTCTGTTTTACCTTTGTCAGTTTGTAACGAAGAGATTTCATCGAACCTTTTGTAGTTCAGCGAAGGTGAACCGTCACTGTAACGTCACCAAACACAATAAACTTGATCCCCAAGGTGACACGTGTGCTGTGTCGTGTGACGTGGTCATGTAGTAACTTTCATTTTCAGATGGTCTGAGATGGTGGTGCCCCCCACCCCCAAAATCAACCCAACAGATGAGTCTCTGAGTCATGTGGCTTTTCTCCAAAGCTGTCCTCATGCTTATTGTCAAATGTGAGCTTCGACAGAGATCACCCCTGTCTGATTTCTTATATTGCATTAGAATTCTTTTGACAGATTGACATATGAATAAAATAAGGACCTTTTGTTTGGAGAATTCATGCTGCCACCTGGTGGTAGGACATGCACGCAGCACCGAATGAGGCACGCTGACTGGAACAAATGTTGTATTATCATATCAGCTTGTTATCACAGCACATCATCTGTATTTCTCCTTTGAAAAACTGCAGCAGCTAAATTTTCAAAGATTTGCTGTAGAGGGATAGTCTGTGTGTTAGAATGACCGAATGCCAAGCTCTAGAGTCTTGCAGTCTCATCTTACTAAATATTTGTATTGCCTCAAAGTCTATGCTTAATGGCCTAGACAAATAATGATCCCCTTTCAGTTTTTAAACATCAGTGGTTATTGTGTATTGGACTGAGACATCGGCAGTGTAATTTCTGTCTGTTTCTGTACTTATGTGCTGCCTTAAAACATTCAACCTCCACTGAGTCGTGTGTGGAACCATATTGCCTTCAGTCATAAATGTCTGT
>JAAGVU020000035.1:8729116-8740446 GCA_011763525.2 Mormyrus iriodes
TAGGCGCATGCCCGTGGGGAAAGAAGTACCATTCAATGACCAGAACGTGTAGTGCCGGCTGTGATTTTGCAGACCCACTATAAACATTACAAGTCAGCTCCACTGAGGATTTCTGAGATAAAAACCTCCAAGGCTCAAACTTCCAGGGTTTTTTTTCCCAGAAGTGAGAGTAGCTCTTCTTTGCTCTAGCATCCTGAAGCCTTTCTAATCCTCTCATTTCATGCACACCGAAAGAGGTACTGACTGGGTTTTAGTAGGACAGATGTCCTTGAACTGTCAAGCGCTGGAGCGACTCATGAGGCCGGCGTTCCAGACGCAGCTGCCGTCGATGCGGAGAGACGTTTTGCGAGCTTGCGGCTCCCTGCGAAGGATATGGCAGAGCCTTGAGGTGGCCTGGTTTTCAGATGTTGCCCACTGTGACGCTGAGAGCCGTCTCTCTCGGTTACTGGGGCTCTTCATGTGCCTTTCCAGGCCTTGGTCCTCAAGGGAGCTTTTAGCACCATTAATAATCACAAATACTCACCGGGCATGCTTCTGTCAAAGGGTGTAATGGAATCTTTTTATTAACATTTCTGCCTGCACTACCTATCCCTTGAGTAGTAGATTTCATTACTTTTTACATATATATGAACAGAATCTTTTTTTTTGTGGGGGGGAGTGTTGCGGCAATGAGTGAATGTACGTTTGTGTCACATAACGTTGCCAGTATGGGGCAAAGATTAGCAAAGTGTTACATTTATGTACTGGCTATTTTAGCTGAGGTTACTTGCACTGGTAATTGACTTTCCTGTAGTACTTTACTTAAGTACTCCATGATACAGCAGGTTATACACCGGAGTAATTGGAATTCAGATTCAGACCAGACATCCTGCTTGAAGGGCCATCTGCAGTGTCCTCTCTAGGGTCTCTGCCATTGATTATTTTTATCCTTTTATTACAGATTGCTACTGGACTAATTCGGTTCGTGGTTATAACGTACTTAAAGCGGGGCAAATGGCAGATAATGACCCTATTGAATTCTTGATTTGTTTTTTTTTGTTAATTGATCCTGACCTTAGTAATGTACCTCAAATTAATGTAGAGGCCTAATCTGTGTTTTGCAGACTGAAAAAACAGTGCTCTGCGGTCACCCATTTCTGATCATAATCACTTTTTATTTCTTTGATTCTTGATATTTTTTTATGTCATTCTCATTGAAGAAGCTGCTGTTTCCTGTATTATCTATAGATGCCACTATAGTGCCACGCATTCAGGAAAGAACCTCAACCTGGCACTAGCAGCTTTATGTCTTTGTTGGAAGGGGAACCAATTAGATGCGAGGTAGTGTCCTATCGTTTTATTGCCACGGTAACAGCGTGTGTTGTGTATTTTAGGAAGTCGTTAACGTCTGTTTTTGGTATTCAGTGTCCCCTGGTCACTTTTTAAATTACTTTACGGCTCTATAGTTGTTCCAGCCAGCCAGTGAGAGCTGACACCCTCCTGTTTATGCACAAACTAGATCCACGAGGGGAGTAAAAAGCACTTTTGCTGTGTCTGGTCCAAGTTGTGGAGCCTTCATCTAGCAGCTTTGTTTATGTAGTCTACGATTGATGGACTCGGATGCCAAAGAGACTAGAATTCAGCAGTCATTGAGGATTTCCCCCTCACTTGTTTGGAATTGAAAGTGATCATTTAATTTCTTGCAGGCAGTAATTGTCTGAAACAGATCGATTGTTGGTTGTGGCTGCTTTTCAGAACCCACGGACGGCAGTTTTTTTTGGGGTGTCAGCTACGTCTGATCATTCAGGTGTGACATGAGTTTTTGGGTGCAGAGTGCTTAGCTGGTAGCTTTTTTGCACCATGGTGAGGTCGGAATGGGGTGGACGTCCCACGCAGAACCTGGGATTTGGGATTGCTGGCATCAGATCCCTTCTGTCGTTGGCGGTGGGGCGTATAGGTGGGCATGAGGAGACCCACGTGTCAGAAAAGCCCACAGAAGCCTATGAGTAATGGCCCCTGGTTCCTCTGTACGATGGGGTGGGAGCCAAGCGAAAAGCAGGCCCCTCCCCTGGACTCGAGCTTCTGCCCTCGCGTGAAGAGTCCCCCTGCCGAGAGCTCATAATATAGTCTGTGATTAATGTTGACAGGGGAACTACTGAACGATCTGTTAGAGTGAAAAATTACATTCCAGTGCACATTCCCATTTTGTTGGAAGGCAGCTGAGAGTTACGCACCCAAAGCGAAGGACCCGTTTTCCCAGCCATTTTCCTTTGTCAGTCACAATTCTTGCCTCGATGTTTCCCAGCATTATTTTACGCCTCCTTACTTCTATCGTAGTCTGGAGCGGTTTTGTTAAAAGGCATCCGTTTCTCTCGGCCCTTGAAATGCGCCCTCGTGCTGATGTATTTGCACTGTTTTCACATACTTAAAGGCCAAATGCTCGCCCAGAGCTCAGAGGCTGTGCATGCGTGGGAATTGTTGATGGAGAGTTCAAAAGCTTTTTATTTTTAAAATCATAGTCGCACTGACCTTTAAGTTTGATTAGGTTTTTTTATTCCGGGAAGTGCTGGTCCTTTTTTTATTTGGGAATGGTGGCTTATAATTAAGCTCTCGTCTCTTGGCAAAGACCCCGGGGCAGGTTTAAGTGTTCCTTGGTGTCACGCAGCAGGCTTGGGCCGCCTGGCTCCCTGTGGTGCCACCGTCGCTGTAAGTGGCGGCCTCAATGGCTTCATTCAGATGAAGTGAGCCGTGGATTGTCCTCGGCAGGCGCGGTGATGGCCCTTGAGCGGCACGAGCCTGAATGGTGGGGGGAGGCCCCACGATGGCGCCTGCTGGCTTTGATTCTCAGTAACGGCACCTCTCCGTCTGCCGTGTGCCATTCAACTTTCTAAGGGCAACACAGGTTTTCTGTTTTTTTTACCCCCATGTAAAATAAATAGTGTATTGCTCAGTTTAAAATAAACAAGGTTTATTCATATATGGTTTCTCGTTCTTTTGTGCTATTTTGTGTTTCCTGTCCTGTTACAGCTTTGATGCAAGTTTTAATTTTTTTTCTACCTTTAACTAATAGCAGTATGCTTTTTTGAACAATAGATGGCGCTACAGTTGTATTCTTGTTGAAGGCACCGTGTTTAAAAAAAAAAAAAAAAAAAAAAAACGGGTTCAGCTTTATGTCCGCACGGCTGCTCATGACCCAGTAAGCGTTTCCTCTGGGATCTTATTGTGATGGCAGGTTAGCGGTTGGACACCAACGTCAAATTCTTCTGCACTGCGTGGCAGCTGCTTGGATTACCGTTCTTAAGTTTGTTGCTTATAAATATAGTGAGGGGTGGGGGGGTGTGCATTGCTCCTGAGGGGCCAGCACTTCATTAAAGGGTCTGACGACTAATTTGGTGCACTTACCTTAAGCGAGATGCAATGTTTTGTGTAGATCTGCCCTGTCAGCATGCAAACGAGAGTCTTGGGTAGACCGCTTACACCCTGAGCCAAGCTTTTCAAAACAAGTAGGAGACTTTTTTTTTTTGTTAGGCCTCAGCCCTGGAGGAGGATTGGCATTCGCCGATGTGGCCTATTCCCTTTAAATCACCTTTGAAATGCGAGATGTTTGATGGACATGACTTGTGTCTCCCCAGATGTACCGATGGTCGCATGTTTTGTTGACGGGCATATAAATGCGGAAAAATCACTTCTATTGGAAAGGCTCCCTCTTTCCATAATTGGCGGGCTTCTTCTAACCGTGAGGCAGTCGGGAGCCTCCTGTCCAGGCCGCACGCGTTCTTTCAGCGCATGCTCGCTCGTTTTAGCGCGCTTTTCGTCCACCGTGCTGGACAGCCTCTCCACCAGGCTCGCCCGCAGCCATGTCCCTGCGCCATCTGGACGGCCCGGCCCGAGGCCTGCCTCTCTCTCCGCTCATGCCACAGCCTCCCCGACAGAAGGGCCGCATGCTGAGGTGGGGGGGAGGGGGGGTTGGATTTGCGCTCGTCCGACTGGATTTCCGCCGCTCTTGGCAGAGGTTGCAGCCAGCGGTGATTCTGCTCGACTGCGGCATCGCCTCTAATTATGTTGCGGCCGTCGTTGGCGGCGCGAGGCCGTTAATGACATTTGGGCCCCGGGTGTGTGCCCCTCCCTAGAAACACAGGGGCTGCGTTTTGGAGCGCATTTTGGTCTTATTGCGAGAGTGGCACGGGTCTCATGCCGGACCGGCTGCCCGAGCCTGATTATTGCTGATAATCTCTGTGATCGCTCGGGGGAGGACAAAAATTTGTACTAAACGGGGTCCTTTGAAGGCGCTCACTCATGTCCATGTGTGATCTATGTAAGCGAGTGGCGCTGGGTAACCGAGCAGTGATTCTCGGCACTGTAACGGGGGGCTTGTTGGGAAGAGTGGCCCCACTGTGACTCTGATTGCTTTTATTTGGGGTGGGGGAGTGGTATATGTTTTGAATTAGTTGCTGGTGGACTTGGGGAGCATTGAACAAAGAGTCTTTTGTTTAAAAAAGAAAAAGAAGCTTAAGAGGGCTCATCTGCACATCAAACAAACAGGCAGACAGACTGACTCCCCTAATTATCTTACTGTCAAACTGTGCTCCTAAACGAGGAAGGAGGCAAGTTGTCTCCACAGCCCTGGGATGAGGAGACGGGGAGTGTCTGGTTCTAGGTCAGATATCCCTCCCTTCCTCGGCTGTAACTAGGAGGTTCCCCAGTCCTCCCGGTAACCTCGGTGACCTCAGGGTGTCTCCTCTGAAAGCTCATGGCGGATCATCTTCTGGTTCGTTTTACTGCGGCCACAGTTCTGGTTTGAATGGACCAGTTTCAGCTGTGCCCAGTTTAAAAACCTCTAAAGTACAAGGTGGTGTTTTGTCTAAACAGCCAGTTCATTCAAACCCTCATTATGCCTCCAAGTTAACACTTAAAATCAAACTATAAATTTTCAATTCAATATATGTTTATATGGCGCCTTTCACAACAGAGTTGCCCCAAGGCACTTTACATGGGTGTGTTGTAACACATTTTTACATGATTTATACAGAACAATGCATGAAACGGGGAACAGGGAAGACAAAGAAAGAATGAAAGAAAGCCAGATGTCAATGGAGGAGGCAGATGACAATATCTTCATATTGGAAAATCAGTCCGCTTGAAGCAATGACTCCAAATGATTTGCTCTCGCATCCAAATATGGTTGTTTAAGGGAATATAGGTGCAACTGACGGGATCTGGTTGTGGAATTAAAAACACTGATATACATTTTGTGTTCAAGAAGTCATGGGAGGGAGATGCTTGTCCGCACAGGAAAGGCTGTTTATCCAGAGGTGGAGAGACACTGATGCCTATTGCTGCTGGGATTATTGATGCCATTAATGCCGGTTTACTGGCTCTTTCTGATTCTGTGCTGGACCTCAGCTGTCAGCAGCAAATCCCCTCCTGCCAAGAGGCAGGTGATGGCTGGTACATCCTCATGTATATTCATGAGTCCCTGTGGCTCCACCCACTCCTCACACTGTTGATATCTTCAGCGTCCGAGCCGGTGGGTGGCAGCCGGCACCGTGCAGACACCTGGCTGGTTGTCACCGAAGCCCCTCCCCTAGGTGTGGATTGGTCGGTGTTGTCCAATGGCGTGACAGAGACTCAGACCAGCCTGCGTAAATACAACATGCAGGAGTCCCATCCATAAATGGTCTTTTGATGAAACTGCGGCATCGTCAAGTGTATGGCGTCCTGCATGGAGTTTTCTAGAGCGTTTCTTTGCCACAAACATTTTATACAGTTTAATACAGTTTCTCTTGTCTCTTGGATCTTGAGTGTTATTTTCAGTGTTTAATCCTTGAAAACAATCACTATATGTTGGGCAGATTGATATATACTGTCTTCTTCGGAATTAAAAAAAAAGTCTGACCATAACAAGAACTGGCATTATAATGTTCAGGCTTAATTATACTTTGAATTTTTAAATGTGTTTATGGCTTTGACCATTCAGTGAATGAGAATTTAGCGCTAACATTTAAGAGCGTTTTGTTAAACAATGCATTCTTTATCAGTCACAGTGATCCTACCCCAGGATTTAGTGTCCCCTTTTCCAAGCACTGAAAATACATCTACACAGAAGAGGTCTGTCATTGTGTAGTAGATTTACAGCAGCCAGTTCATCGGGGTAATTATAGCACGTTTATTTTCTGCGATCAATGCACAGGGCTTGAAGTGAAGCTTAGAGAAGTTTTGATCCCTACCCTTGTGTTTGTCATACGCACACTCATACGTGCACACTTATGCGTTCATGTGAGACGCCAGTCCGAAATCTCACATATCCCCCAGTGCACAGGTTCACACATCTCGCCGGGCCGTGGCCTGGCCCCCACCCAAGTGCCCGTGGGAGCACAAACCAGCCCCAGAGACCACAGGGGCACAGAGAGCTGTTTCCACATCCCTCCTGCAGTGAACAATGCGTCCAGTGCAAGCGAGAGCAAGCTAGAAGTGTGTGTGTGTGTGTGTGTGGGGGGGGGGTATGTATTTACCACATTGTGGAGACCAAATGTCCCCACAATATGGTAAATCTTGTTACTTTTTAGCTTGTGGGGACATTTTTCAGCAATTTTATAAAAATCTGTGAATGCAATCAAAATAGCCAAAAGTCTTGTATTTTGTATGGTTACTTATGGCTCGAGGTTAGGGCTGGGTAAGGGTTAGGGTTATTATAGTTAGGATTAGTGATATGCCCATAGAAATGAATGGAGAGTCCCCATAATGATAGGAATATTTGAACAGTGTGTGTGTGTGTTTGTATGTGTGTGTGTGTGAGTGTGAGTGTGGAAGAATCCCCCCACTTCCCATCGCAAACGGGAAAAAGATTACTTCTGCTATCCACGCATCACTTGAAAGATAAAACTCCAAACGGTCCTGTTTTAAAACGCATGGTAGCCTCCATGTGCCGGGCTCCCTGCCAGCCTCTGGGTCTCCGCTTCCCTGCTAAGCCTCAGCACGGCTTCCAGCCTCCGCCACTTAAGTGCTCGTGCTAACTTCATCTCCGTCACTTCAAAGCAAATGCTGCAAGTCATTTGGGCTTGCCGGGGGAAAAAAAAAACGACTGCCTCGTGTCTCTTCCTGATCAGGACCCAGCCTTACTTAGTGACTCAGCTCTCTCTGTCCTTTGCACTCAGATGGGTGTAACTAATTAAAGCTTTTGAGAAGTGGCCTTTAAGTGAACCCTATGGGGTTTCCCTTATGTTAATACTGTGACTATTACTCAACCCGCAAGCAACATTTCCTAGCCACGTGAATCCAAATTCTTTAGTACAGCGAGTGCTGGAAATTGTTATTGTGTACATTACAACTGGTTTCTTTGTGATTCAAATAAAATAAGAAAACATCCATCTGTCGTCCATGATCGATTATCCAGTACACAGTGATGGAAACAGGATAGTCTGGAAAGGTCGTCACACATCCATATGCATTAGGGGCAATTTAGAAATTCAATGACTGCATGTTGTCGGACTGCTGGATGGAGACCAGTTCAAACTGGGGAGAAGATGCAAACGCACAAAGTCCATGGTTCAAATCAAAGCCCCCAAACCCAGAACTGGTATGATCCTCAGCTTCACCAGTCGACCCAAATAAGTAAACAAGTCTCCTTTTAAGCTGGCTTAAAATCACGTTCTCAGATCCAGTCACCAGTCTGTCATGCTTTCATTCAAATTCTCTCCGATGTCAGGAATTGGCATTTAGTGAGAATAAAACTCAGAAATTAGTCTGCAGCGATAATACAAGTGGCCTTTTTCATCTCTCGTCCAGTGCATGTCTCCACAGATCCTGACCAATGCCAGGTCTGACCTCGTCCTGCTGCTGTCATCCAACAAGCTGCTGATGAGAGTGCCCCCCCCCCCACACCCACCTGGAAATGGGACAAGCGTGTGGAAATAGCTGTGTACGTGCATCTGGGGCTCAAATATTGCAGCCCATTTATTTACTTTGTGGACATAGCAGCGATGAAAGCCCACTGTCAGAGAGGGGGTTTGGCCAGCATTCAGCCCTCCTAGAGGACTCGGGGTTAAGGGCCTCGCTCAGGGGCCCGCCAGTAATGTGATTACTCTGCCGGCCGAATTAAGTGCTTTTTTGCTTTGGATATTTGAACAGAGTAAACTGTTTTGAAAGACTCTGAGTTTATTAACTCAGAATTTTCCATATTTAGGTGCTGAAGAGGACAGTTTGTGTATATATGAAGAAAAAAACAAACTCCCTATGACTGCACTTTGACAACTGGCAGACACTTCTGAGCTGCCACCCCACCAAACCCCCACTTTGACCGAAGCCAGTGTAGGTCTCCTGGCCAAGAGAGTGGAGCAAACTGGGTTAGAAGTTCACACATCACAACCTACCTATTAAGAAATTAAAAAAGAAAAAACAAGTGCTACCAGACACCTAAAATACATCGTTACTGAGTTGCAGGCACCATCAACTCATGTTGGTTCATGTAGTACTGGGAAGCTCTTTTCTGAAATCTCAGACACCTAAGACAGTCTAAGACTTCATAAGCAATTCAGCTATGAAAGGTGGCAGTTTATTGACTCCCTAACTTTAAGACCCCACTCCCAACTCTACTCTATTGGTTTCTTCTACTCTATAGTCAGGCAGCCTGATTAATCTTCTTTTCAAGCCCATAATTAGTTAAATCAGGTGGTCTGAGATGAAATATATTTCATTTATAATTAATAAAATGCCACTGAATGGCTATAGTGCAAAACCTATTATGGCATGGTGCAGTAATGAATGGACATCGAAGGTTTGCTGCGACCGCATTGACCCACGAGTTATATATAGTGAGCAAAAAAAAGGACAGAGGACCAAGTCTCTTAAACGGTATTATAATGGCCTCGCTGAGGAAATTGAGTAAGAAGTCAATTAAAAGGAGGCTCTGTGTCTATTAAGAAGCAGCAGTCGACATTCAGAATCCAAAACTGTTTGAGCCTGTTGTGCTGTTGCATCCTGGAGCTTGTGTCCCTGACCAGCGTTTGACAAGAAATAGCTGAGCTGAGCTCTCAGGCTGCCTCTAAAGAGGAAGGGTTTTGGACCTTGCAGGGCCTTTGTCTCTTCCACAAGGCATTTATCTACTCTTATAACACAAGTGTGGTGCACAGTTAGGGCACAAGCCATGCATGCATGGAGGTGGGTAACTGATATGATGTTACAGCAACTGAACAGTGTTCAGTGGGGAGTGCAGTGAAATAAGAATTTAACACAAGAATGACTATGGGTACAGGAAGGAACAGCCCAGCCTGCCTAATGACATAAAAACGTCCTGTTTTCATGTAAGTCAAACATTATTTTGGTAAGACTGCCCCCGCTCTATCAGCTTATGTTTTTTTTTTTGGCTGATAAATACCATGCATTAACCCAAGGTGGAGAAATGAATTAGGCTAGGGACCAATCTTTCAGCAATGAAGGGGTTAATACTCCTAATTCTCTCCATATGACTTTCATAGTCAATGTCTTTTTCATCACAAGATCTCTCAGTCCCGCTTTGCTTTGCTTTGGCAATGACTCAAGGCAGTGCTCTGAGATTGTAGCTTCATGAAGACGGTACTGTTCTTCACACAAGCATTTTTCAAGAAGTTAAGGTAGCACCTTGTTGAAGACTTTGTACGTCCTGTAATTTAGTTCGCCTATTGAGGTTTAAGACCCCAGTTTACTGGACTCCGCTGCACTTTGTGGAAGCTTTTAAATATCAGCATTGAAAGTTGTCTACAGCTTAGGGCGTTTTCACACCTATAGCTCGTTTGCTCGGGTCCAGATCAGTTGATGAGTTTGTAATCTTCTGAGTGTTTTCTCCTTGGTTCAGTTTCTTTTCAAACCGAGAAAAATCTACGCAAAATAAAATGCGCCTCTACAAATCATCTGAGAATATTCACTCTGGTTATTGGTCAGATGGTCTGTGGTGGGAAGAAGAGGTCCTGTGTTCTGGACGATTGTATATTTCTATGCAGTTTAACATAGAGCAACGGCAGAGATGGCATTTGTTCATAGCGCTGGTAATTATCTGGCCAATATACTGTACCAGGCTGCACAACACCAGCAGAATGGTAAATTCACTTCAAGGGCACATCTTGAAAATTCTGTACTGCTTCAGACTTAGCAAAGACGACATGCTGCCTTCAGACAACTGAGCAGAAGATGGGAGCTAATCTTAAGCATGTACAACATGCTAGTTGGGTCAGATCGAGGTCGGATCATATTCCCACCACAAACGAATCACTGCAGAGTTCATTTGGAACCGGACTGCGTCCACCTCCTCTCAAGGGTCTTGGTGTCATTGTTTTGGTCCGCATTCGAGTGCGATTACTGTGCTCACGCCTGCCTAAACCGATCGCACCAAGGAGGAAATTGAATCGAGTCTGATCTAACTGGACCAAAAAGTGCAAGCATGAAAACGCCCTAAGATAAGAATCTTTGTGTCTGCAAATAGAGTGTCAAAACATCAGGCAGCAGTACACCATATACAATATGCAGGGACAAGGACAATAAATATAGAAACGCACATGGATAAACAAAATCTAAAGGTCAAAGTATCTTTTATTGACAGCTTCTAATATAATAATGTGTTGGAGTCATACACAGAGATGAAATATCATTCTCGTTGATTGTAGTGCAATTGAAAACAGTGAAAAGGTAATACGTAGAATATAAATGCTAGGACATACAGTATAAACATAATATTGACATGACATTGTATGACATGACATTAAGACAGAAAGAAAGACACATTTAAGCACCTGACTAGTGGGAAAGATTATGCAAATTGTTACAGAAATTTGGCAACGACACAGAGTATGTAATAAATAAATAGATTTAGATTCAGGGTAGTGAGTCCAGGTTGTCACGATACCAGATGTTCATTACATGATTATCGTGGCCAAAAGATTTCAGGATAACGACACTGTGATACCTATGGGACAAAATAAGCATAATAACGCTGCCAGTCAAAGTTACATTGAAATTTGTATATTAAGTGTTTAGTCTCATTTTTGGCAAATGAATGACGCTCAAAATATAAATGTGGTGATGCAGAGAGTCTATAACCATACCTGTTTAAAAGCATACAAAATGCTTAGAGGAGTAATTTAAACTGCAGGGATGAAAACCATCGGAAAGCGCATGCAGAGCTCAGAGCAGAGCTTTAAATATATGCTATATAATCTTGAAAAGGAACTGTCATTAAAATTGCAATGCTTGCTAAGTTTTCTTTTGTTACAAAGTAAAAATGTTTTAGTGAAACTTAAACCCCCCCCCCCCACCCCCCCCCCGCACCGCCAAAGTTCTCCAAGAGAACAAAAACACCGACACACTTCAGCAAAAAAATAGAG
>JAAGVU020000035.1:8746666-8767779 GCA_011763525.2 Mormyrus iriodes
AGATCAAGCTGTTTCTGATGAGTTTGCACGCAGTTTGGATGAGGAACTTGCAGACTTGGGTGCGACTGCCGACTCCAATGTAATGTCAGAGACCTTCCGTGATAAGACCCTCAAGGTTGCTGAGGGTTGTGTTGGTGTTACCGGTGCTCCCAGAAGGAGGTGTTTCATCTCACAGGGCACCCTGGATATTATTGAGAGGAGTCGCAGCGCACGACTTAGTGGCAACTCCAGTCTGTACCAGGAACTGAGGAGGATGGCTGTGAGAGCTCTCAGTGCAGATAAGGAGGCATTTGTTAGACGAATCTGTGAGCAGGTGACACACCATCTGTGGTCCAGTGACCCACGTCCTGCTTATAGAGGAATCGAAGCATTACGTACATCTGAGTCTGTTCCTCGGAGACTTGCAATCAGGGCAGGTGATGGAACAGTTCTTATGGATGACACTGCAGTTGTGACCCGCTGGGTCGGCTACTTTGAGCAGTTGTTTAAAGCTGATCCTCCGGCTAGGATGCTGGACATCTCTGGCTCCACGGTTCTTGAGGCTGATCCCCCAATCAGCTGTGAACCACCCAATCTCACTGATATTGCATGGGTGGTGAATCAGCTGGAGGTAGGGAAGGCTGCAGGGATCTGTGGTATCCGGGGTGAACTTCTCCAGGCTGGTGATAAGGCTTTCCTGCTGGCATTGCAGACAATCTTTGCTTCCATTTAGGAGACAGGCGTCATTCCAACTGACTGGAAAACGGGACTTGTTGTCCCTATCTGGAAAGGGAAGGGTGACCGTCTGGATTGTGGCAATTACAGGGGGATAACACTGCTCTCAGTGCCAGGTAAGGTCCTTGCAAGGGTCATCCTTAACAGGATCCATGACTACTTGCTCATCTCCCAGTGACCGGAGCAGTCTGGTTTTATACCTAAGAAGTCTACCATTGACCGCATCTTGGCATTGAGGTTCTCATCGAGCGCAAGCGTGAATATTGGCAGAGGTTCTTTGCAACCTTTGTGGATATTCATAAAGCGTTTGACTCAGTTGATCAAGTTGCCCTGTGGAACATCCTGAGACTTCGCAGGATCCCCCCGAAGCTGCTGGACATCATGGTCGGCCTGTACACTGGTACTGTGAGTGCTGCGCAGAGTGGAGGAAGAACCTCTGCGTTTTTCCCAGTTGATTCTTGGGTTCACCAGGGGTGCGTTCTTGCTCCTACTCTGTTCAATGCTTACATGGACTGGGTGTTGGGCAGGGCCGTTGGGTCCAGCAGTTGTGGGGCATCTGTTGGTGAAGAAAGATTCACTGATCTTGACCTTGCTGATGATGCTGTGATCTTCGCTGAGTCAACGGAGGCTCTGATTGGGGCTCTTGAGAGACTGAGTGAGGAGTCTGAGTGTCTGGGATTGCAAGTGTCCTGGATAAAAACCAAGATCCAGGCCTTTAATGGCTTTTTAGGCACAGCCATCAGTAGTGTGTCTGTCTGCGGGGAGAGTGTCGACCTCATCGAGAGGTTCACTTACCTCGGCAACGATATTCATGTCTCTGGTGACTCTTCCCATGAAGTCAGCAGATGGAATGGGAAAGCATGGGGGGTCATAAGGTCGCTGGAAGGGGGTGTGTGGTGCTCCTGATATCTTTGTAAGAGGACGAAGGTCCAAGTCTTTAGAGTCCTGGTGCTCCCTGTCTTGCTATATGGCTGTGAGACATGGACGCTATCCAGTGAGCTGAGACAAAGGCTGGACTCCTTTGGTACTGTGTCTCTTCAGAGAATCCTTGTGTACCGCTGGTTTGACTTTGTGTCGAACAAGCGGTTGCTAGGGGAGTCCCGAATGAGGCACATTACCTGCATTGTGAGGGAGCATCAGTTACGGCACTACGGCCATGTGGTGCGTTTCCCTGAGGGTGATCCAGCTCGCAGGATCCTCATTGCTGAGGACCTGAGCGGCTGGACCAGGTCAAGGGGAGGCCCACGTAACACTTGGCTGCAGCAGATGGATGGCTATCTCTGGAGGGTGTGACAGGACCGTGTGTCCTTCTGGGGGGTTGCCAGCTGGGATCCTGAGGCGTTTTATCATGTAGTGGGTGTGGCAACGCACATGACCTAAGCTAAATTGTGTCCTATACAGAAAATAACAAAATTAAAAAAACAGGGAGATATGGAAACAGTTTCTTTGAGGGGGTGGTTTTGTCAGTTTGGTACAGGGGTGCTGGCCTTTCAGCATATTGGCTGTCTGTGGCTTAGGGGGTGCATGTTGCTCTTCAGAGATCTGCCTCCTGTGGTCAAAACTGAACATGGCAGGAAGTCCCAAGTGTCAGGGGTCACATGGGCCAGCTACACCATGGTGGTGACATCGTAGGCTACCAGAACTCTTGCATGCTACACCCCTCCCCCACACAAGGGCAGTCTGAATAAGCATAACCTAAGTGCTGTGCTGGGAGAACAATAGTCCGGATATCTTCTCTCATAGTTTAGTCATTCTGCAGTTTTTTTTCAGCTTTGTTCAGGCCTACACACCCTAAGCCTTTAATTCCCTTCCCTCTTCAGAGGGGCTGGTTCAGTCAGAGAGATGAAACAAATGTACTTTCCAAATTATGTAAACTAAAAGGTAAAAAAAACAGCAATGGAGACTTTCGACAAAATCTGTCTGTTGGAATTTGAGGGACCCTGATGTTTTCAGCGTACAGGAATGTCAAATGCCGATCTTTTCTTGTTCGTTTCAGTGAATTATTAGATGTGTCACTGTTTCATAAATAAAGCCCCTATTCTACATGTCATTACGGTACGACGAGAGAAAACAGGACGCCACTCATGAGGAGACATTTGGAATGCTGGATGTGTTTGCTTGTATAATGGGTGACATCTGTTCTGAGCAGCAGAAACAAGGAAATCCTTGCATGTGCGAATGCATGATGAGGCATAAGGGAAACCACTGCCCAAGTCCATGTCTGCACTTCACATGCCGTAAATGTATATATCTGTGTTCTAGGGCAAAAAGTCAACGTGGAATCCAAAATGGATTTCATTGTTTATTCATACAGAGATAATGAGGAAGTCATATCTCTGTTTTACTGTGTAATCATGCATGACAGCCCTATGACAGCTTTTGGGTTCCCCAAGGCAATGTCCTAAGACCTACTGGCATTTAAATTGAATTAAACATTTGAAGATTTCATTGTGAAAACTGTGTACCCAGCAAAGGCCAGAAGAAGGGCTTCTGGATGCTTAGCACAGGGTGTACTTCAACAAAAATGAGAGCAGTACAATTGTTTTCAATTTCTTTCAATGAATTTAAATAGGAACCCCAGAAGTCATGATATGATAGGAACTAAAATACCCACAGTTTTTTTCCATGTAACATGTGTGGGAGGTAACTGATTATCTGTTGGAGCTTATATAGCTCTACTGTGTCTTGAAAATGTCATGTTTCAGTGTGGGGATACATTTCTGATACATGCTTTCTAAGATAAGGAGCAGAAGCTTGGAAATTCAACTGTACTCTCAACGGTTTTCTTCTTCTTATCATGTGTGGTGAATAGCTTATCTGTACTAGGCAATTCTACAGTGTCGGTGTGTCTTCATTCTACTCTGCTGTATAAGACAGGTTGAGCTCATAACTGTAATTTGGTAACATGAGCTGGGTGGTACGGTGGTCTAGTGGTTAGCTGTGTTGCTACACACACTCCTCTGGGGCTAGGGTTCCGGACTCCATCCTGGCTCCCTGTGTAGAGTTTGCATGTTCTCCCCATGTCCGCAGTGGGTTTCCTTTGGGTACTGTAGTTACTCCACCCAGTCCAAAAACATGTTGAGGTGAGTTAGAGTTAATAAATTGCCCATTGGAGTGTGAGACTGTCCTGTGATGGCTTGGCACTTTGGTTGATCCCTGCCTTGCACCCATAGTCTCTAGGATAGGCTCTGGACCCCCTGTGACCCTAAATAAGGCAAGTGGGTACAGAAAGTGGATGGATGGAGCTGCCGGAAATAACCAGGTGAGGGGAAAATGAACTACTGGGCTGACATCAGTTTTATTTATAACATTGAGAAGAACTGAGCTGTTGAAGCCATTTTTAGCACAAGTTGTACTCAGGAGAGTATAGCAAGTGTGGTTATCTGCCTGTAGCCGCCCTGCGTGTGGAGAACAAGTCTTTGAGAGGTCCAGCCACAGTGAGCATCTCTCAGAGCTCTCAGAACAGAGCTCACACTTCCTCTTGGAGACTGGTAACCAGGTCACGGGTCAGCCTCCAGTGACGTTCCCACACCTCCTAGGCATGGGATTTGGTGTGTCAGAACTTCCTTTCTGTCTGGGTCTGGGAAAATTTCCCCAATTTCCCCCGTCATTACAAAAGGCTGGGGCCCATCTGTCTGATGTGTTTTTTACTTCAGCTACAGCCGATCCCGTCGGCAATGAATTCTCATAGCTCGCTTTCTATTCATATCCTTATTAAATGTGAAATTCAGTGGCAAAATGTATAGTGAAAGCTCCTGTATTCACCATCCAAATTACCTGCACGCTCAAGTAACTGGCGCAATTGTAAATGTCAGTATAAAAATGAAAAATTTATAATAATATGCTAAGTAAAATAAGTCTGTTAAAAATGTACACTAAAATTAACAATAACAAAGAAAGTCATTGCACAGTATCTCAGTCAGTTCAGGCAGTTCCTGCGCATGCCTAAGGAGCAGTACGCTTTAGTGGTCTTTCCACTTGTTCTACTGTTGTTTATCATGCAATCTCTTGTGCTCAATAAAATATCCAACTTCAAACAACAGTACAATCAAAATTAGTGTATGTATAAGTGCAAGAATTGTGTTATTATTCAGTGTTTTTCAAGAGTAACATGCAACTACAGTAATCCCTCGCTATATCGCGCTTCGACTTCACTCTATTGCGGATTTTATATGCAAGCATATCTAAATATATATCGTGGATTTTTCGCTGGTTCGCGGATTTCTGCGCACAATAGGTCTTTTTCTTTCTGATACATGCTTCCTCGGTTGGTTTGCCCTGTTGATTTCATACACGGGACGCTATTGGCGGATGGCTGAGAAGCTACCCAATCAGAGCATGTGTTTAAGTATCCTGGGTACTGATTGGCTCAGCGAAGGAGCGCAGCATTAGATTCTGCTTTACGTTAGCCAACATCTCGTCTCACTCGTTCAGCATTACTGTATATTATAGTAAATATAAAACTATTTTTGTTAAAATATGCATTATTACAATGTGTTTACAACTGTATTACGTATTAAATAAGACTCCTCAGTGATGTACAATACGTATCTTTGTGCGTAGTATATAAACAGAGTGTTTACATACATAATTTCAACGAATCTTACCTAATATCTAAGAGAATATACAGGGTGTATGAAGGCTTAAAATATACAAAAATAACCATGTAAACATATGGTTTTTACTTCGTGGATTTTCACCTTTCGAGGAGGGATCACTGTATCAGGAAAATTTACCTATCTGGCAGTGCCTTGGTTCCAACACTGCCAGGCACGAGAACTGTTACTTTATATTGTACACAATGTAACTTGTGCTATGTTAGTTTGACTTCTAAGGGCCTGTTTCTTCGGCTGTGAACAGCAGTGTGCTATCTAGACCTATCAATAATAAAACATCCAATGAAGTGATCTCCACACATAGCTGAATAAATGTATTTTAATTACCTTCACGAGGTTCCAAATGACTGTAGTCCATCAGATGTAGCTATTTTTAGCTGGTGTTACTTAGCTGAGTTCTGTAAGAATATTTTAACTGACACCTTACGGTGATGAATATTATAACTAATTATGAAAGTGCGAAGAAGGCCATGTTTTTCAGAACTTTACATGTTAATGTAATAGGTGTGAGGTATCTAATGATTCATATCTACAAACGGTTTGGAATGTCATTTTCATACCCTTTTCTCTGTTCATTTGCACCTGTGGTATAGTTTATGTTCTACAAGGTAGCGAAGCCGAGGAGAACGAAGCCTGACCGAACAGCGAACAATTCTGGCTTTTAAGATGAAGCCAATAATCTGTTTTTGTCAGGTGCAAACTCTGTCGCACCGAATTAGAAACTGACTATTCAAAAGAACAATATATAAATTTTAAAAAATACTTATTTTTTAATTATAAAGATCAATATCTGCTTTTAATCAGAGGGGAATCATTATAAATACAAATCATATCTAATTAGATGTTGGGGGCGTTGTTTGTTTTAGATGGCTTGGTGTGAAACAGTACAAAGATGTGTAATTATATACAGTATCCATGTGACTCAAATTAAGGCCTACATATAAATGCATGGTGAAGGATGGACGGCCCCCATTGTGGCTCACAAAAGCGGAACTTTATTAAACTCAAAAGAACCCAAGAAACCAAAGGGACCACAAAGGGTCAAAAACAAAGCAGATAAATGACACAACTAAGGCAGGGAGCAAAACAGGAACAACCATAGCGGAATAACAGTGAGCAAGGGCCAACAGCAGCTACAAACACACAATGACCAACTAAGAAATAGAACGAGGGCAGGAACGTAAATACACAGATAATGAGGGCCACATGAGGGACAGGTACAGGTCAAAACAAACCAGGATAACAAGACTTACACAACTGGGGCACAAGCAGGAATAAGACAAAGCTACAGAACAAAGGACCATGCCAAAATATACCAACAGGAATAAGACAAAAACCAAAAATAAGAAAAGTAAAACACAAACATGGCCAGCCTCAGACCCACAACTAAACAGGTGTCTAGATAACAGCCAACCACTTAACCCATTGAGCTATGTAGGAAAATAGGGAAACACTAGGAGCTAAGGACACGGCACGGCCAGTGACACCTGTTGGCCAAAGAGGGAGCAGACATACTAATGGGGCAGGACAGGGACCGATTCTGACGATACTGAGCATTAAAAGACACATATCGAGGTTTTCTTTGGGGTAGTTTCCTATCTCTGTGATGTGGTATATTATCCTATAGTAATTTAAGGTAAGTACCCTAGAGTCAGTCACCTGGTCATGATTGATTGAGATTTGAATGGTTGACTGAGTTTGTGGAGACCAATTTGCAATTAAGGCAACTGAGTATAGTCTGGTAATCAGCTTTAAGATGTCTTGTGTGTCTTCTTGCTGACATTATGCTTCGGTGAGAATCCTCTCAGAAAAACACTGGAAGTTAGAGATGCCACACTTGACCCAGCAGCAGCACCTTTGGGCAAAAGGGACATGTTGTCCCCTTCCTGCAGCGGGACCAGGACAAGACTGTATTGTGGACCACAATGCAACATACAAATAGCAACAGAATGTCCAAACAATGCCTTGGGTGCCACATTCACTGGATCTGGGTCCTATTGAACACCTATGAGATGTTCTAGGCCGACACATAGCCTCCAGGGTACCATGTCCCACTAATAGACAGATGTTTGTATAGGCACTGCAGGAAGAGTGGGACAGGATACCCACAGGCTGTCACAGGCAACCTTATGCGGAGTATGAGATCAAGATGCACTGCTAGCATAGCTGTGCATGGAGCTCATATCAGATACTGAGGACAGTAGTGATGCCTGTATTACTACTTCTTGTTGTCTTTGTTGTCAATTAATAAACTGTTACAATCTGTTTTTTTTTGTTTTTCGTGTGTTTGAAAAATGTTTTTTCATTTTTAGCTTGATATGTTCTGCAAAAGATTTGATGAATTTCTTTTGATGCATAGTATATATACACAAGGAGAAGTCTTCTGCCAAGTCAAGTCAAGAGCGCTTTATTGTTGTAACATCCATATACAGGTATAAGGCGGCATGAAATATCATCCCCCAAGGACCACAGTGTAACATGCAAATAGCAAGTGATGGGGGAGGGTTTTCACAGTACTTAAAGTGCAAAATACAGGACAGTGTGAAACAGTGGGAGTGGCATAATGGGGTGCAATAAATATCGGGAATGTCTCCTTCAGTGTGTTTATGGTACGTAGGAACCACAGGAGGCAGATTTATCTGTGGGACTTGCAATCCGTGTGCCCTGGTGCACCGCTTAATGACGAACAAGTGCATTGTTACGGTGGTGATACCTCAGCTGGCTTTTCAACAGGACCAATTAGCACTAAGGTTCCCGACCCCTAGAAAGCCCCCCTCCCCATTCCCACCAGCACCCCATTCCACCCAGCACCACTGCTTTCCACCCACTCACCGTTGATGAATTGCACTTCAGCACCGGCTCACAAGCAACTGTTTTGAATTAGGCCTCTTTATATCTGTGGGGCTGTGAAATCCGGCCCATTTCAGCTGACTCATCTACCTCGTGTCCAGCCGCACATTAGCACATTAATAAAGCGAGGTCCTCTGTACCTTCAGCCTGAACAACGCTGATACGTTGCACCAGAGCTCCCAGACAGGTGGCTAAGCTAGTTAACTATTGATGGGAAGACAGCTTATGCATTTGAGCTTTGATTAATGTTGTCTTTATTTCAGTGTCTCAGGGGGATCACATACCAGTTGTTATTATTTTATGTGATGCTGTGCTTGCTGAGTAGGTTAAACTTGCATTGTTTTGTTTTCGTCCCACTGGTACTAAGCAGGAACAAGGGTCAGGAAAATTAAATGTTGTTTCACCATTTCTCAGGATTTTTTTTTATACTTCCAGCTGAAGTTTAAAGTCAGATCTTATACCTGTTTGAAAATCTGCAGCTTCATTGTGAAACCGTTGAACTCTGTGTTTGACACATTTGGTTCCAAAACTGTATTCTACACAAACCCCTTTCCCTGGTTTTGTTAAATGTCACACTATCAGTTTTTTCCAGGTATCCTCTTGTCAATGTATTCCTGCCCCCTGCTATGAAAAGGAGCCTGGTCTTCATGGGGGTAAAGGTTATGAGAACCAGTCCTGCTGAGGACTCCTTCACTGCTAGATTATGCTACTACTGGGCTTATCTTTATCATGGACCCCCAGGAATTCATTATCACGGGGGAGATGGCATGGCAGCCAGTCAAGGAAAAGAGCAAGGAAATACAAGTCTTCTTTCTTCTTGACACTGGTTTTTAGCCTAAAAACTTCAGATATCTCCTTAGCATAGGAGCTGTGCAGATTATTTGGCACAAGAGTATGCTGTGAGATAACATAAAGCAAAAGGGAAGCTGGACAACAGTCCAAAGCTCAAAGCTAAAGCTATACTGAAAGATTGATATCTTTGAGCTACATGTCGAGTGGTTTGAAAACTGACTCTTAGACATGAGTAGATACTTATCTTGTCAGAGGCTAACACCCACCAACTACTCAACGCCTGTTTCTCCTTTCAGTGGCTATTGGTAAGTTGCAAGAAAGAAATACAAGGCTGTGAGGGCGATAAATGTGCATAAGCACACTTCTGATTTGAGTAACAGTGGTGAGGTCAAAGGGCAGGAGCAGGAAATGTACTTGAAGAAGTCATGCAGGTCATTGTGTCTTGGTTACGCCTTGATCTTTCAATTTCCATTTTTTGTTGTTGTTGTGAAACATAGCAACCAAGGTTGTACCAGAAAATACACAAATTGTGAAAATGTAACTGCTTGACTTTCCTTTTTTTGGTACAGGTTTTTTTTTAACACTGTGACATTTTTTGGGGATGATTTTTAGACCTTATTTTGCCATTGGGTGGATTCTAATACGCACAAACATTTGGGAACAAGTTAGTTGGCTTTAAATGCCACGGTTATACTAAAAAAGAGTACACCACTTTCATTGGCATGGCAATGTTATTCTAGCACTGTTTGATTGCAAGTCAAATTAGTGTGAAATACTGCTGAAAATCTCAGACCAGATGCTCTCAATGCATGCGCCATGACTGCTTTTAAGATTATTTACAGCATAAACAGCAGCCTCTGGTTTTGTGTCCTTAAATCTTTGTGAGTCGCTTCTTCACAGCTAGTAAAGAACTCCTTTTCACGCCAGTAATGGTCAGAGATCAGCACGTGATGTTTATGTGGCTGTTTACCTCAAGGGAATCCAGCTGTCCCTCATCACAGGTCAGTCCGCTGACCCCCGCAAAAACACTGGGGCGCCCAAAGAGGGCTATTCCCAAGCACAGGCAGGAACCAGGCCTAGTTGGAGGCACTCCACATGATTAGATCCTGTGTAGATTGTTACGTACACAGAAGGCCGCGATAAGGACCTGGATTAGCAGCTTTTCTCCACTGACTTCAGGGATGGAGGATGTTCATTGCATGTTAGATGTGACATTAGAGAAAGAATTTAGCTATGGGGGATGTTTTTATTAGGTCAGGCTGTCTCACTGCCCTCTTCCGCCCCCGCCCCCCTATCTGATGAGTAACATCAGGCTTTTGTCCGGCCAGCAGATGACCAGGATGGGAGTTAATGTGTGACTCGGGGGATGGGGGTTGACGGCCTCCAGCTGTTGGTGTGCAGGCTGTACACGGGCCTTCAGATGGGGGGGGTGGCATATGCGGCTCTCCTCCATGTTTATTCTCCTCCTCCCATCTCAGCTGGCATTGGGCAAGTGGGGGTCCTTATGTTAATATCACCTCAGCTAGCAGTCAACAGACAGATGTGGGAAGTAGCTACTGAAAAATCTACAAGCGCAACGTACAGGCTGTCAGCCATGCCCTTGATGAATCAGTGCCCCTGTTTGTTTCGCTGGAATGATCTGGAATTAAGAGGCCCCACAGATATTAAATTTTTTGTTTATTTATCTAAACTGATGAGTATTTCTCAAGAAAGCAGGGTCAGCCAGTCCCTGGTATACTTGGGGGTTAAGGGCCTTGCTCAAGGACAGCATGGTGACACTCTGTTGGCTCTGAGATTTGAACCGGTGAACTTCTGAGCACAGGCACCACGTCCTAATCCTAACATCCTGTACATGTGTACTGAATTCACTGCATTGCAAAACAGGGTACTCATTGCAAAATAGGGTCTGGAACTGGCTCTGCGGCATAAATGCCGTGTGGATGTGAATGTCGCTGAAACTAAGTGAGGCCACAGCTAAGAAAGAGAGCCGTGCTGTTGCTGGTGTCAGGGCCGCCTGGCAGCATATTGGTCCTTTATTCACGCTTAGAAACACTGCTCCCTCTGTCCTCTGTCACCCGCTATGGGCGGGGCTTCTTATGCTAGACCGGCATTCCCCATCCAGGCTGTAGCATCAGGAGGAAGTGGTGACTGACCTTACCAAGGCACTGGCTGACCTTACTTGCAACAGCGCTAAAACATACCTTTAACAATAAAACAAAAAAATGCGCAGTTAGACATCATAATTGGTCCTTTTGTGAATGAAGGAGATGAC
Organism: Mormyrus iriodes; assembly: GCA_011763525.2. NCBI lineage: Eukaryota > Metazoa > Chordata > Actinopteri > Osteoglossiformes > Mormyridae > Mormyrus > Mormyrus iriodes. The sequence goes on from JAAGVU020000035.1 coordinate 8,757,911, forward strand.
ATACAATCTCCAGTCCACCCATAAGGTGACATAGGCAGCCGCCTAGGGCGCCAAATTAGCAAGCAGATTTCATTTTGTTTCAGACGGGGGCACCAGCAGGGAAGCTTGCCTAGGGCGCCACATGGGCTCAGACTGGCACTGCGACATACAGATGTAGTTGCGCATGTTGGCAGTCTATTACTGGGAGATTGGTAGGATGCCTGTCATCTAGGATACTGATTAGTGACTTTAATGGGGTCGGTTTAATTCTTATGTGAAGCCATACTGCAGTGCACTAGCAAGTTACTTAACCTGCATAAATCATTGCAGAACGAAATCTAGGTCAATTTACATTACATTAATTAATTCTACTGAGTTTAAAATGTGCTTTAAAGATGTAATAATGATGCATAACCTAAAAATACAGTATTTGTAAGCCTTTTTAAACGCAATAGTTGTTACATTTACACTATCCAAATGAACTGAATTATGGGCTTGGTTCTGTCTGGGGAGTGGAGCCATGCTTTATGTATTGTAGCTCCACAAGTACAGCATTATGTTAACAATACAAAGGCTATGGGTTCAGGTCCCAACGAGCATACATTATTTGTGCTTTGGGTGATGGTGGTGATTTTGATACTGCACTGCACTGTATTTATATGATGACCTGAAGTGTCAAGGTTCCTCTATTGGACAGCCAGCAGTGTTTCCGTTCTTAGTGTCAATGAGGATGTGAGCAAGGCGTGGATGTCCGAAGAGAGTCATGGTGAGATTGAAAGTCTGACAGCGCAAGAAAAATGAAGGCACTGCCAGAGCAGAAGGATGTGGTTAGAGAGGAGAGGCTAACCAACGCTCTTAGCATTCTGCTTCCTTGTGGAACTCAGAAGTCAAGGAGCATCTTGCGGGTAACTCGTAAGGTGACCTTCCTGTGGTGTGGCAGAAACGTCATGAGGAATTATAGAAAAAGGTGAAAACCGGGCGTGATTACGAGGGGAGCGATTGCATCATGTTGTTTATGTCCTTGTGTGTGTGTCAAACCAGGAAGTGATTGAGGATCTGGGCCTTCGGAGTGCCCACCCCCCCACCGTGTGTGGCGGGCGTGACCGTGACCCGGCATCCTTTGGTGGGGTCATGTTGTTAGGCTATCTCTCTGAGATGGGCCGGGAATGCTGGAAATGGCAGGATCCAACCCAAGGACGGGGCTGGAGTTAGCGAGGAACAGGGGGGCAAAGGGGTCACCATCTGTTAACTTTTACTGACTCGTTTAGGGGAATGTGTGCCCCTGATGAAACACACCATAACATGCTCTTACCATAAATGTGTCCTCATGCATCTTTGTATCACCAGTGCCAGCTGGATTTGGTGCAGAACATGAAAATAGTTTAAACAGTTTCATTTTCGGTAGTGGCAGGGATGATATAATGTGCTATACAAATAAAATTCAATGAAACTGAAACTGTATTTCCGACATACTTTAAAATTCTTAACCTCTGATGAAGACCATCTAAATCTTTATTTGAGTGTTTTATACACCTAAATTAACATAAAGCCACAATTTTAAACCATTTTGTTGATATGATTCTCAGGATGTTCTTTGAAACGGTTGCTGGTATCATCAGTCACATGTTTCACGTTTCCTATTACAACACTTTTATATGTCAATTTGTAGGTTAACTAAAGTACAGAATTTGACAACAATATGAATCTTTGTCATGTTTGCTTTTTAGAGTCAATGGAGGAAAATTTACTTAATGTATAATGTAAATGCACATCAACCGTCTCTCAAGGTAATAGAAGGTGGAAAGCAGTGGAAACAGGAGTCACCATACGTTAAAGATTAATAGATAAATGCTGGTACTAGAACCAAGGCCAGTGATGTAAGATGTTTGCTGTGTTCATGGGCACTTTTGCCCTGTAATAATGGTGCTGTTATTTATGGAGCTGAGAGTGTGCTGTTTACAAATGGCTTTGAATTGACTTTATTGGCTTCTAGCCTACTGGTGCCATTGACTTCAGCTTGTAGCTAGTCTGATAGGATCTTGGTAGGGCAGACAAGGGTCTCTTAAAAGCTGGTTCTCACTGGGGTTTCTCAAAGTTAAGGTTTCTTCCCCTGTGCATTGCAGTGCCAGGCCAGTGATCGTGTTCAAAATAGTACTACAACTTCCTCCTGCGGTTTTGTATCTAACGGTTCTCAAACAAGTTTGTGCCCCATATTGTTTCTTTCCATCGTCTAGAAACATTGCAAAAAAGGGGAAATTCTCTCTAGACAAAAAAAAACTAAATTCTCACTTTTTATTTTGGACAAACAAGGAACCTTACACTGGAGGTGTTACAACTGAGCATTAAAGATTGACTTGGTCAAAATGTCCCATAACTGAAATTATAATGTACTTGTGAATTACCCAATATTTACATATTTTGAATAAAATCAAACAAAAGAAATGGCCTGTTTGAAGTGTCATCTTTAAATTCTGTACATATGTTTAAGCATAGCATGTTCTGAGAATATAAAGCTAATAGTCTCTGCAAAGTTCACATATTCTCAGACTCTTGACATCTAAGCCCTTTTCTGGATGTACTGAGGTGTGCTGATATTTTTTGTGTAGCACAATACTCCCGAGTATGTCTACAGACTGCCTGCTGTTCACATCCTGATCCGGTTAACCCAGTAACCCTTGTAACTGAAAGAAGAGGGCATTCCAAAGTGTGACGCCCCTTATTGTATCCCAGCAAACTTTCCTCGGGGATACCGATGCTGCCTCTCCTTTCCTGAGGAACATGGGCCAATAACCAAAGCAGCGGGCAGTGGTGAGCGCATGGAGAACTTGATCGAGAGGCTCCTGGCTTTGCACTGCTTGGATGTCAAGGTCGGTGTTCGCCTGTAGAGGATCAGGGGTCACTGGCTCCCACATCCTCCAGATCAATGTCTCCCTATCCAGTCCTCGGGGACCCACAGTCGATCTATGTTTTTGCTCCCTCCAAACTCCCTGCCAAACGGTCCACATTTTTGCTCCATCCCAGCGCCCGGAGGGAGGGAGCAAAAACGTTGACTGTCTGTGGGTCCCCGAGTATTGGGTCGGGAAAACACTGATCCAGATCAAAACGTGAACTCAGGTGCTGAAGCTTTTTTTCCTGAGAGAAGCACAGCTGGATACATTAGCCCCACTGTGGAATGCAGTGGTATTCCTGGCTGCCATCATTCAGAGGGCCACTCATTAGAGGCTATACCTTACTTATAAGGGGCTTTTATCCATGTGACCTTGTTTTACATTGTAGCAGACTTGTGAGCTATTTGAATGAAAGAGTCAGATAAGACATGCATAACGAGTATACTATTCAAATGCTTTCTTCTTCTGAAGCAATTTTAATTTTTTTTTTTTATCAGCCTGCACCTCCCACAAACAAAATCCACCCAATCATTTGGTAACAAATTCAGACCCTTAACCAATACAATGACTTCCAACTCATTAAAGGTCCAGTCTCTCCGCTCACTTCAAGCAACAGTAGCCTCTATACCGTTTCCGGGCTTTGCTAAGGAGCTTCCAATTTATTCAAACAGGATGCCCCCCACCACCCCACCATAATTAAACAGGAAGCCTCCTGTGTCTGCTGTAGCATTTGCAGTAGCCCTGCATCTACCTCACATCCCCACAATTTTTGGCTTCTGGATGGAACAGCTGTTTGGAGAAGTTCATTTTGCTGTTTGTTGGGGTTGGGACCATGATGCCAACTGTGCCAGTTTCTCTAACATCTGCCAGTCTGACGTGAGATTAGCGCACAGCACTCACCTCGGGGAGACCACAGAACAGTGATATGAAATGTAGGCGTACGCACCAGCAGTTAGCATCCACATCCCATGAGATTTCAGTGTCTCCTGGGTAACAATGCAGTGAACCTTGTCCTCAACCTGCATTTCATCTTTCTTCGCTCCTTAAAGGAAATGAATAGGAACCAAAAAAACAAATTCAAACAAAACAGACGGAGACGTCTGCCTTGCCCTGATGTACTGGGTTTCCGCATAATTGTTTCTCCTCACGCTACTCTGGAACAAAAGGTTTCCTCTCGTTGTTAGCAAGACGGCGTGGAACTCGCACAGAAGCCTTGGCCAAAGATAAGCCAGACATGCATGAGATCTTTATCTCGACTGTTTACTTATTCATTGGACACTGAAATACTTTGCAACTCTTTGCTTTAAAGCTCTTACAGTATGTTAGGCCGGATGTACAGTATGTGAAGAAGTCTGGGTGATGTATTTTGCTCCAGGGTCCTGGAGTAACACAGCACCAGCTTTTAGAAGCTGTAGTAAGTTTGGTTTTTGTAATCACTCCTCTCCCCTGCTGTCAGGGTTTATTTTCGCATCTCAATATGTTCTTCAGCAAAGCTGGTACTTGACTAAACGTATAGGTCCTCATAAAAGATCCCCGCTGTGTCCAATTCCACGAATCGCCCCCCCCCCGCACTCATAGATCCACATCAATTTGTTTTACATCTGCTAGTTACCGTTACCTGTGATAAGACACAGTGAAACACATAGATAATTTATTCTGTCCCTTTGTGGATGATTAGTTGGTGTACGATTTGCTTTGGTGGGGGTGGCAAACAGATCAATGTGACACGGGGGATGTGGGGGTGGAGATAGCACTTTATTAAGATTTTACGAGTTTAGCAAACTGGTGTAGAGAACCTATTACACTCAGCTTTAGTGGGGGGTGTAGGGTAAACAGTACAGGTGCTGGGTTTAGAAAACATGACATATGGGCTGGGTATGTGGTCAGGTCTAGGAGAGAAAACAGGAGGCTGTTTTGTGGCATTAATAGCCGAGGACAGGTGAATCAAAGGGCTCATTGCTTGACCTTTCTGTACCTGGGAACATACAGCCCCTGACCCCATCTTACTGTCAGGTTCCACGATGAGCAGCAAAGCTGCAGATCGACACACTTGAAAGCCTTTCCTCAAATGATAACATCAGCGGTTGCTGAAAGCTGAATGCATTGCCACCAACATAGTCTGAGACTGATCCTAAGAGTAGACTGGAGCATGACGCCAACAGAATGGATAGCTGCTGTAGAAAATATGTTAGCATAACGCACAAGGGTGACGGGGCGTTTGTCTAGATTATCAATCTGTTCTCTAGCCTCTGAAGACTGTGTCAGAGCTGTTCTTGCTACTTTCATACATGTGTTCATATGCATGAACTTAATAAAGACCCCAAAGTAGATCTGTTGACATGCATAATTAATATCAAAGATAATACCACACGTAGAGGCGGGAGTTGGTGCTTCTGCATCTCAGAGTCAAGGTGAGTTCAAGGGAAAAGGTGCTAGAAGAATATAAATGAGACTCCAGTTTTCTCGTAGAAGAAGGTATGTACTTTGGTCTTGCGTTGGTTTTTGTGGTAAAGGTGAGCCATTTTGGAATTTTCAGAACAAAAGAAGCATAGCAAATCTTTAAAAATATATTAGCATAATAACAGTTTAAATGACATTTCAGTGTTTTCAATATATTTTTCAATTGGTAAACATTACTTCCTCCGAATGCTAGTTCCTGGTAATAAACAACTTTGAGCCTAGTATTTTTTCAGATTCATTATAACCATGAACACAATCTCCAATCCAATTGCTCTCACGAGTCTGAATAGCATTAGCATGAAAATGTCAAAGTTCAGAGCTCGACCAAGACAAACAATGGTTCCCTTTGAGCAGTGAACAAGGTCAACTGGCAGCATCTCCTTGCCCTCTTTGAAGTAAGCAGATGTTTCTTTTTAATAGCCCCTGGCCGTTTATGGCCACCTCGATCATCTTCTTGAGACGCAACCATCGCTCTGAGATTTTGCACCTTGGTGCAGTCAGCAGATATAATGCTTTATTTTAAATGTGGCTGTGGTAAAATGTGACCTTTTTCGTCAGGAGTTGCTATCGTCTTTAATAATAAATTTCATTTAGTCTTTAATGCTCTGCTGCTTGACTGTTGCTTATGGTAAATTGATAAATAAACATCTAAAAAAATTCGCAATATGCGAATGATACTGATAATCATTCTTCATCACTCATAAACATTAGTTAAATATTTACTAGGGAGGCAATGATTATTCATTGAAATATCTGATTATGACATATTGCAGGCTACATAAAAAGAGTCTTGATAACCATCTACCAATGAGAAGCCTAAGGGACTTTCTAAAAGTGATTTTCTAATGTTAGATATTTTAGATCTCTTAACCCATGTATGATCAACTAGTTCTGATCAACATAACATCTTACTAGCATCATAGTTGAATAAAAGAAACTGATATAATTATTTAATATCCATCCATCCATCCATCCATCCATCCATTTTCTATACTTGCCTGTCCTGTGCAGGGTCATGGGGGTCTGGAGCCTGTCCCAGAAGCAACAGGCACGAGTCAGGAATAACCCAGGTTAGGCAGCCAACCCATTGTAGGACATTATTCAATATCAATACATTAATTTAACTAATTATTCGAGCTGGTTTGTGCTATGATTCTGAAAGTGTCTGTAACATTGGGTTTGGATCTCTTGTTGATTGGGAATTTTTTCTTCATGTGATGATGTCTGATGTCTACAACATTCCTTAGACTGAGAACTTCACGTTACTGATCCATCCTTTGGGATCCATCTACAACCTCATGACACTCTTTCATTTCATCGCGTAAACAATCCTTGGACCCAACTGACTTATTTCCACTGGGACTGGGGTCGACTTAACCCACCTTCTAAGGGTTACAGGACTGGAGAGCTAACTCATCTTTGCTCAGCCCTCATCGGTAATGTGGAGACCAAACTCTCACATGTGGAGTGTTTTTGTCTCTACCTCCTTTCCCCAACACACACACAAACAATCATTTAATTGTTATTATTGCTGCTGACACATATGTTTTGGTAATCTCAGGGGTACAGGAGAGAAATACAGACCATGCAAAGTGAAGACTTTTGCGTGAATCTCAGAGTCCTTGCCTGGTTGAGCCTGCTAAAGTTAACATTTTTCAAAGAACGATGTACTTGTATAATGTTGAATATGTGATGTTATCAGTTCAAAACTAGCTGTCAAAAATGAGCAACTGCCTGTGGATTTTTTAAGCATTTTTCAGAAGCTGTCTTTCAAAAGACATAAATGTTTGTTACAATAAACCTGAGCCAGTGTAAACATGCTGCTGGATAAGTGGGAGATCTTCACTCTGCTGGCGGCCCTTCAGGAAGCTCGGGTGTCAACACAGAGGCACAAAATCAGGCCCCAGCCATCAGAACTATTGCCCTTCTGCTGTACTACTGAATCAATTGAAATAACACTTTGTCTGTGTGCATGCTTGTGGAAAAAACACTGTTCGATATGCATTTTAACCTGATGAAGAGCTAATATAATAATAATCCTGACTTTCGAAAAGAGTCTCCTCCCATTGGGTATTTTGTCTGTTTTATGACACTCATCCCAGTTTAGATAATTGCTAGATAATAGCCGTTGTGATGTCCTGCCTCTGGAGGCACCAAAGGACTCAGAGTGTTTGTATCCTTTGGGAAATGACTCAGTCAAGGGCCACATCAGCTTGGGACTGTCTGGGGTAGTGTGAGGTACTTCTAACAGCAGTATATAATAAGCCCGAGAGTCTGTCAACACAAAGACCAAGTAAATAGCAGTGTGGTGTCCGGATAAAAAACTGGCGTTGAATGTGGAGAAAGCCATCATCACAGACTGCAGAAAGTCCAGTATAGCGTACTCTCCGCTGAGCATCAGTGGCTGCACTGTGGAAGGGGAGAAAGGCACTAAGTTCCTCGGAGTACAGGTATCAGATGACCTCACCTGGACCAAAAGCATCACCTTACAGACCAAGAAGCCACAGCAGTTCATGTACATCCTCAGCCAACTGGGGAGAGTGCGACCCGCCTCATAAATGCTGACAAAATACACATTTGAGCTACAATGTTTTGCTTATTTGCTCAGTGTACTGTCTATATGCACCGCTCTGCACCTCTCTTTACTTGGTTTACTTGTATTACTCGCACAGCATTAATGTTGTCATACATTAGTTTTATTTTTAATCTTTTATCCCTCCCAGTGTTTATTGTCCAGTGGTTTTTGCTCAACTGTACTTGCTGTAGCTGTATGATCCTCTGAAGAATCACAGTTTTGATTCATGTGTATGAAATGACAATAGAGTGACTTCTTTTTGTATATCACACACACACACACACACACACACGCACACACACACACACACAGTGGTGCAGTAGTTAGCAACAGTCACATCTCTGGGACCAGTGTCTGCATCTCCGCCCAGGTTCCACGTGTGTGGAGTTTGCGTGTTCTCCCCATGTCATTCTGGGGTTTCCTCCGGGTACTCCGGTTTCCCCCCACAGTCCAGAAACATGCTGAGGCTAATTGGGGTTGCCAAATTGCCCGTAGGTATGCATGTGTGTATGTGAATGGTGTGTCAGTGTGACCTGTGATGGGTTGGTGCCCCATCCTGGGTTGTTCCCTGCCTTGCACCCACAGGCTCTGGACCCCCCGTGACCCCAAATGGGATAAGCTGGTAGAAAATGGATGGAAGGATGGATATATATATATACACACAAATAATTTGGAACTCCTGGAACATCTGGGGGGGGGGGGGAGCATACACAAGGCCCCAATGGAAATGGGGCTATTTTGCTGAGTCAAAGGCTCAAACCCAAATCCAATTACATATACAAAAGGCTTAACTTGCTAAGCCACACACATATTGGGATCTCAGAGGGTAGTACTGTCGTCTAACGCCTCCCTGGCTGAGGGTCCTCTGTGTGTTTATGTGGGTTTCCACTGGGTTCTCCTGTGTTTATGGTGTGTATATAAATGTCTGTTGTGTGTGATTGTGTGTGTGTGTGTGTGTGTATGAGTGTGTGTGCCCAGCAATGCACAGACATCCCATATTGGGTTAATCTGCCCTCTTGTGCAATGTGCTTCCTCGGATAAGCTCCAGGCTTTCTCTGACCTCGGGTTGGATAAGTGCTGGAAAGATGGATGGATGAATGGATGTATAGACAATTGCTAAAGTATTTCTAAGATGGTGATACAGACAATAGGACTGAAGGTTGACCCTTCAGAAACTTCCAGAAACCACCACTCCCATTACTGTTCTGGTGCCTTGTTCCATTAAATAGAGAAACTGCTTGTGGAAAGGGATGATGATATGAAACCGAAACAGAGAATCCCGTTTGCAGCACCCTTCAGGAAATCAAATGAGAATTTTGAAAACGATAGCTGCATATGTGCCTTTGGAATTCTGTTAATAAAATTCTAGTTCCATAATAAATCGTTCATTTATGCACAAAAAAGTTTCTATATTTAAATTATAAGGGTTGATAGAAGATGACCATGAATGCTCCCAGTGGGTGTTCACTCTAAAAACAGAAGAATACTGATGAGGAAATGATGGAAACACCATATGAAACAGAGCTCTATATGAAACAGATCACAGTTATAAGTTCAGCAACCTTGGCTGAATGTTGCTTTGAAAACTGACATAATGCCAGACCTAACATATCTCCAACTAACAGAGCTCCAAAGAGACCAAACAGTCACAAAGAACTGCAAAATCATGACACCAAATATGAAACAGAAAAAGACAAATTACTACAACAATTCTGCAGCCCAACTTGATCTTACACCTCAGAAGTTGCAGGGAATCTTAAAAGCTGCTTCTACCTAAATTTGGCCTTGCTCCTTCCTGGTCCTCTACTGAGCAACTTATCGTTTTGGCATGTTGTCGTACCATTGGGAAATGGAGGATTTTACTGGAGTGGGAACCTTTTACTGTGGTTGGATGTACAGTACTGTGCAAAAGTCTTAGGCAGCCAAAGAAGATGATGTTTAAATGATCTTTATGTTGGTGTAAAACT
>JAAGVU020000035.1:8767879-8786007 GCA_011763525.2 Mormyrus iriodes
AATATACATTTACTACCCAGATAAATGGCTTTAAACATTTCTTTTCACTGCCTAAGACTTTTGCACAGTACTGTACTTCCAACAGGTTGTCACTAAAACAGAATCCCAGCAAGGACCTCTGCCACAATTTAAATCACGAGAGAAGCGTGTTTCTATAGTGTAACTAAGATCAAATCCCTTCTCATCATGCAATTCTAGAATATAATATCTAATCTCTGAGGTTCGTCTTGAAAAAGTGCAGATTTTCAGCAGATCCACTTTCTCCCCCCACCTGATTATTACCCAAAATACCATACGTCAGACTGGGACAACCTGTATGAAAGTTTGAATTTTTGAATTTGTATTTTGTAAGTTCTGCAGCTCTGTCATTGCAAAACAGGAAGCTGCACTGCCAGGGAGAAGAACGTGAGATTGAACCTAGAGATGTTTGGCCTCCATCCTTCAACCACTTCCTCATCTGCTAAACATCTCCGTTTGAAAATGTCAAACCCTCTGCAGCACACGCTCATGCAGCTTAAAATTCTGACAGGGTTTGAGAATTGTGTTCACAGCCGCGTCTCTGCGCCGTCTGACACCGTAACAGGGTGGCGGAGAGGGGTGTTGACAGGCAGATTCGGCTTTTATGGAGAGAGCAGTAAAAAAAATGAACAGAATGTGATGTTGCAGTGAGCGAACATCTGTCGCTGGTGGTCGAGCTGACCTTAGACAATGACTGTCAGACTCTTAGGGAAGCCATTATAGAATAAGTCATAAGTAGCTGAATACATGTTTAACAGAAGAGAGTTCTGCACTACTAGCTACTGGCATCTAGAGTTGATTTGGGGGGGGGGGGGGTGCAGACATTCTAGATGACTCTGTATGTTTTTGTTGTGACAACTAAACAAGATGACATTTTAACATACGTACTTAGAGTGACTCCAAAGGCAGGAATGAGAGTGATGCCCGAATGGAAAAAACCGTGACTGTGACAGCGTTTAATTCAGCGAGTTTTAATTAGCATGTTTTTAAAATTAATTTATTTGCCTTAAATAATTGAATTATATCACTAAATAAGCTTCTGTTTAACCGCATTTATCAGTGCAGTAAATGAGCTAATTGTGTATTCAGTTTTGAAGCTAGATTATATAATAAAGGCAAATATATATAAATGTTTTGTGTTATTTTCCTGCATTTGGTCCAGACAAATATAGTGGGTGCTTTTCTTTATTTTTTTAACAGCTAAAAGTGACTGTTTTGGCATCAAGTGACATAAACACTTGTCTGCCAGATGTAAATAGTTTTTTCATTGTCCTTTTTTCTTTTAGATGAAGGTGTGAGTTGATGGTTCTGGTCAGGCGGTGAAAACCGCCATTGAGGTATAATCTCAGGTCTTGCTTCCCTAGCCGTATGGGAAACTGGGTGGAGGGGGTAACACGGCAAACGCCCGACACCTCCCGGGTCTGGGGGTCTCAGTGCGTGTACGTCGAGTTGCTCACATGCTCTGGGTCCCCGTACATCTTGTGTGGGAATTGGTGCTTCAAAACAAAATGCAAGTAAATATGTCAGTGTACAAAAAGTTCACATGTAAAGAGAGACAAACTGAGAGCATTAAATCCCCCAGTCAGTCTTTAAAGGCTGCTGTGGGGGCGAAATTTTTATAGTTGTTTTATTGTGGCTGGGGATGCATTACCAACTGTATGCCACAGAGAAACTTGATCGCATATTCATGGGACACTGGCTGCAGAATCCCGTGAGCCGAATCCTCCACTGGCCACCTTGCCCTATAAATGTCCTCATCCCTCTTCAGTCAGTCAGGCCTGTCGAGAAGCTCTGTTGAGGAGAGCTGGCGTCCCTGTCATTATAAGGACCTGAGAGGGGTTAAGGAGAGCACCACTCACGGTTCTCCTCCTGGGGACATCTGCAGGTCGTTCAGCCATGACGCTCTGACCCGGTGCCAGCTTGCATTGCGTTCAGAACCTCAGGAATAGCTGACTCCACTGTCAGGGGTGTGTGGTCTTCATAGCAGCTGATTGCATTCTGCCCCCTCACCAGAACAAAGTCATCGCATGTGTATAGTGAGGGGCAGCTTCTCGCAGAGGAAAGAGTGAAGTCTTAATGAACAGTCATCCATCGGAAGGCAATTTAATTATCTTCGCAGGCATTTTCAGTGATCGAGTGAGACATTACTTCACACACCTACTGCACATCTCAGTGTAGAGCAATCAGACTCTCTTAGTTAGTCAATTATTTGCCATTGGGGGGATCAGGACTCCTGATTTTCTTCCTTGGTTTACTGGCAATGCGGGGCTACATACTGAGGAGTGTTAATTGGTAGGTGTGGAAATTGGAGGGGCCGTTGGTTATGTTTACAACATTTCATTAGCAAGCCGCTCCGTCAGTGAGACTTCATAGCGTGTGATCCTGGGCGGGGCGGGGGGACTCTTTTCCCATCTCCCCCCCACGCTCACCCAACCACACTCCTCTCCCCAGGTTCGAAGAGTGCACTGAGCTTCCAACCTCTAACCCATCAGCTTTATATGAGGGATTATATTTCACTTTTTTAGGTTCAGGTGCTCAAAGACTTTGACACATACATTAAAGGGGCAGTCAGTGCCTTTAAAGGGGAGGCATTTTAAATAGTTTGCATAGGCTTAGGCACCCCCAGCCCCCCACCCCCCAAACACATGCATGGTGCTTTGCCTTCAATAGAAATTAGGCATCTTCTGTCTGTAAGTTCGTCCACAATGAAGACAATGGTTCTGTTAAATTCTCAGCTGTTGAGATCATTGTCAAAGGACAGCAAAAATGTAGATTATGTCATAATGTGATATTTTCAGCTGGATGGGAAGAGAAAATGATCAAGAATTATTGGCTATTTGGGCCTAATTCCATTTAGGGCGTTAATCTATTACGAGCCAGTTATTGATTTGTTTGCGCTGAGCTGAAGGATAATAATAATGACGGAGTATTTAAAAAACGCAACCAGAGACTATTCAGGGTGATTCAGCTGCGCCGAAAATCCTGAGTGGCCTACTGATTTACACAAACATAATCAAATTATTCATTCCGTATGCAAAAACGCCGTCGACGGAGCAAACAGGAATTAATCTGACACAAAGGTTTTTAATTTGTTTTAGGCGAGAGGCGTCTCTCGCCGCTGTGCCTGTGCCCATACCCTTCATGTGTGTGCTTTCATTAAACTTTAACTGCAAAGCCCTTCTGGCTTAAAATCTGTTTAGTTTAGCCCCAACCCCCCCGTCCCCACGGCTCATCTACTGACTTCTGGCTCCACATGGGATTGATCGAGCGCGTTTAAACAGAGCCAGCTCCTGCAAATGCATTTGCCCCAAAGAAGTTAGGGTTCTTTTTTTCTCCCCGTGTCAGGCTACCCTTCACCAGCGGCGCTTTTTCATTAACGGCTCCCAATTTGGATGCCATCCAAATCGCCGGCGCTGTTTCAGCGTGAGGCATGTTAATTGCGGCCGCATCTTGAGAGGAACTGAGAGCACAATTAGGCGTCTTCCTGCTCGCCATGCTTGGGAACGGGGGCGGTTTGTAAATCAGGGGGATGGCCCTCCGTATCGTGGCACCCCCCCCCACCCCGATCCATGTACCTTGTGTTTTTATTGCAATAATCAATGCTGTGGACTGCCCTGTACCTCAGCCCGTCCACAGACCATCAGAGTCGTGGCCACTTCCGTCACATCAAGCCCGTCTAGAGATTGAGATGAAGAGGCCATAAAAAGGAGAAAGATGTTGAAAGCGGTGCCCCTGTCCTTGTGGCTGGTGCCAGACTGCTATCAAACACCTTCCTGTCCTGCGGAGCCATCTTTTAACCAGCCCTGTGTGGTCGCGCCAGTCTGCCTTTCCGCAGAGCTCCCAGCTGTGTCCTGCGCTTCCCCCTGCTTCCTGTCGGGAATTTCTCACATCCTGGAAACCTCACACGGCCAAGCACACGCCCCCCCCTACCCCCCCACCCCCACCCTGTCGCAGCTGGTCTCCGTTTCGGAGCTGTCGGCTCGCGCTGGAGACACAGGGGGTGGTCGGTGAGGATGAGATTGGGGGAGGGAGAGTGAAGACCAGCCACCCATCACCTTCAGGGGGGGCTGGAGCCGAGCCAGCCTCCGACACACTGGCCAGCTATCTCCTTTGTTTCCTGCGTGGGATAAGATTAGCAGGGGTAGGGGGCCTGTCACGTGTCCTCCAGTGAGATGGAGTTAACTGATAAGGCGTGGCTGTTGTCAGCATGGCCAGCACTGCGGGACTCCAAAGATTAAAGGTTCACTTGTCAGCCTTCATCATTTTTCATATACGGTGTGTATAAGCGGAGGATTTTTCTGCCACCTTAGGCCATGTTTCAAGTAACACTTTAATGGCCTTCTATCATTTGAGGTGATTTTTGTATTTTTCTTTTATTTATGTACTGTACCCTGGTGGTATCCCGTTATGGTGGTCATAGAGGAATGACCTACGCAAGGGAAGTCCTGTTATTTCTATGATGATGTAATTAAAATACATGATTCATTCAATTACCTGTGATTGAATGGCCTGCTGTCCGGAGAATCCCTGCACTGTGTCCTTTCGCTTCCTGGGGCGGGATCCAGGCTCGCCGTGACCCAGCCTGGATAAGAGGTTATGGATGATGGATTGAGCGATGGATGCACTCCTTCCTTTACAATCTCTGGTCACAAACGTTGAACAATAACGGTGCGCATTTGCAGAAGCTTTTCTCTTTTTAAAGGGCAACAGCATGCAAAACTGCATAAAGCTTATTACATCCACCGGTGGATTTTTCCGAGTGTAGCCCAAGGAAATTGTGAACAATGACATGGGCTGGAATTTTAAGAAATTATAAATTAGATTGTTAAATGATATTGCTATATTTCTCAGATGAAGGCCATTGATTTCACAAGTAAGATTCTCTGTTACATGGCTAGTACATCAGGGGCATTTTGTGGGTTAGGACTCCTGATCAGAAGGTCACTGGTTCGAATCCCGTGGTTGGCAAAGTGAATTCAGTTTTAAGCCCTTGAGCAAGACCCTTAACCTCATTTGCTACAGGGACCATTTAATCCTGCTTTCTCAATTGTGTGCTGCCTTGGATAAAAGATTCTACTAAATAAATATTAAAAAATAAATGAATAGTACGGTGTCCTATTGAGAAACATTATACAGGAAGGGTTAGGGTTAGCCTGAAAATGTTTTAACACTTAGGCTGGTTGTAGTGCTGGCAGTTTGCATTTGAAATGCCCACTTTGCAAATAATTTCAGCATAACTTCCACGCACATATTTTCACTCATCATCAGTTTCCGGCTGTGCACCCACACATTCTGCTTTTAATGCACAAATCTAGCCTATTAACTAATGTCTCCGACATATAGTTCATTAACATGCAAATGGCGTCTTAGGAACAGATTAGTTAATTGCAACTAATTTGCATAATTAATGAACACTCGAATGAATAATGCTTTAGCGATTTTGAACTGTGCCGCTCCGAAATAAATTATGGAAGAGTTGTCGGGCCGGGATCATGGTGTCGATTCCTTGTGCACCAGGCTGACATTAATCAACGGGAGGTGTGAGAGGGTGTGGTTTTTGCTGTTGTGTTCATTAGCGAATTGTACTTCACAGCTTCACTTCAGGTGCTTCCTGTCTGTAGTATTAATCTCTGCTTTACCAAGCATAAGATCCCAGAGGTGGACATTCAAATGCATGGTGTCTTGTGTGATCATCTGTGTGCCTTCAAAGTTATGTTCTTCACAGTAGATAATGTAAATCAGGGATGCCCAACCCTGTTCCTGGAGATATACCACCTGTTAGGGCTTAGGTGCAACCCTAATTTAACACACCTGATACAGATTGTAAGGCCCTTCAGTAGCAACTCAGTATTAGAGCAAGCTTAGCTTCAATATTGCTGGTTCCAATACTTATCTGTATTAGGTATGTTAACTGTTGCATTATAATGTGCTATGAATGTGTTCATAGATTCTTATATACATGTCATTCATATAAAGTGTTACTGAATTTTACTTTTCTTTACATTATATAGGCATTTTTATACTATATAGACAGTACATGTTTGTCAAGAATGAAGGAAATAAGCGAGGAAATAATAGAGATTTTAGTTAAAAATCCACCCCAGTGAAGGTCAGGACCCTGATAGTCACACAATGCAGGCCTTCTTCTTAAGCTGGTTTGAGTGGTGGTTAAAGACATGGTTTTAGTTCCCAGTTAGTTGTAGTGCTTTTCTGCTAATAGAAATACACCTAGCAGCAGCACAAATCAACTTTTACTGTAGGGTCAGGGTGAGTTTGGCGCATATAGCCGGAAACACAGCTCAGAAGGCAGAGAACAGCCTGCACAGGATGCCAGAGAACTCAGAGGAAACCCGCTCAGACTCGGCATAGAACGTGCAAACTCCACCCACACAAAGCATAGGCAGGAATCAAGCCCATGGCCCCCACACCGCATGTATACATTTTCCAAACAGAAATATACATAAAGGGAATTGTCAGTCCTTTTTGACAGAGCAGCGATTTTAATTCCTCTGCCATTTCTAGCTACAAAGGGCCCCTTTTCCAGTTGTGCCTCATATGCTATAATGGCAAGTGTTTCATAATAAAAACTGCTCTGTATTTATCTGTGTTTGTTTTCTATGTGTTCTGACATTATTCAAGTCTGCAGGATTTATGGCTGAGAAACTGTAGGAACAGCAGCTTGTATTTTAATCTTGAATCGGGAAGCCAGCAGTGGGGTGAAACCGCACAGAGCTTTAGCTATAGGGGCCTCGTGTGAAACGCCAGTGGAAATATTTTGGGCGGACTCCAAGCGGATAGTCCGCCGAGGGCGAGCCCCCCTTCCAGATATGATGAATGTAATGTAAGGCTAATGTTTTATCAGCACAGAAGTAATGTCCCTGGAGAGTCCTGCTGCCCTGTCCTTGGGAGACAGGGACTTCTGGTCTTGCTGTACTTCTAAAATCCCCAGAATGTCAATGAGTCATATAAGGTGAGGCGTCCGGCTGCAGAAGAAATGTTAAATAAAGATATATCATGCAATTTTTTCCCACAAGAAGCACCATAGATGGATGCTCCGTTAGGACAGGCTCAGCTGGGCTATCTTATACACACACAGGAAGAGCAAGTATTCATGGGAAGACATGTAGGGTTATGCAGGAAACTATGCTATTCAGCAACACATTTTTTAGGTGTTCATCAGATAAAATATGATCTAACAAAATATGCCTGCCAGATAGATATTAGAAAATGGAAAATGATAGAAAAACACCTTAAAAAATAGTGTTGCACTTCAGACTGACCCAATCAAGAGTATGATGAGCAAAAATGTGCTTTAGCAAGAATTTTTAATGCATTATAGATACCTGCATAAGGGTTGGTATAAGAATTAATAAATCATTACAGCATATTCTTCTGACAGTCATAAGGCATTACACTGTTGATTTTTATACTTTGTAAGTTACAATGAAGCTCTCATCTATAATGCACTATAGATACCTTGATAATACATTATAATCGTCAGTATAAGAATTTAGGATGCTTTTTACTGCATTATGAAGGTATCTATGGGGCATTATAGATGAGAGCTTCATAAAGCATTCATAACGCATTATAAACATGACTATAATTTGTAATGCCTTTTTATAAAGATTTTATTACCATGTTTATAATGCTTTTCAAATGCATTATAATGTGCTATGAATGTGTTCATAGATTCTTATATACATGTCATTCATATAAAGTGTTACTGAATTTTACTTTTCTTTACATTATATAGGCATTTTTTACACTATATAGACAGTACGTTTGTCAAGAATGAAGGAAATAAGTGAGGAAATAATAGAGATTTTAGTTAAAAATCCACCCCAGTGAAGGTCAGGACCCTGCTAGTCACACAATGCAGGCCTTCTTCTGTGAATGAGCAGTCAAAAAGTTGCCTTTCTACAAACTGGAGCAGAATTAGCTGTTTTATAAAGAGTTATGTGCTTTTAATATGTGTAAGTGGTGTGTAATTGGAGTAACCTTTATGAGACCATAAGACCTTAATGTATTTGACCAGTTCATCAATTCGAGGGTTTTATGCACCAGTCATCCAAGACCTCTACCCCGCTACACCCTGGTGGAAGCATGCCAGCTATGCTCTGTCTTTACTCAACTCCAGGCATCTGTAGGCAGGTGGCTTCGCTCAGACCCGAGCTGAACTCAGATAGGGGCCAGAACTGCATTCCCTCTGAAAGAGAGTGATTTGTGTTAATAAAAAGTCTGATGTTTGATAGGGGGAATCTTTTTCAGTGACGTAACTGAAAAGTAAGTCACGTAAGTGAAGTGCGAGGAATATTTCATAACCCAGTTTCTGTGACAGCAACGCATCAACAAACTCAGCTGTTTTTCAGGATTTAAACAAATAACAAAATGGTTGCATGAATCAAACAGGCTGCCATCAGAGATACTGGGTGAGAACAGCGAGAGAACAGCCACCTGGCTAGAGTGATGGCTGACTGAATTTTGGCAATAATTCAGCTCACCTACTCTGGTCTGAGATAACAGATTAAATTCTCTGCTTGGTTTTGCCTCCCTATAACCCAGGCTGAGGTCCCAACACTAGCCCTATATGAGACCTGTAACAGCAAATGGGCTGATCTGATTCCCTTTTCCTCTGGCAGTTAGCTCAGCTTTTTCCATCCCTGCTAAAACAGGCCCTTTATTGCTTATGTTCACCATTGGCGCTGTTGGGATCCTGTCACACTCGCTCCCGGTCATCTTAAAACTGATTTCCCAACCTGGGGTCCCCGGCCCCCTGGGGATCTGCAGAGATATGATAGGGGACCCGGGGTTGCATTTTAGTAACATCATCATGTTGTTTCGTTAGAGTGCTTGTCAGTTATGCCTGTTAATAAATGCATTTTTCGAATGCTAGCTGTAGGCTATAACCGGTTGTTATGTAATGGAGCTAATACGGGTTCCAGGCGAAAACCATCTTTTAGTCCTACTCTGAGTACATCAAATAAGTCATTTTCCAAAGCAAAGTCTACATAGAGTTCAGATTTGCAATGGCAAAGAAAAAGGAGACAGCCTTGCTCACCACAAATGCGTTCTTTGTCAGGAAATTCTGTGAAATGAATGTTTAAAGCCATCTTAAGACTTTTAGAGCAAAAACTTCCATCTCATGTCGGAAAACACGTTGACTTTTTCCGAAGGAAAGCAGCACTGCGATACAGGAGAACACTTTCACACAGCAAGGAATGATTTCTCAGAGGGCACTTAAGGTGTTCTCTTTTGTTGTCGTGTCGCATTGACTGTGATAAAAAGAGCACAGATGGTTGGAGAAGACGTGGTATTACTGGTAACCAAAGACAGGGATGTTCAGGAATGGCCTGGTGAGGAAGCTGTCCGTAAAACTGACACTCTGCCTTGCTTTCAGACAACTGGCCTAAGCTTCTATTGCAAAATTCTTTTGGGGGGGGGGGTGGTGGTGGCTCCTTGCATGCTAAATGTTTTAAAAATATTTTATATAAAGCCAAAATCAGACATGCGAAAGACGACCCACAAAGCCTCTGACCCGTAGCGGTTAAGTGTTATTACCATGTGTCTTTGTGAAATGTCCATGAAGTACATAATATGAACTATTATAGCCTTGTTGTAAAAAAGAAAAATGGACATTGGACGCTTTGAGCAAGACAGATTTGCCAGCCAGGTAAATGGTGTATATATATATCATTTGGTTTCTGGCTGTTCGCAATGTAATTTAACATCCTTCAGTAATTTAAGCTAATAGAGCAATAGCCTCCTGATCCTCCCTGCAAAGGAGCCCATCGACCCTCGTGGGGCCCCCCGTTTCTGTGGATTCCAGCACGGCTGCACCGGCTACAGTGCCTATAGCTCTGGCAGTGCTGAGCATGTAACAGATCAGTTACTGTCACAAGAAAGAAACAGGCCTTGGTTTGCATTGCAGTTGGACGAAAGCACAGGTGTAGCTAACACAGCAGGTCCTTTTTTTGAAAACATTTTTGAAATTTTGGTCGCTTTCATGCAGGCAAATTCAATTGACTGGTCTCATTGCATTGGGGTCTGCACGGGTGGGGCTGCTGCCGTGACAGACAAGCGTAGCGGAGTCATCGCATTAATAAATCTATCGCTCCTGATGCTGTGGATATGCACTGCATGCTTCACAGAGAAGCACTTGTCTCTAAAAGAATGGAGGACAAATTGCGACAAGTGCTTCAAGACGTTGTTGAAGTTGTATATAGTACCAAAACATGTCCCTTTAAATGCAGGCAGTGACGTACGTGCCAATTCTGCAAACCTTCTCCTGCCTTCTGAGGTCTGGTGGCTGTCTTGTGAGTCTCGCAATTTTCATTTATTGATTTATTAGATTTTGTTGTGAGCAGTCTATATTTTTGTCAGCATGCTAAAATGGCTGTTTGGTTTATATAAAGTGCCTTCTATCATATAGTTGTATTACATGCTCTTATCAGGTAGCAGGTCGTGTGTCGTTTTTTTGGCTGGGGGTGGTTAGAGGGTGCTCAGTCTGAGGCCAGTCTCTTAGGGGGCTTTGGTATGAAAACAGTTGGGAAACCCCACCTTAAAAGGCTTCTCATGTCTCTATAAACTGTGTGTCACTAACATGTCCCAAGGTGATATGATGAGTTCAGTTATAAGTCTTTGCTATTAGTACCAGTGCCAGTCAACCCATTTGGCAACATAGGTGGCGACGTAGTGCACCGACTTAGGAGGCCCTTAGAGCCACCCATGTAGAAGAGCACTGTCCGAGACAAAGGGAAATTGGGTGCTGAAGTTTGCCAGGGGACTCCAGCAGAGTAGGTTGCCTTGGGTACCACATGGACTTTGACCAGCACTGGTTAGTACAGATGTTTTTGTCCACAATTTTTAACAGCAGATTTGCCCATTTCCTCTGTTGAAAAGCATTAATCTTCCCCTGACTTTAAGCAGTGACTGGGACACTTGTCTGTGCCCCATGATCCTACTCTTATCCTCTCTTGATCCCTAGTGCCCCCTGTGTCAATTTGCAGAGCTCTGGGTGTGACAGATGCTACCCACTTCATGGTTACGGCAGTGGGGTGTGGCCTGGGCTCCGTCCTCTCCGTCATTATGCTCCTTCCCACTTCCTCTGTCTGTCTTGGTGTTTCACTTTCTCTTTTTTGCCCCTGGTTACATCTCTTGCTCTGCCCCCTGTCCATGGAATGCACTCATATGCCAGGCTGGATGATCCCGTGAGTGTTAATAAGTCAGGATCTCTGTCAACCTGCGTATTTTCTGATTCATTAGCTGACAGTGCTTCTGTGGCCACAGGGGGTGGAATGGAGGGGAGGTGTTGTGGGGGAGTTAAAGCCATGATGATATTCTCTGTTGAGTCCCTGGATCATCTCCTTCTTCAGGTCTGTTAGGGTCTTGTGCCATGTTCAGTCAACATCAGTGAGAGCTGTTCAAAAAAGTGAAAAAAAATCCTAAAAGTCCTAAAATTGTAGTCAAGTCAAGTTACTGTAAGTGGACCTTATTGTCATGCCATACACAGGTACACAGTAACATGAAATACTGCTCCCCTGTGTACTGAAAACTACCCAAGACTCAAGAGTTCAAGTACACAGTGTATTGATATACAGTATCGCTTGGGTCCCCTATGGTGCTACACATTAATACAAATGCAATTAATAAATTTAAAACATTAACAAAACCACACAATACAATACAGTATAACAAGTACAATATAAATATACAAAGCTATGTTTGATTTTGTGCGTGTGTGCAGTATAGTGCATAGTGCATACGGTTAAGCCCAAATTTATTCATACCCAATATGTATAGTGAATATTTATTTGACCAATAGGTTTCTTCTGGCTGGAAATGGCAGAAGATGGGCCGACATTGTGCTAGAGATATAAATGAAAAAAAAACTATTTTGATGTTTATTTCACATTTTTATGAAAAATGCCATGTCCAAAATTCTCAGTAATCAATGATAAAGCCTTTATTTGCCATCACAGCAATCAAACGGTTCTTATAATTGCTAACAAGCTTTTTGCATGTCTCCACTGGGATTTTGGAGCACTTCTCTTTTGCAAAGATCTCCAGGTCTTTGAGGCTGGACGGCTCCCTTGCCATCACTCTGGTCTTCAGATGTGGCTATTGGTCAATTGCAAATTCACTATTGATCAATATTTGGTATGAGTATGAATAACTTTTGAGCTTCACTATATATAATGTGAGTACAACTTATTTCATCATACCTGGATGTCAGATAATGTATACGTTCATATTAACACGTCATGCTAACAAATAAAAATGAATATTCATGACGTTTGAGTAAAAACCCTGTCAGCCAACCCCCCCCCTCCCCCCACTGCTGCACATTCTAACAAACACAGGCCCCAAAATGCCTCAGAGAAAGCAGACTGAACCAAAGGGATACAGCCTGATAGACGAAATGGACAGTGAAGCTTCCATATGTTGTTTTAATGCAGTAATTAGATCCTGTCACACACTGTTTCTCTCTGACTTTCTTCCCACTGAATTTTTCCTTTCTCTCTTACTCTTTCCTGCCCGGGTTGTTTGTTTTTTGTACATGAGCTTCTCAAATGGATGAAATCTCGGGCCCTGTATTCATTCACCCCTCACTGGGACACCCTGTTTGGGGCGCCATCGTGGAGTGTTACCCCTGTAGCCACATGTCGACACTTCCTAGGCTGATTCCCCAGGCTTCCCCTGTCTCAAGCTATTTACACGTTGTTGGAGAAGGCTGTTCCGGTATGCCCCATAGACCAAAAGCTTTCTATCACCTTTCGACCCCGAAAATTTTCAAAGACCTCACGCTGAGACTGACCAAATGTCTCCTGTGACTATAAAGCCCTGGAATCTCTTTAATTTACGGGATGGTGTGATGAAAAAGAGGCTGGTCCATTAATTGGTCACATTTGTGTAAGATTTACATAGTTTAGGTTGTTTCTAATGAATTGGAACACAAGCACACACACACACACACACACACAGAGGCACGCACGCGTTTATATAATTTATTATAATGCCTCATTTATCATACATGGGGGACAGTCATTATCACGGTGACCCTGAGATGGGGCTCTGAAAGTGCCGCGATGCCTCACGCTCACAGATGTGACCGGATTCGCATTCGCTGAATATGTAAATGCGCTGATCTGTGCTTATTGTTATTCAAAATGCAGTGGTGGCATCAAGGTCCATCTTGGTGTTTATCCTGCTCATTTGTCTTCATCTAAACAGCACCAGATTAATGAAACTATTAATTAGAAAATGAACAACAAAATAAAACATTAGCCCACAACTGACACAACTTGTATGATATGTGTGCTTTTCAAAAATCCTTCTGTAAGCTTGTGCAAAAAAACAGAATTAAAGTTATGTAGAACAGTACACTATCTGGAGTAGTATTATTCAGCAATAAAGTGGATTTATGAGGGCTTATGACATGAACATGGTGTTGAATCTCATCTCCATTCCTCCCTGGGCCGTGGAGTCATGGAGTATTGCTGCGTATCTGGCAGCAATCTGATTGGGCGCGGTAAGTTAGTTGCAGGGAATGGGGGGAGGAGGGTCATCCCTAGTGGGGACACAGCTGTTGGAGGGGCCTGCATTGGTATCTTCGGCTTGTCGATGTGTGAAGCACAAAGGATGAATCCTATTCCTCAGGAGAGTCCTGCATATGTCAAGTATATTGTCCCATTAAGCCAATCCATTTATCAAGGCGCTGAATGCCAATTAAATTGCACAGGATGGTGCAGGTGTATGGTGGCCCATCGGTGCCAAACTTTACCGCAGCTGAGCTCCTCTGGCTGATGCACACCCCAACTCCTTTCTATCGCAGAAGCCCTGACGGGGCCAAGAAACCTTTTGGAAAAAGGGCGAGCAGACTCCCACACTCAAACAAGGGGAGAATGTTTGTGTGGCCCTACGCTGTGGCCCCCGCGATAAAGATGTCAGGGATGCAACCAGAAGCCGCGCCAAGCTTCCGCGCAGCATGGAAATGAGATCACCATAATGTCATCAGCACCAGGGCGCGTCGGCGCAACTCTCCCATGGGGGGGTGCCACTTCTGGCATGCGCCACTTCTGCCAGGCACCTATCTGCTCCTTATATTTGACTTTACATTATATTACACCATTTCTCTTCTTGTTTTGATGTAGCTACCTGCCTCTCGTCAAAAGATGATCCTCCAATGATGCTATTCTCACCTACATCTCTGGTAATATTTCATAGATCTAATTATATCCTTTGTGCTTCACCTGTCTCATTATATTTGCCTTTTGTATCTTTTTAAACGCCAAAAAAAAAAACAAATAATTGATCAGGGCCCCAGATAGGATTTAACTTGTTATCAGAGTATATGGGGACATTCGTTCCAAAACAGGAGTGCGCTAAGCTCGCCCCTGCCAGTTGGGCTGGAAAGACACCTCCTACCCCTGGAAGATTTAGAACAGGCACCCCATGGGGCAGCTGATGAGTCGTTATAGCCAGGCCACAGCTGGGTTTGGCCTTGAGATGTGGCCCTGGGTGCAATTAACATTCAGTAGCCACTGACAGCAGGGTCCTCTGAGAGAGAGGGTCTGGCTCAGGCACACATGAGGAGGCCAGCCCATATAAAGCAAGTCCAGATACTTCAGCCAGCTTTTATATATTTAAAATCGTCCATGTTTTATTCCCCAATTTTTTCCCCAGAAGTCATTAACGGTGATGCAGGGGGGTATGTGAGTGGAGGGGGTCATCTTTCTTAAAATAAACCTTTGGCCATCGCCGTATATGGTTCAAATCAAATGCCCGGAATTCGGCACGGCTGGCTTTCCGGATTTTTTGCATATTTTTAAGGCAATGACCATTTGATAAACACCAGAGTGCTTTTGTCCCTCTTGAAGCTCCGAGAAAAGGGACCACTTCATTCGGCATCGTTGGAGGCTGGGCACGAGGGAACGAGGGTGTGTGTGTGGGGGGGGGGTGCTTATCTAACATCACCATAGGAGGCTCCCTTATTTGGGTAAATGATGCTCTATATGGAGAACAGCCTGTAATTTTCCCCCTCTAATATGAAAGCGATGAACACTTCAGCTGGGCAGTAGGGGGAGGAGGGGCAGCCCACTGCGGGGGCACATCCAATGGCACACAGAGGTAAGAGGTTAATCTAATTGCCTCGTATTATCCTCAGAAACATGATTATCTGATTACATTCCACCCCCAGCTGGACCCTGGACTTCAAATTTACGTCAGTTCCAAGTCATTCTACGCCCCCCTGCTGGAGGGTACCCTCTCTACTCTCACACCAGTGGGGGTATATTTTTATGATACTTTTAAAAATGCTGAGCATAAAGTGGGATGAAGCACGAAGCCTGTCAGTGTTCTGAGATTCCACTTTCACTGAAGCTCCGGGCTCTTGGATCTAAAACTGCTTGTGAGAAATTCCGATTGTACCGTGTTTTGGCAGACAGCTAGGATTTGAACATATTCCTTCTGTTTTGCATTTATGCCAGATCCTCTTAATGTTTACTCTGTGAATGAGGCGTAGAGGGTAGTCTCTTCCTGGCAAAAAGGGGAATGTTATTTAGAAACTACAATAATGGATTGTATATGCAATGCTTGAATGCTGGTTTATTTTTCATAATTTTAGAAATTTTCACTTTTATTCTTTTGTTTTAAAAACAGTCTTCTGGTTAAAAAACAAGATCAGCTGTATAGTAGTGTAACTGGCATTCATGTAGCTGGCTTTCGTATTCCCAGTTGTTGGAATATCCAAATGACAAATGGATGTAATAAAATTTGTGATAAGTCAATGAAAGTGGCTCATCTGAGCAGTGCGCCAACCGGGATGCAGAAGACCTGGAGATCACAGGAGAACCGTGAACTCCAGGGCAGGTCAAGGCAGGGAGAAAGTGCTGTGTTTGGGATACCATGACTTCGGGAGGAGACTCATGGGAACCACTGTCATCCTATTAAAAAGCCATGAATCAGCAGCCCTTTCCAGGACTTAAAGGGGTTTCTGTTCTTTTTTTTTTAACTCTCTCCATTAACGATTAATTATGTCCAACATCACTGTAGGGGCTGCATATTGAGGCCACAGATGGAGCAAAGAGGAGGGGCAGGCAGTTGTTGAATAGGCCTGGCTTGTCTGGCCTTCTGCATTTGCAGAAATGAGGGCGTTGGAGGTGGTACTGATACTCTCGGGCGGTTTTTAGTGGCAGAAGTCGTAACCATGAAATAATACATTGTAATGTGATGTGCGTATTATTTTTAAACATCAGTGAAGTTTAGCTGTAACTAAAATTACATGTAGCGCTCTCAAAGTGTGCTTTGTGCCTTACAGTCTTATAACTCCACTATATATATTTTTGTCAGTTTCACCACATCAATCTATGTGAGTCTGTAGTCATCAGTCTTCACGGTGAATCATGTGACCTCCTGTGTGGCGTTGTGGCCCATTTCCTGGTTTATACATGTTTCCTGCATATACCTGTATTTGCATGCGTTTCTGTAAATACTTACCATTACCTATTGCTGTCACCTCCACCCACACATTTGTGAAGGAAAAAAAAAACGCACATACACAACAAACTCAGGGGCTTTTGCTGAGCTGAGATGAACAACAAGGATTTAATTTCGGGTTTGTTTCACAGAAACTATCTGGGATCCAGGGGTGTACCTGAGAATCTTCTGGCAGTATTGTACTACCTGAGATGCCAGCTACCTGAGACATTGTATGGTTCAAACAGGTTTTCAAACACCAGAGACCTTTACACAATGCATTCAATACACCCTGCTTTCCATAATCTACCACCAATCTAATATGCCAATGTTCAGGTCAGACTGAAAGCGAAAAACACAAATGTTTTGAGCAGGGGTGGGCAATCTTATCCGGAAAGGGCCGTTGGGTATGCGCGTTTTCACTGCAACTCCCTAATTATTCGTTCATCATTGGTTCCCAGGCTGAGCCCTGGGTGTTACTCTGTTACAAGGATGAAAATCCTGGGAGAAAATTCCCAGAACTGTTCTTTCTTTCCTGCTCACTAAAGAAGGAACCCAATACTTATTCAACAAGCCTTTTTTGGTCACTTCCTCACATTGTCCAGGATACTACATCAGCACATGTAAACTGCAGAGTCTCACAGTCACAACGTGACATCTGGCCCATGATTCTAGCCCCGCAGAATGCCCTCCACACACTCAGGGAGCTGAACCCTAAAAAGGAAACACATGCACAGCGCATGAATAATCCTGGAGTGGAAAGTACAAATATCAGCACTGTGCTTTAAAACTTTAATGTTAACAGCAAAGGACATTTGGTTCTTTTTAGCATGAATTCCATACATCTGATAGTAGCATAAACGAATGACTCTTACTATATATTTGTTTGATTATTGTTATTTTCTTAAGCAGACTCAATGAGCCAATGCATTGGCCAAAGACTAGGCTGTCTTCCTTTTATCAGGCATCAGATATCCTCTAGTAGTACTCACTCCATGAGATGTTCACTTTTTCCGAAAAGAAAACGCAGAGCGTGAGAATCACATCTTTCTCCTGAAAGACCCCTGTTTATTTACTCTATGAAAATACCACACACTGAAGGAAATGATTAGCACAAACATAACAAGCATTAAATAACTCGCGGCTCACTCGGCAGGTAATCTGATGCCGGTAACTTTTGGTTTATTACACTTGGGCGCTTCATGACCCCACAGTTGCTGTTCGAGAAGATTAATGGTGTTCATGAATAAAGCACAGTGAGCATACTATCCTTAGAACATACTATCTTTAAGCTACTATCATTATACTGCAGAAGAACTAACGGACAATACATGTTTGTGTTTATATATCATAGTCAACTTAGGTCTGTTTAGTGGTGCACTGTGGATTTACATGGTGTTTGCTACATTAGCTGAATGCTAATTTTTTGCATTTTAATTAAGAGAAGAAATATATATACATATGAACTATATAGAACTATATAACTATGTATACATACATACATATATATGTATGTAAGTGTGTGTGTGTGTGTGTGTGTGTGAGAGAGAGAGAGAGAGAGAGAGAGAGAGAGAGAAGGAGAGATCATAGAGCTATGTACAGGGTTGCCAACTCTCACGCATTTGGCGAGACAC
>JAAGVU020000035.1:8794967-8806790 GCA_011763525.2 Mormyrus iriodes
GGTGGGACCGGCATGGGCTGTGTATGGGCTTGGGGGGGGGTGGGGGGGGGGGGGGCGTGGGTGGGGGGGGGGGGGGGGGGGGGGGGGGGCGCTTATTCAGGCAGAATGTGTTTTTTTTAATATACAAGATGAAAATGTTGCAGTGTTTTCTAACATGATATCTACACAAGTAACACAGTTGCTGTTTAATTGTAATGACTTTACTTAAACTGTCTGAGCAGGCATTTGCAAAGAAAACAGCCATTGAAATTACTTTTGCCTGAAGTGTCAAGAATGTTGCTGAGTGGAGTTTAAAATTATTTCAGGGGGAAGCTGCTCTAATAATTGCTTTATGGCTGTGGGATATGTATACTCTAAGTGGCCAAATAAGATCAAATAAAGCCCCCTAATTACATTTTAATGTTAATATCACAGCAGACTAAAATGATGGTTTCGCCGCCATCAGGAGGTTTTGAAAGAGCAGCATGTGGGAATTAGGTTTACTGGGGGTTGTGCAGAAGGCAGTTTCCTCGGAGTCTGCAAGACAATTAGTCACCAGTCCTAATATTCACGAAAAGGGGGCTGTAAATAGAGGTGGGGTCTGTGATGACCCCTGTATAACATCCTCCTGTCTTACCCCTGACCATAGATGTTGCCGTGGGGTCCTTCCTGTCTGACTCAGCTGTGGTGCTGAGGTAAGCGTTTGCACTGGGCCGGCAGGTGTGAGCTACCCCAGGTTATGCCACTACCCTGCTCATTAATTCACTGTTCAACGCAGCTCATTTATTTGTAGTACTTGTCCTCTCAGGATTCCCACCAGGTTCGGATGAATGGCAGAGGCGGGGCCAGAGGACCACTGGCCCCAGCTGAAAGCTGATTGGCACCCAGAGTGCCCCCTTTCCGGTCATTCACAGATTCAGAGCATGTCATTGGCTAACAATGAGGCTGGCCCCTCTTATGCCTCCCAGCTTAAAAAATTCCTAGAATCAGTCCTGATGAGCAGATTTGTTATAACAGTGGGAGGATTGTATTATTATTATATTGTATTATTCTCATTTTGTGTGTATGTGGGTGGCGGGGGGTCAGTCAGAGAAAATTGCTGCCGAGGGGGTGGTTGATGATCTCTTTAAAAGCAGAACTGAGATGTATTAGGTTTCTACGGGCCGGCTTTTAGAGTGCACTTGTGCTGTGCGGTCTGCCCTCTGACCCTGTCTCAAAAACCACACCTACTGCACCCTGTAGGACGCGACCCGTGGTGATCGTGGAGGCCTCAGTGCTGCTTCCCCCAAGCGTCAACCGCAGCGTGCCGCTGTGTGTCAACCACGGCCAGCCAGTAGTGTGTACCAGCGTCAGAGTCTGCTTCAGGGTGCAGGGCAAGCGAATTCCCGGCAGCGTAGGTGGGTCCCGCCCTGAGGCACTCAGTAGCCGCCAGTGTCAAAATGCTGCATTTCGAATTTAAATGAGGTTCGCTAAATGCTTGAACATGTCAGGTTTGAAATGCACTCCATCTCTTCACAACATCCCCACTTGAGAAATAAACTCGTTGGAAGGACTGAGGTGTGGTCGCTTGTGGCTACTGATCCCCATATTATGACCATGAGAACTCATTTATATTTACATTCTGTTCAATTATCTAGCAAATACCTATGTGACATACAAGCAAGTAGGTCACAGGCCATAAGCTTATTACGGTACACCATGGATAACCAGCCAGCAGCAAAACTATTAGGCTTAAGCATAATTGAGAAAAATAGCTAGATTCAGGAATAGCAAAACTGGCATTTTAAACACAGCATGGCTGTCTCTCTGGGTTAGTTCTGCATTCTGTAAAAAGGAAATTACAGATTGTTTTTTTGCTGATCAGCTTTTTTTGTCTGCTGTTACTGTAGCTCTGTTGAATAACACCGATGTGCATGCCCTTGTGCATGTTAAGCTATTATGGGTTCC
Organism: Mormyrus iriodes; assembly: GCA_011763525.2. Classification (NCBI taxonomy): domain Eukaryota; kingdom Metazoa; phylum Chordata; class Actinopteri; order Osteoglossiformes; family Mormyridae; genus Mormyrus; species Mormyrus iriodes. Next base: position 8,796,894 of record JAAGVU020000035.1, read on the forward strand.
CTCATTCAGGATTTATATTCTGAATGCATCAAATACATATAAAATACACACACGCAACCCCCGGCTGGGGAAAAATTGCGATTGTCTGTTTAGTTTTTGAGCCTTTCAATGGCACCACCTTGTGAGAGGTGGATAATTGATGATCTGCTACATTTGTTCCTTGAAATTATTCCGGCATGATCTTCCAGCTAGCAAATAATTATCCATCCATCCATCCATGTTTTTTCACTGCAGGGTTGCGTTGACAGATATTTGGATCTAATTGCTTTTATAATACAGCTGGCAGATGAAGATGTAGAGCTTACTTAGAAATATTGGCAGTGTTCATTTAACACTAACGGTGTCTGTAATCCTGTATGATTATATAAACACACTTACTGTTACATGAATGCTCTCAGCATTAGCCTATCAACAGACTATGGCTGCATTCAGTGGGAAGTTAACTAGTTAACTTATAGACAGGGGTGCTTTAAATGCACAGGCTTACACTGGCTGAATTTCCAAGGTCCTCCACTAACCTTGTTTAATAAAATTTTAACCCCCCCCCCCACCCCAATCGACAGCCCCAAGCTGCCCAGGAGCCTCTGACCATGTGCCTCTGTTTAAATCTGAGTGATGTCATGCAGCCTGTTGCTCCCTGAGCAGGAATGCTGTACAACCTGACTGCGGATGTGGAGCACAGGGAAGGCTTTCCCAACCGCTTCTTCTTCCTGGGAAATGGAACCTCCAACACCACCACCGGGACAGTCCGAGCCCGGCCCAACGATGTGACCTGCATCGACCACATGGCCTTCATGAGGGTGAGTGCGCAAGTTTCAGATCTACCTGGAGAGCTGGCCTGTCTTCTGCCAGTCGCTAGACGAAGGGTCTCTCGCGTTCACAGGCCGGCCGGGAGAAAAATAGACTACACGAAATTCTGGATGGGAGATCGTTCCATCTAAGCACGAATCATCTGGACCGGATCGTAATGGATGGTTTGTGTTTCTGAGTCACTGTTCCAGGTGTTCTGTGGCAACCTCCCTGGACTGTCCCCAGCCGCTCGTAATAATCAGGGCCATCTGATGTGTCTTTCCTGTCGTAGAGGATAATTAATGGTATCGCGGTTATTAATAGCTGGTGATGGAGACGACAGCTATAAACAAGTATGATTATATGTCAACGGCAATTCCTACCAGGAGCCTGTGTATTTCATTTATTTTTAGAACTTGAATAATTAATAGGTAATTAGAGTAATGAATGTAATGCGCAGCAGATGTGGTGGGGAGCTTGCAGAGACGGGGAGTGAATTTAGGGACAAACGTTCGATGAGATAGCTACTTCCTTTTTGGTCTTTCTTTCTTCTTTACTTTCACTTTTACATCCCCTTCTGTCCTTTTTTCTCACTTTCATTAGCTTATATGTCTTATTTGCACACACCCGTAGCAAGCTGTTCATTAGCTAGCAGGTGCTAGTGTTGTCGTTGACTACTGGGCCCCCTGCTGGACATGCCCTGTAGTACTTCTCACGGAGGACAGGTTGTCATCATAGTGGAGATGCTTTCCAGGCCAAGTGTCATGAGCGAGTAGTAGCCTGCTGTTGTGCCCCCTGCTGGCTGATGCAAGCAAGGTCCAAGTGTGACAGGTTTCTTCGTCTCTGTGGTCATCTAGACAGAGTGATTTATGGAATACCATAGAGTGTGCCTTCTGATTTGTTCTTTTAATATATTCATTTATATGGTTTTCTCTACAGCCAATGGAGACTCAAGCAGATAAGCATGTCATGTAGCCTGTGAACCGCTACAACTTCAGATCACAAGTGAATAATATGACAGGTTTCTCTATGTAAAAAAATCAATCCTCCCTCTTTCCAAGTCAAGTCAGGGAATTTCTGTCATTGAGCACATGTGGTCACCACAAAAATGAATAGTGACTTCATTTAATGTATACATAACACATATGTATGGTGAGAAATGCAAGAAGGTACCAGAATACGAATAAAATAGTGACACAATAGTTGCACAAGATACAGTAGTTACTTTCAAGATTCAAGGAAGTGAGGGTATTACAGTGGAGGCTAAATATTGTGGGATTTCGCTGAGCATGAGTGAGTACCTTGGCTGAGGAATTGGGTGAGCATCGTCTATGATTTGTTGCAGCTGGGGAACACTTGCACTGAGGCTCACAGTGTGTTTAAAAAGCTCCATGCGTAGCCCGCATACCAGTGTTTCCAAATCCAGTCTTCAGGGACCCCGCAGACAGTCCACATTTTTGCTCAGGAGCTGGGAGGGAGCAAAAATGTGGTCTGTCTGGGAGGGAGCAAAAATGTGGACTGTCTGCTAGGGACCAGGGAGGAAGCAAAAACATGGATTGCCTATTAGGGAGCTGGGAGGGAGCAAAAGTATGGACTGTCCGGTAGGGAGCTGGGAGAGAGCAAAAACGTGGACCATCTCTGGGTCCCTGAGGCCCGGGTTGGGAAACATTGCCATATACTTGCAAGCAGAGATACTTAGGGGTCCTGGGAATGTAACCCTTAGGCATTTCAGGGAATCCCTGTATTTATGTATTTAAAGTAGATCGAGTTACTAAATAGGTCACGAGATCAACAGGATCGCTGCTCCTCGCGTCCGGATGTACAGTGTGGTCTGGCTCCCTGAACATTAACTAGTGTACCAGCCTTTGTAACGAAAGGCAAGGTGAAATTATTTATGTACTTTTCCACACGCAGAGGTCACTCACAGTGCTTTACAGACAGAAGTAAAAAATAAGACAATATAAAATTCAAGTATAAACATATAAAATAATAAAAGAACAAAAATGCAGTGTCCTACATCAGTTAAAAAGAGCAGATTATATTGAAATAAATTAAAAGTTAATACAAAATAAAAGAGTCTTCATCTTAGTATTAAAGGTGATTCTTGTTGGGTCACTTCTTACGTTCAGTGGCAGTTTACAGTATTGTATATGTTGTTACAGCTGTGTTTTTTTTTTGCGTGAAATGCAAATAAAAAGTGAAAAGTTATTCCCAGTCACCTTCCTTGGGAATCTCTCTGGCTCATCAGAGTCAATTGTTTATCTACTCCATCTGTGGCATAACGTGATCCGCTGCCCCGACTCGTCGTGGGGCCGGTCCCAGGGCCATGTGAAGGGTAGGCCGCCCGGCTTTGACTTTGAGCAGCTAAAACCGCAATTGGAGGCCAGGCGTGGGCAGCGGCCACTGGAGGGTTGTGGGGTGGGGGTGGTCCCTAGGATACTGGACGGTGGCTGGGGTCCAGCTGTCTTAGTGGGACACTGTAACATTGTTCCGGAGCACGGGTCACGCCACGGTTTGCTGTCCAAGTCAGGCCCGGGAGAGTCAGCCCAGCCCCGATATCCAGCTAATGCCATGGAACATGCTTGTTTTAGCCTTCCGTAGGACTGGGGTGTCATTAATTGTAAGAGCACCTTCGAACTGGACTTGCAGTTGGCATTAAAATGGACATCCAGTGGGGTGCAGGGGGGGGGGGGCTTGTTTGTAGGCCCCAATTCACATGTGGGGCAAATCCCCCTTCCATACTCAGCTTTTCTTTTATCTTTTTGCGCAGAGAGACGTCAGGGACATCTTCACGCCAATCTATTTTGAGTTAAAGTACGAGCTGGGAAAGCACAATGTTCCTAAGGGCGGAGTCAAGTCTCTTCCCTCTCTGAAGCCGGTACTGCAGCAGCGGGGAAAGGAGTACAACCAAGTCAGGAACAAGGTGCGTTTCCGTCGGACCTTCTCATATTGCTGCTCGGAGAGTCACCAACAAGGTGCGTTTCTGATGGACCTTCACGTATGGATGCTCTGATAGTAAGCAACAAGGTGGATCTCCATTATAGCTTCTAATATTGTAATATTGCTGCTATGAGCATGTTTTCACATTGAAAATAAAGAATTTGAATGACCATTGATAGTAAAGGTTCATTGTTAAATATAACAATATGATGCTAACAGTTGGGCATCAGTGTTCACTGTTGTTTCCGCCCACAGACTGAATTTGCCCGTTACTGCGCTTGGGTCAACTGTTCGACCAACCTGCATGTTTCAGCCCAGCTGGTGCTGCCTCAGTAAGTGTCAGCTCTCGGTCCAGGTCCGTTCACGCTCAGGTTCTGTCCACATAGGTGGGATGTCGACTTTTTTTGGGAAGTTGGGACATCCTGAGCAGTGCTTGAATCGGGACATAGTAAGAAGCCTTTAAGCCTCTCGGCTGGTCGTGAACTTTGTCTTTTCGAGGTATTCCCGTCTTCGTTTCACAATAATGTAACCAGACTAACTCGGATTATATACCAGTTGTGAAGTTTTGTGTATTGCACCTGCTAATACTTCAACCCATCATAAAACCAGGGACCCCCCCCGAATAAAAACAGTCCAGAGCTTGATATCCCCCATAACACTAATGGATGATCATACAAATAACTACGGGTTGAGGAATGGGGAGGGGTGGGGGGGCTTGAATATTTTTGGCAGATGATTACACGTTTCTGTGGACCACCTGCAGCTGCTCTGAAGCCCTGCTCCCGGACGTATTCATGGCCTGTAAATATGTTATGGTGTATAGCATTGTGGTTTTGTTTTTTAGGCCCTAATACTATTGTTATTCCGTTTTGTGGAATTCTAGCTTATGCTAAGGCTGCTTATTGTAGTCTTGATTATTTATAGTTTACGTGCCATTTTTAACGTTATTTTTTAGTAGCTCAGTAAATTACTTATCATGCAAAATTTTGCATGTGTGTGCGTGCGCGTGTGTGCGTGCGTGCGCGTGTGTGAGTGTGTGTGTGAGTGTGTGTGCGTGCGTACGTGCGTGTATGTGTGTGTGTGTGTGTGTGTGTGTGTGTGTGTGTGTGTTTGCGCTTTGTAAGCGTGAGAAAAGCAGCAGTGTAGTTCTCTGGTCACCGGTCCAGATGTGCACCTGGTGCCCCAGGGTCAGGAACACAGATGTAGGGAAGCTTTCCTCCCCAGGAACTGAGAAATTACAGCACTTGGGGGTCCAACAAGAGCATTCTCTGGGCCTCCAGTCGCCAGGAACGTTTTCTTTTGTCCGCGGTCGATTCTTGATTTCTGTGCTGCCTTATCTCATGCTGGGGAGCATGGAGGCACCCCAGAAGGCTTACGGTGTAGGCTCTGACGCTTATCTCCTTGCCAGCTGCCCTCCCAAAGGTTTAGGGTGATTAATGTCGTGCCAGAGAGCCACAGACATGACTTGTCCTTACCGGGGCATTCTCTGCTATTTCCACACAGGTCTTTGCGGACCTAAGAGCTGTTTTAACCAGAATAATTTGACATCAGTGGATAACCTTTATAGCTTGGGGAGATTTTCTCTGTTTTTTTGGTGGGGTGGTTGTCTGAATGAAAACTTCACACCATCATTCTTGTGCAGCTCCCACCAAAACATGCCGTACTTTGCGCTGGGGACCGGAAAGACCATCATGCTGAATGTGACACTGGCCAACCTGGGAGACGATGCCTTCCTGCCAATGCTTCACCTGAGGTTACCCAGCAACCTTTACTTCATCAAAGTTCTGGAAGCGGTAAGGCCCAACGCCATCCCAGCTTATTTCACATATGGTTCATGTGTGACGAGCTCCTTGATATAAGTGGAACCATTCGGAAGCAGGCGCTGGATCACATGGAGTACTTGCCTCAGCTGAAAGCTGATTGGCCCCCGGAGTGACCCCTCCCCTGTCACTCATCGATTCAAAACATATCATTGGCTAATGATAAGGTTGGCCCCTTTGTATGATTTCTAGTCCTTTTCATGCCTTAAAAAATACTAGAATCACCCTTGCCTTGAAGCCTAAAGCCTGTCACTGGGTAGATCGGCTTCAGTGATGCCCATGTGATCTTTAGGAGGAGAAACACGTGAGCTGTGAAAGTCTGGAGGATGACAAGGCCACTGTGGACTGCAGCGTGGGAAACTCATTCCTCAACTCCTTGGCTAAGGTATGTGGCACTTAAACAATGACGATCTGGAGGCTCCCCAAAGAGCATTGTGCTTTGGCCTCGCCTCTGTTAGGCCACTTGTTGGTCTTCCTGTTTTCGACTGAAGTGGTATTCAACATTGTCTCAATCCTCAAGAATTTCTCACCGGAAGGCCACCTCAATAGCTAGGTGCGATGTCTAATATTAGTGGTGAAACAAGGAAATAGTAACACGTCACAGCAACGGGGCAGAAAAAAACGCAGGAAATCAGCAGCTCCTGTGCACCTTTTTTCCCCCTTAGCTCAACATTAGCTTTCTGCTGGACGTCAACCAGAACAGCAGTGCCACCGACCTCAACATCACGATACATGCGACTCGGTGAGTAAGCTCCCCGGTGAGCGATGAAAGCCTTTACTAGCAAATCGGTCAAGTGTTAGACCGTCCCAGTAATAAGACTGAGAATCTACAGGCAACAGTGTTAATGGGAGGGATTTCGCTACCACTCAGGCCCCTAAATTGGCTTTTAAACAAACCGACAAGCAAATGGAGACGTGTTAGCAAGGACTGGGGAGATAAGTGCCCTGTGTTCTGCTTGCAGTTAGTGGAGCTAGTAAACAGAACAGCAAGCCAAGTAATTAGAGACAAGATCACCAGGTGTCCTCTGGTTGGACTCTACTCCTGGACTGTAAACACATATTTTTTAAATAAATGCCTTTTTTCAAGTTTGTAATTAAGTGCATGGATAAATAGCAATCAAGGTAGATTGAAAGCTTTCCATTCCCCTGAAATACAGAGGAAATGGTTTCTCTTAAAGATCTGATGGTGGGCCATTTGTTTGAAGTTTGTAGGGAATGTTGTTTATAGGTCATTTTCAGTGAAGGACAGCAGCTAATGAATAAAAAGCTTGGCTCATTCTGTCATACTGATGTGCATGTCTGCCATTAATGTCCTTCATTTTTTTTTACTAATACATTTTGAGTCAATTCTGCATAAGTTCTCTAGTCAATATTGTTCAGTGTTGCTTATTTGTCCCATTTTTCATCTTTGCCAGGGATAATGTTGAAAATGAAGACCTTCTACATGATAATGTTGCCACGGTGACGTTACCACTCAGATATGGTGTTGACCTAAACATCCATGGGTAAGTTTCCCTTCTTCCGGTCCTTTTCAGTTTGTCTGTTGTTTCCCCTTTCTTTGTTGGTGTCCTTCTACATAACACACCATTTGGTTTTTTGATATCGTGAACTTTATAATCACTCCTGCAAAATCTTGATGTACAAGAAGAATTCAGGCATTTCTTGGGCCAAATGCCAAAATCTGTCATCGCTATAGTCTGGGCAGTTGACATCCCTATGAAACTATGGTGAAAGACATTATCGCGCAATTCCTTCAGAGCTACTCAATTCCCTGAAATATAGTATAATCGCTAACTTCACCAAACTTCTGGTTCACCTGATTATAAAGACCAGAACCTTGTGGTTTGTCATAGTTAAGAACCAAAAATGATATGTTTGTATACGGCAAAACAGTGAAAGAATAGTAGGTCGTATGTATGTAAGGGTAACACAATGTAGTGTTGGTGTAGTTACTAGTCAAGATTTTCACTTTCTTTTCTTCATTGCATGTAGCATTGTCTCCCAGCCAAGTTTTGTGTTTGGTGGTCCAGAGAGAACTGACTGTTCTACCAAGAAGTTCAACTACACATACAAGGTAACAATTCTATAGCCTATTTTCTATGGGGTATGTGACATAGATGGGTGGATGGAATTCTTGTAGTCCATTGTGTGATATCCTTTCGCTCAGCTTGTAAAGTCAAAGTGATACAAAACAGTCAGATTATGAATGCTTTGCCGTTTGTTATGGAGTGACATGGAGTGAATTCTCATGTTTTTGTCATTCTGAAAGGACGTGTGGTGCATTGAGTGGGACACTCATTTAGTGTGTGTGTCTCTGTTTGCAGGTTATCAGCGTTGGTCCAAGTAAAGCCGTAGGGGCCAGAGTTCAGATTGATATTCCCAAAAAATTAGCACCGTATACATACCGATTGCTCAATATTGTGGATTTACAGGTATAAACATCGACATTCATCACCTAAACCTTAGCAAATATGTGACAGCTTAATATTTTGGTTCCTTTCAAAATGATGATGGGGTCTTTACCTTGTCTATCCTAGACGTCTGTTGGACGGTGTTACATTGGAGACACAGATAACGGGAGCGCTCTTAGCTGTGATGTAACCCAGCCACACGTGCTTGAGGAGCTGGTGTTTTTCTTCTCGAAAATAACGAAACGACAAATGGTACCAACACCGAGCGACCTGCTATGATTAGCTAGCCAGTTGGTTCCCCTGTGAATGAGGAAATTTGAAGAGCGTCGCTTCTCTCTTGCTGCAGTACTGCATGAAGGACGACCACCTGTGTCTCCACGTCATGTGTGAACTCGGAGACCTCGACGTTGGGAAAGAGGTGACCATTCAGATGGAGGTGGAGCTCAATCCTGATGTTCTCCAGGTATCCCCGGTGAGGAGGCCATCCCTTTCTGAAGCTGCATGAACATACAACTGGGCCATGGAGTATGGCTTAAATGTGTCCTTTTTTTAAATAGGGCAGACATGGAATAATGCTGCTGGAGAGCACTGCGGTAGCCTGGCCAGAGGACCCCTACGCAGTGTTCCTGACTCAGACCACCTTCACCAAGGCAAGTCAGCATCCGCAGGTTTAACGAGCACCCGTTACATAGCAAACGAGGGGGTGGGATTAAGTCCAGGTGGCCTGGCTTATTGCGACATAGGGTCATCCTACACACCTGTCCATTGAGCAATGCTTGGGGATTTGTGCTGGGACTCTGGTGCTCCTGCCTGTATCCAGTAGGACCTGGTGTCGAAGAAGGATTCAGCCTTGCTATTAAGGGTGACTGTGAACACTTTTCATTTGAAAAAAGCCAGAGCGGCATCTTCTAAGCTCAATCTCTTCCTATCTAGGTTGTGCTGGAAGCCCATTACAGTCAGAGACCACGTGAGGATCTGTCTATATTCATCATTGCCTCAAGCCTGACAGCTGGGTTCCTCATTTTGGCTGTGCTCGTATATGTTATGTGGAAGGTGGGTTACTGTAACCTGCCTAATATAACAGCAGTTTTACTTAAAGTCACCTCCAGTGGTTTTCTTGTCAGACTAACATAAGAGGATACTGGTGAAATATCTGATTGCCCTTTGCAAATATCTCATTTGAAAATACCATTGAAGAAGTGGTCCTGGTCCTGGACCGAGTAAGTGGTTTGTAGATCAAACACACCAAGAATGTATATGAGTGCAGTCAGTCATTTTCTCACGGTTTAGCTATAACTCATACTTTTTAATGCTGGCATTCAGCAAGATTTCATTCAGAAAATATTGTTTTTGTGTATATGTAATTAAATGATTTTTTAAAATTTAAGTGAACAGTTAACTCTGCGATGGGTTGGCACCCCATCGTGGGTTGTTCCCTGCCTTGCGCCCGTAGCTTTTGAGATAGGCCCTGGACCCCTGTGACCCTGCATAGGACAAGTGGGTACAATGAATGGATATATGGATGGCAACAGTTGACTGGTAATCTCTCATTTACAGGCTGGATTCTTCAGGAGAGAGTACAAGGAGAAGCAAGAGGCATTTCGGAGGGAGAGCTGGGACTTTGTACAGAAGAGCCCAGATGTTTATTAAATGGGAAGATGTCGGGCTCAAAGTCAGCAAATGGAAACGGAAGTGATCATCGATTACGATCAAGGGAAAACCCGGGAACAGCTGCATGTGCCTGAATAGGAAACGAAGGTTGTCTGAACCCTCATGCAAACATTTCCCTGCGCTGTACCTGTTGTGCAAATACATGGACTTAAGATCGACTCCCCCCCCCCCCCCCCCCCCCCCCCCCGCCTGGCGCGCCCCCCCCCCCCCCCCACACCCCCCCCCGCTCTCGCCAGACACACAGTGCGCCCCGACCCATCCCCGCC
>JAAGVU020000035.1:8806890-8820589 GCA_011763525.2 Mormyrus iriodes
AAACGTCCGTGGCGCCGATAGAGAAACGAGGTTGTGTTAAACCCCTTGAAAAAACTTTCCCCTGGCGGGACACTTTGGCAAAATACCTTGACTTTAAAGCCGCCCCCCCCCCCCCCCCCCCGCCCCGTCTAGTGGAACAGACCTCAGCCCGTCGAAAGTCAAGTTTTCTGTATTAGGAGAACATGTGGAGTGCACTTTACATTGCCGTCTGGCCTGCCGCCCCCTGGAGTGGTCAGACATTACCATGCAGGATGATACACGACTGCAGGTGAGGCCTCGAAAAAAAGGGGCGGGATGTGACTTCTGATGGACGGCCCGTGTTGACCAGTGACAGCACGCCATTCTTGCTGCAGAAAGTACACCGTTGATGCTTCTGATCATGAATGCGAAAGTGAGAACATTCCTGATTTACGTATTCACGAGTAAATATTTGTGAAATACCGTATACATATATATAGCTATGCATATGACTGTTTAGCCTGCAGTGGACTGGTATTTAATGCAGGATATCCCCTATGCTGCCTGCTATAGGCTGCAGGCTCTCCATAACCCTCTAACAGAGAAGTGGTTATGGTGTTATGGAAGATGAAGGGATGGATATATGTATATATAGGTGCAATTCCTTTTAAGGATTATTTCAATAATTTTGTTCTGAGTTGTATCTCATTTTCTTATCATGTAATATTTCAGATTCCCTAAAACCCAGTTAATATGGTGCTGTAAGGGTCAGGTCATTCATCTCCCTTGTATTCTTATATTGATGCAAAAGTGTTTTCTATATACTTCCAGGAATACAATTTGCACAGTCAATGAAGTGTTTACTGACAATTTGACTCAGGATACCTACATTTTTTTCATGTAAACAGAAACAGTGATGGATCAGACTGAAATCTTTTTGCTTGAAGCAGGCAATTCAAATTCGAAGTGTGCCACTACTGTATGTTTTGTTTTTTTGCTGAGCAAGGTGACTTTGTAGCTTTACGGGTGGCTGCCTGCCATCCAGTCCACCAGGGGGCAGCGCCTACACTGTTGCTCCTTTAATTTGTCACACTCAACAGTATCACACCACTCTGCAGATACCTTCGTCCTGCCGGCAGCCTGCAAAGGTCTCACTGTTTCTGTTAGGACTGTTCTGCATTTTACAAAGCTGAATTTTTTTGGGGTTTTTTTTGGTCTTTTCTAAACCCCAGACAGACTCCACTCATAATATCTCAAAATTAGAGTTTACTGCAAAGGTTGATTAGAACAGATGAATGAATGCTCCACTCCCTATTGTACATTTCTACAACTGATATGTTTAAAGCATTATTTTTATGACACTTGTAAGACATAAGAAAAGTTGAAATAACTCACCACTTCAGTCTGTCATATGTATGATAGATGGGAATATTTAGGAAAACACACAAAACAAAACAAAATTAATTAAAAAAATAAAGAAGTCGATATAATGCCACTCAGGGAGTGAAGAGGTATACATATGAAGGTAATAACTTACAATAAACTTACAAGGAAAAATACATTCCGAAATGTTTTTTTTTTCTAAGAAAGGCATTAAATATATTTTAAAGTCTGACCTATATGTAAAAAAAAAACATCTAACATTTTTTTGTTATCATAATTGCTTTGGTTTAATTTAAATTTTCTACACTGGAATGTACAAAACAGACTGTAATTTGTTTGGCTTTCATACAGAAAAAATCATCTATATAAAGAGTATGTTTTTGTGAATTACACTGAATAGTGTCATTTCCTATGAAATGTTTTTTTACCCCAAAGTACATTGTGTTGAGTGTGAAAACCTGAAGATGACCTGGGTCACATTTAGATGCAGCCGCACTTAGCTGGGGAGTCGTCCACCTCCTCCGTGTTCACCCCGAAGAGCTCGATGAGCCGGGGATGCACCCTGTGCAAAGGTACAGATTGCGTCAGCTGAGCGGATTGGCTGTGACCACTGCAGAGAATGAGGATCCAGGGCCAAGCAGGGTCCGCAAACAGATTCACAAATGTGAATTAGCAAAAGCTCTGCAAATGGCTAAAAATCTACCCTGATAGGTAGGATAGAAAGCCTGCTGGATACCAGCACTCCAGTGTTCCGGCTGCCTCCCCCAGCTCTATGTTCTGTACCGAAGAAAAGTGTCAGCTAAGTGTTTATGAAGAAACAAGCACTGAGTGGGTGGCGTGTGGCTCGGTAGGTTAGGGTGCTGTGCTTTTGAGCGGAAGGTTGCTGGTTCAGCTCCCAAGGTCATGTTCACTACTGGGTCCTTGAGCAAGGGCTGTAATCACCCCCCACCTCCCCCCACCCCACTTACTCCAGGGACTGATTGACCCTGCTTTCCCAAACATGTATGCATTTGCTAAATAAAATCAATTTAAATAATAACAGTAAAATAAACAGAATGTGGCAGCAATGAGATCATCAATGCAAAAATTCGTTGTTTGTAAAACTATGTAAAATTTATGTAGCAAAGGACACAGCAGCAGAACATGTGCCGCAATATGACATGTTCTCATGGTGCTTCTCAAGCGGTCCAAACGGATGTATCAGAAGTGGCCTTGAGTGGTCACTTCAGAGGGGAAAGTAGCACCTGATGAGGAGCTCGCCAGAAACCTCCAGCAGGTCTCCATCAATGTTCCAGGGGTAGGACACCTCAGAGGAGATCATGGGCATGTTCTTGGGGTCGAAATCGGCCGACCTCTCAGAGGCATCCTCGGTCCAGTCACCCCGCGAGCAAGGACGCAACCTCACAGCCTGGACCGTGTGGGTCTCCACGAAGGAGAAGCCGAACTGTTGGAGGGCAGGAAGTGGGGGGAGATTCTCAAAGTCAAATCCATAAAGGCCAGTCAGTCAGCAGATGCATTGACGCCCACTTGGCTCGGAAGGACATCTTGCAGGCTCAGAGATGACACACATACAGATGCTGATAAGCCCCATATAATTGATCATCACGACAAAAAAAAAAAAATCATAAAATTAGAACTGCTTTGAAGACAGAGGTGTGAAGTTTAATTAGGCTAATGATTGACGACGAGATGCCTGAATAATGAGACCTTACAGTGTAAGGATATGCGACTCAGTTCTGAGACTATTTTTTTAACTCTATTTTTTTAAATCTCACGTGTTCATGACTTCCTGTTTACATTCCAGAAGCCATACATATTACTCTAGATGGACACTGAGGTCATTTTCCCATCGTGATTCACTGTAGCAAGACTAGATCCTGGTGCTCATGTTAGTTACTCTAAGTCCACAAGGGGGCGCTGACAAGCAGTCAGCTTAAGTGAGGCTTTACCCATCATAGAAATGACTGAGAGTGGACCCACGCCACAGGGGCTCTGCCAACTCCTGACAATAAACCACTCGTCTTAATAACCTTTCACACAGACTGTCCACCCTAATATAATTAACAGCTTGCACAGATGAGTTATTCAAATACAGGCACCGCTAGTTACCACATTTACCTTGATCCTTTGTTTTTTTTTAAAGATTTTTTTACAATTTTTTAAAGTTTTTAAGACTATTTTTAACTGACAAGGCAGATGAAATGAGCATTTAAAAACAACAAAAAGAGTATTTAAGAACTTTAAAGCCAAACTTAAGGCATTTGTGAATGGGATGCCAGTTACAGAGAGGGTGTATATGCACACATTATACACACACGCATATGTATGTGTGTGCATGTAGAATGTAGGTTAACAAACAGAGCTGACATGTATTCTGAGACAGAGGAGACAGACTGCCCCTGAATCAGGCTAATCTCTATTAGTCTGAAAAGTGTTTTACCGAAATCTGACAATCGGTGACTAATTTGACTTGACAGTATGCTAATTCCATTTAAGCGGGGAAGGTTGCTGACTCCATTTGTGCTGGCAGGATTTCCTTTGCTGGGAAACAGACCCCGGCCGGCAGGAGCTGCCCCATCTGAACAGGGTGGGGGGGCTCACCTGATTATTTAAGTTGCCATATCTCTTAAGATGCTTGATGAACTCTGACCTGGAAGCGTTTCGCACTGCGATCACAGCCATGCTGCCGTTGTCCAGCCTGAGACAGATGGTAGACAGGTACAGTATCAGACTCCCGTGGTGTTTAATGGATCATTAGCATTATGAGGGAGCAAACATCGAGGACACCGGAATTCCAAAACAGACGTAAACCATGCTGACTGATAATTAAGATTGGGTTCTGGAAATGACAGGAAGGACATTCATTATACAGGAACCTCTGAAATTAGACCAAATTGTGCAGATGAAACTGGGGCAGGAAACTAAGATAGTATTGTGGTAGCTAACGTTCAGCTGCACAAACTGAATATTTTTATAACAGCGCACACTACATCGCACTATGCAGCCCAAGCTATTCAGCGGGTGCTGTAAGACCTATACCTCACCTGAATGCTGATTTTTTCCCTGAGCTGTTGTGCTGACTGATTTTTGCCCTGGCAAAGTCCTAATGGGCTGTCCACTCTGCACATTTAAAGGGAACGGTTGGCTCATGATGTCACCCCAGAGAAACTACGGACAGATGCCCTAATCTTAAATCTGCCTTGCCGCTCAATTTAATCGGAGTAATTATGTACTGATTAGTCCAGTTGCATGCCATGACCTTGGTGATCTGCTCCAGCAGCTGATTCCATCCCCTGGATTCGCCCCTGGCCACTCTTGGGACCTCACTCTGATCGCTCAGAATAGCTAGGCCAGTGTGTCAGGGGTAGAGTGCCAGCCTCATACGAGATCTAATCTGGCCTCATGGGTGAGGAACACACTGACCTGGTGCTGGAGATTAAGTGTCAACCCATCTGACCAGACACCCATTGACCCAGAGTGCTTGAAACCTATTGACCTGGTGCCGAAGGCTTTGGTCTCCAAGTCTGGATTGTTTAAGAACCCAGTGACCTGGTGTTGAAGGTTTTGAACTCCAAGTTGCCTGTTTAAGAATCCACTGATCTGGTGCTGAAGGCTTTGGACTCCACGTTCTGCTTCTTTAAGAATACACTTACCTGGTGTTGGGGGCCAGCCCTCGGGGGGCCATGGAGCACAAACAAGGAATGGCCATGATGCTGATGTTGAGAAAGAGACCCTGTATGGTCTCCCATGATTCATCGTCCTCTGTGCCAAACAGTGGTGGGAGTTCAGTAACACAGACTGTAAGCAAGCAGCAGCTACTAGACCACAAGTACTTTTATAAGTATATAAATAAAGCCGGCTGTGCTCACCAACATCTTGCTCACCGATGTTCCTCAGAGAGTCATGTCTGCGATGAAGATTCTTTTGTCAGAAAGATGCGTTTGTTATGTTGATCAAAACTCTGTGTTAGGCACATACTCCATTCCAGGGTTTCTACATTCATCTCACACATAAAAGATTTAAATTTTTTGTGTTAATGCTAGACCTCACTAAAAGAAATGTATAAACATATTGCAAGTATATAAAAGAAAGGCTTGAATTTGTATAGTTGCTTTAATTGAGCCACCCTTTTCATTTCACTCCTTTTGGTGTCTTTCCAATGGGCAATTAAACAGGCAGAGATGTTTGTGTTTCTGTGCAGACCATCACCAGTGAGCCTGGACCGAGACGAGTCCCTGAATCGTGCCAACTGGAAGGCATTTCTTTGTCACCTACCCTTTCGGTTCCTTTGTGGTCTCTTGGTCCTGCTTCACAGACAGGAAGGACAACTCACAGTCCTCAGGCCTGCAAACGGAGTCCAGGCATGAGAGGATGGAGGGAATGGGAGACGGGCACATCACCAAGGACATATGGAGTTGAGGCCTTTCCCTGTGCATGTCTGAATGGAAACTCAGCCCAACCTTGAGAGTAGCTTTCACAGGCCGTAAGCCTGAGGTATCAGACAAAGCAGAGTTGTTCTGCCTGTTCTTTTGAGGGTTTTATGCATCCATGCTTACTTAAGGTTGGCCAGCGTCCTGATCACAGCAAATTCCAGGCGCTGGTTGGGCGGCATCCAGCGGTGCTTCTCGGCCAGGGCCAGTGTCCGTCCCCCGAAGCCGAACATGCAGGAGAAGCCGAAGCGGACGAGCCGTCCCTGCAAGCTGAAGCTGCTCACATCCACGGCTTGCCGGTGACCTACCGCGGAGTGTCAGCGTGAGGTCCGCCCTCGGAGTGAGTGGCAGCAAGTGCGGCCTTCGCTAACCGATGCTGTCGCAATCAACACCACATAGACAATTGATTTAGCATATAATGATTCGCCAAACGCTCTGCCTCGCCAAGAAGAGGGGAGGACCACGCCATATGATTCGTTTGGGGCTATTGGACATTAATTAAACATCTACTGAACTATTTTCAATAGACCGGGGAAGCAGTCCACAGCGAGTGACACAGTATTGTGGCACTATTGGCACTCATTGTGCTGAGACAGGTCTGTTATCCCAGCGCACTGCTAACCTCCTTCTGTCTCTCCCATATTTGGGTTATTGCAACTCATGAATTATTCATCGGGGCCTCAATCTCCCGCCAGTTGGCCTTTTTCACATGCCTTAAGTTTTCCAATTACTAATTAACAACTCCTAGATTGGCCCTTGTGAATTGATGCTCAATCCCTTTTTTGTTAGGTGAATTGTGTACAAGTGTTGTTTTTTTTTTGAGAAATGTGAGAGCAAGTTTAGACAAAGGACACTGGTTTTGTATACATTATTCATAACTATGAAAAGTGGCTGCTCTGTTTCACACACAGTGAGTTTGTAACATTAGATAGTATTAAGAGTTTCATCTTAGTTCCTAGAACATGCCTTTCTGAGGAAAGAAAGAATCTATAGAGCACCACTCTGAGCTCACAGCCAGCCTTCAAATTGGTCTCACAGATCTCCTCATAGCCGAATGGTCTCAGAGATCACCTCATAGCCGAATGGTTTCACAGATCTCCTCACAGCCAATTGGTCTGACAGATAACCTCATAGCTGAATGGTCTTACACATGTCCTTGCAGCCGAATGGTGTCTCAGTTCTCCTCATAGCTAAGTGGCCTCACAGATCACCTCATAGCCAAATGATCTCACAGATCTCCTGATAACTGAATGGTCTCACAGATCTCCTGATAACTGAATGGTCTCACAGATCTCCTCATAACTGAATGGTCTCACAGATCTCCTCATAACTGAATGGTCTCATAGATCTCCTCATAACTGAATGTTCTCACAGATCATCTCATAGCCAAATGGTCTCACAGATCTCCTCATAGCGGAATGGTCTTACAGATCTCCTCACAGCAGAATGGTCTTACAGATCTCCTGATAAATGAATGATCTCACTGAACTCCTCATAGTCGAATGGTCTCATAGATCTCCTGATAACAAATTGGTTTCACTGTCAGGGTAAGTGCTTGTCTGTCCCTATCCCATTTGTTTTGTCCCTGTTTGGCCAGCAGGTGTCACTGGTCATTCTGTTCCCTCTGTCTTGTAGCCTTATGTCCCTAGTGTGTTTCCCTATTCCCTGGGCTGCTGCAAACCTCTATGGGTTGGGTGAGTGGCTCAGAAGCTGACCCCCCTCCAGGCATGGGCTTGGGGCCTGCCTCACCTTTTGTTTAATTTATTGGGTTTTATTTTATCCTTAATTATTAGTATTATTATCTCTGTCTTTGCTTTGCGTTCTTGTTTTTGGTTTACCCTGCCCATGCCTGGTTTAATTCTATTCTGCTTGCGCTTATGTTCCTAGTCTTTCCTAGTATTAGCCCTCAGTGTCAGTGTTTCCTAGTTCCTGTGTTTGTTAATTGTAACTTATTCTACCCGTTTCTTGTTGTAACATGCCTGTCCTGATTAGTTGATATGGTTGTAGGCCACACCTGCCCTTTGTTAGCCTTCTTTTCTGTATTTAAGTGCCTGCCCTCATCCAATTCTTCAGTTAGTTACTTTGTTAAATCTGTGTGCTTAGACATGTGTAGATGTGTGAGCTGTGTTGATGTTACTTCGTGTTTGTAGCTTTGGTTGTTCCCTAGTCCTGCTCTCAGTTTTTGCTCTGTTCCCTAGTATGTTTACTTTTGTGGTTCTGTATAGTTCTTAGTTCTCCCATTTAGTTCTGGTCCCATTATTTTGTAGCTTATCCCTTTGTGTTCAGTTCTTGTTAATAAACCCCTTTTTCTTGTGAGCCGCTCTGGGGATCGTCACTTTTTTTTCTGTCTGTGCCAAGCCCCGCTGTAACACCCACAGATCTCCTCATAACTGATTATTCTCACGCATCACTTCATAATCGACTAGTCTCACAGATCTCCTCATAACCCAGTGGTCTCACAGATCTCATAACTGACTGGTCTCATAGCTTTTCTCACAGCCAAACAATCCATAGATCTCCCCATAATCCAACGGTCTACAGATCTTGTCATAATGTCTAGGATCTCTAGATGTGATTTCAACCCTAATCACACAGTCATTTCCAAAAGCAAGAGAACACAGCCACCCGTCATTAGTCTGGTTAATTGGTCTATCCAAACACCAGCCATAAAACTCATTCCTATTTAAAGGCTATAAATTATAAGACCATATGGCAAAAATCTTTAGACAGAGTATTTAATAAAGAGCACAACTCTCCTGAGCAAGAACGTCAATATGAGGCTAATGACTGGAATCCAGCAATATCTATGAGGGTGAAGCCAAAATAAAACAAGAAGTGAATGTTCAGAGGATAAGCTTCCAGGGTCCAACGGACACTTTTCAATGGGTAATACACCACAAGTGATATTCTGGCACCTTGTTTTAAAGCGATATCTGTCTCATCACTTCACTTTATCCCCTGGCACCAGGCAAATTTGCCTGTCTATCGCTCTTAACCCAGGAGACACCTTAAAGTCAAAACAACATATAAATCAGGTTAGTCACCACCTACCATTGACGTCATCTGAGCACCCAGACTCGGGGCACAGACCACATACACAATGTAACTGTACGAACACTGTAAATATAACACTGTAAATATAACACCGTAAATGTAACACTGTAAATATAGCCTACCCCTGAGAAAAGGAATATATTAGGAAACAAGCAAAGCCACAAAAACTGCATATATCTTTATGAGGGACTGAAAACCACAAGTCCCCCGGGAGTGCTTCCGGCTCCTAGGGACTAGTTACCACATCCAGCAGTTGTGAGACGGCCTCGGCTCTAAGCACTTTACAATGATACAAACGGGGTCCTAATTAGCAGCAGGCCGCACCTACCGCAAGCTGAACGCTCAGTGTGGGAATCACCAGCAACAGTGGCTGCCCTTGAACCTAACTCAGTGGATTCAAATGTAAATGGCACCAAATTTACATATTAATACAGTTTATGTTCTTTTTGCTTCATTAAACATTTAGTTCCTTTAGGCTTCTATACGTAATGTGGGCGCTCCGTTAGGGGAGAGTCAGCCATATTGGGAGTCGGCAAGGAAGAGATGGGGGATTTACCCATGATGATGTGCATCGCAGCAGTGACCGGATGGCTTATTCCGTGGATGGAGCAGGCGACGATGTTGGTGGAGCCTGGAAAGACAGCGGCACAGCGAATCAGACGCTGCTGCGATCCACCAGAACGCACTGCAGAATCAACCGTTCTCCATTCGCCCGAGGCCTACATCTCTGCTTCTGTGCTTTTGCCAGGCTAATGACGGGAAGGGACACGCCAGCTTGTGTGCCGAAAAACTCTGGAAAATCCAAAATCTTCAGATGCACAAAAAAAAATGCAAAAACATGTAAACACAATATGCAGAGTAACAGAGTAAACACAGGATGGAGGTAGGCTTTGTTTCAAAAGGCATCCGTTTAACTTAACATCGTCTGGCACCAATTACCGGGCTTGCAGGAGCCTGGCTGGGCGAGGCGGGAACAGGTGTGTGTGTTTGTCCTGAGCACTAATGGAGACAAACAGTGGTGAGCGGCCTGCCCTCGCCGGCCGAGGAAACCTCCTCTCTCCCACTGCTATCTCGTCTGCTTGTTTGCTCAGATTAACAGCGTCTAAAAAAGCAAATGTCTGTAAATGAGTAAAAGGGGCCGGTGGGCCAGGGCGAGGGGTCATCAAGCGGCAGACACCCGGGCAAGAGGGTGCGGACAGCTCGGGCAGTGGGGGGTGGGGAGGCGGGCGACCCATCACCAGGGGACAGTTTTCTGTCTGATGGGATACAAATGCGGCCTATTCCTGAACATACTCAGGTTGTCAGAAACACAACTATGATAAGTAGACGTTTTCTCACAATGTATTGCATGAACTTAGAAGGCCGCCATCATGGTACAACTTACACTAAAATCTGGAACTACACCTTCACCCCAGTAAGCGTGAAGAATGTCATCAAACAAAGTAGTTTTTGTGCACGTGTGTGTTTGTGTGTGTTTGTGTGTGTGTGTCCCCGGGTACACTGGGTGTCAGATCCTGATAAAAGGACTTTGCCACACTGCATCGAGGGGGTGTGGACCCATTGTTTGCCGCCATTGTTGCCGATGTGGTATTCCCGGCAGAATGGACCCCCCTCCACATGACCATGCCAGCAGTGCTGAAACCAGAGACCAACCCCTGTAAATCATGACTGATGATGATAAGCTAACATACAGAAATTTGTGTGTGTGTGTGTATGTGTGTGTGTGTCTGTGTATGTGTGTGTGTGTGTTATTGGGGGGGGCAGATTAAAAAAAAAAAAACAGAAAATGAGAGGGGGGAAAAAAAACGTCCTTGGAAGTACAAGCACTTCTGCAGAACAATTAACTTAATTAAGCAGACGGCATGAATATGCATGAGGCTGTTAATGTCTCCCACATCTAGGCAGATAAATGTGAGGCAATGACTTGGTAGTCAAGCATATCTGAGTTACGTGAAAGCTGCACCAACATTTTGGTTCTTTGCCTGAAATATCAAAGAAATTAACAGTCCGTGTGAAATGCGTTAGACCTGGCAAATTAATTAAGAATTTAGTGGCTCTATATACCTAACAGCAGTTTGTGCCCGAAAAAAGCCCTTTATAATTTCCTGCGAGGGGCTGCCAAATTCATCTGGCGTGTTCATCCCAAGTGGCTTTCATAACATTCATTTTTGTATAATTTTACTTTTATTAATTGGTTTTATTTGTGTGCATTAAAAACTGTTTTAAAAAAATAACTGAACAATAAAAAATCTGTGATCAAGCTATGTAAATATGAAGGAAAAGGGGAAAACAAAAACAGCATTAGAAATGCATGTTATTTAAAAGATCACATTTTTATTTTATTGTGTTTATATATTATGGCCATGTTTTCAGACACCAGTTTTCACTTTTGTGTATATTTTAATCTTTAAACCTGTCAAGCAGGTAAAATGCAGGAAACACCATGCCCCCCCCCCCAAAAAAACCTCTACAATTCCTTGAACAGCGCAGTGTACCCAGCTATTGGTTGACCCAATCGCACTACCCCAAATCTATCCCTTAGAGTAACGGGCGGGGGTGCACGTCTATCCTTCCTGTTTGTGACAGGAAACTGTTTACAAACATTCTCTGGGGAGGGCATGATAATGAAGAGAAACGGTGACCTCGGAGCGGCCAATTTGCGGCGAGTGTGAAGTTGGAAGGCATCCACCACCCCTAACAGCCACACTCCATTTTTTGGTCCCTGGAATGACAAGTGAAGGTCAGGCCGGAGGCCCAAAAAAAGCGTCCTGACCCCCTTCTCCTTGCCCCGCTTCTGCTGCTCGCCGCCAGGGTGGTAACTCACAGCGCTTATGGGCACCTGGCCGCTATCTGTCCTGGCGAGTGGAGCCGCATAACCGCACCGGCAACGCTTTTCCCGGCTGGCGGTGCGAACGGAACGTTAAGCGCTTTCGCATGAATGGGAGAGATTAAGTGAAATGGCGCCTCTCTTTGAGGTCGGCTTGTCAGCAATTAGTTCTCTTTGCAAACTGACAATTGACTCCTGCCTGGCTGCAATTAAGTGAATTTGATAATAATAATACTCCATCGGTGTTGCTGGGGAAACCACGTGGTCGCTTTCGGTAGGTATGAAGTCATGCGCCGCAATGTGGCTCACGCTCATCTCGCGCGCGGACAGAGGAGACGGCCGCCGGTAATGCTGTGCCACGATAAAAAGGAGATCTTTTACGCCAACGCTTCGATTTCCCCTCTCACCCGGGCGAGCAAGCGCGCCGCCCCCGCTGCCGTCCTCGTGCTCAGGGTGAGAGGCCCTAAAGTGCCCCGCCGGCCTGGAGGGAGGCTGAGGGACAGCTGCAGAGGAGCGAGTGAGTCAGCAGCGGTCCCTCCTCACCTGCTGGTATTACGCCCAGAGGAAGTGCTGCTCGGACAGGCGTGAAGATGGAGTCTGTGTATCTCCCGGCGTCCATCTGGGCCCGGAGCAGCAGCGCGTGGGCCACCTCAGCGACTGAGCCGTCCCCCCCAACACACACCACACTGCGGGAGAGGCCAGGGTATGCGTAAGGCGGGGCAGCCGCCGGGAACTCGCCCGCACTGCCACACGTGCCCGGTGGCTAGCTCACGCTCACGCTCACACACATGGGCACACGGACAGGCCAACAGGCCCTGGGGCACACAGGAGGCCACTATCTACCACATAAACGAAGACTCAGGTTAGCACACTTACACATGCACCTTACAGTCACAATCCTGCCAGTCACACACAGATAATACAGATAACACAGAAAGACTGAAATTCATTCATGGAGAAGAGGTATTAACATTTCAGCTATTTGGGTGACATGTTTACACCAGTTTAAGAAATATGCTGATGAAAAGAAAATTTAAGGAAAGTTAGCAGCAGTTAAGGACACAGCCTCGCAATCCTAAAACCTGCTAGGTCAAATCCCAGTGGGGGTTCTTCTGTTGTACCTTCGAGCCGGTAATCTGGATCACTCTGGTAAAAAAAACTGTTAAAATTCTCTGGAAAATAATAAACCCCGGTCACCATTTATAAACGCATATAAAATGTGATCATGCTGTTAGACCATACTGTTACACTGCTATGTATGTATAAATACAATGTGCTCCATGTGTTAACAAGAAATTACTATGCAAAAAGTTTGGTAAAAAGACGTGCATCTTTAATAGGAAAAAAAAAAGTCAAATCTCTGCAGAGAAAAACCGGTTGCTAATCTGGCTTAAGCTTATTAAGAGTAAATTACCACTGTGGAGAAAAGCTGATTATTCCATTTTAGAAATGTGTTTAACAATAACTAACCTTTTTCACCATTAGATTAGTTTTGCTTCCACAGCTTCTATTTATTAAGGGATTTTGGAATTATGTTGAGATGAAAATATATGGTAAATGCATTTCAGATGGCAGTTAATGTAATTCAGCAGAGGCCACTTCTTAAATTTCATTAATATTTCAAACCAATTAGTCCTTAGCATCAATAGACAAGATGCACGTGTATTAATTGTGGAGTAATTTGGGTCCATTAGCAGCAGCTGAATGGATACATTCACTCAGTGTAAATATTTACTGTAATATTTACTGCTGTGACATGGAGCAACCGGGTTTCCATTTTCAAACCTGCGGCAAATTTAAACACGACGGAAATCAAATTCCCCGCATGCGTCCGACATGCCGAGCTGGCCGGATCCAATCACAGCTCAGCGTGGCATGGGTGTATTATGGGCCGGGCGGGGGGATTAGGCCATAACCCCAGTGAGCTCTTCTCCAAATTCGGATATCAGCTGATTTGGTGACACCCCCCCCCCCCCCCCCCCCCCCCCCCCCAGCCCCAACCTCATCCTCCCCCCCCTGCACTGCACTCCCCCAACCCGCGCTCGCG
>JAAGVU020000035.1:8830347-8883763 GCA_011763525.2 Mormyrus iriodes
ACACAATTTGCCGTCCCCCCCCCCCGAAAAGGGACCCCCCCCCCCCCTCTTGGCGCCCCGGGCCCCCCCCCCCCCCCCCCCCCCCGGGGGGGGCCTGGAACAGGCGGCCTCCCCCCCCCCCCCCCCCGCAATCACTCGTCGACGAAGCACAGATAAACAGTCTTGAACACTATTTACTTTGCACTGGCACAAAACAGTTTATTTTCTTTTGGCTAGTTACAGAGGCACTAGGGTACAAAAGTAATGCCCATTAGAGGTTCAGCAGATTTAAGGTACAAATTTCAGTTTCTTAACCTTTTCATACTCTACAGTGAGGCTTCTGTCTCCCTAGGTGCATTTAGGCAAGTAAGCCATCAGTGTGTGTGTGCGTGTGTGCGTGTGTGTCTCCTTTGCCGACACACATCTGCACTGCATCTCTGGTTTCGCTAAGGCCCCTTTACCTGAGCGGCAGACGAGGTGGCAGGGAGGAGGGAGCCCCATCCGACTGGCCAAGAGAAACGTTCAAAGAAACGTTTCACAGGGACAGCCAAGAGGGGGTCACAGGCGGGCCCGCGAGCGACGAAAGTAATTTCCGTCACCCCAGCTCGGTGTACATGCATGTGTACCTGCCACTAAACGAGGTTAATGATTTACAGACCTGTGGGTAATGAAGTATATAAAATAAGTTGGTATTATGAGGCGTGTGCAGGAAAGGAGCCGATACATCAGGCACATGCACACATACTATGCCTTATATTAAAAACGCAGTTAAAAGATTTCTGTCGTTACTATTGCGGAGACTTATTTTTGCCAAGTTAAACAACTCAGATGTAATTTAGGGAACCTGAATTCTGCGTTATGAGGAGCCTTAATCCAATGCACATATGAAATCAGGCCGGAGACAATGGCAAGTGGACGGACGGGGTGCCGTGTGGGGTCAGCTCTGCGGCTCCCACCCGACCCCTTTTCTTTGCTGCTCCGCAGGCCTTTGCCACGGTAACAATGAGGTCCGACTTGACGCAAGGTGTGACCACGCGGTTTGACAAGTGCACCAAGGCACATTATTTCACCGTGGTAATAAGACGTGGGCTGCTGATCGACCCGCCCTACAGAAACGGGCCTGGTAATCTCTGAAAGGGGAGTTTAGGCCTGGCTGGCTTTGGGGGGGGGGTGCACACGGCGCCCACGTGAGGCTATCAGAAGAAAGTCATGCATTGTACAGGTGGTACTATTGTATGGGCCGTGATCCGCACACGTTCGGGCCGCCGTCCGGCCCAGCCCGGCCTGGTTTAATCTGCCTGGCCCGCGCTGAGCTGGGGCCGCAGCCAGCAGCTCATGTGTCAGAGCCCATCTCATGCCCTGTCAGGGCAATTTTTCAACACCGGCGCGACTGGAATCCATATTTAAAGAGGAGAAGCTGGGGCATTCTTTGCACAGGCCGCGCACCTTTTGTGCTGAGTGTCAGCCCCAGTCCACCCTCCATTGTGAGCCCTCATTTGAGGGGTCCCTGGGAATCGTGGGTTAGGGTCCACCGGGGAGCTGGGACAGGTGAGGGTTGCCCCCCTCCACCTCCCCGCCACCCCCCGCGGGACTCAGAGTCAGTCCCACCGACTTAACAGCACATAAAACAATAGACGTGATCCTCCCACCCAAACAAAAGGGAGCCATGGCCTTTATTTATCACTGCGGCTGGCCGATCAAGGTATAATTTCAGCAGCCATTCATGCGCGCCGACATGCGATGGCTACGCATTTCCCAGGTCGCCTTATGTGGGAAACTAATGTAGTGCAAGATAGCAGCATGTCTTTGTTAATCGGTGCCTGATTGTTTCAAGAAAATGGCCAGATAATTATGATAGCAGCCGAATGGGGAGCAGACGGGGGTTCACGCCATCGCGCACACACGGCGGTAAAGTGCCGTCATCAATCTGCCTCCCGAACTTTCATAATCTCTTCTCTCTTTTCCGGGGAGTTTGGGAACACACTCAGGGGGCTGATTTTCATCGACAGAAGCACAGAACGATGCACGGGGAACATGAAAAATGAGCACTCGTAAATAGTTACCCTTGGTAGCCATTTTTAGTAGTCAATAGTCACAGCTTTCACACTACTGAATAAATAGTACATAAAATTAGAGAATATTAATAATAGACAAGGTGAACATAAGGACTAGTGATCTAACTCTTAAATATAGAATAACTGGTCAGTGTCTAATTGTTTTAGTATAAATATAAATGCATTGCTCCTATATTATATAAAATCACTTGGCATCTTGTCCTTCAAATGCCCCGAAGGCAGGTTATCTTAATTATGCTAATGAACCCATGCAGAGACTGAAGTTGTGCAGACCAGCGTGAAGAAGGCTTTCTCCTAAAATTTAGCACAGCTAGGGAGAAGATATTGGGTCCTATGGAGTCACCCCACTGAGCCCCCTATGCAGAGCAACACTGAAACGTGGGGGTGGAGGTGTGTGTGGGTGTGGGTGTGGGGGGGAGGGGGGTCATGCCTGATAGCAGTGTGCAGGTGACGAGCATGTCAAAACACGGAGGGTGACATCACCAGCGGCCACTGTGTGTCCAATCTGGAGGATTAGATGCCTTTGTTATTCGAGTGGGCCCAGGATTATAACAAGACATCATCGTAAATATCCCATCATCCAACAGGTCACGCCTGCTCATTCCTGCAGCGGGGGTCCCATCCCTAATTCCACCCCCTCCCTCACCTTTTCCGTTCATACGCTAGGTATCATACACACGCCATGTCACCGGGTATGCCACACTCACAGGCGGGTTTTTACGGTTATTTCCAGATTACCGCAGAGAGAGGCGGGGTCTGGAGGAAGTGCCGCGATGTCTTGACACAGGGATTAGTGGAGATTACAGGCCCTGGCTAATGCGGTCGAGCGCTCACCCCGTTTTACTGTGATTGAGGACGTTCCGTCGATCTGCTGACAGTGTAAGACCTTCAGTAATTTTACAAATGCCTTCCCGAGTAAGTGGGCAGTGGCTTCCGATGGCAACATGGACAAGCCCTGCCCCCCACCCCCCCCACTGAAACCCAAACACCGGGAACTCTGGGAGAACGGCTGGGCAACCAGCCGCGGCCCCCGAGTCCCGCTCGTCCCCTAATGTCCCACTCGTCCTGGCAGCGACAACGGCACAAGGGGGACAGATAATTACAAACGGCAGGGGGCGTCCGGGACCAGCCTGTTCCCTGGATGCGCTCCCGCCGCACCCCCATGGCCGACGGCCCCGCCCCGCAATGTGAGCACCATGCTGGGCCGGCCCGGAGGACACAGCAGGCCGTATGCTGCCCATCACAGCCCCTGGTGTTGTGCGCCCTGCCAGTGCGTCAGTCACCGGGCCTGCCAGGTAAAGTGCCCCCCACAGCTGCTTTTTTAAACTGGCAGACACTCCTTTGGTTCACGGTCAGAACGTCAATACGCAGAGAGGCAGCAGGGTGACAGTCTCACAGCTTGTACAGGGATGAGGGCAGGAACTGGTACACTGAATAATGCAGTGACTAGTACACTGATTAGCACAATGACTGGTACACCGATTAATGCAGAAACTGGCAGACTGGTTAATACAGTGACTGGTACACTGAGTAATGCAATGACTTATGCTGATTAGTGCAGTAGCTAATGTACTGATTAGTGCAGTGACTGGTACACTGATTAATGGTACTTAGAGACTGGTAGACTAGCTAATAACATAACTGGTGCACTCAGTAATGCAGTGTCTTGTGCTCTAATTAATACAATGATTGGTACACTGATTAATGCAGAGACTGGCAGACTAGTTAATTCAATGACTGGTGCAGTAATTAACAGTCACTAGAATACTAGATAATGCAGTGACTGGTGCACTGATTAATGCAGAGACTGGTAGACTAGTTAATATAATGACTGGTGCACTGATAAATGCAGTGACCACTGTAAAGCATAGTGCAGTGATTGGTGCAGTAATTAGTGCTGTGACTGATAGACTGATTAGTATAATGACTGGTGTTTAGGGTGATATAGTAACCGGTAGATTAGTTAATACAGTGACTGGTATCCAGATTAACACAGTGACTTATATACTGATTAGCACAGAAATGGTACTGAATTTCATTCACTGAATGTGATTTCTCCATTTCCTGGTTCATTGCAATTCGGCTACAAACCAGGCCCATTTCCCCTGTTTCCTGTTCTTACCACAAGATCATCACTGTGTATGTAATCTCTGTGGCATAAACCAGGCATATTCTGCATTTTAGGGGGGGCTGTCCTTTCATATAACATGGATCTCATGCATCTGTAACAGGTGCCTCCCCTCCTACCCCCTCATTCCAGAGCTGCCACCTTCAGGTGAGGTTCTTACCACTCAAAAGGTCCTTCAGGTGCCTGAACCAGACCTCACAGTGGTCGGTGCTTAGGTTGTTCAGGTGCACGGGACGCTCCTTCAGCTTAGCCCCCTTCCTGACGCAGCAGAAGAGCGTGAGACCCAGCAGGGTGCCGCCCCACTGCTGGCCCACTGAGCGACGCCGTTTCACCTTCACGGCGAACACATTCCGCAGCTCCACATGCTCCTCACGCCTCTGCGAGGCTGACTCCCCTAAAAAAACAAAAGGCGGCCAATCAGAGACTCTGCTCTTTGCATGTGCACGTTCTAGTATGTACAGTATGTCAATCGAGCATCTCACAGCTCTCTGACATCCTCTCACATCCTTCCTAGAGTAAGTTGACTTGATTTAGTGACACAGCAGGTATAAAGGCATCCAAAGAGTAAAACACGGTAAATGAAGCAGACAATTACGATGGCCAATAAAATGACAGAAGTCTTGAATACTTTGACAACCATAATCTAAAGTGACAGGAAGAAGCATATTGCATGTGCTGAACAGATATGCAACAGGTATGTACATCTCAATCAGAGACACAGCCAGTACTGGAGTGGGGGTGGGGGGTAGTGATTCACAGACTTACTGTGAGGCCCCGTTCCCCAAGACCCCTCACTAGCAATTTTGTCTATGGCCCCGAAGATCTTTCTCTCTATTTTTGGCTATTCCTTCCACCTACTGTGCATAAGTTACCTAAGGTGACCATTTGACATGAAGTGTTAATGATTAACTTAAAAACACGGAAGTATTAATAGTCAGAGTCATAACCGGAGACAACAGGGGACTGGGAATTACCCACGACGGGAAATAACTCTGCCGTCAGAAAATCAGCAGAGGCTCTATTAAGGGAGCTGCTCGCTAAAGATAGCAAAGTTATCGCATAACTCACGAAGACCATTAAGTGCAAAGTAAAAAGCCATAAGTTAAATACAATGTTTTAAAAATCAGATTTCTTAGATGACCGTCACCATGTAGTTTAGTGGATTGATCTCAGTTTGCAGGGTGACCCTGGATTGGGTTCATTGTTGCGCAGATTCCAACTGAAAATGCTATCTCCTTTAAACATCTCCCTGTTCATGAGGAGCACATGCCAGCCCCAGTTTCGGCTTCATTAAGAACATCCTGCCTGCAGTGCCTCATATCCTAGAATGTCTTCATATAGGATCCTCCCTTTGAGCTCATGCTTTCCTGCAGGTCCACGCTATTTAATAGGCGCGTCTCAGGCACTAGTTCTAGGACCCATTCATTCTACTGATATCACGTTCCGTAAACGCCACTATATGCAGACCCTTCCCATCAGGGGTGCTCCTTGCGGAATGACCCACTCTCCACTCCCCCCAATTTTCCCCTGATATAGAACCCCCCTACCTCCCCACCCTTCATTAGGCGTATCCTGGCCGTATCGCTGTGTTTCAGAACATTAACTGTCTTTTCACATGACTGAGCAAGATACCCGACACCATCTGTTCATGCTCTGGGTTTAGCTGTACTCCTGGATATCATGCTATTTATTTAACGGTGCAGCCCCTTCCTATTGTGGTCCACACAAAAAGGAGTCAATTTAATTACAGGGAATAAAAGTAATCTCCCCGGATGAAGCTTTTTCCGCCGGTAGGGACGAGCGGGTGAGCCGCCCCACGCCGACTCACGTAGACTATGGGGGAGCGGGGACGACACTCATGGAGGGGAGGGGGGTTTAGGGTTGCTCCCTCTCCCCTCCGGCACTACAGTAAGCCGGGATCCTGTCTGAATCAATCTTGGCACATCTGCCTGACGTGGACCGTAAACAGGATTAGAGCAGGTTTTATCTGCTTGACGCTAATTGTGTCCGCGGTTTCTGCACATGTCCAGAGTTACAGACGCGCTGCCGTTGGGGCACGGGGCCTTTCACGCCCTTTTCCTACATTTCGGGGTATTACAGGCACTGCCTTTGCTCTCCCCGAACCGCATGCACGGTGTTTAGTACTTGGACGTAATTTATGAGCCTGTCTCCCCAATAAAGGGGAGTAAGATCTGGTTTCAACACACCCCACGCTGAGCAGAATTAGAGTCAGTAATGAACCAGCACTGAACCGGTGCTCCAGAGTCACCTCCTGAATAATCCTTATTATTGTTCTTCACCATACAAACAGGTGCATTCACCATCATTGCCACTTCTTAGTGCATTGTCTGCAATTTGTTTAATCCAATTATTGCATTTAATTAACTATTTGCAGCACACAAATTCAAATGAAATTGCTCCACCAAAACATAATCTCAGTGCAATCTTGTTTTTATTTACCAGGTTTTGCCATAAATGATTTGCTCTTATCCTATTTACTACGTTGCGCTACTGAGCAATCATGGAAAGAGTGTAACCACTAATATCTTACATTATGCTAATCAAATAACTGAGTGTTTACCTTGCAGTTTTATTGTTAATTATTTTCTGTAATTCCTCCTCTTTCTGCTGCACTAGCTAACACATGCAGAATGTTCTCCAGATTCCACATTGCCAATCCCCTCATTTCTGACTGATGGTTTAGTACTGATAATCATATATTTAGCCTTATGGTTTAAATCTAAAACAGTTTTTTCTGGTGGGAGACCTCATTATTACAGGAAGCACTTTGTAAATGATGTTTTAAATAAGATTTAATATTAACTACTATTGTTTGACAAGGGTATGGATTTATGTCTTATGGTCGTTAGGCAGATTTTGAACCTATTTAATGGGACTGTACATAAAAACAATGGTTACTATAGTGAGACATATGGCAATCCTTAATAACTCCAATTACTGTACTTTGTAATATGGCTACAGGGGGCGGAACTCTATTCAATATTACACCCCCCCACCCTAGATTGTTCTATTCAAAGTAAAGGAGTAAATTCAATGAAATATGAACTTAATGAGGAAAATATCTCCCATGAAAAATCCTTTTGGACATATTACAGTGAGGACAGTATGTTCATTTCCAAAATACGCCCCTTTCAATCACATTCAACAAATTTAAAAAAGTGTGAAGATACGTGCCGACTTCTGAAAAAATTATTTGTTTCCCTAAAGATGGAAGTTAACACCAACCGGAATATCATTCACTCCAACACAACTGCCGATTATGCTACATAATCTTTTAATCAAGCATAAATTCTGGCAGGCAGAGCGGAATCCGTCAATTTATTGGCAACCGTTCCCTTGGTAAGTTTCCGCGGCCTACGAAGACAGAGGTTTAATTTGATTTCATTTGAAGCATAATTTGATTCATTTTCATACATTTCAGGGACCCCTCTTCTAACGAATGTTGCCTGGAGTCGTTCGTTAGAGTGTTCGCACTAAATCCCCACATCTGCTAGCGTGTCACGTGGATATAAATGGCGGTGCCACTTTATGGTCGCAAGACGGCGGCTCTCGGTCAGGGAGACCGCCTTCCAGTCGCTCAGTTATGTCACATTTATACGCATTGCGGCTGGCTTGGAAACCATGCTCTTTGCACTGGCCGGACCGGAGGGCCCTTTTTGGCTGTGCAAAAACAGGCAGGTGTACGGGCAGCTCGGTTCGCCTGCGTGCCTCTTGTTGCCACGTCAGCGCTGATACCCCCCTGCCCCCTCCCTTTCTTGGCTTTCTGGTGCACGGGGTGCCGTGGGCTCTCTGGATGAGCAAGATGTGGAAACCCAATCCCAGAGACCGCCCAGTATGAGGCTCCGGGCAAACTGGTCCCATTTGTACACAAGCTGGTCCATATGTCTCGGGTCAAAGCTGTCCCAGATACGATGGCGTCAACTGGACCCATCTGACGACATGCCGGGTCTAACCACACCTGTCCTTCCTGTTCTCCTCCCTTTCTCTGCTCATCGTTGTTCAAAGCACATTCTATACCCTACCAAACTGTACTTATTCATGTTCACCGTTGAGTTTATTGGCCTATGTATCACAACAGATGTTGATGAAATGGCCCAATATAATTTAGAGTAGGCTTATACATTTTTTTATGCATAATTTCAGGTTTCCAATGCAGTGTGAGTGTAGCACACTTCGGTCTGCACTGTAAGTGAACATCCACAGCCACATGACTGACGATGTTCCACATATCGTGAATCACCCATTAAATTTATGGTTCATTCGGAACAGAAAAGCCCTCTTTATGCAGAATTTATTTAAAGGGCTCGAACGCCTTCCCTTTCTTACATCTGCAGCCGAAAAGAAAGAGCACAGTCGCTCTGACGCGAGCATTTTCCCTCCCCAGCCTGGTTGGTGTCATTCCCTAGCGAAAAATGAGGCTGATTTAAAATGACACGATGGGAACAGCTCTCATTTGGTGCACAGTGAGAAGTCCCGAGATTAAATAAAACTGTGCAGTCTTCTAGAAAAGTTTATTGCTTCCAGATGGATACAAGCTTCCTCCCAGCATCACTCCGGCTTGCAGGAGACGTGGGGGGCGCCCTCATATCATCATGCAATTAATGAATGGACAAAGCGCATCAATTTCAAACCTCATCTCTATCGGGGGAGGAGTCGAAAATACACAGCATGACCCTGCAGTCGATACGGAGGCGGGCAAAGGAATCATGATCCTTAACAGAAACAAGCAAATCATTCTGAACTTTGTAAGGATTAAACAAAAACAAAATCCCTATAAACAGTTCCAGTAGCGCAGTCCAAAGTGTTACACATCCATCACGAATGCAGGCATTTTTGCTGACCAAATATTTGCCTTATTGAAGGCAGGCAGGCAGGGTTTTTGTAAGGGTTAAAGTCCTCTTTGTTTCATCCCATCTGTGCCTGTGGTAGACACATACAGTGCTCTTGAAGATGAAACTAATACTGTATATTGAAAACTGTCCAAGCACAAAAGCCCTTTGCCAGCTGAGTGTACTGCTCTTTGCCCCATGTTGTGTGTGGCCATGTGGTTCTCAGTATGACGCCAAAGACCATATTTTCCACCTGTGCCTGCCGAGGCCCATGTGACTGACACGCCGCAATCCAATATTTACATTTTTATATTGCTGTTTACCAGGCCACGGGAAGCAAACCGGAGAGGTGGCGGCCTTCTGCGGCTGTCAGTCCTTTTCCGTTAAGTTGTGAATTTAACATTGTTTATCCGACTTTATGGTTTGAGGGGGGGGAGGATTGAGGATCAGAACACTAGCGAGGTCCACTCACACCACGTTGGGCTAATTAACTTTTTACTGTCAGGGCAATTGTGAAGCAAGCACGGTTTTCCTACTTAAATCCCCGATCCCGAGCCTCTGCCGTTGCCACGGTAATTAAACACGGAGAGCATCTTTGAGGGGCCGAGACGCCCGTCATCCAAAGGCGGCACCACCTCCTCCCCGCGAGCGGCGTTTGTTGCTCAGGGTGTTTTAATTATAGGCGCACACCTGCCCCAGTGGGTCTCGACGCACAGTCTCAGGTGTTTCGGGGACAGCGTTACGTGTTCCGACATAATGAGTGGTTATTGATGGCAATAAAGCCAATGATTCCCCAGAAATACCTACCACTACAGACAGTCGGCCATTGCGCTCCATAGCATCTGTTGCTTGGAGCCCCTGCTCTAAATCACATGCTAATCCATAAAATAAAAATATTAAAAAAATGTAAAATAATCACGTGCAAGTGAGGGATGCATATTACTATTTAATTACACATTTAATTTCA
The DNA here is from genome assembly GCA_011763525.2 of Mormyrus iriodes. Classification (NCBI taxonomy): domain Eukaryota; kingdom Metazoa; phylum Chordata; class Actinopteri; order Osteoglossiformes; family Mormyridae; genus Mormyrus; species Mormyrus iriodes. Next base: position 8,840,347 of record JAAGVU020000035.1, read on the forward strand.
TCTGAGCAGTTTTATTATGCGTTAACCATGTTTTGCCACATATCTCGGCAATATGTTGTAGTATGTAGCTGCCTACACATATTTACTTCACCAAATAAATAAAACAAAATTAAACTGCCCACAACAGTGGTAGCTGGGATTCACAGATAGCATCCATGTTTGAGTCCTTAGGTGCTTTGTTTTTTTTCACTTGCTGTGTTCACTAGGCAAAAAAAGAAAATGAAAAACAAGATCGGATAACCTCGCCAGGGCAATTAGTTCCAGAAATCCGAGTCTGACCAGTGCCGTAGATGAGGAGAAGGACGGCCTCATTAAACCTACGAACCCCTCAAACCTACAGGAAGGATGGTCTGGAAGACCTGCATCTTCCATTAAAATACTTCATGAAGGCCATCAGACTCATCCATACAGACGCTGCACATGGCAAAGCAAATCAGCAGTTCACCTAAAAGCCAAAGTTTCATCGTGAGTGACTGAATGGACTTTTACTTGAATGAAATTCAGTCAAGTTGCTTCCACTAGGCCAGGAAGTAACCAGTGTGTAGCTTTTTCATTGATAAAACAGCAGGAGGACCATGCATGTTAGCAGTGAAAGGTCACGATCGTAAAATACATTTCCGGAAAGCATAAGGACAAGCTGCAGTTCAGAAAATTATATAAGAAAATTTGCATGAATTTCCAGAGGGAAGTCCTGAAAAGCAAATTCTTATTACGTAAAATGGCAACAACTTAGCATGAATTTGTGATCATGGAGAACTTTAAAAGAATTTTTAGGCCAAGCATCATGTGACAATCATTTTATTCATTGTAAAACTATTGCATAAAGATCACAGTGATTTATATAAACACAGCAGTTACACGTAGCACCGTGCTGACAGACTCTTTAAAAAAAAATACATGATAATCCCTATTTATAGTCTGCAAAGATTTGCAGGCTGATTAAACAATAATCGGCTCAGTTTTTTTCAGTTTCATCCTGCATGTCCAGTTGTTACATGAGCTTTTCGTGAGTCAACCTAAATTGTGAAGGCTGTCTGGCTTTGCAGAGCCTTTGAAATACAGGCTCAAAATTTGTAACTGTTAAAAAAATCCAAATTTCCCTTCTTGTGATATTGCTATAATGGGTTTATTCTGCAATGCCTTTAATGTTATAATAAGTTTTAAATGTACAGGCTGTGCCGAGTAAGCAAAAACACTGCTGTATGTGCCTGGTTTTTATTTCGCCTTGGGAAATTTCCATTCCAAACGTCCCATTTCTCTCCAGTCATTTACTAATCTGTGAAACGTACCACAGACTGACATTCGGCAAGAGAGGGCTGCGGCTGAAAGTCTGAGCCGCGCTCTTGATCCAAGATTGATCCGTTCTCGATTGAGTTACAGTCGGCTGCGCGTTCTGCTGGAGAGCACAGGAAGCAACAGACAGCTGAGAGAAAACCTAGCACTCGCTCGTGTCCTGACGACAGCCAAGCGGAAGCATGACTAATCTGAGGGTTCATCCAGACACACCAGAAGAAGCACTCAGATTTAATCAGGTCCTCCACCCGCAAACAGAGCTAGCTCTAGGTTTGGGAATTCCACGGGTCACAAAAACACAACGCCTCCTACAATCCAAGCATCACACACAAAAGCATCCTTCGACACTTAGTACTTGCACATAATCTTCTCAAATTAGCTTAGAAAGATGACGCTGCCTTTGTCCCTTGGGATGGGGGGGGGGGGAAAAAACAATGCAACCGCATTCATTCTAAGTTTTTAAATACAAATACAATTCTATTCTAAATATATATAATATTAATATTATATTGATAGTAAATGCATTGATAATTGAGATCATATTATTAATTACATTAATATTAAATATTATTACACTTGAATTAATGTTTTCTATAGCCTCTAAAGAACTGATTCTTGATTTCAAGGTCATAATTTAATCATCCCACTTAACATAAACTGTACCTGCCACGAGGGTCACTGTAATTTCCAATAAACATGAAGGACAGACAACATCACGAGGATAAGCCTTCCCCAAGCGGAAGAGGGGCCTTATAGCCGTCAAACAGAGAGCTGTGGTGAATCTACGCCTCCCTGTCATTTTTTGGCAGTTTTGTGATAGCATTTGGTAAAGGCCATAGGGGGTACTAGATGGATGCTTTCTTTGTAATGAGAGTGCTGGGTTAATGGCATTGGCTTACACTGCCACAAAAACACTGTCCATAATGCTTAAGCAAAATAAACCAGCGTTCGGGCCGCATGGTGCCTCTGCTACGGGGAATCGAGAAAACACAGAACAATAAATGCCAGAATCCACGAGCACACCATGCACTTCATCTACAGAATGTCTGACACGAGTCAGTTACCCTCCGCCACTGCGTGAAAATGCACTACGCCATAAACCATAACGCTCGATGTATTTTTATGTGAGGTTTCGCCCTAGTTTATCATACTGTAATGACAATGGTTTATTGATGGCATATAGCAAACCCTGCATCTGGATAAAAACAAAATAACTCAATTCACGGTCCAAATACGAATTACAAACTTAAAAATGCATAGAATTTAATCTTGTCTGCATCTTGTGAAGACATACACATTGCTGTAAGAATAAAACACTTAGTTAATTTCTGGAGACGTATAAGTCTGTAAAATTCATCAAAATCAGTTTTACTGCCTGATTTTCTTCCTCCAGATTGCTATTGTGTATGATAACGCACAGTGATTCCTAATCATTTCTCTGAGTGTCATTCGCCTGGACATTTGCTAACTGTCCACAAGTCTGGCAGATGCCGTACTTTAGGTGGTCACAACAGTTGGCTGGTGTCTCTTTTCAGCACATCTGTTACGCAGGACTTTTGGCAATATGGTTCATTTCTTTTCTTTTGGGGTTCTGTTTCACACCACATGTGTAACCCGATTTTTTTCATAAATTAAGTTATATGTTAAAAGGACATGTGTTCCCACACAATATGCTGCAAGACTAACCGGACCCATTTACGGAAACTGGAAAGTGCTCCAATGCATGAAAAGCAGTCAAAATAGCTAAAGACAAAATAATAATTATAACCCATATTACTCATAACAAACAATAAATACCTGAAACTTACACAATTAGACAAATTTAAAAAAAACTATAGCAAGTACAAAGGTGGAGTAGAGGTCCCGTTTTACTCCAAGGGAGGAGTGATATGGAGTAAGAGACTCCAGTGGTTCAGGAAAACTGAAAAAGGCCCCCACCCCATTATAGATAACTGCTTTTCATTATAATTAATATTGATAACTATTGATATTTATTTATTCCCGTTCTAATGAATCTTTCAATATCAGAAACAAATCAAAGACTTCAGAAAAAAATGTATGTGATCAACATACAACAGTAAAAGAGGGAACTTCAAAGGTTCAAGCAAGAAGGTGATGGCTTGTCGAAAACTGTGATACTGGAGGAAAATGAAGCCTAAATTTAAGCTATTGGTGCTACAATACCAAGCGATGGCTAAACCGAATCTGTAAACCACTGAAATGCTTCATTGGCAATCTCTAAATATCATATGTACTCTTGACACAAGAAGGTATACCTTTCTACACCTGTATTTCTCAAGGTGTGCTGTTCTTATAAATTACAATATAATGGAATTTTGCAGGTCTAACATGCACACACATGGACTGCTTGTCCTTCTGTTTTTATATGCAAATAGTTCAGTCACATGCAGTTAATTTATCAGCATGTGATGGTAACATTAAAGTAAATAATTTTATGAAGTGCTACCTGGAAGACCCCTGGAGATGTCCCACTCAACCTGAGCATCTGTCCCAGTCTGCCGCCCAGCTCCAGTCCTCCCAGGGGGCTCATTTCACATGCTGTCTCAGGGGGTACTTGTAGGCAGTGACAACTGACTCCCATTTCATTGCCCTGTATCAGTTGACAACCTCCTCAAAACGCATGCAGCACACACAAAGGCCCAGATTCAGCTCATTCACAGCAGCCATTGTCCCCAACATTGAGGGGCCAACTGCATAAGTGGCACATTGTTTCTGTACATGAGCTTTTTGTACATTTCTGCTACCAGAAAAAAAAGAAAAAGAACTCAAAATGTTGTGTAACAATATTTGTGTAATAAAGGCCATAGCAGCTGGGGAAACAAACACAAATGTCAAGCTGTCAACAGCAACGCAATCAGTATAACCTCGCCTCTGCCCTGACTTCATTCCCATAATCTAGCACTGAGCAAGCAGCAGAAAACTACACTCACCCTCCATAACACAATAATATGTAAATATCCCCAATATTTTTTCACCATCAGTAAACCCATCACACTCTTGGGAAATTGCATTCATATCCATACAATAAGAAGCTGGTCAGTGGTTAAGCTTCAAATATTTAAATGAAGCAATCACTACCTTACATAACATGATGGCAAGGGGAGCACTGGGCTTGTTGGTATATTTTGGGACAGTTTGTGTATATACATATATTACATGTGTATATATTCAGCTTCATTATGCAGTTATTTATATTGCTTACAGTATAACTCTGTTATCCTAATTACAAATGAATCATACAGTTATTTATTCTTAGTCTGTGCTTATTTTTTAACACAACACGAATGCACACTGCTGTCTGTATGTGGGTCTGTGTTTACTGACCTGTATTTATTTAACCGTTCCCGTCTCTCCATAGTAAATGCGAAAGCTGAAAGAGTTTATTACAGGTTAAATGACAGGTTTTTTTTATTTCACACATTTAGACCGCACCTTGCGATGTCAACGGCAAAAAATGGGGCGCTCTGCTATTTCGGTGTCACCGCTACGCCATCGGAGGAGGTCCGACGCACGCGAGGGGCGTTGTCATGGAAACGGCGGAAACTCCGCAACCCACCTGTAGGGGTCTCCGGCTCGATCGGAGTCCATATTACCCTCGTCGCCGTCAGCACTACGTCGCAACTCTTTTTTTCGATTTCAAATATCCCTTTTACTATCGCGTCTTCGGCGTTAAACACGGGGCCTGTTTCCCAGATCAGCGCTGAGGGCTTCTCGGTGCGCGACCGAGGGATGGACACGGAACGATTCGATCGTTGCTGGCGTTGTGGATGTTGTTGATGCTGCTTCGGCTGTTTTCTCTTTTTCTTCCTTCCCCGACTGGCTCTTCTTAGAGGAGACACCGGTTGCGTTTCCCGTAACTCCTCCTGGCTTTCCGACCACGCATGCCGATTTGCAGATTTTCGAGGGGACTCAAACATGACTCAGAAAAACCCGTAGCAAGCAAGTCTTTTTTCCGACAATCAGTGTTGTCGCATTAATTATCAGGTCAGCGCGTCCCCGTCATTCCCCGCTCCCGCATAGTTCTGCTGCAGAACTTCCTCTACGGCCTACCCTGAGCGTCTTACAGCAACGCGCGTCCCCGCGAAAACGTCCGATCGTTCCGGTCACGTGCATCATAACTCCCTGCTTAGCTCGCAGATAATATCACGTTATTTAATATCAAAGCCTAAATGTTTTGGCCAAGTGGAGAGCAACATAGCAAAAACGGTAGAGGAAGCGCCATAATAAATGTGTTACACCGAATTGTAAAAGTAAATAGGCAAGTGTTTAAATTATATTGACAGTGCTGTGTATGGGTGAAGTATTGGTGAATGCCATATAGTTAGATAGAAATTCAAATGAAAAATGTAATGTGTCACATACATATGATTATCCTTATCCAACTTTAGTCTATAATGAAGAGAAAGGACATAAACAAATTTGCGAAAAAATATGGTATAGAGTTGAAAGCTGTCAGCTGGAGCGTTTAATGCTCCTGTTTATATTTCAGGCTTGGGTAGGGATTACTGTGATGTCTGAGTACGTATGGGATAAACTTATCAAAGCGCTCAAGTAATTCTGTGAGTAAGGGACCCAAATGCAGTGTGATTAGTGTTGATGTTTTTAGACTCAGCTGTCTACATAATACAACGTGTAATCCCCGTTGTTTTGCTGTTTATTATTGCGGTACCAGTAGATGCTGCATGGATTTGCACCTTGACAGGCCTACATTTATACGGTGTGATGATACTTTTAGCACCATGGACAGCTCTTGAATGAGGCGTTAGAGCGTGACCATACTGTACTACATGCGGTGGAGTCTACAGTGGGACACCTGTCCCTTCACTCGAGGCACATAAATATATTTTTCACCTGCAATTCTAAGTTTCAGATCAAAATCCGAGCATTCAGTGCATTGAAATAAATAGGAAACTCGCCATTCACGGAGATTAAAAATAGAATCTGATGTATGGAATAAATTCCTAAAATATGGGGAATGAGTAATATATATGGGATGTATATTCATAAATTTAATTTTGGTATGTTGTGATCGCGACGATCTAGTTACTAACGGATTAGTGGTACGAAAATGCAAATTGTTATTAAATAATACGGGGGTCAAAATACGTTTGACAGGGAAAAATTGTGTGTTCTGGGGTGTTTTATGGAGCATAAATCAGCAGAATATGTTCCAGATATTGGCATTGGTTCTATGGTATTTTCCCATCTGATGGAAGTACTGTGCTATGCAGTGAGTGTTCATGCATAAACAAGATAATTTTCATAAATTAAAATCTCCCCTGCAGAAGCAACATCTGTGCCTCTCTCGCTTTGCATAAAAGATGGTGGCATGCGAATGCCCCTTGACTGTCTACAGCAATCCATGGCGTGGAGAATAGCCGTTTATTTTGTCCTTGAGCTATTTATAAACATAAACTTACGTTGCTGGCGTATGCACTCTCTGGTTACCTTAGCTCATATAGGCAATTGTCCTATTTAAACAGTTTATGTGTTATGTTAATCCCTTTCCGCATTATTGAAATTGGTGTCAGTGGTTGACAAGTACATTTGATTTCTTGATTTATTAAGTCATTCAGAGAATCACTTCCTAAGGCTATTCATTCTTCAGTTTGAGATCAGTCTCATTGTTGCTCATTTTACCGTTCAGATAAAAAAGGAAAATAACACGGATAAAATAAGTATACAAAAAGTCTTGTTTTAGGAGTTGAATTATTGATGGGAAGCATGCCCTATTATTGTGGCTTTAGGACTATGTGAGGGAAAGCAGAATATGCTAATATGATTTAAAGTACTGCCGAAGGGGGAACAAATGTTGCCAAGTGCATATTCTCAGGACACTTAATTCGCATCTATCTTCAGCATACACTGTGGATGCAATCAAGGCAGTATCTGAAAGTAAGTGGGGTTGAGAATCAGTTTGCCTTCAAGGCAAAGGGTGAAACAAGCGAGGGGTCGCCAAGTGGATCCCCGTGAATTTTGTTCAAGGACGTCACTAAGCCCTACTGTGTCAGTACCAAAGACTGACCAGCATACATTCCTTTTAAATTTATAGGTAGTATATACGAAATAGTACTTATTTTTATTGATTTTTTTCCTTCGGAATGTATTAGTCCAAGATTGATTTACCTTGAGTTTTACAGACCGCAAATTCAGCAATAAATAGACAAATAAATAGTCAAACACAAGCAAACATGCTTGTTCGTTTTTGCAGGTTTATTAGTAACATAAGAAATAGTTTTACTGTGCACATAGACCAAACAAATATATATGAATGTCTATTTAAGTTGAATAAATAAATGACGGTGATCATTCTGAATGCTGAACCACCTGTCAATAACTATCAACAATTGGGACCACGATTTTGAAGCACGAAGTAACAGTTCATAAATCAATTACTTTGTCCAGTGTGCGCACTGACGTTTTGTGTGTTTTTCAGACTAAAATTTCATGTATTGTGAACTTCGAAATATATCCATAACAAATTCACACGTAAGTGGAAAAATTGTAATTATGGATTTTATTCTACAAATAATAATTCGCGCCTTTTATGAGCTATCAAAATAAAAACAATAATCCCATAGGAATTACGTACACTAAGAAATCACATCGAAGGAGAAATGTAACTTTTGACCAAATATTCAACACTATCTGCAATTTAAATATATAAGAAATGCGTTGTAAGCTTCAATGCGATGTACCATTACATCATATTGTACAAGTTAACAAACAAAAATACAATACAAATTTTATTAAGTTTAACTGGCATTACACCTCAAACAGCACTTATTCTGAACCGCATTTGTACATGCAATATCTATTGCGCTATATTACCTTTGTTATTCAAGTCCAGGAATTTTTTTTTCCAGAATCAAGGGGGGATAGTTGTGATTACAATCTAATTTGTACAGCTAAAAATAGGGGAACTAAACTTCAAGTGATAGTCAAGCGTTTTTTTCTGTGTACAGGGAATCACCCAGAAAAGATGACGCACTTTATAACTTCTAGGAAGCGTCTCAGTGTCCACCCATATAATTATTTTTTGATTCTTAAGGAAAACAGAAATTTAAAGAAAGTGAGATGATTTGTGCAACCTTTTGCAACCTTGCTTGATTTTACAGTAAAGAAGTGCTAAGGCAAGTCAACATATAACTGAGCACTTTCCTGCTGGTTAAATCATAGCATAATTACTACCATCATTATTGTTTTGTATAAACAAGACATACCTCTATTATTTTATAAAACATTGATGGAGTTGCATGGGATAAAATAGGAAATTGACCTTATAAAAGTTAATTAAGAATTCTGTACAAAATCACAGCAAAATAATTCAATATGGAATAGACTAGTAGTAAAATGTAGTTTGAAAAAAATATATATCTTTATTAATTTTCTCAATTGGCCCATTATCTGTTTAAAAATTGCATAGTTTCCAAATTATTGCTTGTGATTTTGTTACATGGATCATATTATAATAACATTCGGAATATGGCCACTTCGATTTCCCATTGTGACCTTCATATAGAAGCGCTATAGAGTATAATACGGAAGGCGAATAGGAATGTTAATTCCAACTTCACCTAAAGGCAGTAACAATAATAAATACGTACATAAGTTTAAGTATGTAATATTTGCACTTTTGCATCAGTGAAATCCAAATGCGTAAATGCTTTCAGACAGTCTTGGACAGTGTGTCACTGGACTCGTTAGTCATGGAATATAGCATTAAGCTGTGCGTTCATGACTCTGTCGTGGTGAGAATGTCCATCATATGACATGATGTTTTCCATCGGTATCTCGCAACGCTGCGCGGAGCTGGCATAAAGGGAAGCGTGAGCCTGTGGTCCCGCCAGACCTGCCGCTGGGTAATGCATTGTGAAAGCGTAGTTCTTTTCAAACTCTGCAGGCGGCTCATGTTTGAATGAAAAGTTCCCGTTCACACTTAAAGGGGGGCTGAGAGGTCCGTCGAATGAGGGACTAGTGCAGTCTGTTAGTACAGATTCGAAAAACGGCTCCAGTGCGCTCCCGTAGGAATGCGGCTTGACGTGAAAAATGTGGGAGCTGTCCATTGTACCATATGGTGGGCTGGGAAGACCAGGGGTTTGATAAGAATAGGGATGAGCAGCAAAGGAAGCGCTGGCTGTTTGCATATGAGGGGGTATGTCCTGACTCTGCTCTGGAAGAAAAGTTCTGGGGTTTAGCTGGAGACAGCCTGCTACCAAATTGGTGGTTGGCTGTGACAATCCTTTGCATAGGGCCTGTACAAAGGACATCAAATCTGGACTCTTACCCGAACGTAGAATCTCAGAAAGAGCCCATATATAATTTTTAGCCAGCCTCAGTGTTTCTATTTTTGACAACTTCTGAGTTTTCGAGTAACACGGTACAACTTTACGCAAACTCTCAAGCGCATCGTTGAGCCCGTGCATGCGGTTCCTCTCCCGCGCGTTCGCCTTCATGCGTCTAATTTTAAACCTCTGGAGGCGAGCTTTTGTCATTTTCTTCTTTTTTGGCCCGCGTCTCTTGGGTTTCTGATCATCGCCATCTTCCTCCTCATCTTCCTCCTCGTCGTCATCATCTTCGAGTCGGTTGAGGCCATCTACATCATCTGCATCAGCATCCTTACTTAGCCCCTCGTGGTCCCCGTTTTTCTTTTCCATATCGTGCTCATCTTGGGAACTAAGACATTCATCAGTCCAGTTTGAAGCACTCTGGGACTCCGGCATCATGCTGCCTTCAGTGTATGACTTGGTCATTTTCGCACGCTGTCAAAAAGATAGCAAAATTAATCATGAAGGTAATATTTTTCTGCGCATTCAGTCAGCAAAAGCTTTTCTTATTATTTGTTCATTAAAATAATAAACATTTAAATAATCCGAATTCCAATCTTGTTTTGAAGAAGCAAGCAAACATAATCCTGTGTATGGACCTGCTTAGTCCTTACAATATCCTACCGTTATGTAACTCTGTGACCAAGGTATTAGCTCTTCAAAAGTCTGTATACTACGTCTACCAAACGTATTAGACTCGAATGACTGAAAGAAAGCAAAGTATATGATAAAGCGAGAGTGTATGTTACATAATTTCCAAAATCTATCAAAATTGTAATTTTGCGGTTACTAATGCAAATATAGGCATACTTTTACGTCTAAGTTTTGGATACGAAGCATTTTTGTTAATCAAGAATAAAAGCGATTGTGTTTGCGTTTGTTTGAAATTAAGCTGAAATTTCGTTTATACATTAAACAAACAACCATGAAATAACAACAACAACAACAACAACTAATAATAATAATAATAATAATAATAATAATAATAATAATAATAATAATAATACCTGAAATTCCTATGAAGTATTATCACTTTAAAACAATAACGAGTGCTTTAGCAATTTCATGCAACAATTGAATTCTCACTGGTTCCCCCGATACTGTAACAGGTAGCATATTCTGTTGTCATTTATTACACACTTATGGACGACGCATTTTGTTTAGTGCACAGCAATCTACTTGTGCTTTAATTACATGATATTCAAATAACATACGTTAACAATAATTAAAAAGAACATCATGATTAATTCATTAATAAGGTACTCTGCCTCCTAATTTTTTAATGGGAATTATTAAATACACAAATATAGCAGTACTGTACGCAAGTCGACCTTTAAGTTGACAAATACCTTTCTCCTGCAGAATGTCTTCTTATGTGAGTTGCATGCCCTTCCAGGTGTGTTAGAGGTCCTGCGAAGTCTATTGTGACAGGCTGTTGTACGGATGCGCAGGTTATATAGCGGTGCAACTGATGCTGAGAGATGAGCATGTATACCTCCAGCCGCTGTTAATATCCTCGCACCAACGACTGTCAGGAAGCTCCACCTCTTTCTTCGGCACGCGCCATATGGTCAACTACGTCAGGCAAACGGCCCCAAGCGTCACGTGACAACTTCCATTTGTATTCAACAGAGCTCTCTATTCCATCCCTTTGTGGCCAAAAGAAAGTGGCCATCTGTCGCCAGTTAGAGACTCTGCGGACCTGTTTGTACCCGCAGGACGAATTAACCCTTTCATATACATATTCTCTTCTCTAACAAAAACATACTGTAGGACTCATCCCATTGAACACACGTGCGCGTTTATGTGCACTGGCTACACATGACATGCGTACAGTTTCCATGTACTGGCTCAAATTTACAGTGTACCAGATTTGCTAACAACTTATGTATGATTGACAATTAAAACTACGAGATTACACAGCAACTGGGAAAAACAGACTAGACTTTAACAAGTTAATCTGATTTACCTGAGTATAACCATGCATGGGAACAAAATTTAATCAATAAAAATAACATCGCCAAAATATTGGCAAAGATTATCAGGATTACGCAGAGGAGGATTTTAACGTTGATGCTATTTACAAAACTGGCCTAGACCATATCCTAAAATAACTTGTACATTTTAAGTTGGGCTACTGGGTCAGCCGACACTAAGCGTGGGTTTAAGCTTATTTGAAGTGGCCCTGTGCTTATCTCTGGTAATCTTTCTAATTGCGCGCACTATTGATTGAAGACAGTAGTTGTGTAGTCAGGACTGAGCCCCCAGTAATGAGTCTCTTCTTTTCAGACTGGGGGTCGGCACGCGAGCTGCACGCGCACAAACAAAAGCCTGTTTCACGGCTCGCTGGCCTCGTCCAGCGTTCAGAATCTAATGCTTTACATTCAGATTGATATAATCCCTAAGAAAAATGACGGGATGACCGTTGAACAGCCAGCAGGATAAATGGGAAAACCCAGGACAATAAGAGAAAAAAAACTTAATTGATTTCGGACCATAACGGGGGAACAGTTGTGCTGGCGGTGGGTTACTAACACAGCGATTGTCTTTGGTTATAATGAAATTTTAGCATAAACATAATTTTACCTTTATTTAATCTGTTGACAGACATGTCAATAGTCGCATCCATCTTCTGTCAAAGGCGGTATAACTGGCCAAAATACATCAACCACGGTATACCTTAACGGGATCAGATTAATAAATGCATTGCGTTTCTCCCTAACACAAAATCAGACCGCTTGATATCTCTTGGGAATGCTGTAATATCTTAATTAAAGTAAATGATGCCTGCCAAACAATTGTTATTTTTATTTGGAATTATATATTTTTCTCACCTTATTTTACAAGCTTTGCATTTCATTCCAAAGGTAAAATTCTGGTTAAATAAAGTAGGCAAAAATACATTTTCAGCATATTCAGAATTTAGATGCCTGGTGTTTTACGATGACTTTATATACGTTTGCTCAAGCTTGAAAAATGTTGCTTCCCTCCTGTTTACTCAGCTCTGATAAGTCTATATTTAACATCTGGTAATGGTCTGAGTCAAACGCGCAGGGTGCAGGTCCGCAGGTTGAAAACCAGGTAACTGTGGAGTGGTCACAGAAACTCGGCGCCTCCTAGCCCTGGGGAAAGGCAGTTAATCTTTCTCATAAAACGACAAGTTTTGTTGATCAAACCTCCTTCCATCAGCATAGGGCTGATTTGGAATGTTTGTCTTGTGCCAGCTCATGGTTACCATGCAATCCACGGCCGCCGTGGCGTTAAAATAATCGAACAGAGAGCTCAGTTCAGCACCACCGACAGCTACTCCCGGCTGCAGCAGGGATCTTGAGGATATATATATATATATTGCGCTATATCTATGTGTGTGTGTGTGTGTGTGTGTGTGTGTATATATATATATATATATATATATATATATAGCGCAATATATCTCCGTATGGATCATTGCATTTACTTTTTTTTTTACATTACAGCACATAATGAAATTATTTCTCGTACTTCACAAGTCTTCAGCAGTTTTATATCAGTTCAGTTTTTTGTGCTTCTTCAATCCAGAGGCTTTAAAAGTAAATACACACTAAAATAGATGTAATGAAATAACTCATGAAAACAGTTCAGAAATAGTGTAGTGCTACTATGATCCAGAATGAGCCATGTTTTTTTTTGCATTATTCAAATACCTTCATTAGTTTCACTGCCATAATTTAATAATTCTACAAGTGATCAAGTTAAAATGGAAATCTTGTGTCTCACTAACGCATCTTACATATAAGAAGTATATCCACAAGCACTTGATACGGATAGAAAATTGTAACTTTTTAAATAAATAAACAGAAAATGACTGAATAGCGATTAACTAATATAATGTTCAAAATCACTTATATTGTTCAGTGATAAGGCATGGTTCATTATCGATAACCAGGAGTGTAACTAATAATTAAGATGTTTTTTTCAATAACGTAAAAATATAATAAAAATGAAAGTGACGTGGAGAATTCTGACTTTAATGAGAAAATTAATTATTCCGTATTTAATATAAGTATAATACTAAATATAATACATATTTTTAAAAATGAGTTACATTAAAAATGTGGACTCTCTGGCTCGTGCTGTACATGTTTTGCACTGAAAATGTTTTTTTTTTCCAGCAGTGGCAATGCGATTTAAATATTGATGATCTGACCTTTCATTTTCCTCTACCTAATCAAGTCATTTTCCCCAAACAGGAGACCGGTGCATCACCCCAATGCCTTTCCGCTTCAATAGGGAGTTAGATTAAACGAATTCAGCTCCCCATTTCACTGTTCTCTCATCGCACTAATTGCTTATGCAAAAATGCAGATTTGTATTAATTAGTTACTCTGCTGATTAGTTGTATGGTGTTTTCGCCTAATAAATCATACCAGTATAGAGGAACAGACAATATTTTGGCTCATGACCCAGCTGCGGCTGAAGGATGAATACGGTTTTCATATTAAAAGAAAGGTTTAGCAATAACGGCTTTGCGTTGCAGGTAAAGCCACCTGCTGAATTTATGGACTGCTGAATATGTGTTTTTGTGTGTGCGTGTATGATACATATTTATATACGTGTATACATTTGTGTTACATCAACCATAGTGTAGGTTATGACTGCTGAAAGTTGAATTAAACCGATTAGTGCAAGAGACAGGATTATTCATTTGTACGTCAATACAAAAATGTTTAACGTTCTATAATTCTCAATATTCTAGTTGAAAAAGATTGCTATAGAATATTTTATTATTTAATAAATTGCTAAGACGTCAGTGGAAATTTACTTGTAGGTTTGTCTCAAACGTCCATATAAAATTGTATGAATTTGTAATTTCTTTCTTAGATAAAAGCGCCACCTAGTGGTTGAGCTTGAATTTCTTATATCGAAATCATGTTAAATTGCGAGAGGTATGCGAAATAGTATATAAGCCTGCAGAATCTTCTATCCTTCAATACACTGGAATATTTTAATAACCTAGAGAAAGAAATCCCCCTCATATAATACTTTGACTCATTCTATTTTGAATGCATACACTTGTTCGTCATAATTAATAAAGTTTTGCCGAATGACTCATAGTAAGCTAACGAACATTAAAATTACTTTAAATTTAAAACGCAATCGAATACAACAGACAGTAGGTTCAACTATATATAACTTTGCTATGGTCAGCTGACCTATCTTATAATCGTCAGATTTCATGGGCGGTGAAACTTTGCATTAATAGTTTACAGCAACACAACGAATAACACGTTTAAGTCGAGAACATATAAATTTCAATCATTATACATTTTTATAATTCATAATAATGTTAATAATTTAACTAATCAGGAAAAGCCATGAAATATTATGAAAAATACAAAAACTATAGGTTTACTGTGCAACTAGCTAATATAAAAAGAAAAATGTTGCTACTGATTAATCCAAATAAGTAGGCCTATCATGACACCGCAGGCTATGCCAACAAATTGTAAACAAAACTGTTGGAAAGGTATTTTGTCAGTTAAGACTTGAATGCGTAGGCCACGTAAAATGATTTCAGCATTATGTTAACATGTTAACAGTCGGAGGACGAAAGCATCGTACATTTCTCTATTTCACATTCTCTATAAAGATGGCATCCATCCATATATCATAATGTTAACTGTCCTCAGGGAAAATGGCAAAATAAATATTATGTTCCATGTAACACAATCTACCACCCCATCTGTTTTCATGGCGAACTATGAATTTTAATTAAAATCCCACTGAGACGCAGAGAACGACTGCAAGCTGACTGCAACTTTTACGAATAACCAATATACCACCGCAAAGTTACACAAAAGGGGATCATGAACTTATTTTTCAATTCTATTTAAATTTCTTTGTTTCCTTGTCTTCCTTAATTAATCCTACTTAAGATAGGCTAAATTATAAAGGTGTTAAAATAACAGCATTCAGTACCAGCATTTTTCTACATCGATTAGTAATTAAGGTAAACAATAGGATGCGTATGTTGACTGTGGGAACATTTCTAGAAACTAGGAAAGAATTCATCAGTTCCATACGGTGGAAAATTATATGGTGTCCTCTAGTGGGAAATACTTAACATTACAACAGTTTTTTTTTTCAAATTCCTTTGTGCCAACATTTTGTTACAAATATCTCGATTATATTTTTAATCAGATAGCAATACCAACAGATAATTTAGTTACAAAATCATCATTACGTTTGTGGTTAGTAATATGTTTAATAAAATTCCTGTAGTTAACTAAGAAGGCCACTTGGGTCGAACTGGACCCACTTTAACGAATCAGGCCTCACTAACAACACGATCTTTGAAGGACATATAAATTTAACCGTGGTAACACGATCTAAAGGTATTGTCTTGATGCACCACAAAGAAGACTAATAGACTTAACTACCATATACAGATTGGCAGGCTATAAAAATGTTAAATGTATAATATCCCATGCTGTTATAGCCTGTACAGTAGAATAACAGCCAAGAGGACCGGGTTAATTTCAAAGAACAACTGTGATTGGGTAAGGAAACGAACCGTGTCTTTTTGGATTGGGGGATTAAGAGTGAACGGGAGTTGTGCGGGGCCGGGTGACCTATCTTTGCAGTTTTTGTAGTGAGTCGGTGTGGAGTATATGAATACGCGTTTGTCAGTTTATACCTTTCCCCTGCGTCCGTCTTCTTGCCACAAGTAACTGTTGTGATTAACGGGGAGCACGAAGTACCTTACTGAAGAATTTATCTCGTTCTGTCTAATTTTACCCTGGAATATTCGTGTTAAAGCTATAGATACAGGTATAGGTAGCAAAGTTATACTTGAAGCTAATTTGAATTAAGTAGATTTGCATTGTGTGGGTGTATCAAGTAGGCCTACACGTGGTGTGCCTGTAATGATATCAACCATTCCGTGGTAAAACACCTATCAGATCATATCGCACAAAGTGTTACACAACAGATATAGGTATATTAATAAGCTAAAAGCACAGATGGTTAGACATGCTGCCAAACGCTTGGAGCCATAGCGCAATGCCATTTTTCCGATTGCACTTCGAACAGGACAGGAAGTCCTGAAACATTACACTGTAGACAGCTAGAAGCATGGATATAGTATAACCGGATTTCCATAAGGATCAGTTATGATACACGTAATGTACGACAAATTTACAAATTTGATGCCACTCTGTTGCCAAAATGCATTTTAATTTTCATATCAATTGAAATCATTATACGTGGATTAGTTTACTGGCAAATTTGTTCACAATATTGCATTTTAACGTGCCAGTAAAGATAATGATACTAATCATGTTTTGCTGTTGTGGATATTATCATATCTGTTAACATTTAACAAGACGCACCTCTGGGTAGAGTGAAGACTTCTTTTGCAGAAGAAAAAAATTCACCGAAAGAAAACTACTGATATCAAAACTGAACAAAAGCTATTGCAGAGTAAAGTTATTAAAACGCCGCGTTTGATGAAAACATACACCTATACGTAGGCCTATATATTATGGCTGAAAAGTAATCCATAAGTACGATGCTGTTCACACTCATATATCATGGTCCACAAGTTATAAATATCTGCCGTGTCAAAAGGAATTGGATGGGACTGTTGATTATCTTCCTGAAAATATGTTGATGATGAATACATTATTAAATTACAATACAATATTAGAACATTTATTATATATGCGCATATTATTATAGGCAGTAATATATTAGTAGGTGTACTATCAGATGTTTCCTATTATGGTATCTGTATTCTTTTCTACAATGACGTGTTATCCCGTTTTCTGGGTCCCAGCACACGCTCCCTTTCAGGCGCTCCAGTCCTGCTTATCTGAGACTCTTCGCAGAGACTCGCCCTCTTATGTTACTTCTGTATTCCAGACGGAAGCGGAAGCGCAGCTGTTTTGAAAAGTTTGTCTGACGTTGCCTATCGTGTGGAGTCGCTCCTGCAAAGTCTCCGAAATCCCCCCCCCCGGATCTGTTTATTAGCATGGTAAAAAAAATCACGTAAGTTAACGTAAAAATCCATCGCGTTGTGCGGATGCATAAGAATAGGCATCGCTGCCGTCGAAATCGCGTTGTTTGCACTTTGTCAAATACTGTTGCTTTTAAAAAGAGTTGTAACCCTTCTGTACTCAACATCGTTGCTTGCAGTCAGGCAGTTGTGATTTCTTTTCTCGGCTGTGTGAGTTTCTGATCTTTCGCGTGTGCGGTATCGTGTCATTTCTGTTGCGAAGTTAAGATTAAACAGTTTTCAAAGTGAAGTCTGTAATGCGTCATAAGGAGAAGTCCGGTAGTGATAAAAACAGGGAACATTCAGGAAGCCGGAGCTCAGTACATGCTCCTGTCTGGAGGGGTATCCGTATTAGCCCCAATTTAAGGAAAGCGAAACCATGGCGAAGTGCGTAAAGGCCAAATTAACGCAGTTTTTCTGCTTTTGGCTGGGACATTTCTGAGTAAATTAAACACAGATAAACTGCATTATTCCCAGTCTAAGTCTGAGGTTTTGTCGGTGAGGTTTTTCTGGGATTAATTTCATTAGTTTAGAAAAAAACTTTTCTGACTTTAAAAAGTCATTTTAACTTTTTTTCGCCATTTTAATTTACGTTACAACATATCCCGCAGCCACCTGCATAGAAAAGGATTATTTTCCCAAGGTGTTCCCTGAGTTGTGCTGTTCCACCCAAAGCGTAGCACACATCTTTACAGTTACTGGCATTTCTCCGTCAGTCTCGTTACTGCCCCATTATTACTGCGAAGTTCATTTTTTGCCCATAATTAATTTTGTCAGATTAACATGTGCTTTTGAACAATGAGATAAAGTTTGATGCTCCCTGATTGGACTACTCTGTACACCTCAGCTGAAAATGAACTGTTTGTGGTCGTGTAAAAGAGGAGCTCAGCCAATGTGACTTTCTAGCTTTGGTTTGCGGCATTCGAGAAGTTAACCTTCTTGAAAAAGGCATGCCGAAAAGTTTTCAAAACTCATTTTTTTTTCTTATTGTTCGTGGTTGCATGTTTAACAAAATGTTTGTTGTCCGGTAATATCGCATTCCTGAAAATCGCTCTTGTCTTTGAGAGTAATGCTGCTAATGGATGCGACAGATTCCTAAAAAAAGTACAAACGCTACTATATATAGGAAGGTTAAGGAACCTGTGCCTATTCTGTTGCATGATGACGTATGGGGAAATTGCAGAGAATTTACATGTTTTATGGCAGTGTGTTTGAGTTGTCCTGGACTACACCTCTCCGAAGAGCAGGTGCAATGCGTGTGAGAGGACTCCGATTCGGAAGCGTAGTATATGAAAGCCTTTAATCTCCATTTTTGACGGTGCCTGGGATGGTTTAGGCAGAGATGCGCACATCGATGTTTGCATGCGCTCCCAAAGAGATTGTGAAACTTTTTCTGCTTCTCGTGAATTAGTCGCGCAAAGTCTCTCATCTGGGTTTGAGAAGTTTTCGCGGCTGCTGTTTCAGGCAAAGGCTAGCCTGTGACCGGGATTTTGCAAGAAGAAAGTTGCACGCGCCTTTATAGACCACGGGATGACGTCGGGCCGGGCCCTTTCACGCGGTCACGCACGGTCACCATATTATAACTATAGAGACTAGTTGTTTACCCAGCATTGCGCAAGAGGTGTTCTTACGTAACAAGCAGATTGTCATAATGTCAGATGAGGCCTTACATGCGTACAGGTTTTGTTGGCCAGTGCCATTTCCATGAACACAGCAGAAGCTGCATTTCTGTGGGATAATATGATTGACTGGTGGCCACAAAAATTCAGTCCAGTGTGCCAGGTGATCCATTAGCTACAGAAGCCGTTGAATGATTCATGTTACTGTCAGCAGGGAAAAGAGATCCCTGGATTTTGGGGTGCTCAAAAGCTTTTCTTGGATTCCACACAGTTCGTCTTTCAGTCTCATTCTGCAGATTTCTGTGGCAGTTTTACATAAAAAAAAAATGTAGAAAAATAGATGGATTTTTTTCTCTACCAATGCAACTGAAGTGACTTGAACCAAAGGGAAACTAATTTGACTTAATTCCTACTGTCTGTCTGCATATGCAGTTCCTGAGCTCTGGACATGCACGGTCCTCACACCCATTGCAGGTTTTACAGCTTGTTTCACAGGGTAGCGCACTCTAAAAGCCACCACATGTCGTCGCTCATTTGTTAATGACCCGTGTTCAGCACGCATAATGTATATCGCCTTAACATGCTGGAGATGTTTGCCCTGCAAAAAATTAGAGGTTCTTCTTTTGTGAGCTGGTCTGTTGAATGGGGAAATCTGATTTGATTATATTAGTCCAGTGTTTATATAAAGTAAAGGCCCTTGTAAGGAAGTGTGTTATTTTAAACATGATTTATATTGCAGTCTGAATTCTGAGTGGTCAAGGAACTGTGACCATAATGTGACGACATCCTCCCGCGGAGGGGGGGCAGCTGTTCAGAAGGACACTTCAGTCGCTTTACTAAATACCCAGAACTGCAAAGCTTTAATATCTGTCACATTTTACATGGAAACATCTCATAAAACAAAACATGTGGCATAACACTGTTAAGTGAAATGAAGGAAGAAGTACTTAGTTGAGCGAGGAAGTGCAGCTTTGATGTCTTATTTCTTCGTCACACAGACGCCATGGTATTGGGTCAGTCTTTCATGCTAAGGGTCTGAACTTCCCCTGTAGCTTGCTGCTTTCAGATACAACACAAGTCAGCATAATGTTGACCTTACTTGGGCTAATGATTGACTTCTTAACATTTTTACAATAGCTGGGTTCTGTTACTGTCTTGTGTCTTTATATGTCGACTTAGGAAAGGCAGGAAATGGCTGTGTGTGTGTGTGTTTTTGTTTTTTCACATCTGTTTTTGGATTGACAGTTGCTTTCTCTTAGTTGTGGAACTGCCCCACAGTCTTGGACAAGAAAGATGCAAAATCTGCTGCAAATAACCTATTGATCTGAGACACTCTCAGTGTGTTCTTTGGAGTGACTCAGTTTGGATGAATGTTATGGATAATCACCCCTACGTATGTTTGTGTGTACAAATAGTGCTTGTGTGTGGATATATATATTTAAATATACACATGTAGCAATTTTTTTGGTGTTTTTTTGGTAGCTGCTGATTTCCGTGGTAACACATTATTTTCCACAATTTCTGCTTATCTTATTTATTCTACCACCTTAGTTTACTTTGCATGTTTAACTTTTTATAAAGCTCCAGGACCCAACTTGTCCTTGAACCATAGGAAATCCCCACCGCCATCATGTCGGTCTCCTACCCCTCCGCTCCAATAAACGCAGCGCACAGAATACATCATGTGCCAGGGAGCTGGAACACAAAAGGAGGCAGGCAGATATTCAAATGGGGGCTGCTACTGCCTTAATGAGGCAGAGAAGTACAGTGTTTTCAGGCCTGGAGCCATATACCCAAATGCAGAGACACCAAGACCCACCGTTAGCCAGAATGCAGCGCTTACTGCAGTCAAGCAGAAGTAGATGTTGCTTTAAGGTAGCTTGCGACATAGGGAATGGCTGGTTTCCTTGACGTTCTGGTCCCAATCCGTCCACTGTGTTCCTGGTAATCAGTGCCGGCAGTCTGCAGGGCTGTCAGCTTGGCCTGGTACCATTGCATTTTCTGTAGGCGTGATTCGTCTCCCCCTGCGTAAGAGCATGACGCTTTGCGCTTCTTGATGACATTGCGATTGGATTCATGTGCTACCACAAGAGTGTCTGAGGTCCGGCACGGGTAAGACATTGATTTGCCGCCCGCCTGGGGTTCTTGAGTCACGGAGAGCCTCCCAGAGAAAATAAGGGATTTGATTTCCACTTTATTAGTTTTGTTGTGAACTGCAGTTGAACTTCGAAAGTGGAAAGGAAGTGGCCCCATGTTTTGGTTGCCTAGGAGCGTGATTAAAAGTGCCATTATTTTAAGTACTGTCATACCTTTTTAAAACTAAGTTGGGTGATGGCTGTAAGTTACTGAGTCTGTCTTGTGAAGCCCTTAATTCCAGACTAGGTAAGGTTTAGTTTCATTTCCTGTCTTGTATTAAATAGTGGTGAGAGGGTCTTAGAAATACTGCCGCCTTACATAGGAGCCTTAAAAGGTGGATCAGAAAGGTTTCCTTATTGCGTTGGTACAGTTTGGTCACGATATTTCAGTGGTACAGTTAGGCTAGCATGAGTTTACAAGAATGAATAGTTTGATGAATAGAATTGGTGGCCTTATGCTGTCCAAAGTCAATTTGCTGACATTATTTAACAAGAGCCTGAGGTTAGCCTTTGGAGTCAAAAAGATCATTCATGCAAGAAGGTCTGTCTTCTATAGTTTTTGGAGGTACAACATGCTTATAGCTCAGACGAGGTCAGAAGTGCTGGATGGTATCTAAGCCACAACACAGCAAGGGAAGTCAAAGACGCCTCACCCCAATGCTCCATCTCCTCGGTTCTGCCTTGGTTCCTGGTAGGGTCATGTTCTACCACAGGAGCATCCAGTCCCCTTTTGTCCCCTTTTGACGGGGGGTATGAAGAAGGATGTGTTCTCGGCTCCAGCAGCAAATTTCAAGATGGTTCCTCCTTGTTTATTACAGTCTGTTTGGTGTGACCGGCGCTTTGTTTTGGGTCAGCGGGTTAAGCTTGATACTTTGAATGCTGGGATGGAACTCTGTCCGTAAGACTTGGCAGGAAATGTGGGAACTGAAGTGGCCTCAGTTCTGTTGAAAAGGGGTCACAGGAAGAGCCGAAGGCTAGGGGTTTAAAAATAGACTTTCTATTTAAAATGTTTTTCGTGAATATCTTGTTGTAGCATTTGAGGTTGTTAAGGGCTATATTTTCTCTGCAAGAGCTTTCAAGCTTTCTTGAAGGGTTGGTTAGCAAATGAAGTGTGAATAATACCCACAGTTCAAGTCTAATTATTTCTTTTACCTCTGTTAGTGTTGTGCATACTGGACATTAGTAATAACGAATTTTCTTCTTTAGACCAGTGTTTCCCACTCCGGTCCTCGGGGACCCACAGCCGGTCCATGTTTTTTCTCCCTCTGAGCTCCTGCCCAACAGTCCACATTTTTGCTCCCTCCCAGCTCCCTACCAGGAGCAAAAACGTGCCCTGTCTGTGGGTCCCTAAGGACCGGATTGGGAAACACTGCTTTAGGCTAATGTAGGTAGTCAGACCATAGCAATTGTACTGGAAGCTTTAAGCCATGATCAGACACGCATTCGAGCAATTCCTGTTCAGTTACCAGGTGGATGGGAGATGGGGAGGGCTTCCACTTGTGGATAAAAGCTTGCTGGTGCATGACGGCCATCTGATTTGTTAACCGAGAACCAGATGAAAAGGGAATTCTTCTTTTGCCCCCAAGCCAAGCACTGATGCCCTGGAATGGCAGAAGACTGATCTGCTCAGAAAGTCAGGAAGCTGTTCCAGAAGGTTCTGGCACTCCCCTGTTTGCAATTATATTTGCATTAGAGGGCAAGCCTTGCACACCCACAGTAATTCCAGCGTGTGTTCAGACTTTATCAAGGAGGTGAGCAATGATCAGCACACCCTTTCTGTGAGTTACCTTCCCGGTCCCTCCCTTCCTTCCTTCCTTCCTTCCTTCCTCCTCCTCACTGTCCTGTGAGCCATCCCCAAGTCTGCTTAGTTTGACCGAAGAGGATTGGCAGCAGTTTGTCTTCACTTTGTTCCGGAATCTTCTTGTCAAGCGATTTTGTCCTTTGGATCGCTAACGCTGGTCACTTGTAACTCTGTTCGTTTATGGATGTCCAGGCCAAACGATGCCAGCGTCAAGCTTGGGTTTGTGAGCCCCCAGGCCAGGTGAGCCATCCAGCATGTGGGACTGGCACAGCGGATGCTCAGCGAGCCGCAGAGACGATAGCTTTGGCCGCTGTCCCGCCTGTTCCATCCCTTGCTGTTTAAGTCTTAATGAAGAATGTTGGCTCTTCCATTAGCATACCGCACAATTATCGTGGCTCTCCCATATGGTATGAGTCTGTGATGAATGTGAAGCTTAGCGGATGGGGCTGATATTTCTATGCTAGTACAGCTTGGAAAATGAGAGCACATGCATGTCTTTTGGCTGCCAGCGCCTTATAAAAGCTCCCCCTTCTGTCTAGACACTTGCTTTCTAAGAATCTTGTTCATGTGTGAAGGTTTGCACGTGGGCAAGATTTTTGTTTGTTTACTGAACAACCTGCATGCCATTGTCCTATTGTAGTATTGTAGAAGGAGAAACGATAACATCGATGGGTGTCTTGAGTTTGCTTCTTGAGAAAATGAAAAGGGGCAAAGTGTGGCTCAGTGGGCTAAGCCTCTGTGCCAGTGGTCGGAAGGTTGCTGGTTAGAGCCCGGCCTTGGCAGAATAGTCTCACGTCTGTGGGCCCTTGAGCAAGACCCTTAACTCCCAGCTCCCAGGGTGCTATACGGTGGCTGCCTCCTCGCTGTGGCCCCTAAGCTTGCTCTCACAAGATAGGGCAAACGCAAGAAAGAAATTTCCCCATGGGAATTAATAAAGCATCGGTACTACTAAAAAAAACCTGTTCTGGAGATCATAGGAGACAATGGACAGGAGCAATGAAAGTTTTAGTTTGAAGTTGAAGTAACGGAACACTTCACGTGGGGATTTCTAAAACGTTATGGCTAATTGAGGTATTTTTTTTTTTTTTTTTAAATACTTTCGAATACTGTCCAGCTCTAATATTGTAGCTGAAAGTCTCATGTGCAGAAGTGATACTTTAGGCCTGAGAATCAGTTCTACTGTTTATTTCCAGACTTGCTAAATACCAAAATTGTGGTACTGACTTGTCTGCGAATATTTAGATTTTTCCTAAAACAGAGTGAACCAGCCATCTCTGTACAGTACTTGCTTTATAGGTAGCCAGCAGCTCAAACTAATTCATCTGGACTTCCAGACATCCAGCATTTGTGTTGATAAATCCATCCCACTTTATGGAATCTCCAATTTTTTTCAGAAGAATTCTGACACAAAACAGGAAATGACTTTGCAACAGCAAGTAATCTTTGCCCTAAACAGACATTTCCTGTTCTACTTGTTTTCTAACTTTTATCATGCTGTCACTCCTTTCCGTAGTTTTTCTGCGTAGCTTTCATCGCCACAGCGAACCTCTCCCGCTGGTTTTGAGGAATCCTTCGGGAGCAGTGAGAGCTGCCTGCTGTATTTTTGTGTAACGGGAGATTTTCGTCCCATTCCTCTGGTCCATTCCTGAGGAGTCCTGCATCTGCTGTCAACTTTAGCCAGCAGATTGTGAATTCTGAGTGCTTAACATGTACGCAGGAGTTGAGCTGCTCCCTGCGCGTTTGTGTAACGTGATACGGTTATTGTGTGTCTGCAGTTGGGCCTCTGGAGCCGCGGTTGGTGCTATTGATTGAAGCATTCCTGCTTCTGTTTAGAGTTTGGCTTCGACATCACTGCAATTTAAGACTGTTAGTTTTATAGCGGTTGTGGGTCGTCTAAGGTCGTTCATTAATTCGAGACCCCTTTCTTTTCATTGCTGTCGTAAGCGAGCATTGTTATTACTGCAGTTACTCGTGATGTAAACCAGTCGCTGAGCTGAAGCATTGGACAGGTACCAGCTGTGGTCATGTGACTGAGTGCCCACCCCCACCCCAGGTGAATTTTCCTCATCCTAGTAGTCGGCATGGAGAGAGAGTGTAGCCAGAACACCTGCGCACGCTCCTGGAAGGACGCCACCATCAAGAGGAGGGCCTGGGCGCTGAGCCGAGAGTCCTGGCAGGCCCCTGGGTGTCAGGACAGGGACGCGGAGCAGGAGCCTCTTGCAGAGCCCATGGAGGAGAAGCCCTCCATTGTCGAAGACCCAGGTACACTTCCTCACTTTCTGCTGGTGTGCCGGACAACCGAGTGAGAGTGGTGGTGTCAGGATATTGAGAGAGCAAGAAGGTGGACCTTCTGAGGGTCCTCGAGGACCGGTATGAGAAACACTGTTGTAGTGAGACAGTACTCTGCTTGGGTCTTGGGTCTCATTTGGGATGAATTATCAGAGGGAGTAAGTGTGGAATTAGTGGTTTGGCCAATTAATACTTCCTACAAATCATGACTGTGTTTTGGACAGGGTTCATATGCTTGGTAACAGCACAACTCTTTTTGCTTTTGAGTATACAATGCATTTAAAGATCCACATTCCTTGGGCAGTTTGCTGAAATGTATAATTTCATTTTTGTAGGACGTGTACCGAGCAAGATCGCAAGCTGGCTGAAGGAATGCAGGTATGCGGAGCGTGATCTGCGGCCCAGCTCCAGCTCGTTAAATTTCCAGACGTATTCTGAGGAAGTCTGAAAGGACTCGGGAAGCTTCCGGAGACCTGCCTTGGGCCCGCGCTCACTCTCCACGAGACGGCGCCTTGTGGCCTCGGTGGTCCGCGTAGCCAGGGCTGCCAGGCGGGTCCAGTGGCAGGGCTTTGTGTTGCTGGAATTCTGCCAGTCCTCCACAGCCATTATTTGCAGTGACTACCAGTGTTTTTCAATTAGTGCTGCTATTGTTCCTGTACTCAGAAGAGGGGGCCTGCGTTTACCCCCTTTCCAAGCTGGGAACCTGGATTTTGGCTCCCTGGAGTGACCGTTTGCTTCCGTCTCTGACTAAAGCCTTATGCTTCCTTAGAAGCAGAAGCAGAAAACAAAAAATAATGTGGCAAGTTCACCAAAGGTTGTTCTTTTTCCTGTTTAATTTGTTACGCACATTTTGTTCAGCACAGAACATTTCCCGTAAGTCACTGCTGTTTGTTCAGATCTTAGTCTTGTTTGTGACTGTGAAGTCACCTGAGTGGCTTTTTATCTGACAGTCCCCCCCCCCCCCCCACCCAAAAAAAAGGCTTCTAAGGGGCATGTGTTTGATTGCGTAACCGGAACGTGGTGAAGGTACACACAGTGCGAAAAGTGGCCCCCTCCGTCGCTATCCTTAACCTTGCTGGAAGGTTCTTTGTGCTGAAATTGATTTGCTGTAAGATAAACAGTGAAGGAGCTTTGTCGTGCAAACAGGTCGTGCTGGATGGCGGGCTGGCATTTGCTTTACAGGTGACCCTTAAAGTGTTATGATGTCAGACGTACGTTAATTGCGGATCTGCAGAGGTGAATCCCCCAGGCTCTCTCCAGAGTGATGGGGGTTGTGTGTATGTGTGTTAAGATGTAACACTGCATGCCTGAAGCGGCTCACAAATTTTATGCTCTGTCATGTCTCCCCCACACTACAGAACACCTCAGGGCGCCTCTCTGGATGAACAAGGGAGTCTACCAACCAGGGGTGAGCATAGACATGCAAAACACCCAACACCCCCCTCCCCCGCTAATCCCCGAAACCTCTTTTTAAAAAAAAAAAAGAGATGTGAATGAGCAAATGCTATCATGAGTTAATCACGCTGCCCGTGTGGGTGGGGGCACTGCTGGGACCGGCTCCCCTTTCATTAGAACTCCCGCCAGGATGATGACCTCAGACTTGTACTCGGGGCCGTGCTCCTGCGCGTAGGAGTTCCTGTCTGCATGGCGACCTTTGGTGCAACACACCCCATCGTACCTTGCAATTTCTGCGCAGCACGTAGCCGCATGCCACTGTAATTTTTAGGAACTGATGCACTGGCGGTCAGACGGATCACTTCCTTAGGAAGGGCTGTCATCTAATTTTCTTATCTTTTCACTGGTGGGAGTGATGATCAAAGTATTTATTTGAAGTTTCTTTACCTATTCAGTGTGAGAAATTGTTTTCAGGATTTTTATTATTTTTTATTAGTTCTGTTGGAAGCCCATGGGTTGTTGTCTAGTCGCTGACCTGTCAGGTACTGGGGAGTATTTGGCAAGCAAGGGCACAGATGTGGGTATGGCTGGTAGCAACATGTCCCTACCAATTTTGTGGGAGTACTGTGTGCATATAGGGGCATAGGTGGGCTTGGGGCTGATTTGGACCCAACCGATGCTGAAACTAAACCTACGCCCTTGCTGGCAAGCCACCTTTGGTCAGAGGTTTCTCCCATGGCTTCTTCGTTCGAGTGTTTTTGAACACCGGTTCAGATTAGCAGATGTTTCTGTGTTTGTCTCCACGTTTGCCCTATAGGAACTTGTAAGAGGTTTTCTGAATTGAGTTCCCCATTGTTTACGGTACCAGTCAAAAGTTTGGACACACCTACCCATAGAAAAATTTGTCACTTTTTTTTTTACATTTTAGAATAATTATAAAATGTATATGGGATTATGCACTGTCCAAAAAGTATGATAACGTAAATAAAAAATAATTTGTGGGGGGGGGTGATGCAGCTCTGTAGGAAGGTTGCAGGTTGCAGACACACATATGCTAAGCATTCATTGGCCGCTTTTCCTTTACTTTCTTGTTCTCCAGGACCCATCCCTACTGGGTTTAGGTCAGGTGGCCAGGTCATGTGATGCGAGACTCTATTACTCTCCTTTGTAGGCAGCCTGGCCTGTCCAAACTTTTGACTGGCACTGTATTTTAAACAATGGTAACCGGTTTAATGCAAGTGCTTGATGTCTCGTTCTGTGTGGCAGGAACACTGAAGAATGGATGCAGCTTTGAAGATGACCTGACTCTGGGAGCTGAGGGTGAGTGTCAGACCAGGCCCAGCCTCTAGCTGACGCTACCTTGTGTCGTCTTCTTGCTAGAGGCAGCTGGGTGGAGGGTGATGTTACATTATCAATTTTTAAATTTAGTGCAGTCTCTTTCGGTACATGACAGTTTTTTTTTCTTCTTTGATTTTGGAGTATTTTGGCTACGTAGCTCCCTAGGTGCTTTAAGTCTCCTATGAACTGTTTGGAGGTGTGATCTTCTGGCTAACTTGCTGATTTGTGATGCTGTGCTGTAACCCTGTATCCTGTGCTATCCATTGGCCATAAGGGTGCAATTCTTCATCACCCTGTAAATATGCAATCATGCAGACCAGTAACCCCCCCTGTTGCGTCATACACCCAGCATTGTGCCAATCTCTATACCCTCCCTTCCTACATGGGAGCTAAGCCCGCAGAGACACATCCCAGCAAGCTCCAGCAAGCTCCAGCAAGCTTACTCAGTCCAGCTGCACAAGCCATTCTCTCAACAGCAGGACTTGCAGTTTCGAAAATAAGTTGTTGAACACGGAAAGCCACCACAGCTGGTTAGACTAGTGCCATTTTCAGGGGAAGCTGTTGACTCCTCTCTCCTTCCTCTGTTTTGGAGTGTCTTCCGCTTAGGCAGTTCATGCTCTTGAAGAGATCCATGGTTCAGATCTTTGCCATGATTAAACTGCCCTTTCCTGATGATATGTTGTGCAAATATGGCAGGGCCGGGGGTTCAGGTTGCGTACACAAACAGGACTATTTAGCAGGATTCTTTCCTCGTGATCTAACCTTTCTTGCCTTCTCCTCAGCAAACCTTCTCCAACATAGTAGAACTAAAGGCGAGCTGTCGTGGTAAGTTGGCGTCCTGGCGATCTTACCGGTATCCTTTATACCCTGCCCCTATCTTCCTTACCCATCCTCACCACCCCTGACTTTCCCCAGCGGCTTTGATGTGGCCAAAGAGCGAAAGAGCTCCTTTCTGCAACGGGGCCTGAGCATCACTTCTTCCGGCTCTGGGAGGAGCAGTGCCACTGTGTCCAGGTGAAATTCTCATACCCTTGGGCAAACATGCTAGGATCTTCTTGATTTCCATGATTTAGCAGGTAAAGAGAGCTCGGCAATTATCTTGAAAATCCAGGAAGTCTTATGTTAGTTGAGTCCTATTGGTGAATGAAACATCATCCACAATGTACCACAATGGTTCCTCAACATGTTAGTTCTCCTATCTTTACCATTGTCCCTCTTCCTCTATTCGCCTCAACCCTGTTTTATTGTATTTTTCAGTGTCTCGGAGTTGCTTGACTTGTACGAAGAGGACCCAGAGGAAACACTGTACAACCTTGGATTTGGAACTGAAGAGCCAGACATCTCCACTAAAATCCCTTCCCGGTTCTTCAGCGGGTCATCTTTGGCTCGGGGCATCGACATCAAGGTTTACCTGGCGGCCCAGCTCCAGCGCATGGAGCTGGAGAATCCCAACTCTGCCCTGACAAGTACGCCCACTTCGCCCCAAGAGGGTAGCAGGTCACACAATGGCCCTTGCAGAAACAGATATACATGCAGACATTGTAAAGAAGCATCGTGAAAGTTTTGGTCTATTTGGGTAGAGGGCTTGTTTTGTTGCGTTATGGGAAATTTACAATCTGCATCCTTGACCTTTCACCATGCATTGGTTCACTAAAAGGTAACTGTGAAACAAGCGAGATCACTTCAAAATAAGTGAAAGGAGTCTCACAAGGAGGCCTTTGTTCCCCTGCCCCCATCGGATGAGCCATCAAGAAAGGTTGCAGGCTGCAAGTCGGTTTCTGAGCGTACGTTGGCCTCAGCTGGTGACCCGACTCATGGCCAGGCCTCTGTGTTGGTTTTTGAGAGATGCTATGGTTGCTCTGGGCGAGATCAAGAGGGCAAGCGGGTGCATGTCGGTGAGCGGGGGTGGAATGGAACATTTTCGGGAGGAATGTGGCCGAACGGCTGTGTTTATGGTGGGACGGCGCACGTGGCATATCTCTCCAGTCTGTCGAACCAGTCCCTGCCATACTTCCTCAGGTATGCGGGCCTGTTTAGCCTCACTTCTTGGTGCTGTTAAGGCTCCTGCGCTGTCATCCGAGAACTGGAACTGATCATCTGTACAGCCCACCCTCATTTGAGCAGGGTGGCCCAATTAGACATCTTGCAGACCCGCATGGCTTCATAAGACTATATACAGGGCTCCACGGCCGCTTATGTAAACCGGTTGCTAGAAAGCATGTCTGATGCATTAGTGTACAATTCGGGGCCATCATGTTATTCATACCCTGGGCATTAGTCCACAAACCTGCATGGCCAAAACATCACTGAGTCTCTCTCTTTCAGACCCATCCTTAATGTTTTTTATTATAAACAGAAGTTTCGTTCTTAAATAGATCAGAAAGACAACGTTGATGAGACTATATCTTGTTTTTCAGTGTACATATATTTGTTGGCTCCCGGATCACATGGTTAAATTCCATTAAAACCCACAATCCCCACATCCTGAAGATACGGCAGCGCAAGTCCGTTTGCTGCACATTTAGCTCTTACTGATATCAGCTTCAACCGGAAAATGGACCTAGTCAGAAGTTGTGTAGAAACAATGGGAGCAACTGGAGAACAGGATCGCTTGACTGCTATTTCTGGTCATGAGTTAATAGAACTCGGCTCTTCTTTCCCAACGCAGGTCGTTTTCGGCAAATCGAGGTGCTAACTACTGTGGCCAACGCCTTCAACTCCCTCTACTCCCAAGTGTCGGGCCAGCCGGTGCAGATGATCGGCAGCAGTGAGGCAGAACCTGCTGACATCTCTACTGAGAAGAGGAGTAGCCAGGCCAGGAATGTTGCCAAGATTATAAAGAAGACCCTCTCCAAGCACAACCTTCTGACCATGGGATTGGCTGACTTGGCTCCCCCCTCGTCTGAGGAAGCTGAAAAGGGGGGCGTGTCTGGCACTGAGGCAGAGGAGAAGAACGAGCTGAAGCAACTGAAGGCTCCCAGGAGGAAAGAGACCCCTTGGTTGGCAACGGTGGCCGAGGAGGCCAACGTGGGCGGGTGCCCAGCTCGGGGCGATGCCAACCTAGTCAATGGAGACTTAGGTTCCAAAGAGATGCAATTCACTCCACAGGGAAGTTTGAGCAGGGAGGACTCCCTGTCGAGAGAAGGAAAAGCACCAGAGACCACCATCCTAGACAAGGAACCTTCTGGCCAGCGGATCAACCCCCTCGTCGCCCATCTCCTCGCGCAGCCAAAGGACTCATTTGAGATGGAAGAGGTAGTATACGCCATCCCCACCATAGTGCAGTCTAGTGACCATCTTGGGCTTGCATGACATCAGTTGACACTCACTGACACACTACTGCGTGACCTCACACAATAGCTATTTCCCATGCTCTCTCAGTGGGAGAATATCCTGGACCTGCTGGTCTTTCCTTTTTTCCACCAAAATGTTTTTGTCTTGGGAAAGCTGTCAGTTTGGTATAAATTTAAACACAAATCTAAAAATAGGCTGAGTAGTTGCTCTGAGGGATCTGTTTTCTTTTCTGTTTTTAGCTGTTCTTTGTGTTGTACATTAGTTCAGTTGCTTCCGTTCTGCTTTTGATTGAAGGTACAAAGTATCGAAGGTGACCCCTCTACTGGGACGCGTCGGATTGGAATTGGTGAGTGTGAGGGACAAGGGATGTTTAGTGTAGTAAGAAACTTCTGATGTTACAAAATGGTCTTTTAATGGCAACACACTCTAGGGATGCTTCAAATGTCCATTATTGCTATTTGTTTTAAGAGCAAGAAAATACAAAATTTCAATGTCACTGTAAGCATGCAAATGTTTTGCACAGCTTGATGAAATGGTTAGGAAGCTGTTACACTCTGATGCACAGAGGTTCTGAGTTTCTCTAGGAGAGACGGAAGCCAGCTGACATTGAATTATGCTGGGCTCTAGTATTTCAACACACAGTATGTAAGAATATCTTCGCCCTACAAACTGATTGATTGGGCTTGACACATAAGAAGGTAGAGGCCTTGGTTATCTGAAGTCAAGATCTGTCCAGTGGACTGTGCAGTTGAATGATGTGCAATTGGCACCTGTCCATGAGGGGGAAGGCCCTCTTGACATCACCCTAGGGGGTGATGGGGGAGGGGGGTGGTTGCTGTGAACCATATGCACTGTATGATAAATTAATCACTCGCCCTCTGCTGGTATAAAACCGACGTGTCAGCACTGAATTGTTGTGCTAGTCATCAGCATTTTTGGATCATTGGCATTTTAAACACTCAGCCTTTACATTCTGTACAGCTAATGCAACTCTTCACCCCCACCCCCCCCTTGCCAACAGAGCACCCACTGAGGATGGCCAGCCAGCATTCAGACAGCAGCGGCTTTGCAGACGATCCCTCCCCGGATGGCAGCACTAGCTTTCTAAAAGTAAGCGGTACTGCCCCCTGTGGGTAGGGAGGTGTCCTGCAGGACCCATCACAAACCTGCTGACAAGCTCATTCTCACTCGTGGATGTGGCTTCTGAGAATCCCTTGGAGTCCTGACCTTTCCTGGAGATACTTTCTCCTGCTGAGCCCAGATCTTCATCCCTTTAGTTCAGTTGCAACGCTGAATCCGTTTCTCACATTGAATGCTCCCCTAGTTATGCTTCACAATCTAGTTTAATGTTCAGGTTTGTAGCTTGTAAGATTTGAATGCTGATAGGTAGCTTGTTCTTACTGTGTAACATGGATATATGTGGGTGGGGCTCCTTTAAAAGACTTGATCTTTTACATGTTGATGGTGTCAAATTCCAGCTTTACCGTTTTGGTAATTTTGGCTTTTAAGTTTAATACACTATCCATTCAATCAAACTGCCCTGTGGTATAAATTTCAAGCCTGGAAGGCTGCCAGGTCTATAAAGAACTGAGGGAAATCCTGCCTTTGTCATTTGCAGACCTAGGTAGGCAGCTAGGCGTGGAGGGTTGTGACATTGCATCTTGTTTCAACACATTTTTGTAATCTGTTGTGGTTCTGTGCAGGTTCAGGAGAGCTCAGACAGCTGTGACAGCGAGAACACGGTTAAGTCAAGTTCTTTCGAGCAAAGTATTCCTCTGTATCACCCAGTCTTTGAGAGGTTCTTGGGGGGCACAAAGCTGTTGACAGTTGTGACTGGTACAGACTCCAGTAACATGGGACTATGGAACGAATCTGGATGTGGAGAGGAAGTACCCAGCAGTTGCCCCCTGCTATCTAAACCTACCGCTGAGACTGGGCTTAATTCTGAGCCAAACAGCGTAGCAGTCGCTGAGACTGGGCCTACTGCTGAGCCAATTGGTGTGGCAGCTGCTGAGACTGAGCCTGCTCCTGAACCAATCAGCGTGGCAGCTGCTGAGACTGAGCCTGCTCCTGAACCAATCAGCGTGGCAGCTGCTGAGACTGAGCCTGCTCCTGAGCCAATTGGTGCACCCTCCGCTGAGACTAAGCCTACTGCTAAGACTGGGCCTACTACTGAGCCAAACAGTGTGTCCACCGCTGAGACTGGGATTACTGCTGAGTCCACCTATGGACCTACCAGAGAGCTCATCAGTACGCCTACTGCTGAGCTAACTGGTCTACTAACTGTTGAGAGAGGCATGGCAGAAGACCCAATCGATATTCTTACCACTGAGTCTGTCGGTGCACCTAACGCTGAGCCTGTGCCTACTGCTGAACCCGGTTCTTCTCTTGGACCTGTCTCTGCTACTGAACATGGCCCCTTGGTAGCAGATTCCATGGTGGATGGTCCCTCATCCTTGGCCCATGAGGGTACCCATCAAAGGACCTCCTCCATGTACAAGGCCACGTTGACAGCAGGGGGAAGGCTGGTCACCCAGCAGAGGTTCCCCCTGAGGAGGTCCAGCTCCTTGCCCAGCTCCTTGCTCAGCCCAACTTGTGTGGTCTCCACCATCAAGATCCAGATTCAACCTGGGGGCTTGAAACGATATACCCCTCCAACTTTTTCATACCGCTACACACCTGAAGAGGAGTACAGGGTGGGGGGGGAGGAGGAGGAGGAGGAGGGGTCTGTCATGGATGGAGGGGATGTGAAGTGGGAGACGAGATCCTCAGCCTCCATGGTGAACTCCCCTCCTAATGCCAGGCCTCAGCAGACGGATGAGCACCTTGGCAGGATGCCATCACACCTGCCCCGAATGCCCCCCCACCTGAGGGGCTCCTCCTGCTCCCTGCACAGCATGCCCCCCGATTGGCCCCAACAACCCCTGGGTGATCACTCCCAGCGCTGGAGCGCCTGCAGTGTGCCCAACCTCCACCGAATCTGCAGCCCCTACGGCTGGTCCCACGGCTGTTATACTGCCCCCAGTGGTGCCTCCTGCAACAACCTCTTTAGAGCTGATGACCTGCGCGGAGGTCCCAGCGGCATGCCTTACAGCTGGTCCCACACTGCCCAACACAATGATTACCAGAGAACCCCCTACGGCTTGCCTCACAGTGTTCCCTATGGCAATCCCTTTTATGACCATTTCAACTCTACCTGCTCCACCCACTGCTGCCATCCCTTCCACTATGGCCACATGGCCACACCCCCCATGCCAGGCCACACCCCCTCCAGCACAGAGATGCAGTTGCGACGAGTTCTGCATGACATTAGGAGCACAGTGCAGAACCTGGACCAGGTAAGAGCCTGATATTACAGCCCTGGATGTTTTCCTGCTTTGTGGTATTCACAGCTGGTGTTCCTGCACCTGGATTTGTTTGCTAGCTGACCTCAAAACCCAACAGACACAGATCTGACATGCTTCTTCTTCTAGGAAGTCATCCATTAATAGATTTTCATCATTTGAAAATTTTTTTTTGCCCTAATTTGCATTGCTCTGCTCATACTGGTCTACTGTACCTGGCCGCTGTGTTTTCTAAGCAAATGGTTCTTGGTGTTCTACATGAACATGAAGGAGCAGTGACCTGATTAGATGATTCCATCCAGGACCACATCATTGTCCTGCTCATTTGATTCTAGCCCCCCTGAGGAAATCTGTCGTCACTTGCGGTGCCTGCATGCTCCGTTTTAAGTTCCCTTCTATCGTCGCAAGCCCATAGAGTCCTTATGTAAGCCCATCTGCTGATAGCTGCTCCTCTTTAATCAATCCGGCTATCTCTGCGCAGTGCTCGTTGCTGTCCCGCAACAGTATGCCCTCTCCCGCCCCCAGCACCCAGTCATCCGCCCCACCGCTTTGTGAGGTAGGTTCCTTTGCCTGATTTTGCTTTGGGAAGCTTTTCAGTGAGGTGTGGTCATCTTGATCGCTGTGAATTTGAGGCGTCTCCCTTCGCCACTGCCTCTGCAGAACACCCTCCAAGAAATGCAGGGGATCCAAAGAAGCCTCAGTACCTTCCGTGCTCAGATGATGAACTTTGAACTTGCCCTGGTGCGACAGCAATGCTCTGTCTACCAGGACCTAAGCGAGGAAGAGAGGTGGGTCTTTGTGTTTCTGTTATGTCCAATTTTCCTGAAAGGATTGACGTTTGATTTGATGTCCACTGCGTGCAACATTTAATTCCATGTAGACTCTCCTCAAGAGCAGGTTTGGGGGAAGTGTGCGGCTCAGCATGTTAGACTGCTGTACCTGTAATCAGAAGGTTGTTGGTTCAAACCCCTTGAGCAGCAGAATGATTTCACTGTTGGGCCCTTGAGCAAGACCCTTAACCCCAATTGCTTGATTGTTTGCCATAGCTCCTGTAGCTTAACAAGTAAAGTAGGGGTAGGCAACCCTGATCCTGGAGTGCCAGTATTCAGCAGGTTTTCTGGTCTACCTGATGAGTTACTGTCTGCCTGAGATCAGGTGTGGTTCATCAGAGACCAGCTAGGAATGAACAATGCAAAATCCTGGGTTCAAATCCTACGGTAGAATGTAGTTTTATTGTTTCAGGGTCCCCGCTCAAAAAGTCACTTTGGGGCCCCTAACTTCAGATGTTTCAAACACTAAATAAAAAGCTAGTGAACACAGGCAGAAGATTGTAACTAGCTAGCTGGTTAGCAGAACATGCTACTTCTGCATCTCCTACATGTGGAGTATGTTAGTGTAGTGACTGTATGTGACCAACAGGGGCCTCCCAGACCTCAGGGGTCCAACACGAATGTCTGATCTGAGTGGTGGTGAACACTGCTGGTGAATGTCTTTGGTCATTTGTGTTTCATTCTTCACGCGTCTCCCTCAGATTTGTGGTATACGTCGCAGACTGACGACCCCTTGCTTTTAGGCAGGAGGAAATGCAGCTTCAGCAGCTGCGCAGTGCAGTCCGTCAGGAGCTGCAGGAGCTAGAGCTGCAGCTGGAGGATCGTCTGCTCTCCCTGGAAGAGCAGCTGCGTTGCTCTGACAGCATGGGCCTCTACCGCCACCCAATGGTCAGTTTCTTCAACTGCACTCACAAACCAAATAAAGCATGTCACTTGATGCATAAAAAATGGTTATTTTCGATTTTCCCTGTAAATCCAGCTAACTGAATTCCTGGCATTTAGGGGCGTATAGATGTTTGATTTGCTATCAAAGAAAAACTTGAATCCTGATAAATTGAGCTGAGCTGTTTGTGGGAGTTTGGTGTTTGTGCTTGTGACTTGAATATCCTCACTTAGTGTGGGTCAGTGGATTAGGCCCCTGGGCCTGTAATCGGAAGGTTGCTGGGTCTAGGCCCGGCCTTGACAGAATAGTCACATTCTGTCAGCTCTTTGCACAAGACCCTTAACTCCTGCACTCAGACCTCAAACAATTGTTTTTTATATTTCAAAGGATGGGATATGCAAAAAGAAACAACGTACCTCTACTCCTACTTGTACAAAAGATAAAACCTCATTTCGGTTCACTTATATTTTCATTTCCATTTCAATGCATTTCAGGGTCACAGGACGGGTAGCTTGTCGAGCATCTCTTCCCTGACCGTAACCGGAGTGGTGAGTGTAAAGAACATATTCCACTTCAGGAATCCTTCCAGTATTTCCTGCTTACGTCAGGCCCTCCGTATCCGCAGGGGTCAGAGGTCGCGAGGGAGCAGCTCCGCTATGGGGGCCGGCACAATGTCACCTGCTCAGACGCCTCCAGCCGCTCCTCCAGGTCTGCCAGCCCGGGGCAATCCGCCCCATCCGGTGGCCCCCTCTGGGATCACTATTCCCAGTCCCCCGAGTCTTCTTGCGCACCCAGGGAGAGGGTGTACCGGGCTTCGGTCTGCCTCACGCCTGCCCCTCCGCCCCGGCCAGGGGTGACCCCCTCCTTGGATGCCACTCGGCCAGATCAAGCCGACCCAGCATCAACGCAGGCTCCCGCTGTGGAGAGAGGTGGAGGGGAAGCTACAAACAGCCTCCAGCTGCAACAGCTCCTCCAGCAGGTGAGGGGGAGGTGATGGGCCTGTCTGCAGTGGGGGTAACTCTCTGGCCGTATATCTTTTGCTGGACAGTATCCCAAAGGCCTTGGACACAACATGATTTTCCGTGCTTATTCTGAACATGCCGGTTCACGTCCGCTTCCCCCCAGGTCAGAGAAAGCATCACTGAGGAAGTCCGACAGCAGATTCTGACCGAGCTCCTTGCCGCGGTTTCACCGAGGAGGTAGCCTGTGGCAACGAAGGAGCTAGTATTGTAAGCATCTTAATTTGCATGGTTTGCATGAGAGAGAGAGAAGGGAAGAGCAGAGCTAATCATCCATAGACTTGCTTTCTTTTTGTCATGGGGTCACGCATTTTGAGACAACCACCGTGCAGGAGCTGCATTGTCTGTCTATAGGGGCAGAGGCTGGGCTGTTGACTTAAAGGAGGGGATGTACAAAAAGGATTATCAGCACCTAAGAGCATGAGGCCCTCCTTTTCCTTCAGCTTTGCACAGAGCGGGGTGCCTCTCATGGTTTTTTTTCCTAGGATTTATTATAATGGGGAGCATGAGGGGCCATCATTTATACAGAGGGGCCAACTTTGTCATTAGCCAATCATATGCTTTGAATCGGTGAGTGTCGAGGGCACTCCGGGGGCCAATCAGCTTTCTGCTGGTGCCTGTGGCCCCACCCCTGTAATACACCCCTGGTGCTTTGGTCTGTGGTTGAATACCTCCAGCGTCGCTGAGGTCCCGCTAAAAATGTACTGCCTATCGGTTTGCCCTGTTGCTGGGCTTGATGGAGACTCCTGTGCTTCCCCCTGCAGGTGAAGAAGAGAAACGCCCCAGAAGAGCAGATCGCTCAGAACACTGGTAGAGAAACACTGACAGCGTCTGGCTAACCCACGCGGTTTGGGTGGCTGCATCTACGTTTCCAAGGAGACACTAATGCTACTGTGTGCTCAGCTACTTAAAATGGCCCCATTCCAGTGCTAACCCCACTTTTTATAGTACAGGTGCTCAGGCAGATGTGCCTTAAAGCGAGTGCTGTAAGTTGAGATGTAGGTTGGTTTAAGAGCGCGGACCATGTGGCCAGGTCACCATAATCACACCTTTTCTGACCTCACAAACACATACGCTGTTTGCTGGGTTACAAACTTTACGGCCTCGTAAAACCACATTAAATCACACGCCTTTTGGTTCAGAGTATCTGCATTTGCAGCAATATCACTAAAATGTTTGTATAATAAATGTATGTGGGATTGAGATGATGGCATTCAGATACGGGAGGTACTGCACCTGTTGAACTGTTAGGAGTGAGGAAGAGGAGGTCCTCGAGTCAGTCTTCCTATTAATGGGCAGCTTGTATTTGCCTAATGGGTTAGTTCTCCATAACACGTGTTTTGTATGTGTATGTATGTGTTTGCATGTTTGAGGGGAAGCCATCATATGAGTGTTAGGGTGAGGATCCATTCGCCTGCTCTCTGCATTTAAAAAAAAAAAAAAAAAAAAAATTCTACTGACTTTCTCCTTTCAAATTCCAGTACTAATGATTTCATGAATTAAATGTAAATGGGGGCGACGTTCACAGTTTGCCTACTGGGATGCTCGAGGGAAGATGTCTAAAGCAGAACATTAATAAAGATTTATTTATTTTGAATACATAGAAGTACTTTTGGTTCATTTGCGCCTGCTCCTTGTGGGACTCGAAGGGGGGATTGGAAGACGTGATACAATTTTGTAGGCCGAGCGCGTATGAAAGGCCGAAACCCCGCGAATCCATCACAGTAAGGTAATATCGCTATGATTTCACACCACAGCCTATTTTAAAACTCTTCACTCTAGCACTTCATCGCCATGGAAACGTTCTTTTAGAGGAGTCTGTGGGCGAGTCAGAAGCCAGCTGTCTTTCTGCGTGCCTCTGCCTTTACTACTCTCCTGTCGTTATTGAGTTTGCTTTTAGTTAGATTAAATAAAGATCTCAGATAAAGGTCTTTTCAGGATCTGTAAAGTCTTCTATATATTTGAAATACTGCTAGTATTTCGATCACTTTGCGCAGTTCAATCAATTTTGTGGTTTCTAGAAAAGTTAACTTGTAGAAAACTGAGTCAGATGGATTATGTACAATGTAATTTTTTTTTTATAAATTACATGAAGTGTCTAAAATGTTCAGTTTCACCCTGTGCAGTAGCTGTACCCCTCTTACCTCATGATATAACTAAGTATATCATGAAGTCGTTAGACGATACCAATTAATTTTTTAACTGCTAGTTTTTTTATCTTAAATATCCTTTTTTTTTTTTTTTTTACTCAAGCGGTTTCTTTTCAAGTTTGGGTTGGTGTGAGTTCACACGTCTTCGGCGGCTTTCGCCTGCTTACAGATAAATTTGTATATATGTGTTCCCAGTGATGCACCGTACTTGATAAGCGGTTATGAAGGATTATATATTTGTTCCATCCACTCCCCACCTGCTGATCCAGTTCAGGGTCCCAGGAAGCTCAGGAAAAAAGGCGGGGGCTCCCTGGATAGGATGTTGGTCCATTCACAGACACAATTACTCACACACAAGAACACGAACAATGAGCATGTTAGAGATGGCAATTTGATTAACTGTGGGAGGAACCCAGAGCAATACAAAACATGGAAACTCCACACAGACTGGGGGCAGGAGTCAAACCCCCAACGCTAGAAGTATGAGATGAGACTGTGGCCCCTTAATATGATGTATTTTCCTCCCTGTTTATATGGCCACACCAGACAATCAATCTGCCCGTCTTTGATCAGGTGGCACAGAAACCGGGTCGGTGTTGTAGAGAGTGGGTCCTGCTATGAGACCTGAATAATTGCTTCTGGTGTGGTCTATGCACTTCTGATTATTTTTTAAAATGCTATACAGGTGGCTTCGTCAACTTTCACAGTCCTGATTTTAGCAATGCACGAAATGCTGGTTGATAGGTTGGGGAGGGGCTGTCTCTGCAGTTTAACTTGCTGGCCTCCAATTTACTTAGGAGCTGAAACACCTCTGAGCTGATTCAAGGCATAAACGAACCAAGTGGCTGCTTAGGGCCCACTGGCCATTAGGGGCTCCCCCACATTTGATCAGCCTGTGCAGTGTGTGAGTGTCAGGGCAAGGGGTCCCAAAAAGCGGTTGACTTGACAAATAACTTGGATTCACTGGGGCCAGGCAAGATGGCGAAGCATGTGTACCAGAACCTTTCTGCAGGAACCTCAGGCCCCCACTGGCCTTTGTGGAGTAAAAGCTGCTTCATCTCAGCACTCTGTCTAAATGCACTTAGCTTAAGACAACGAAAGCCGGCGGAAATGGCTGTCTCCAACACTTCAGCAGCTCATCCCCCCCCCCAAACCCCCGGACGGACCGTAATTACATTACGAGCTTTTATAAGATGATGGTAAGAACTGCCTCTTGCTTTGGGAGAAACAGACCCTGTGCGTTACCGAAAGAGAAAAATCTGAACCGGGCATTTCCTGCTGCGAGATAACTTCATAAAGGATGACAAGCCATAAATTCCTTTCTTATTACCGTTGCCAATAATAGTCCCTCCTGTCCCTGGAAATTAACCCGCAGTAATGATTTTTATTTTTAATGAGGTTTACAGTAGTAAATCGACGTCAGAAAGGGCCTTAAGACTCAATGCAGCTCATCCCTGTAATCACAAAAATAGAAACCCAGAAAGATAACCCAGATATTGGTTGTAGTTTCCATCCCATGGAAACAGTGTGTGGCGACAGGCGTTGTGCTGGAAAAATTCACAACTATTGTTTTATGGTGCTTACAGCAAGTTCATACCTGTGGTGGCAGGTGTGCTGCAGGGGGGTCGAATTGGGCTGCGGGCTGAGCAGAGGCAGGCATTTCAGAGAGCCGCGATATACAAAAACAACACGGCAAGCTTCCCCAGGCCGGTCTCATCAATAATGCAGGGCGTATCGGCAGCTCCCACTGGGAGCTTGTGTTGCACTTTTCCAGCGGGCTGCTAATCAAACCTGGAGCGGAGGTTCATTGCCACTCTGTGAACCGGGAGCCCATGGCCGGCTGCCGGAACATTCCAGAGAGCGTCTGGGTCAGGTGGGGTGGGGCTACGGTGGGCCGGGCCTCATGTTGAGGCAGGCTGCAGACGAGGGAAGTCGACCTCAGGGTTCGGGGGGCAGCTCCCCGGCTGCGCTGAACCTCTGCTTCTCCGTGCTGTTGTACCATCCACACAGCTCCCTCGTCCCCCCTCCCTCCCTTCCTTCCTTCCTCCCTCCCTGTTCTCTTTCTTCTCTCCTCTCCCTCTCTCTCTCTCGTTCTCTCTTTCCCTGTCTTTCTCTTTCCCACTGTCTTCCTGCTCGGACCATGGAACCCAACAGTCCCAAGAAGATCCAGTTTGCAGTTCCGCCTCTACAGAACCACCTAGACCCACAAGCTGCAGAACATGTAAGTTAAAGGCTGTAATTGCTCCTAATTGCCCCCCTCCCCCTACCACCTCCTAAAACTGGGGGATTAATGAGGATGTTGAGGCCTGTAGAGTTTTTCTACTTTTGAAAGAATGATCAAAAATCTTCCATTATTTGTATTTATTTATTTTTGCTGTTGATGGCTTTCGTTTTCTCCTGGGGTTATGTTTGCGAGACACGTTTTATGTGAAATGTCACGCTGGGGAATTGAGAGCAAAGGATTCATAGCAGATGCAGAGCCTGGGTAAATATTATCAGCTACTTCTTGGTGTTTCGCCTCTAATTACCCACATTTGAGCCCCGTTTGCTCACCTCTGCTGTCAGGATTTTAACGACACTCACCTCGTTGCAGAAACACACGTCAGGTGTGTAAGTTGTGCTACTACTTAGCTGAAGACTAGTTAATGGAAAAATTAAATTACGTTTGAAGTAATGACTGTTTGAAGGCTGACTGTCCGTGACTGTCTTTAGTGGAAGAGCGCTTAGATGATGCTCTGAGCTGCACAGAGGGACCCTTTTTAGTCTCCCTGTCAGTGCAGTCAGCTTTGGGCTCCATAGTACATGTACATTTTGCTCTGTGCCAGAGAGCTGGGCTTACACTCCCTGCTGATTACGGCGTGTCCTCGGAAATGAGGTAATGTGCTCTGGCGGGCACCCACTCCCGAGCCCTAAGTGGTCATTGATCGAAGTTAAAAACATAAATTGTCCTGGAATCCGATAGTTTATTGTTTCATTTCAGTGTACGGAAATAGATATAAAACCAATGCCTGAGCAGCCTGTGTTTAGACACGCAAGCCGTATCTATTGTAAGCGAGTTGCCTGGAGACCTGCATGTGTTATTCCCCGGCCTACGTTTACCTCCTCCCCGCCCACAGATCCGGAGGAGAAG
The DNA here is from genome assembly GCA_011763525.2 of Mormyrus iriodes. Taxonomy (NCBI): domain Eukaryota; kingdom Metazoa; phylum Chordata; class Actinopteri; order Osteoglossiformes; family Mormyridae; genus Mormyrus; species Mormyrus iriodes. The sequence continues at coordinate 8,883,250 of JAAGVU020000035.1, forward strand.
ACCTACACCAGCCACTCTGGTCATTTACAGCGACTCTTCAGCAGCAGGTGAGCCATATGGCGGGGTGGCGGCGGGGATCAGCTTCAACTAGGGAGGGGGAGGGGCTGCGGAGAACTGGTTTGTTTACACTGGGAGTATTCGCCAGAGAACTTCTGCTGGTGTGCTAACAGTCAGCCAACGTCTGTGTGTGTGCATGTCTGAGGTTTATGCTGGGTTAAATATGCCATATTCACCCACACAAACACATTTATGTCGAGATGCAAGTAGATTTTTTCTTTCCTTTTATCTGTGTTCAGATTTCAAGTCAAGTGGGCTTTATTATCCCTCACATCCACTTGGGGTTCTTTAGGACCCCACTAGGGGTAAAATGGGGTGTAGAAATGTGAAAAAACAAGCTATCAAAAAATGCTGACAGACTAACGTTTCATTTTGCCATTTTTACAAGGAGAGACTGACCATTTCAAAACCATGCTTTGCTACTAAGAACAGTAAATCAAAACGTCAGTGGGGAGCT
>JAAGVU020000035.1:8883863-8970635 GCA_011763525.2 Mormyrus iriodes
CACTGACCCATCTGGGGGTCTGCACCCCATATACCCCTAGTGGGGTCCTAAAGAACCCCAAGTGGATGTGAGGGTTATAATACCATCCGTACACAGCAGCAGGGAATGGCATACAGACAGTCAGTGACAGGGGGAAGGTTTCCATAGTACTTACAATGGAAAATACAGGACAGAATGAAACGGGGGGGCTGGACACAGTTTCTGATAAAATTTCTCTGCAGCCATGGGATGGCGAGATGGGGAGTTTCCTGATGACAACGTGCACAAGTCACGTAAACCCCCATGTCAATGCGATACTCAATATCAGCTCTAAAAATAAAATTAGGGGAACTGAGTGTAAGTACAAATTTGGAAACAATGAGAGGGAAACCAAAGGTTTATAGCAGACCTCTGCTAACGATCGGATTACTTTCCACCTCATTTTTGTTATGCATTTATGTTGGATGCATTTATCCTACAAAACATACAAGTGAGCAAAGGCCACAGTGATATGATTACTTGGCAACTATGGGATTTGAACTGATAACCTTCAGAGAAACACACACCTCATTCACCTGCTGAGCCACACTCCAACCCCATCAAAGTAAACAGCTCTACTCTGCTAAAGCATCTGTGAGGTTCCACACATATTTGCATTTTATTTAACTGAAGTGACATATATTTCTGAGAAAGCAGAGATGGACAGTCCCTGGAACTACTGGGTAGTAAGGGCCTTGCTTAGGGACCCCCAACAGTGAGGTCACTATGATGGCCTTGGGATTTGAACCAGTGATCTTCTGATCACAGGCACAGCGCCATAACCTGCTGTCACCTAAACCCCTAGTGGCCAATGGGCCCTAAGCAGCCACTTGGGTCGTTTATGCCTTGAGTCAGCCCAGAGGCGTTTCAGCTCCAAAGTAAATTGGAGGCCAGCACCTTAACCTGCATTGTAACTTGGATTGAGAATATCAATCTCCATTGTTGGAGCTGGGCTGTTGCATATGACCCATAATGCAGTGTGGCAGTGTCTATGGTCACAGTAAAGAACTGGCGCAGCCACATCCTCGCCAGCTCTCTTTTGTTTATTAACAGATGGATTTCTGAGAAGCTGAGACTCAGACACTTTCCGAACCCAGTGAAAAGGGGAACTATCACTGCGATCAGGGAAATGTATAATCCCAGCAGCGGGGATTTCCTTCTGCATCAGAGCATGCGCAGTAACAGCCCCCGGCACCACTGCATGTGGACGGCCTGGTGCAGCTGGTGGCAATCGAGATGGGAATGTCACTTTAACGAGAGGGGCTGAATCTAGGCCGTTTGGGCATGCTCAGACAGCTGGCTCTGGGGGGGGGGGATGCTAGTGGGAAGTAGTCCACTAGTGACACCACCTTGGGGGGTTGGAAACTGGGCCATATAATGACCTCTCCAGTGCTTATAGGCTTTAAGGATGGGGGTGTAGAGTATGACAGTGTGTGTGGCTGGTGGAGAGGATCTACAAGTGATCTACACACCCCATGGGGGAGTAAGGTTACGCATGACAGCATCCACACAGCACACTGATCAGGCATTTTCCTTTCATATCACCATCAGAAGAGATTTCATATTGAAATCTAATTGGCATTTATTTTTCCGTCTCCTCATTGCTTTTATGATATGTTTACAGACAGTTCTGTTGAAGTTAATTTATCTATATTTTTTGTTCATTACCGCTAACTAATACTGTTTTAGGCCAGTCTTTGATGGCTGGGGGGTGTGTTAATTGATCTTAGTTGTACAAGTTTGAATAGGGAGTCACCTAGTCTGTTATAAGGGGCGTAAAAGGCTTTTACAGACTATGAGGCTGATAGCGATGGGCTGAGTGATAAACAGATACATGGTCTGTAAATGTATGGAAATGAAATAATGTCATCCTGTATGAGCTCTCGATATAACAGCTGTGGGACAAACAAACCGCAGTCCCTGAGCAGAATCTGGGCCTGCCAGCTTGCATTCTGACCCTGGCTCTGCCTAGGTGTAACATCATGCTGTTTTGTGTCTGGGTGGGAGGGGCTTTTTGTGCATTTCCTTCGTCTGTGATCTGCACCAGCTGAGCAGCATTTCCCCATGTGTCTGCGGGCGAGGCCGAACCCGGCTCCTGACCAGAGGTCCACATCTGCTCAACCTGCTATGCTTCGCATACATCCTGGTTATCAGGACCGTCAGCACAGGGGTCTGGAATACGTTTCTCGAGTGTAGCCCCCCTGGTTCATGCTCAGTGTCTTCCTGGTCCAGGGTGTATACTGGGGCGGGGCCACGGGGGATCCATCTGAAAGCTGATTGGCCCCCGAAGTTACTTCTCCCCTGTCACTCACGAGTCAAAAAAAATCATTGGTTGATGACAGCGTTGGGCCCTCTATTTGAATTATGCCCCCTCTCATGTCCCCCACCTTAGAAAAAGAATCAAAGAATCACCCATGTTCCTGGTCTAATGTCTGCTATCAGGAGGTGGAGGTGTGTAGGCTTTCTCTGCTGGGTACTGCTTTCTTTGAAAACTCCACATTCAAAGACAAATCATCCGGACTGTAATTAGGAAGCCGGTAGAAGGCCAGCTCAGCACCATGCAGGTCCTGCTGGGTTTTTCTTTATGTCTGAGGAAAACGTCCAGGTTCTCTATTTGAGCTGATTAGATGGTGCTCTCCTATGTGGCTATAACTCACACTATTGCCTACCAGTCTTTAGTTATATTGTATGAGGGTCTAATTATGGTGAGTGGGCCGATTTGTGGGAAGGTGTTTCCACTGTTTGGTCTTTAGTTAAAAGGCATTTTTCAAATACTGTGTTATCTTTCTTCCTTAGACATACATACAGTATTTCAATCTGTACAATACTTTATAGCCAGCTGTTCCACAATTAAACAACAACGCCCCCTTCTGGTCCATCAGCCCTGTTGTGCGTGGAAAAATACCTTGTGCTCTCTTTGGTATCTGCTTCTACAAAACTCTGTTAACCCCTAAAGGCAAACATATAGTCAATTCACTCCGTATGACTCTTTGACAAAGTGCTTCCAGTACTACTGTGCTTTAGACGTGCTTCCTATCTTGTGTATACCTCACCGTATTAAGAATTTTACTGCTACGTTCACATACGTGGCTCCTGATCTCCAGAAACAAACTTGTCCATGTGGCCGCAAAGACACAGGCTATTAATATTTCATTCTGGACAATAAAAAAGTAGATTTCCTTTCCTACAAAAAGGTTAATTGCCATAGTCAAGAAGGGGAAAAAACCTACATGAATATTACGGCCTAATTGCTCTGTACGAGGAGAAAGAGGATTCAGCGCCAGGTCATGTTTGATGGGCCCACTGCTATTTCTTGGTGCTTTATGCTTGTCATTGGTAAAGTTAACATAAAAGGACAAATTTTGTGCCATTTTTGCAGTCTGTACACGGAACATTTCACCCCCACAGTCTCCTCTCCAGATTTCTCTTAGTTGGCAGAGAGCGAAAGGTCCATTATGCGTTAAATTATCTGGGAGCATCTGCACACCTGCAATCTCTCTGCAGACAGGAGGGTGCTTTCAGACAGAGCCTGGCTTCAGTCGAGGGAAACTGACTGATTAGAGGGCCTTTCGGCTGCCACCTTTAATTCCCCCGAGAGCCTGTAATCGATCGGGGGTGGGGCTGGAGATGGGGGGGGGGGTGGGGGGGCATTCGGTAGTTTTGTTTGATGTCCCGTTTGTGTTTCTTTTTTTTGAGGAAATGATTAATTGCCTGCTGAGTGATCAATTGCAAATAATACCATGTTGATGAGGAGGAAGCTTAAACTTTGTGAATCGGGAGCCAAAAACTGAGGCATGGCAGGACACAGTGACATGGTGCCTTGACACCACAAATGGAGACTGCTGTTGGAGTATTGGGTGTTGGATAGGGTATGGAGGGGTTTTATTTTGACCATCGTGTTTCTTTTTTTCCCCCTGTGTGCTCTGTTTGTGTGACCTGTGCTGTTGTAAGATTATATCAGCCTAACCTCTGAAGCCCAGAAAGCTTGCAGTAGCTGTTTTTGGTGGCAATCTTTCAGGGAATCCTCATTGAATGAGAGGAATAACAATGCATACATCTGCCTATAGACCTCTACCTCACATCTGCTTTCTTCCAGAAACCGACGACAAGCGGACGACGAGCAATCCAGGAGAGGTGGGTCACACGCTTGGCCTGGATGATTGATTTTCCACTGAGAAGGATGGGATTTGGACGCCCCTACACATTAGAGTGAGACACGGGCTCTAATCGGGTTTGCAGAAGAAACTGCGCATGATTCCTTTTGAAGCGAACCATCCAAAACTGCAAAAAGTGCACCTCTTTATGTCACGGTTCCAGCTTATGAAAGGCAATCGTTCACTTTCCGTTTTTCCAGACACCACTTAAAAGTCCCCATCACGTCCTATCATTTCCTTGAGATGTTTTGTATGGGGGCCAGGCCTGATATGGTTATCATCGATCGCCTGGATGGATCCTGCGCTTGAAATAGCACCACGGTAACTGGATCGCCTTGACGTCGCCACTTTGCGTGCTCTGTGTTCCAGGCCCCGGATGCAGAACCCGCCCCTCCGCAGGTGGATCTGAGGGGTTATGCCCCGCCCACTATGAGAGGTACTGTTACACACCATCACCACCAACCAGCTCCTTCACACGTTGCCTCTTCTGTTTTCCTGTTTATTTTGCCACCGCTCAGCGATGAAAGAAAATAAATACAAAGAAAATGTGTTTATAAAAATCTGTGATTTAATCTTAAACAGAAATGAACTAAACATGGAGTGAGAAGCAGCGTGAGCCTCACGCAGTGAGAGTCACATCTGCATTTAACCATTACTAGGGCAAGAAACCAATCCAAATTCTGTGTGAATGACACTTTATGAATTTTAAGCATCAACTCAGACAAAAATTTACATTTTATTTATTTGGCAAATGCTTTGATCCAAAGCTATGTATGTTTGTGAGATGGCAGGGTCAGACAGGCCCTGGAGCAATTGGGGGCTAAGAGCCTCACTCAAGGGCCCAACGGTGACATCACTCTACCGACCCTGGGATTTGAATCGGTGACCTTCCTATCACAGGCACAGCACCCTAACCAGCCACGCAGTGCCCCCCCCCCCCGCACAGCCACACAAGCCTGACAAATTAAATCTGATGGTTGCCGCAAAATAAATACCATTAGGATAGATGGGAAAATTATTTGGCAAAATGTGGACCTGTTGTGTGTGTGTGTGTGTGTGTGTGTGTGTGTGTGTGTGTGGCCATGAGAACAGATGAGGACAGGAAGAGAGGCTGTGTGTGTGGTCTGGTCTCAAGCCCAAATCCGGCTCCTGCCGCTCCACAGAAGAGTTGCATAATCCAGGCAGCCATGGAAGTCAGATATATTATGTGCCACACAAGGTGGTTGCTAATGGTCATTGTTAAGTCACATGACTCTATGGGGGGAAAAGTTTTTCTTTTGACATAAAATGATATTTGCAGTTTTCTGCCCATGGGCAGCAATACTATGCAGGGCTTGAGTGATTGTAGAGTGAAAGTAAATGCGAGAGATGTTCTCTTGCTGTTGATGACATTTTTTTTTCCTGCTGTAGGTATAATGGCTCCATTAGGGTAAAGAGAGGCCTGGGCTTTGGGGAGCTGCATGATTGGTGTTTGCAGCTGTGCTGCGGCGAGGAGCTCTGTGTGAGCGAGGGGCCATTAGTCATGTGACACGCGGATCGCTCATCTGTTCTGAGTGGGCTCTGTGGAGCACACACACATGCAGGCGGTGTCCATCACAGACTCGCACAGCCACACATAAACGGAGACACTTAAACACACAGTCATTCACACACAGGAGGGAATTGCAGGCAGGCACTCAGGAGGAAAAAAAAGACTAATTTGCACATTTTTTTGCAATGTCCATTAGGTATGATTGCAGCTTTGTGGTTTTACAAGGCCAGCCAGTTTTTCAGTCAGCTGATACCCAAGGAGCCGCAAGACTGGAATATAATTGGAGGAATTAATTACTGACTTAGCAAGGGACCTGCGAGGGCATTTAGAGGCCTCCAGCCTGACGCCTGCATGCAGTGTGGGGAGACTTCTGCAGCATTTCGAAAACGTTGGGGGAGCGTTTAGGTAGTGTTTCAGAAATGTTTAATTGCTGACTCATGGAGGGTGGAACAGACATGAAATTTGCATGCCTTTTAACCCACTGGTGGGAAAAATGGGTGGGTGGAGGAACATTGCTCCATCCAGGCACACAGACAAGCAGTCTTAATGACCACTAGCAAGGGCACCCAGCATCCCACCCTAGACTAGCTAACCTAATGTGCTTCTCCTCCACCCAGTGTCATTACCCACAATGCCATTCACTTACAGATCCAGGGGGCAGAACCATAGCATTATATTATAAGGCCAGTCCATAAATTGAATATCTCTCAATGCTTGTTCCCATAGTTACAAACTGCCAGTGCTATGGTGGAGGGGCAGTCCAACTCATTCAGATCAGTACTAAATAAAATACCAAAACGTCTTAAATATTCAGCACCATCTGAATGGCCTCTTCTTGTGTGTTGTATTTTTTTTCTCCTGTTCTTATGTTCTTAGGAGACACTCAAGTAGCGGAAATACTTAAATCCTTAGAAAAGGTGGATAATTAGATCGAGTGCTTCAAATTGTGTGTCAGTGGATTTTATTGGATGTTGGAGAGGCCCTCTCCTGCTTCATGGTGACACGTCTGCCTTTCTCGGCTATGTGTAGAGCTGCAGCTGGTCATGGAGCAGCACCTTCAGAAGCAGGAAGACATGGAGGCGGGGTCTAGTGAAGGCATGGAGCCCCTGAGTCCAATCACAGGCCAGTATTGCCCCAGTATTGGCCAGTGGACCAATCACAGCAGCCCGCAGAACAATGGGAATGAGGGCTATACAAGTTCACTTCATAGTGCAGAGGAGAGCATGGAAAGCAGCTCCACTAGTGGTAAGTTCTGTGTACTGCTGTTATTCTTCACCGGAGAGTATGAATGATGTCATCAAAGGGTGATCATAATAAACTGAATTTTCATTACGTGCTTGAAATTGCTGTTCATGTCAAATGTATTTCCTGCTGCATGCATGTGCGGTGCTCAAAGAAAGAGCGATGAAGAAAAATCTATAGTTTGAGATTCCGGTATCAGGTTGAACTATGGCCATAATTATAATATATAACAGAATTCTGGGGGGGACACGTCTCCCTGAATATTCAGATGTGGTAACAATACCACACCCCCAATGTTGACTCCATGGCTACAGCTTTGGGTTGAACAAAACTCTAGATTTCTGACATCTAACGTTAACATGAACCTAGAATAAATTCCTTCAGCATACAGGAGCCGAAGTGCTTGTCAGGTGTCCTTTTAAGCACGAGAGGGGAAAAGAGTGATGAACAGAACAAGCCTGGTAACCTGACAGCCCTGTGCGAGAGCCACGCCCCTAGCCTGCCTCACAGATCAGATCTCAGGCGTAGCAGCACGAAACGGCGATCCGATGTCTGCGAGCCAAACCTCTTTATCTCATGGACAATTTGTCTCCAATGCATCTTGAGGGCGATACCTTCTTCAGTGTTTAAATCCTTGACATTTCTTCTGTACACAGACCTTCCTGTCTAGCCATTACAAGCATCAATATGATGTAAATATTACTTCCTGAATGGCTGATTTTCTGTGATATCCTGGAGACTGGAAAGGCTGTCCCTATGGATTATTTGTAGGATTGCTTTGCATTGTCTTCTCTCCTTGCCTTTTCTCAGATTGTGATCTTATTGTGCATATTAATCTTCATTAATTTATTTTCGATGTCTTATAGGAGAATCGTCAACATCAGAGTTCCAGCAGGGAACCCTGTCCAGTCCATCGTCCATCTCTCGATAGCCAGACTCCCCCGAGGAGCTTTATTCTGGCCTACAGCTGTCCTTCACCCACCGAAATGCATCTCGCACCATAAGCCGCCATCGCCACCTTCATTCTTACCCACGGCCATATATTCAGCAATAGTTTTCTTGCTATATATGTTGATATTTATTATATAAAATTAGATTTTTATCTATGGTTTGTTTTGACGGAAGACGGCATGGTGATTTTCATAATGATCTTTTTAGATAAAAAAATCCTTGTATCATTTCCTATGGTTTATCTAAGTTTGGCCTTGTTAAAGCATTTAATCCACCTATGGAATGTGTCAAAGTGAATAAACATTCATTAAAAAAAAGGCCCAGTTCAGAGAACTGAAGTTCCACATATTCCATGTACTGGGATGGAGATGCTGTTAGTTTATTTACTATTTAACATCCTGACAATGAATTCTATATACATGATTAATATACAGAAAACGCTGTGTATATAAGAGGTTGATGGTGTCTGACTGGTATATGACAAGGTTTTGCTTTAATGTTAGTCGATACTGACATAACAGAGATGCTTAGATAGATGATATTGGTTCATAACAGTAGATAAGACAGGGTAGATAACATTTCATAGGAGTATGCCAATAGAAAGTGGGAAAGTATTGTTTAATGGCAATAGATGCCCATAGGAGGTGGATAGTACTGTTTAATGGTACTGGATACCAGCAGAAAATGCATAGTACTATTTACTGGCAGTAGACACCCAGTAATATCTTACTAGATACAAACAGTAAGTGGATAGTACTGTTTTATGGTACTGTATGTCAATGGGAAATGAATAACACTGTTTACAGACAGTGGACACCCATAGGAAGTGGGCAGTAATGTTTACTCTTACTTGATGTCAATGGGAAGTGGATAGTACTCTTTAACAGTACTATATGCCAAAAGAAGGTGGACAGTGTTGCTTATTGGCCGTATATAGCAACAGGACAATACTGTTTAGTGGAAGTAGATAGCACTATATCTAAGTTATTGGATACTACCGGAGAATCAGTAATGGAATTTTGCGCCATTGTACCCTGTCTTCACATCATCACTTCAGCATCTGACCCTGCCTGCTGTGGAGGTCAGTGAGTCAGCTCAGGGGACAGGCTGTGAGTGCACATGGGAGGAAGCACGCATTAGCAGATGTGCAGAGAATGAGAGAGAGCATGCTCACTGCCAGACTTGCACTCTGCCCCAGCCATCAGAGTGCTGCAGTGGCCGGTGGGCGGAGGGCAGGGGGTGCCCGAACTCTCGTCACCCACTCTGCTGGCCTGCTGAACTGTGTGCCTTACCCCCAGGCCTTCTTCACGAGTAAAGACTTTCAAATCTTTCAGGAACAAAGTCTGAGCAAAAACTAAGGTGGTCAAGAGTATCTTATCAACCAGCACTAAAGAGGGTATGACAGAACAACTATTCCCCCTCCCCACGACAGGTGGAATGCTGTGAAAAGGACCAGGAGGATCTGTGGGGGAAGGAGTGCCAGATTGCCACTGATTTCCCTGGTGTATAAACAAAGACTCAGCAAATCTGTCTCTCCCTATAGCTTTGCCAAGTACAACTTAACAGACAGAAATATTCATGACAAAGTCATACTTAGAAACGTTTTACTAACACTCTGTCTTGGTTTAGTCATTGGTGACTGGAGATTTGACTGTCACTGTCTTTCATGTTCAACCTTCTGACAAATGGTGGTTGCTTCGAAGCCACGCTCAGTTTATCATAAACCGCAGAAAGGCTGCGTAAAGGCTGCTCTCAGGGCGATGGTGGTGTTGCCGTCTGCTTGTGAGGCAGCCGACTTAATATATCATCTTCGAACTTCTCCAGGCCTTTGGAACGCTGGTACTGCCAGCGTCCTCTCGTGTCTTGCCCACGCTAAATGGTAAAGGGCTCCCTGATGCGAGCTTAATAGCTACCTGCTTGTGCTCAGGACACGCCGACATTTGATTAACATCAAGCCTTTGTGACTAACAATGTGATATTACACAGTTCGTACTGCATGAAAGCTCTGTATGCTAACACTAAAGTACCGACATTACTCTGAGAGCACAACTTTCGCACATTTCGACACACAAAGCTCAATGAATTTATATCCAGTTATACAGATAACCGAAAAAACCTAAGCGACTATGATAGAAAAAAAAATATTCAGCCTATTCCACAGGTAGGGCTCTAAGCTAAAAGGCAAGTAACCTCATCCTCAACCAAATATAAACAGAATATCTTTATAAAAACCTATACATGAAGAATAGGAAGGGGCTTCTGGACATTAAGGATGCATTATAATACAACTTCCTCTGCTTCCCTTCCGTGGTTCTAAAGGAACGACTGGAGAACTGAAAAGAAAACAAGTAGTTTGACTGCAGAATCAGATTGTGTTTCTGCAGAGCTGTGCTGTGATCTGGAGTTTTCCCGGCAAGTGTGGAGAAAGGCAACAACATATAGTGTGGCGAGGGGGAGCGGGGACCCCATCTTTAATAAATAACAATACAGTAAAGACTGAAAATAAAACCAATGTACAAAAACAGAAAAAATAATATCTGGGAAGCAAAGATGTGGCGGTGGGTATCAGGGGCCCTCAGGGTCTTCCTGGCACGGCTCTGGATTCTCCCCTGTGGAGAGATGTCACCTGTCGGTCACCATGGCAACCAGGTTTGACTCCAAAGAGATACGTTGCTTACTTGGGCCGTGGTACAGCGGTGAGCAAACGCTCCTCTACACGCACACTTGTTACAAACCTCCGTCGCCGTTCCACGACGGCTGCTCGGAGTCGGGCGCCTGCGCATCCGAGCCGGCCTCCGGTGACCCGAGATCGCCCTCTGCTGGCGGTGAAGGGGGTTCCTGCTCCAGGGAGCTCTGGGAGTTTGAATTGCTCAGTTCGTTTGCGTTGGACTCCACCCCGCCGTCCTCCTGCGGGCGCGTCTGTGACGACGCTGCGTCTGTCCTGTCAGCGACCTCGACCTTCTCGTCCCCCACTGGGCCTTTTCTGCCAGGGGACATCTCCCTCTCCTTATTGGCCAGCTCTGCTCAAAAGGCAACATAACACAGGCATCAGCCTGGCAGTTTCATACTGCTGAACAGTGTAATGTTTACGAGAAGGAGATAAAACATAAATCCAGGCACATTATGGACATGGAGTGCTATACTGGCACCTTGCACAGCCAGCTCCTTCCAGCACTCCTTGTTCTGCTGGATGACACTGGCCAGCATGTGGCGCACGTGCTTCAGGTCAATGCCAGCCAGGGAGTAGTCTATGGAAGCCCCTTGTTCGGCAGACAAGCCCCGGTCGCTGTGCCTCTGCACGGACTCCACCACTGTCCCCATGCCCCCACCGCTCAGGCTGTAACGGGGAAGAGGACACATGAACCTCTGTGCCAGGCCAACCCCAGAGAATGCTGGAAATTCTGGGCATCTACCTGCCTCTGATGACACAGCAACTTGTTTCCATGTTAAGAAGTGTCATGGTTACCTGTGATCATTATATGTGTCATTTCAGGTTAATGCGAAGTAGACTAGCCATTTCATACGTGTGTGGAGCCCTGAAGCCTTCCCAGCAAGCCCTTGGCGCAACAAACCTGGACCTCTGGACTCCAGAGTCCCCAGTTCTTAAAGCTTCCTCTATAAGAGGAGTAATAATTTTCTCAGTTGAGTCGATCAGGACAGAGAAGGTTGGTTCAACAATGAAGTCAATGAACCCTAAAAAAAATGCATTCACAAATGATGACAAACACAAAAGAAATATTATATAAACACAGTCAGCAAGACAGAATTCTAAAGACATTATTTTCTGAGGGTCCTTTGACTTAAAACTCTCACTGGCTTTAATCTACCACAAGAGGGCACTCTGGTGTTTTCCCATCTCGCTAAGATCGGAATCCTAATTTGGCACCAGGGAAACAGAGACAATGGTTAATAAAGAGCCTCACCTATCTGTGACTGCGCGATCATGGTGGCCTTGCGATCACACAGGGGGGAGAAGGGCAAGCCTAGCTCTGCCTCCTTATCGCCCTGCAAGCACACGATCAAACAGGATCAGGCGGATATCACAGGGTGTCTGGTGACTCAACCTATTACGATTCAAAGAAGGAAAAAAACACCTGATGTCGGCTGCGTCACAGATGCCGGTATCCAAAGTGATTCGCACTTATAATTTTGTGCTTTACATATTTATGCCAATTTATGTTTACATTGAAATGAAAGCACTTTCCGGGAAGGTAGACCATTAAAAACCCTTCTGTAACATAAATGGACCATTGCTAGCTACCTGATCTGGTGACTAGCTCTTGTCATGACCCTTGCGTAACATTTACTTATCAGATGCTTTTATCCATAGCGACATAGGGTAGAGAGAAGAGTTACTTTTTTAACGTCTATTTCCTGGAATTTGAACCCGTAACCTTTACACTGTTATTACAATGCTGTACTTGAAGACCTACAGAAGCCTGACTTGCTGTCTTAAATCACTGTCTACAAGTGATTAGTCAGTCCATGAATTTCTCAGATTAGCAGCATGTGTACCTGCTTACAATGACACTCCCGTGCACCGCTATGTGTGTTGATGGTCCAGCAGGCCACAAGAGGGCGCGTACCTGTCTGAAGAACTCCTCCATCAGGGCTTGGGTCCAGCGATAGTGCAGCTCCCAGGCCTTGGCGGGGTGGCTGATGTCGGCTGCATGCAGCATCAGAGATAGCGCTTTAGCCTTGTCTACTCTGTCAACCACAGACAACAGCACATCAGCTGGCATGTGCACACACACGCAAACGCAGTGTCACCAGCACCCGTGCCGGTGGGTGGACACAGGCAGATGGGGGGGGGTGGCGGAGAACAGACGGAGGGTTGCCTGATCACATGACACCCACTCACCCCTCGGGCTGCTGCAGGGCACTCCTCATGGTCTTGATCTGCTGGAAGTGGCAGGACATATCCGTACTCATGACCATCTCAATGACCAGCGTCCGCAGCTCCCTAAGGGACAAGCGCAATTCGTCCTAACTGCAATTCACAGTCACGCCTACTGGAGGCCCTGGAGATGTAAGTTCGATGTAGTATGTACAGTGGTACCTTGACTTACGAGTTTAATTCGTTCCGTGATGGAGCTTATAACTCAAATTACTCATATGTCGAATCAATTTTCCCCACTGAAATGAACTGAAATGCCATTAATCCGTTCCGGACCCCCAAAAAACACCGTATTTTATTATTTATTTTAACGCCCTTGGCTGGCGTTATAGCCTTTATCGACTCCTTCTGCTTCAGTCAGGTGCAGATTGTAGAAGTGCTACGCTCGTACTGCTTCGCCAGGTCGACTACACGCACACCTTGGCCATGTTTTTCGATAATTTCTTTCTTTAATTCAACGCACATCATCCGCTTCCTCTTCTCAGCACTGTCCTTCGCACTCACTTTCTTCGGACACATGGTTGGAAAAACAAAGTTTTGCAAAATAACTGCAAGCACACTGATGCTTCCACTGCGAGCTAAGCGCTAAAAGTGGACGAGTGAGACACGGGATGCTGGGCGGATGTTGTGGCGTTCATTGCGCCAACTAGTGGTGGGATATCTGAAGCTGGCTCATAACTCGAATTTTAGCTCTCAACTCAAAGCAAAAAATCACCCGAGAGACGGCTCGTATCTCAAAAAACTCATTAGTTGGGACACTTGTAAGTCAAGGTACTACTGTAGTTTGATGTAGTATAAGGTATATCACTACTGTTGAGCCCTGCAGCCACTGCCGGAGACTATTAGGGCCCAGAGGAAGAGTGCTGAAGTCCACGCTTACCTCCAGTCATCTTTGCTCAGGTTCACCAAGATGTTCATCTCATCCTCCTGCATAAGCCGGTAGGCGGCGCTGACATGGTGGTTCTCTAGCACAGAGCGGTCGTTGTAGAGAATGGCCACCTCGGATCTGCGTGCAACAAGACGGACCGCTGGTTACAGTTCTGAACCAGCAAACAGCAACATCAACGGATCGGTATCCAGAAGCTGTAAGTAGCACTGATCTGATGTGCCTTTGAGACGCTTCTGAGATCTGCCCCCAGGCTTTGAATCTCTTCAAATGGCATTATATAGATCCACTGGAGCAGCCACAGCTGCCCCAGTTTACCCATTAATTATTATTATTATTATTATTATTATTATTATTATTATTAATTATATGCAGTGGGGTGTTATTACTGAAATGACCCATGTTAATTACCAACCCAAGGGTCCAACAGGCAGGTTCTTCCTGGAGCTTAAACCACCATCCGCTCATTTACAACTGAATTATGAAACGGAAGCTCTTCTATTTGCTTTTAACAAACAGAAAAGGTGTTTGGATGAAAAATAATACAATAAAGAAGAGAGATGGAAAACCAGACCGCAAAGTTGTCATTTTCCATCTCAAATAACTCTGAGCTCTGATGCCAAAGTGTCTGTGGTACAATTTAATACTGAAGCACGGCAGAGGAATAATAAACATGTTAATGTGGCTATTTGTATTCCCCATAGTGACTGCCAATCCTTTGGACTTCCCTGCTGAATTTCTGAACATTATGCTCCTGCACCCAGTCAAACTCAAAACTACACAGGCAGAGTTTGAAAAACAATCGTGTGCTATTGTCTCAGAAACAGGCACAGATTAATTGGATATGTCCGCATGTTCGGCCTCATCTGGTGCGCGGTAAACAGCAGACACACAATATCCGAGCGATAAAAGAGAGGCCAGGCTAGGAGACCGGCGAGATTAGAGAACATGTAAATTACTGCCGCGTCGAAGCTGCTTCAGTGCCTGTGATTAGTGTGCCTGGAACTAGTTAGAAGGGCCAAGTGCGAAGCTGACACACTGACATTAACATCGGCGGCTGCAACAGGCTGCTGCTCACCTGGTCTGGATGTGAAAGTTGTTGGTGGTCCCAGTGTGTTCAAAGTCATGGATGGCAGCTGCAAACACCATGGCTAATATTTCCAGTTCGGTGAGCCAGTGCTGAAAATGACAGGACGAGGCAGGGAGTTCACTGTGTGCGTGACTCTTGGGTTTATCTGATTTCTAAAACTTCATTTCACACCGTTTTTCACTTGTACCCAGGCTTTCTACATATACGGATACTTTAGAATGGTAACACCTTTGCAGATATTTATTACTATTCCCTAGTAAATAGCACCTTGACGTTAACTGTCATCGCTCCTTATTTTTATTGTATTTAAGTGAGACAAGCTGGACCAATATGTTTTTATGCAGGATTTCTAGAAAATTCTGCAAAGAATAGAAAAGCACGCAGGAAGGCCCAGCTCCAACCCTGGTCCTGGTGGACTCACCATGAGGCCGGTGTGAAGCATCAGGTAGTGCGCTGTCTGGGTGACATCAGCGGCATGAGTCAAGTTGTGGTAAGGGTTCTTGTGTTTGCTGTAACCCACCTCCAGAGCCTCCACGAAGGAGACGAGGGCAGAAACGGGTATCTGTATAGGCAGCACAGAGACAACAGACTGGTAAACCCATGAGCACCTGCAGCACTATTAGCTTGCCCTGGTTATTGTCAGCACGGCCAGCAGGGGGAGTAAGAGAGGCACGTACAGTGAAACGTGTGGGGGACAAGCGTCTATGGAATTCACTCTGAAAGCTGGACCTAGGGTACAACTCTTTAAATTATAGTGCTCAACATCATGCACTTGTAACATGTCAAAACAGTGGCGAACTACAGCTCTCTGCACACTGGACAGCCATCAACTCAGCACAGCTTCTGTAAACAGTCTGTTTCTTTTTTATGGTTACAGTAAAGAAAATAGGAAATGCACTACTTAATGTAGAGCGCCTCCTTGTGATCAGAACTCGCTGTTAGGAGGCTGACCCTGAAGCGGTTGATCAGGTCGTATCTCGTGAGGAGGTCATAGACCAGGAACTTCAAAGCGTGTTCGCTGCTGGCTTCATGGAGGGTGAAGACATCAAAGGACCACCTGTCTACATCCTGCAGGTGAAACATTCCATCTCCATTCAGCGAGACATCAGTGCAGCATGAAGAACCAGAACAGAGCCTGAATGTCACTTAATGCCACGGCTTCAGATCTTTAATATGAATGCTATTGGCGACCAAGCCCTGATTACTGGTTACCCATATTTGACTATTTTATTGAAGGATTTGAACCGTGACAGTACCTTCAAAGCAGCAATCACTGCAGGAGGATACGTTAAGCCAGCCATGTTAGACGTCCTTCTGTACATCCTGGAGACGCAAACCACTTGGTTTTAAATGCTGTGACCATAAATTTACATCATACGAACTGAGGGATCATGTTATGGTATTGTTATAAATATAAACATCTTTTAGCCATATACTACAGTACATGAGTATCATATTACTGTAAAATATACATATCGTTTGCGACCGTCTTCAGTGTGCAGTTAAGATCTGTGCACATTAGAAATTAGAGATTAAGAAAATGAATGTGAGGAAAACATTAAACAGGATGGCAGATATTAGCGTTGCTATTTGTGGTTGAGACTGGGAGGACTGGAGAGGGGCTGGGATTCCTCAGGAGGACTGGGAGTCAACACAAGCATTGAGCTCCGCAATTGGATCCTTTAAACAAACTCTGACAAAGGGAGGGCCCTTCTCCTCCCCTCCCAAAAGCATCCAGAGGACTGGTATAGCTACACAGGGTAATAGTTTGCTTTTGAAAGACTCCAAAGCAGAGAAGCGTTTAAAATAAGGGGTGTGAGGGCTGCATTAGGCACTCAACCAAGAATGGCTATGACTATATCACTGGTTCAGGAACGTCATCACAGCAAGGCATGACACGCTACATGTGCACAGCCAAGTCCTTCCATCGCGTTCCAGTATCTGGCAAGAAGAGTTCATGTCCATTAGCAGAGTATATGTGCACTCCCCACCCGCCCAGCTCAGTGAAATTCTGCATTTACATTTACAGATAGTTTGATGATGGCGATGCTTCGACTTATGATATTGCCACTTTATGAATGGCATCAAAATTTGAATTTTGACCTTTTCCCAGGCTAGCAATATGCCATGCGATACTTTCGACTGATGCTGGGCGATGGCAGCATCCACTTTGTAGCCATCGGGAGCATAAACATCTGATACAGTGTTTAACAACGTATTATGTTTTTCTACTAAATGCCCAAGTGTGTCATATCATATCATATTCAACTTATGATAAGTTCATCAGAATGTAACCCCATCGTAAGTCGAGAGCAACTGTAATACCTTTATCACATTTTTATTTCTTATTTAGTATAACAAATAAAAAAAAATAGATTTCTTTGTTTCCTGACAGCTTATGAAATCTTCAGTTAAATTACTCTAATTCTGTTGAGTAAAATCATATCATATCAAAATCCACTGTCATCCACAGTTTCAGGGAACAAATTAGCTTAAAATTACTGTATTCAGAGCCCTTTATGGAAAATAACTGTCAATTATAATTACTGTGATGTGACTGTCTATCATAAGATGAAGTAGCCAACTGTAAAATCAGAAATGTGTGCATTCTTGCATGGACTTCGTGTTGTTCTGATTCAAAATATGTTCAGATTCCGATCTTTAAAGGCAACAGGTGACAATGCCTGGCTGCTGCAGTTGCTATGACAACAGGTTTTTGGCTCCCTTTGTCTTAATAAGTACTAAATGAAAGGAAAGGATTTTGAGGAATACAATAGCATGACTTCAAGCACCACAGTCAGTCTCATGTTTGCAAAGAGGTTTATGTCCCAGGGTACTATTTATAAATTATTGGTTATTTATTGAATATATAATTATTCAAGATAAAGTATCTTTAGAAAGACAAAAATATCTGGAAATCTAAATCGATGAATATTTTCATTAGTGTAAATTAAAGGATTGTCTTCTGGAAAATCATGACACCATTTCCATGCATCGCTTCATCCAATGCAATGCCCCGATGACGAATGACTGTACCTCTCCACAAAGATTCCCGCTTGCACAGCGTGGACGATGCTGCGGAACCGAGGCTTCTCCTCGGGCCGTCGACGGACAACGCCCATCTTCCTGGTGAAGGTGGAGGCTAGCCAATCGCGTACCTCCAGGGGCACCGAGTCGGCCTGGATGTCACTGAGCTCATCCTCTGCGTCAAGAAGCCTCCTGCAGGATATCAAACACATGGTTAAATGCTCACACTCCCTCTGGATGTCACTACACCCATGAAAATGTGTGTGCCTCCACACCCTGATACACAATCCACTGGCTCCCTTTTGAAAACTCCCCTCCAAACACTGAATTAGGGTCCGAATTGGATCCTAATTATAAGCCTGGGCCTCCCCATGTGCTGAAGCAATTATAAGGCAAGACAACATCTTCATGAAAAACTGATGCTGTTGTATTGCATTCAGTAATGAGAAATATTTACATGCCTCAGGTCAGAGAAAATCACTTCTGCAAATTTGACAAGCTGGATAAACAGCAGTCATTTAATACTTGTAAACAAAGTGAATCCTGGAACATTTCAGCACACAATTGTAAGTTCCGCTACTACTACTACTACTGAACACAGAAATAAACACCAAATATAAAGTCTTTCTGTGCACATACTGATGTTCTGAAACAAGCAGCGGATACTGGGAACTTCCGTAAGCTGATGGGCTTACGGACCTGACAGTGTCTCTTCCAGCCCAGCACAGGCTAGATGTGTAACTGTAAGGCAGACCATGCCAATACGGCCTCAAAGGAGAACAGTGCTAAAGGAGACCTCCAGGCCCGTATCCTCAGGCATCGGCGGCGCTGGCAAACATTAGCGTCAATAAAACGCCTTCCATCAGGCTGCTGAGAAACAGCACCCCGGAGTCGCTGCTCGAGTAATTATCCGCAGTGCTAAATCATCGCTGTTCTGTCTCAGAGCTAGCATCATCTACATGGCCTTTCCTTTTCCATTTACGAAACAGCATTATCGTTATCTTTGCTAAATTAAATGCAATTAATTTACAAGGTGAGAAAATAAGTACATAGTGACACACGCAAACCTTTAAATCAATTAAATCACATCAAAAGCCATTAAATAAAAAAAAGGAAACTGTAAAAATGTCTAAATACTGGCTTTTTATTCTTGATCAATTCTAGACAAGTATGGCAGGAAGGAAGAGCAAGCCTATCTGAGAAACAGACTGCAGCAGTCACTTGTTGGGATTTTCCTGACTGATCATGTCAGCTGGGCACAGGGGTGTGAAACTCAATGCCGGTATCTACTCTCTGCCTCCCTCCGCTGTATCTATGGTGCAGTCGTGCAAAGGAAGGCTGTGATTTTGTGTGGTCTGTCAGGCAACGTGCACAGCCGTCCCGTAATGAAGTGACGAAATAATCCGGGAAAAGAATAATAAAAGCACTGCACGTAGCAGCTCCAGGGGCCAAGCAGGCCGAGTCACATCACTATAAAACATGTATGTGTTCTAGTAAAAACATTATAATATCGTACAAGTAACGCTTCAGGCTTATGCAACTGTCAGATCTTTTTGGGTTTTTGTTCACGTCTTTTAAGCATCCACATAAGTACTGAGTCATGCCAACCTCGCCTGGCCTAAACAAGTATGCTGAGAATCCAGAGTAGTACCAAGTAATGTCTCATTAAAGTAAATCCAGTTAAGTACAGAGTCATGCTGACTCACCTGGTCTCATAGATTACTATAGAGCTGTCATGATTGCTCGATTAAACTCAATTTCTCGATTATTAAAAAGCACTGATTAACTTTAAATGCACTTCAAATTAAAAGTGAATGAAAATGCAGTCGTCTGTCAGTATTGCAAAGCAGAGCTTAAATATCACCACAGCTTGACTGCAATGCAAATACATCTTATAACAATCTGGTTTAACATAATAATAATCAACAATGCGAGGTTAGTCATTGATGTGCACCATTTAGCCACTCGTAATAGTCTAACCTGTGTTTGTCATCACTTTGACTTAAATTATTTTGCTGAATTTACTTTCTACAATTCCTGCATGTCAAAATAATTGCTGCTAAAATGAAGGTTAGCCCCAGTGCTTAGTCCAATCGTCTAACATGACAGTACAATACAGTACATAATAAACATATAATATTAATTATTTCTGTGAACGTGTTGTATGTTAGAGCTGAACAATACTGGGAAAAGTTCACGTTGTGATCTTTTAAGTTTTTGATATTATTTAGGAGTTGAAAATAAACTATATAGCCCAATAAAATTTATTATTTAGCAACATAGTCTGTTAAATAAGCTGGTGGTGCCTTGAGTTGTGCCAGGAGACACAAAGCAGAGTGACAAACCTCTTACTTCTGCGTAATATCATCTCTATAGAACACAGAATATTTCCATACAGTGGAAGACGAAAGTTTTTCCTGAGCAGTTCTTGTTCACTTTCCCCCTCTTTACTAATTTTTGTTTAATTTCTTACAAGCGCGCAACAAGATCTATGAGTGAGTCCAACAACAAGGCCGAGAATGATCATGACTGTCTCAAAGAGCGCATGCAGAGCTCATGCAAAATCAGCGGCAGTAAACATTAAAAAAAGAATTTTAACAAATACTAGAAAATGTTGAAAAGGAACCATCATTAAAATTGCAAAGCTTGCAAAATTTCCTTTCCTATGATTGAGTAAAAATGTTTTAGTGCTACTTATTGATAGTTTAATGCAACAGACTATTGCGGTCCTTGAGATGTAACAATTGCTTGTGCATGAAATGCTATGTAGATATTAACATTGCACATTGTGAAAGCCTGACATGAAAGCCATGACTGAATGTATATTGATTATATTATATATTATAAACGATTACTTGATGAACTGTCAGATTAATCGGTCGATTACTTGATTACTGGCATGATCGATAGTGACAGCCCTAGACGATTATCGAGTTAAGTAGAGAGTTACACTGACTCACCTGCTCTCATCGATGTACATCCAGTTATGTACAAAGTCATGCTAACTCACCTTTTCTGGACAACGGATATCTAGTTAAGCACAGATTCACACTGACTCACCTGGTCTCATCGATGTACACTGCTTCCAAAACAGAGGCTGCATATTCAATGTTCTTCTTCAGGTCCCCCACATTGACCTCACCCCTCTCCAGCTGCTTCACTAGACACCTCAACCTGCAAGGACACATAGCAAAGGTGTGATCTTGCCCCTTGTGGTGGGAATGATGATGGCCATCCATTTATACCTTTATGTCTTATGAATTTTTCTGCAAGGGGAAAACAAAATGTTTGTGCACATTGTGGTATAAATACGAAAAATAAGGGGACCAATATGATAGCGACAGCAACTGTAACGACCATAAATTGCTGCAAAAAACTACAGTCCTGTAAAAATTCCTGCAACTCTAGATGAAAGTGTGTACTCTACATGTAGCAGTATTTAGGTCAAACGACTGGGATTGAAGATTAAACATAAAAACTAAACAAATACTCACAAGATATCTGGGTCACAACAATCAGGTCAACGAATACAATGAATCCATCCTAATACTATCTAATAATACTAAGTTTTATTTTCTGTTCATACATTCACCGAAAAACCATCATCATCGATATCGCGCTTAGAAGCAGCACACACTACGAGCACAGTACCTATTTCAAAATTATTTAGGGGAAAAGAAATCCACAAATGAAAGACAGTAGATTTAGCTTGCTGAATCGGAGGCAGCTCAGCGGGGACAGCATGGGAATAGCAGCTTTGTAAGCATCTTGAACAGGTGGCTGATTTAAACCTCAGGAGATGGAGTTCACCCCGTCCAATTCACATACATCACCCACTCCATCCTCTCCTATTACACAGTGAATAAACGCTGTCAGGGAGATCTTATTGACGGTAACTGGGGGGAAAACGACCTTCACCGCTGGTGATCAGTAATCATGGGCACATGACAGACACAATGTCGTGCTCTGTAAGCACCTCCAGCAGGTATCCCAACCATTATTCCCTCCCTCTTTCTGCAGAACAAACACAGCTTAGCCCCTCAGTCACAGCTGGCAAATCTGAACCGTGGGTGGCGCACTAGGGGACTGTAAACCAACTGAGTCCCTTCGCAGGTCCAAGACAACTTTCTAAACATTCAAGAAAGTTACATTAAGATCAGACATGAGGCGCCACAGCACAGAGAGTGCTACCGGCCTGTGATTACAGCCGAATGCTCCAAACGGCTTCGTGGTAGCGGCCGGTAACATAGCAACAAACTTCCAAATATAAATGCCACAGCATGTCACACCGTGTGCTGTAACGTGTTGCTCGCTGATAGCACTTACGCCTAAACTCAAACTGTCGGCGGTATGAAGCGGGCTGGGAGGGGGGCCTCAATAATTGCCATGAAGGAAGGAGGCAGAAAGCAAGTCATCAAATTCCCTGAGAGAAAAGAGAAGAAGTAACAGGCCCGGGAATGTGGTGTGCCGGCATGAGCGGGCACCACACTGGCCTCACAGCTGATTGACGCTACTCTGCCAGGGATACCCCTCCCCACACAACTGGGGAAAAAGACGCCCGGACCAGATCGATATGTTTTAATGCAGATGGATTTCGGCCACGGCCAAATGAGAGGCCGGAGATGGGATGTCGGAGACAAGATGCTGGCACAGTCCACCAAGAAAGGATGGGCTTAGCAAGAGGACGGGTGCTCACTCCTCAGATTATGCATCAAAAAAGGGCAATGATGAAGATGACAGTGGCCTGTCGGAGGGGCACAGATGGCAGTGCCTCGGAGAGGCCCCCTACAGGGGGGTGAAGGGAAGTGGGTGGGGGGTTGCAGCATGTCATTCCTTCAGGTGGTGCATGACACTCCATGACCCTTAACATGTTAAGACAGCAAAGGCAATGGCGGGGGGGAGACCCCTGCTGTCTGAGCATCTGGGCCAGGCGTGCACACGGGGGGGCCATTACGAGTGCCGGGTGTGCTTCCCCTCAGAGATGAAGGGCAGCGGTTATGAAAATGGACCCTCAGTTTTTTTTTATCTACCATGGAATGAATCAGCACAGTAATTGTTTGGGATAGAAGGTCAGAAGCGCCGCCCGTGTTTTATAACAGTGACCTGCGTCGACCTGCGAGAGCCAGCTTTTATCAGCTGCTTGTCAGCCCCGGGTGTGGAAGATGGGAGTCAAGGGGGAGGGAGAGTGGTAGAGTGAGCGGCCCAGTTCTGATAAGGGCCCGGCTAGCTCGGAGAGACCTGGCATCTGGCTTTCTCCTCGGACCAAACTGCGCCCACATGCTGCCTTTTGTCCCGCTTCGCCTCGCCCCTCTTGCTCACAGCGCCCTCTACATTTCAGGGGTGATGGCCAACACACAGGGCTGTGACAACCCTCCATCTTGTGCAAAAACTCTATGCTATACCCTCAGTACTGTGATGAAATACGTCAGTATTTCCTTTCAGGCTGAAAGGGGGGCATTTTTGGGACCTTCATAGTGGGGAAAAAAATGTGGTGCCTAAAAACTGCTTTCCATTGTTTATTCTCAGCAGCAAAAATTATGATAAGAAGCGGCAGACTGACTATTTTACATCCAATATTAGTTGAATAACTGCTGTATGTATTAAGGTTACTGCTTTGAAAACGCATCTGAAATCAGTCTTTATGTAGTTTTGCAGTCCATCATCCCAAAAAAGGCACATCTGCTTAAAGAACTGTTCAGCACTCCTGCGTATACATACAGCATGGATGGGAGACAGCTTGTGTTTAACATTTGCGGGGGTTTGTTAATGCAGCCAGGATCAGCTGCTCCCAAACTCTGCCTGGTACACTCTGCAAGAAGTGACAGCACATGAAGTGGCATATCACTGCTCCTGTGCAACAGTCGCCGTTATGCTTATTTTAATTCTCCTGTACAATTAAAGGAAGGATACAGTTTGCGTGTTCTCCCCGTGTTGAGCAAGTTTATACCAGCTATCCTATTTCCCTCCAGCAGTCCAAACCATACAGTCGCAATAGCAGCTGGCATCTCTGAATCGCCAATAATCTGCGAGCGTGTGTGTGTGTGAGTGTGAGTGTGTGTGCTCTGCCCTGAGCTGGCATCCCTTCCAGGATGTCCCCTGCCATTGCTTCCAGACTCACTATGCCCCTGTGCTGGAACAGCAGTTATTGAAGATGGGCAGACACATAGAATAAAAGTACATTTCTTCGACATCAGGCACCAAAGGCAGAGAAATGAGCCATGCAAGGACTAGTTAGCAGAGGATAAGACCCTCCGCCAGGCCTCAGGGACCTGAAACACATAAATGGGCTCCTTTTCCTCAAGCTCTAGGCCAGCCAGTGTCCCCTAACATCTAACTCTTCAGTATATACACTTTGAGGCACATCCATAGAGCAGCAACACAGCCAGACAGACAGAGAGTATTTTTCCCATGAGTCCATGATGCCTTTCCCGTCTTCAGACGGAGCACCTGCCAAGTGCCTTACTTGGTTCCCTGCGGCGCAAAGCTGGGCACACTGGCCAACCCGGAAGCTGCCAAGGGCTTCAGACATCCCCACTGGCTCACCCCAAAGGGTGCACCCGGAGGACGGCCCCTGCTGACCCGCTCACAGCGTCCCAGAGATGAAAGCATGGAACGCCCTTAATCTGGAAAGCGGCACAGACACATCCTTTTTTAGTATGGAAAACGACCTCCGGTCGCTTCTTTGGAAAGCAGCGGAAAAAAAACAATCAGTCAAACAAAAGTTCAGAACACATGTGGATCAAAGAGGTTTCTGCAAATAATTCTCCCAATATGGTGAACGGGGGACATGATTAACATGTAATTACACAGGTTGGCTACCCGGAATTAACCGCTCCTGCAGGTTTTCCAAGGAAATCACTGCATGTGATTCCGGCAGTTCACTCAGAGGGCGAGTGGAATCTGGGATGGACCGAAGCCCATGCAGAGCTCATTAAAGCAGGAGATCTGCTCTTTAAATTAATCATCAAACTGGTGCTGTTTACAAGCTCCATTCGACTCCACATCCAGGCGAGTCCTTAAACCACAATGATAGGATGGCTTTCCAGTGCCAGCGCTAGTCCTCTTGACCTCTGATGCTCAGTGGTCAACGGCAGCCCTGAACACGATCGTCGCCCGTGCCAGGACCGGAACTCTGCTGCAGGGATCCTCGCTCCCCTGGGTTGAAATGAGAGTTTAGCAGACTATTTAGAAGATTCCAGGCTCCATGGCTTTGGGGGGAGGTACAGCTATCTGGCAGCCACCAGCTCTCAGAGGTAATTTCAGATTCCTCTCTAACCAGACAGAGTGACAGATTTTCTCACAGGTTTGGACAAACAAGCCTGCAAGAACAGCACAAAACTATCGCTCAAAACACACACCCCTTCCTCCTTCTAAACACAAATTCACCGCCCTATTACATCATTTATGTTGCATATGGCAGTTCTTTCCCAGTGTCACCCCAATTCATAGCCTTCTGCTTAACAACGATTAACCTCCACCCCTAAAGGTTCGCTCAATACTTATTCTAAACCTACTCTTTCAACCTCACATCCAGAACTTCAGAGCAGATCACTGATGCAGATCTAATGCTGTCCAGACTCAGAGATGCTACATTTCATCTGGTTGATGCTGTACAGCGTGTGAGGACACTATGAGGTACAGATCAACAGCGAATCCCTTACAATCGCCTAGAGACAGGTTGCGCTCTTTGGCCACATTGACGGCCTGTCAGCTTCTCTGCAGAGAGCAATCAGTTTGACGATGCCATTGTAGATATAGTGCCTTTCATGTCTGGTATAGTTACAATTTAACCAGGGCAGGGTTGAAATGCACATCACTGAAGGAGATAATGTCAACAAGAGCATGAAGGCAATAACAACTGCAATTAATTAGCCTGAATCAGCATTACCCACCCCACCCCGCCGCTGTCCCAGAATCCCTCTGCAGCACACCTGTTAATCAGGACGCAGGTGGGCCTAAGAAACGTGATGAACCATCACCATGACACCAGAGCGAAAGGAGCTCGACAGCTTAAGCACACGCTGCATGAGAAGCTTCCTCAGGAAGCGTCCGCTTTGTTTATTCTCTCAATAAGTATACATTTCACTTCCAAGTTGCTGGCATCCATCTTGAATTTGTTCTCAGTCTTTTGGTGCTTCCTGAAGGGATGTCTCGCGAATCCTGGTGGAACTGTGCAATTAAGAGCGAGACAGCTCATAAAACACACGTCTCCGTTTAACCGTTGTTGTTGGCTGGGGGTCGCTCCCATGTTTTCTCCCATAGGAAGGAATGAAACAATTAGTTTAACATCAAATGTGAATTTAACATTAGTACAAAAACAAAAGACGAGAAAGGGAAAAAGTGAAATCTTCTCACGGAAAACTGTCCAGTCAGTGTGGACGGAAATCATTAGATAAGAATCTCTGTAATCAGACTGCATGCTGTCTCTACCTTTCCTTCTAACCTCTATCAAGATTTCAGAAAATTGCTACCAAGCTAAAATATCGGATATTTCAGACAATACAGCCCTAGCAAATTTCTGAAATTC
This sequence comes from Mormyrus iriodes, assembly GCA_011763525.2. Lineage (NCBI taxonomy): Eukaryota > Metazoa > Chordata > Actinopteri > Osteoglossiformes > Mormyridae > Mormyrus > Mormyrus iriodes. The sequence continues at coordinate 8,910,187 of JAAGVU020000035.1, forward strand.
TTTAGCCTAAGTCACACTCTCTATGCTCATTCTTTCATTCTCATTCCTTCATGAGCCTCAACAGCATGGCAGCCAGTCTAAATATGATAACAAAACTTACTACAGAATTTAGCAAATCCAGAAATACAATTAATATATGCATCATCTGGTTTCCCAGAATAATTAAAGTTTAAGTGCCCCAACCTGCTTTTAAAATGCATTTGGTCGGATAGAAAGTAAGCACGAGAGGCATGGCCGCACTGCCGATGATCACCAAACGAGAAGCGGGTGGGAGGATGTGAAGTAAAGAAACCCATCACGAGGTTTGTCTCCCCACGACTTTACGCTTCGCCGTTGGGGCCACCTTTCACAGGGAGGGTGGCTGCAAGCCAGCGGGTCTGTGTTTCCCCTCACAGCTGTGGCTACTTATTTCATAATGGCATGAAGAAGACAACTCAGTGGGGGGTGAGGCGTGGGCGGGAGAGTGGGCCGCCGTGGATACCGTGACCGTGGAGTCATGGAGCATAGGTGCCGAAAATGCCAAAGGTGTGTGACGGAGACGTTGCAACCAAGCCATCATTTCACACATTCCCATTCACACTAAACGAAAATCCAAAACATGGCAATGTAAGCCACACGACCCAAACCCATACAGCCGTATGCCGGCACAGCAGCTTGACTGGTGCAAATAAAATAATCTGGAAACTTATGGATGCTTCTTTTATGATAATTCTGTTCTCACACAGATGTTTATGTTTTTAAAGACCTTTATTTAGTAACACTAAACCTAATGATAAAACATAAAAACTCACAATGTTCTCCTGTTTACAGCATGCCACCTGCACATAGCCTCTTCCTCTATCACCCGTTTTATGACAGCCAGCCACGCCCATACAGCCAGATGCAGTTCCCTTCGGCAGACCCTAAGGCACAGATAATCTAAGACGGTTGTCACTAGCATTGTCCCGCTGCAGAACATTTGCTCAGTCTAGAAACTTCTCCCTACTGAACCACTGGAAAAACAACTTGAGTGTAAAAGTGGACACTGATGTCACCACATCAGGGTACTGGATGGTGTAAAGGTGCTGCTTATCTGAAGATAGCAACAATCTACATTCATTTCAAAAAGCCCAATATATGCAAACAAAATGCCTCAGAGTATGGACAAGGCTAGTATCAATTAGTCAATTTGCATATCTTTTTAGGTAACCACCTGGGATGAATATATTAATTTATATTATATTCATATATTATTTACATGTTAGAAATACATAGCATTTTATCAGTGTTTTGAATGTGACAAATGGACCTTTGCATAGAACTGCTCTTCACCAAAGCCACTCAGACTGGAACCTTCCTCAGACGTTAAGCAGCAGGCCCTGTTCTGGCACTTGAGCCAACAACCTTGTGGCTCCAGCTCTGTGCTTCAAACACCATGCCAACCACTGTGACCCCACCCTAGCATTACGTTCGAAGGGTTCTGATCTTAGTTAAATTTTAACAACTAAACATTCTTAAACAGAGCATCGCTCCAAGATTTTAACTAAAATTTCAAACTATGAACTTACTTTATCAAAACAAGCTGCATTTTACGCAATATTAATCTAATAGAACATAAAATGTGCCATTGCAGGGCTTCTATAAATCTTCAAATTGTGGTCTAATATCATGCAGATGGCCCGTCACAGTATATGGGAGCCAGAGCCAATAGCACAAAGATCTTTTCATAGTAAAAGATTCCTTTATTTCTACCAGAATCCCCAGTTAGTGACTTGCTGATACAGACAGAAAGAGGACACAGCCAAGCATCTCAGTAAACAAGTAACTGCGGCACACACTGGCAGCCGGCTCAAAGCTGACTGCACGGAAGGCCCGAGCAAAACAATCACACAGCTGCTCTTTGTCACACATCTGGGTCAGGCGAGTGTTTCTTGCGTGCCAGTTTCATCGCTGAGATAGGCGATGATAGCAGCCATCCAGACTTGCTCTATTTATTTTTCACTCAGAGAGGAACGCGAACATCCTCTCACCGGTCCTCCCGACAACCTGGTGGACATTCTGCGCTCATTGATTGGTTCTCCTGCAAGTCTGCTAGTCCTTCTGCCATGCAGATGCAACTTTGTGAAGGCACAGAGGACTCCCTTCCACCTGCAGGAGCTTGGGGTTGCTTCACACTAAAGGACCATCATCTGGTAATTATCTGAAAAATATATAACCCCCCACCTGATTGTGATGTGAACGGCCTTACAAAACCACATCACCGACGTTCTGAATTGTCGAATGTCATCACAGGCTGAGGGACAGCCCAGTCCAGGCTGCTGTGGAGAGTGTAACAAGGGGGCGCCCTAATTCCTTAGCCTGTTCCAGGTCCCACACTAAACGCTGGGCTTGTTTATCGCAAAGCCGTGATCCACTGCAGATGTCATCCCGTGCGTCCGCCGGGAATTTAAGTGCAGCCCTGAATGTCATGGAGCTATAAACAGAAGATAGACCTGGGTGCCATGCCAGAAACTGCTATTCCCATGCAAGTCTTCCCATCAGCATCAGCCTGGGTGTGGACACCCTTCAAATCCTCCAGGACAGATCAAGAGACCTCCCCGCATTCATACTTGGACGCTGGAATCCACTTTCCAGAAAAACACACATGAAACACAACTTGGACGCCAGCTAGTAGAGCCACAAATGCCACTATAGTTAGTGAGAGAGAGAGAGAAAGAGAAAGAAGGAGTGCAACAGGAACTAGCGTTTTTGTGGAGCAAGAAACCACTCTTGGTTTGTCAACAAGTGTGGACCCCAAATATGGTGTGTAATGCCAGCAGCCCCTGAATATGCATGCAACGGTACCTGCTGCACAGCTGGCCCTGGTTAAAAGTGCACTGTTTAACATGCGAGGGAGCTATTAGCAACCTGCTTGAGATAATGCGCCTGGGCACTCAACCATAACACAATGTTCCGCGTATAATGGCTGCCAAGCCACAACAAATGAGGGTGTTTGCTGGAGTCAGGGCCGCTTTGGCCCCTTTGAGGTGCACACGGGGTCTGACAGAGCCCAGGAGGACAGCCGCGGAAGAATTCCTGCTAATTACATTCACGGTTTGCAAAGGTGCACTTTAATTAGAGTCAAAGGCGACAGCGACGTGTGCAGCTGTGATGTCTGACTGCTGTGCCTCACGTTTCTAGCTAACACACATGTTCGCACACACATGTGCACACATGCTCGCACACAGAGTAGGAGGGAGAGAATAAGAATTATCAGGTAGGAGTCAGAGTGCCCCCGTGCCCTGCCCCCACTTCCCTCCACGGTACCTGAAGATGGGTCTGTGGAGAAATTTCCTCTTGAAAGTGACACTGTCCTCCATTGAGAATCGGCGCTGCCGCCCGCCGGGGCCCCGGGCTGCCTGTCCCTGGCCGATTCTCACGCCAGAGAGTGCGGCAAGCCTGACGCAAGCCTCCCTTTCTGACCGCGTAGTGAGGGAGGCCACGGGAACCACATCTGAGAAGGGGGCGACGGCAGCCGAATGGGGGGGGGGGCTCTCACCCTCTCCCCGTGTGGGCCCTCTGCTGAGAGTACTGAAGCCATGTGAGCCCCACCCCTCCCGGCCCCCTCCCCAGATGGGGAATACCGACTGCCCTCAAGCATTCTTATCTCCAGCCTGAGTCGGGGAGGACGCTCTGAGCTTCTCTGATGGCCCCGACCGCTTCCAGGCAGGCCACCTTTCCCCCTCTTTCCTGTTCAGTGAGCGGCCTGCACATGAGCTAATGAAGACAGATTGGGCTGGTCATACAGGGCTGGCCCCTTGTCAGGAAGTGGGAATTATTTCCCAATCTGGCTCCCATTTACACCCGGAGCTAGGAAGGCCCCCGCCGACCTCGTTGGGCCATACCAGGGTGGAGGGGCGATACACACACCAGTACCTCACGTGGACAGGTCAGTGCCCATTAGAAAGGATGATGCCAGCCCTGACTTCCCTCATGCCCATAAAAAATTTGCATGGAACTCTAAAAACTCACGTGTCTTATGCAAAACTAATATACAATGTTCTAGTACCACGTGAGGCTATGCAGACAGTAAAACATACTCACAGTTCAACTGAAATATACAAGAACTGTTCCCTCTGCGAGTTCGTACATTTATTACACTAAATTCCACATAATCTAAAGACGATAGCTTCCGACACAGGGAGCAGTTATAGACGAAGACCAAAGCTCTAAACTGTAATGGCCATAAACAAGTGAGCATAAGCAGATGTCAGATGGGCTTCGCTGGCCTCCCTTCTAGCAGCTCACAGTTACATACTTCTACCTATTTGTACAGCCTGGTGTTAGAAGCACTACATGGAAGAGACCTTCACCAGAGGGACAAGCGGCTGGGCATAACGGAGACGGGAATCGGCAATCTTTCAGTCACAACCCGGGCTATTCCACTGATGGTCCGGAGAACATCCATTGTGTCCAAAGTGAGTGACGAGCAGATGTGGAGGGCGTCGTCCTTTCAGAGGTGGAAGGACGCAAGGAATTAATCCATTGTCGGCGAGTGGGAGGGGATGTGGGAGGGTTCTTGCTGAGCAATCAGATGGAACGGGCCCACAAAAGCAACACAGATCCAGTAAACTTTCCCTCTGCATCTCCTCAGTTTGGGGCCAAAACTACACAGTTTGCCAAATTGTGCTTTCCCCACATCAAGGGGTGGAAAGTATGCACTTGCGACTGCAACCTATTAACTGACGCAAGCTTCTAACATGAAATTCTGGAACAGGGGAGACTTTTGTGCTCGCTTTGAATGCCGCTAGGGCCAGTTCACACATAACAAGGGTCTGTGTTTAACGCTCACTAATCAGCTAATTAGCAAACCGGGGGTGTCAAACAGGAGCATAAGGAGACAACAGGAAGAGAATGGCAATAACAACGTACACCCTGTCAGGCGTCTGTGAGGCTGCCTCTCAGTTTCAGGGGGATCAGACCGGAGGCTGGGTGTTATTCTTGATGCAAAGATGATACATGCATTTAACGGTAAATAGGATTTAGATGTTCACTGCAGTTCAGGGGTCAGTTTGTTCTCATGACCGCAATCACTCCCACAACACAATAAAAACACTAGTAATACTGGGCAGACTTATTTGGGATCTGATTAACCAGAGAAATATATAGGTAGGAGGAAGTGTGCAGCTCAGGGGATTAGGATTCTGTGCCTGTGAACAGGTCACTGGTTCAAATCATAGGACCAGCTGGCTGGCGCCTCCATTGGGCCCTTAATCCCCAGTTGTTCTAGGGGTGCTGCACACCAACTGACCCTGCACTTGAACCCCAATCTTCACTGTGTGTCTCTCAAAGGACAGCATGATGGGATACGTAAAGATCAGCATTTAAATGTACATGTACTCATGCTTGTACAAATGGCAAATAACGCATAATTTCGTTTACAGCAAAGGGACAATTATTAACTAATTAATCAAGCAGTGTAGAAGCAGTCACCATCTTGAGGTAAAACACAACACATGGCCTCTGTTCCCCAGCAGGAGGAGGCACACTCACCCCACCAAACACAAGCTCAATGATTGGTTGAGAGAGATAACCAATCAGATTGTAGAGAAGGTCAGCCCAAGTAACTAGAGGAGGTTGGACCAACCAATCAGATGTCTTGCCCCGCCTCCTGTACTTGCTTAGACCAACCTCCTCTGCAATCTGATTGGCTATCTCTCTGAACCAATCATTTTTTGTTCTGCCCTCAGAACATTTTGGTGTAAGTAAAACTCCCACGAGCCAAACACAAACTGTCAGAATGGAGTAAGCATTCAACCTCCAACCCATTACTGTCACCACTGTCCACCACTCTTTTCCAGAGATTTTCTTGTTCTTCCTATTTCCACTAGTACTACAGCACTTTTCATCAACCATGCCATCATACCCTTGCATTTATATCATATATATGGCAAGGTGTTGCAGGCTTAGTTATTTACTGACAATTGAGTGCAACACACACAGTATATGTTGTATGTATGGTTTTTATAAGTATTATCTTTATACTATGCCTGTTGTGTCATGTATATAAATATGTATGTATGAAAATGCTATGTATGTAAGTTATTTGTCATTACGGAGGGAGCCACCATGTTTTGTTGCACTTATGTAACCCGCAAAAAGCCTTGATAGTAACAAAAAATGGGAACTGTGGCCGTAGGTGGGGGGGTGAGATCAGGATAGCGTGCCGGTTGCTCTAGGAGCTTTCAGCACTGTCCTTCGGCACAGACGCCGTTAAACCCGACTGCGGCTCGGCGCTGGGCCTGTGCCAACCCTTTATTGGTATTGGCTGTGTCGCATGGAATCTGGGGTTATATTTGGATGCCATTATAATTGTTTTACCATGTATTTTTCCAGTGTTTTTGTAAAGTACCAGCATGCCCCTCCCCCGGTTACTGTTATCGCGCACACACACACAAATCGCTCATTTAGGGCGACTCAAATCTGCAAACTTCCCCTCTGAATTCTGCCTTTGTGGTTCCTTGTTTTATAAACAAACAACAGAGTTTGGAAAAATGGGATCTCTGGGAAGGTTTAGCTCCAGCTTGCCAGCCCTCTTTCTTTGTTATGAATGGATTTAGGCTGATGGATCTACAGCGATGTTGCTCTGTGCCTGGCCCCGGGGTGGGGATCATCTGAAAGTGTGGCTCACCATGCCTTTCCACTTTGTTTATTATGCTGTGCACTTTTACGAAAACAACGGTTTCCATGACAAATCACACTAATGGCGTCGTGTCAGTGGTCGGGTGGTGTGTGCTGACAAAGAGGAGAGAATGAAGACAGGATCGCAAACTGACCGGTGTTTGTTAGAAACTGGGCAGGGGGTGGGGATTAGCTGTTACAAACAACTTGCCTGCTACCAAACCCATGCCTTATCCAATCAGGTGGAGCCGCCGGAACCCGCTCCGGTGGGTTACCCTCTTATACTAGGGGGGCTGCTGAGAGACCCACTGCTGACACCCGCCTCCCATACTCGCTGTTCAGAGGCCCTGTCCCAGCCTGCCTCAGGGTACCAGGGCATGCAAGCACAGGGTAAGGCCAGAAACTACAGGCAAAATGGGCCCTGATGGACAGCAAATGATGGAATCCCTGTTTGTACAATATAATATTTAACACACAGTTATAAAAAGGTAATATATGCTAGAGCAGTGCTTCTCAGCCAAATCCCCGGGAACCCCCACACAGTCCACATTTTTTCTCCCACCCAGCTACCAGCACACTTGAACCATACAATCAAAAACAAACCAAACAATTCAGAACTCCAAATATATAGTACATGCTTGTTGGCAGCTTCAAGGGAGCAAATATGGACTGATTGGGTGTCTGTTAGGACTGGGTTGAGTGACACTGTGCTAGACAGAAAGGCTATGATGCGTCTTCCTGTATACTTATTGTCATATGTATTGCGCAAATTAGCCTTTGACACGCTCACTATCCGGTGCAAGACGCTCATGAAATGGGCTCTGTCACCGAGCCGTCCGGGCCGACGCAGATGGTATGTTTCGTGTCAAAATCCTTCCTGACGTATCCAAAGGTGCTGTTCTTCCTCTCGGTGACAGCGGCGGCAGGAAGCGCTCTGCCGGCCACATTTAGCTCCTCTGTGACAGGGCGATGTCACGGAAAACAGGAACAAGAAATTCCCCGACCAACGGCGAATTTGACCGTGCGCGTTATGCGCGCATTGATAATGACTGAGAGCGCTCGGGTGGGACGGTGCCGCCTCCCCCCAGCGTGACGCGTTTTTCCGTCTAGCAGCACAGTTATATCGTTGTGAGTCTTATGCTCTTGCGGGATGGTGTAAGGAGTTCACATGCCAGCCGGCGACGGAGAAACAAACGCATGACGAGAAAAGCGCATCGCTGAACGGTGGCCAAGCACACAGATCATGTTGCGCTTGCTTAGTGGTGCGAGGAAACTTTACCTCCCCACACTGTCCAGTCACCCGTACATGCTCCACCACACCCCTGCCAGTGAGGTAGAAGTAGCTAAAATAAAGGTCAGTGGCACCCTTAAATGACTGGTATAAATCTATCTCAGCCGACTAGCCACGCTCACACTTTCCAAATATTAAATCCACCTCTGAAAGTTAATCATTCGGCTCATTCTGGAGTTGTTTTTATGGACCACAAAAAAAAAACTCTAAATAAAAAATTAATAGGTTTTTTGAAAATGCATTTGGTTGTTCTCCAGATTCATTTAATGGACTGTCTAAGGAAATTACTGTTTGGAGAGTGGAATTTATTAATTGGGCTGTGGCACTTTCATTTTCCACCAAGATAAACAAAATGGCCTTCGCCAAGTTAACAGTTTAATCTGATGAAAAAACAGTGCCTTTCCTACCATGGCAAAAAGTATAGTGAAGCAGTGAAATGAAGTGAACCATTTAAGAGGGCCGGCAAGCAAAATGCCATCACAATTTAAAAAGATAATTAATTACAGTTCATCAGAGAAGATGCAATCCATTTCACTAAAGCTGTCAACCACGTAGACTGCTCTAATTAAACACCGCCAACAGTATGATTCCTTATAGGAGTCAAAGACAACAGAGTACTGTTTTAACATTACATTATGGACTTGCGTCAGACAGCTAAATGAGGTCCTTATTGTGTACATGTACCCCAAGTCCTTGGAAGCCCTCTCTGCCAGGGCAGGCATTCTGAGCTCCACCTGCATGCTGCCTCTGCGGTACAGCACTTAGGAGCTGGCGTCCACTCTACCACCAGCTGCCACTTTTTATTGACTACCCTCACGGCATGCAAGGAAAAGTGCAGCAGGTGAAAGAAACTGGCGGCAGGAAAACGTTACTACGAAACTCTCTGGAAACAAACAGGCCCTGACTCTGGACCGCACTCTAATCGGCCTGAGTCACTTAACACGCTATCTACACGTGACTCTGCCCACCCAACTGACCTTTTCCAGATTGACTCTATTTGGACGCTGTATACTACGAGACTGGTCAAGTTCACCTTACACTTCGGCACAAGGACAACATATCAAATGTTTTCAGGTCTGCATCTCAGTTATGAGATCATAGTTATGAGAATCTTTGATTCAGAGCAAGTCAACCCATTACTCAAATGTGCATTGCACGTCAGGCTAACTATATCTTCCTATAGCCATGTTTTAAAAATGTGCTTAATTGCTTAAGACTCTACAAGAAAAATTACTGCTGGTTAGAATTAATTCCTCGTACACAAAAGCCCTTATCTCAACCAGCTGCCAGGCCATAGCACAAGCCAGTATAAAGGGGTCAGGGACAGGGCTCCTGTCTTTATGCCAGCAAAGGACATGAACAGAGCAGCTAGACACAGGCTAATTTATACACAGCTCCGTCTGAACCAGAATGTCAGAAGTCAGCTGAGAGAGACTGGCTGTTGACTATGAGCTCCGCATAATCGTGTCTAATTCACGGGAATATCAAAGACCTGGTACCATGAGTGACATGCAACAAGGTTCTAGAAAAAAATCAAGGGAAGCTATTTATAGACAGTTTTCATTTATTTCTCAATGTGTCGCAGCATACAGAGTTATCTCCTTGATGGAACCTAAGGTTATGTAGCTGTAACTGCAAATGGGACAAATGCTTCTTGAACTATATGGTGGGCAAGATCATTGTACACTGTCAATCTCTGTCTGCATTAACCCAATAGGAAGGATGAGGCAGAGTTCAAACAGCCAATGATCAACAAAACATGATAATCCCTCCCACAGTGGGCTTGGACACCTAATTTTTCCAATGCTAACTGTAACAACAGAACTCACAAAACTATAATCCTTCCCAAGCTCAGCTCCTCAAGTAGAAATCTCATCTCTCCTTACTCACCAGCTCTGTGATACCCTTGTTAAAATTAATGTGGAAAATTCCACCATATTTTATTCCTAGTCCTAAAAATTAACCTAGAGTATATTATACACCCCATAATATATAATACAGACAGGTTCATTGTTCAAACATTCGACTTAATCCTTAAAAGGTGTCTGATTCACAAATCATCACTTCACCCTGAAGGCACTTTAATGCTGCTCCATCAGTGACCTCCCCCTTGAGAAGCTCCAGACGACATGTCTGCAGGCGCCTGCTACTCATCACTGGACGCCCCTGATGTAAGAGGCATGGTGACTGATGAAGTCCATGTAGTCCACCAGGAAGGTATGTGGGCCACCAGTTGTTGTGGATGTGCTGGAGACCGGTGTGCCCAGCATTGATGCCCTCTCCACCTCAGCAACCCACAGGTCATATGGTCCCAAACACATTAGCTCCAGCCAATCAGAGAACTGGCACATTTCTGACTGCTGGGAATTGGAATCCACCAGGTGTCTGACAGGTCTGCAAAAGAAGCAAAGTTGCCGGCCAGGAAACACAGCAGCCTGGCTGGCAGACATCTGGTCAGGCGGTGGGGAGAAGGGTGAAGCCAGCCACTTTTTACTTTTTGGAAACTCCCAGTCCCCTACTGGTGGAGAACATACCTCAAGCATGGCCGGCAGTTTGAGCCAAGAGCATCATTTACATTTTTATTTATTTAGCAGCTTTTAAATAAAAATCATAAGTTTTTTTCCCAGAAAGCAGGGTCAGACAATGCCTGGAGCAATTGGGGGTTGGCCTTACTCAGGGGTCCAACAGGGTAGCCACTCTACCGATCCTGAGATTTGAACTGGTGACCTTCCAATCACAGAACCACATCGCCCCCACAGAAAGTGGCCCTACTGGCTAAATAAGATCTGATCAGATCAATAGATACATAATTATTTTTCCTTTGGTGAACTTATTCTGACTGCAAAAAAGATGAAGAACAATATTAGCATCAAGAACCCTTAAAAATCCTGCACGTTCATGAGACATCTGAAACATAAACAGTGATCAGGAGGAGATTAATTTGTTCATTTTTCCTGCCGGCCAATTCAGCACACTTATGAGATAATTTCCCCTCGAATCTGACATTTTACAAGGGGATTATGAGCGCAATGGCTATATTGAGCATAGGGGTAAAGGGGCATGGTGAGAGCCAGCTACAACAGGGGGCTTAGGGGTACAGCTTAGCTAAAGTCAGCCACATCTCAGTCTGGAGGAAAAGAATCTTCCCAGCGAAACTGAGAAACAAAAGCAATAATATTTATTACTAAGGCTTCAAGGAAACAAAAAAGCCACAATATTAAACAGTACATTCAAACTTACAACTTGAGGAACACCTGCCTTGTACAAAACGAAATAACCACTACTGACCAATTAACCAACCATCAAGTAACCCTCCACCTTCTTTAGAAGGACTTATGCAGTTCACAGTCACTGTGAGGTAAGAGCCCATTGCAAGAAGTGCAGGGCCTGGCGCAGGGCACACACTCACATACTGCCGGTAATTTAGAGACTCCAATTCACTTAACTGCTTAAGTGAGTTAAGTGTTGAGATAAGCTAATCAATTTTTGACTGCGGGAGAAAGCTGGGGTACTTAGAGAAAACCAGCGTGACACAGGGGGAGCATGCAAACTCCACACAAGAGGCAAGATTCAAACCCACAAGCCTGAAGGTGTCAGACCAGCATGCCACCCACTAGTAATCAAGTGAAACAGAGACAATGTAAAGAGCCAATAAATAAATACACAAATTTATCAAAGATTATGTAAGTAATGTCTAACATTTTCACAGAAAATACAGCAGAACTGTTATGGGAGAATATGATTTTAATTACAAAAGAATGGAGAGAAAAGGAGAGAAGATGACAGCCACTCATCAGTTAAGTAACACGTATCTGGAATATAAGTCTGTTTTAAACTTCTCTACAATCCAAACAAATGGCTCTATACTTCCAGTACAAGAAGTTCCTACAGCAAACCTAGAAGAAAGAAACCTGTTTTCTAAATCTGTACTGGGAAATGAACAATTAAGCTGATTTTGTTTTGCGGGAAATCGTGTATTTTGATCTCCGGCGTCGACAGCACGGACACGAGCAGCTGCACTTGGCTGTGATGGGTTCGGTTGAGTGGTAAATGGGGGCCCCTAGTGGAAATGATACATCCTTCCTTATTACATTTCCCGAGGCATTATGAGTGCCCCCTCTGAAATATTACCAATATCAGAAATAATGCAATTTAAATAATGATCGTAACAAAGAATGTAATTCAATTGAAAATTACAACCCATCTGCAGTAAACTTAGGGCCATCACACCAAGGCTTAGCCAATGAACAAAAGACTTCATTAGCATAGCGCGTCTGACTTTACTTTAAAGCTATCTTTAGTGTAGCCCCAAATGATACACCCCAAAAGCGTAATGGCTGCATGACTTCAGAATGCATACAGGGATAATGACAGAAAGGCTGTCATTAGCAGCAGATTGCTATTAACAGGGCTGACTAGCCCGTCCACCCTTCATGCCCCAGGAACACATTAGTGCAGCTATGGTTCATGCTTTGCCATAGGCTGTCAGTCAGTGAATATGTCATTCAAGCCCGGATTTAGTTTATGAAGCTGCGATCATTTAGTGGATCTGACCTAAAAAATGCGCATTGTTGGCATGATGCCGCAGAACACGCCTCTGGTCGGGATTATCACGGTCTATCCTAGACCACGCAGGCCCTGACCATTTGAAACAAGAATCAGGGGATTTGTATTACCACGTATTTTACTTGTCTATTTTGAGTAGTGTATTTTTCCTTCACCGAGACCCACACCCAGGACACGGGAAGATAAATGGATTGATTTTTTTTCTGGCAGAAAATATAGTCCGAGACTGAATTTTTAACTATACAATGTGACCTCTGACTCTGACCTCTGATGTGGAAAAGTGGGGAATATTTATTCATCCATCAATTCAGTACAGGGAGACGGAGAGGCTGGAGCTGATCCCCTGACACCCTAAATGGAATGCCAGCCCAGCAGATGGATGGATGGATGGATGGATGGATGGATGGATGGATAGAAAAGTAATACTTAGACTTGAGTTTGGCTACAACCCTTTACTGGATAAGCACTTGTGGACAGATAGATGGTTAGATGAATAAAGCATATCTTTAAAAGTGCTGAGTGAATGCTCACATTCAGATATGTACAAAAAAATCAACCAGCCCATCAAAATAGGCGACCACAGAGTAATATATATGCATAACCGCAAACGTCCTGCCTCAGTGTGCATCCCACGCAACATGCACGAGCATGAATCCCTGCTCTAATGTGTGAAAACGGTTTGACGGATTCGTCAGGGCCAGACGTCTTTTCCTGTTAGTTCTGAAGATACCAGGGCCGGGGGCGAGGGGGGTTGCTATTTACTGTCACAGAAGGTCTCTCCCAGTGCATTTCATGTGACACAAAGCACACTTTTTGAACCCCGTAGATCACACTAGACCCTGACTCGAGCACCACTCAGCCAGCTGGGGAAGGCGCCGTACCTCATGACTGTTAGGAGCATTACCAGGAGACAGCGGACGCGGCATCGCCGGTCGACTGCTGCGGGGCCCCCTGACCAAGCGGAGAGGAATCACGCGGGAGAGGAATGTTTAATGCAGAGTGTCATTACGAGTCCTACAAGGCTCTTGAAACACGATGACTGACAGCAGCGAGGCTTCCATTAATGGCGGGGGCGTCACTGCAAAAACACCTTTGATTCTTACTGCATAAATGTGGGTCTCTTGCAGGGCAAATTGTCAGCATCGTTGGGTGCGGATGCACGGGGCACTTCACTGCACTCCTAGTCAGATTTCTGTATCACGTGTGATCCAGCAAAACAACTGAGCATCTATATTATTGGGGGGAAAGAGGAAGCTTCCGGAAAAAACAGGTGGTACACCTGTACCAGGGGATACAGTAAGTACTGAGCTGATTTACCTAGATTCACTACGTCCTCAGAGAGTGAATCTGTCACTTTACTTGCAATAACTCCACTAAAGTGAGTCTCCTAGGCAACACAGGCGACATAATTGCAGAAACATCTATCATTAAAACACAAGTTCAGCCAAGACGTCACGTTTTAGTGACTCAAAGGAGATGAGCAACAGGCTTGCGGAAGCTGGGGAGCATTTTCACATTAAAGCCAAACTAAGTAATGAGCGCTGAATACAATTGTTTACATTAAATCATTCAAAAAAAGACCCACAGACTTTTTCACAGGACCTGCAGTGTTATATTTCCACAGAGCTGAAATCACTATAGTTGAGAGTACCAGCAGATGACAGTGGTTTGTGTTTTTACCATTTATATAACTAAGCACTTGATGTTATCATGCCTAGATTAATTGCACAAATAACTTGTATCGCAGTGCATTTGTATTTTAAAACATGATACAAAACAGACCGATAATCAAGATGGCTAGCCTGATTATGTCGACAATAACCAGGAGTAGATATTTGTCCTTTGAAAAGGCACTGGATGACTGAGGTTCATCTTTATAGTCATCGACTGCTTTTATTTTTTGTACATCACTCTCTGTAAAATCTTGACATGCATAATTAACAGACCAGTGGCTTACCTTTCTGAAGTGTTTTTGTATTTCTGCCTGAAAAGGAGAATGGGTTTTTATTAGATGGACATCATTACCAGCTTGTCACATTGCTTTGTTGAAAAAACAAAACAAAAAAAACATAGTATACTAGTTTTAGTGCTATGACAGGCAACAGTAAAAGTCTGAGAAAGACTGACATATGCCCATCTCTTCAGAGACAGAAAAAGCAGATGGGACAACGCAGATGATAATCGCGCTCAACCAGACCATGTCAGAGCAATGAGTAATTAATTAGCGTGATTCCATTACACTGACCGTAGGTAGCTTGTGTTAAAATTTAAAAATAAATTCTTGTTCTAAGGGCAGAAAAACATCAAACCCCGAGCTTCAGCTGAGCACCTGGCCTGTGATAACCAGTGGCTGCTGCATGGCATCACAGCAGAAGCCGTCCCGATCCTTTAAAAATCACAGCACATGGGAGAGAGCTGGAGCGCTACCGTGCGGGCTTCTCTCTGGCCTGGCTTTGTCAGCTTTAGCCTCACCTGCAGCTCGGCGTAGACGCAGCGACATCATGACCAGGACCTCGTCGGTCCTGAAAACCAGCTGACTGGGCGTCGTGAACAAAATATAAGTGTACGCCAATATTTTTAGTCGAGTCAAAGTGTCTATATCTGCACTAGGGGGAAATTGCTGAAAGACCCTTGGAAAGGAAGGACCTGCCAGCACTGGAATTGCCGGCAAAAATCACTTCAGTATCTCGAGTTGAAGACAGCCTTGAGGTGAATGAGAAAACGGTCAGCTTCAGCCATGGAATAATAAGACAAACAAAGGAGGCCTGCACACTGAGTGATGTTCCACACTTAGCATGAGACTGAAGGTGTCTGGGAAACGCTGTCACCAGTCCATACACAACATCTGGCCGATATTATTTAAACACTGCATGGAAAAAAAGGGTTCTCAGAAGGCCTGCTTCTTGGCTTGTCCTGGTCCATGACTTGTCATCATCCAGAGGCTCCTGCGATAGCACAGGCCAGGACTGTGCTGCCATGATGAACGGGGCCCTCCACACCGTGCTGCTCCATGGCAACGGTCGCTTGGTGGCCAGGGCGATGCTCAGGAGGGGATAGCTTGGAATGACTACTCCCCTACTTAACCTTGAAATATGAATAAAAACATAGACCACCACCCAACCCCCCCCCCAAGAACGGTTGTAGGAATAGCTCACTTGTGCGCAGGAAACTGGCAGAATTCCGAGCGCTTGGTCGTGAAATGCGCCCCGCTATCAGATTGGCCCCCACTGGCTCTGTGGGCGTGTGCGACTATTGTCAGCTGGGTCATTGTTCAATATCCAGATATAATTAGTTAATGAATAAGCCTGTGCTTAAATATAGCGCAGACTCCGTGAGCAGCAACAAAATGTGGGACAAAACGTCACCTTCTAGCAGCAGGGAAACAATCCCCAAATTACAATAATGATCCCTAACCCTTACCCCCTGCAGGGACACACACACACACTTGTGCGCTTCATCCCCACTGTGAGAGCCCCGCTATTGTTTTGTTACTGAGGAGATGATTACGCTAGAGCTTCTGTCACCATACCAACAAAAGTACAATGATGAAACCCACCCCCCCTCCACCCAGTGATGTTTACAGCGCATGTTGGCAGTGCCAGCGGAGAAGTAGATTCGCATTCTGTAACACTGGGCTGGATCAAACTGGAATTCCTTTCATCATTTTATTCCTCTGACTCAGTCTCAGGGAGGTGCTGGTGGGATGCTTTTACCGTAAGCTAACAGGTGGCCAGCACTTGTGAAAAAAAGAAATGAAGAGTGTGGGTGTACCCAGGAAGAAAATGATTGCAGGGCTGACAGGTGGGTCGTGCCTTCTGGGTACAGACAAGGTTTTTCATATTCAGAAAACTGAAACAAGCGTAAGTACAACTGGAGTACAACACAAAGTACAATCAGCCCTTCTAACTCCACGCTGTGTTCAGCTCTTAAAGCACTGAATACCCTGTAAACACACAGACCCAGAGACCCATGCTGGAATGCAGCAAGCTTCTGGATGCAATCAGTGAACAGACTGTGAAATATCAGCCCTCATTCATCTAAATTCAAACCAAACTAGAAATAAAGAAACTATATTAATCAGTCAAGTTCAGTAAGTTTGCCCTGTCACTGCTAACAACGGTCCATTAAATGTATGCCTTTCCCCAACATTACAATTCCACAAGCCGGTTCAGCATTTGGACCAGGACTCTACATCTACGGGACATCCCAGTCAAAGGAGGTAGAATGAGTACTTACATTCCTCTCAGGCGCATCCACATTTTCTCTGTCTGCTCAGTTTTCGGGTACTTTAACGAGTCGCTCTCCAGACCATCTGTGTCACCGGCGAGAGATTCCATGGTTACTGTCCTACGGCGCAGTGACGATGACTATCAGAAGACGACATCCGCAATCGGGCTGCGTGCTCAGCGCATCGCGGCGGGCTAAAGGCTTTCCGTGTGTCTCCCGACTGCGGCGATCTGCGTGCATCCGCGTGTCGCGGCGGAGAGACGCTCTCCAGCAGGCACGGCAGCTCACAAAGGGGGTGGCTGCTTTTCTGCTGTCAGGTGGTCAAATCACTCGCTCTCTCTCTCTCCGTCTCTCTCTCTCTCTCTCTCACTCCCACTGTCTCTCTCTCTTTCTTGCTCGCTCCTTCTACGTGTCGCTGGTAAGAGTACTCAATATGCACAAAAAACCGTAACATTCCAGTTGTGCCTGCGTTATCGGCCCCAGACCACATGCGCAGGTAGTTTTTACAGCGCCGTGTAGGTGGGCACAGCGCACCCGTCCCCGACAGGCAAAAAAAATAATAAAATATACCCACAATCACACACCCACGCGGCACTCTCGTGCGCGCTCCTCTGCACTTTCAGAGTTCACCGGCCATCAGAGGTGCTCCCGACCCATGGAATGTGTCTCCCTGGCTGAAGGCTGACAAGGGAAGGCAGTTAACAGGATATTTCCCAGAACCAGTTTGTAGGGCGGCAGGAGGTCTGAGAAGGAAAAATAGGTCAATTTCAGCACCTCCGGTCCACAGGTGACACGGGGAAGTAAAGTTGGGGAGTCTGTGAAGGTCTCACACGCCCACAAGCTTCGACCTGGGGAACAGCATGCTTGTCCTAAGGCTTGCCTCACGGACAGAACATGCTTGGGCAACTTAGGCACATATCAGGCAGTGCTGTGACGCCTTCGTGGAGAAGGCGTGGAGTCCCAGCAGCTCACGGTGCAGCTGGGAGACAGGACCATCGCCCCTAAGCCCAGGTGACTGCCACATCCAGCACAAATAATAAAAACTTTGTGGCTGGACAGAGGGCTGATGATTAATCCAGCATTAAGAGTATTATTAAAAAAAGAAAAACGTCTCTTCTTTTCCTTCAATGTCTTGCATAAAGACCAAATGTGTTTGTCGGCTAAAACACGCATTTACCAGACCTGCTGATACAACACAGGGCCATGGCAAGCAGGAAATGTGGTCACGTCGTCGTCTCCGTCGTGTAGCTCGGCGTCCGCAGACGATTCTTGCACTAACTGAACTCTAATTTTTCCTGTCGGTCTGTCTTCTGTCAAATTAAAACGAGTTAGGGGGGCGCAACTTAATCATTAGGGAATTAACGGGCCGTTATAAGGAAGGAGATTTCCTCCATCGAATTACCACGGTAAACCGCTCATTTTCCGGCCCCGACTCTCCTCACCGTCTTCAAACATGGCGCTCCCGTGGCATTTCAGGCTCATGTGATACTAATACACGGAATGATGCTTTTCCTAGAGCACTTGCCAAACTTATTTAGGGGCAGTCTGTTATTAGCAGCAACAGCGACAACAACAATGGCAGCAAGACACGTAAAATGATACCATCCAGTTTTCAAATTATAACCCCTTACAGTGCCGGGGGGGGTCCTATTCTTTCCACTTCCCTTCGGGGAGGCACTGTTGAGATGCGTGAGACTCGAGCAGCGCCGTGATGCGGTTCCGTCGGGATAAATGAGGAATTTGACCTTGTCTGTAATAATAAAGTCATCTTTCCATTTTCTTCAACGGTTATTGATAAGGTATGTCGCCATGGCGACGCGCCATTTCCTGTCACGCGAATGGATGTGGCGCGAGCGGTGTCCGCGTGCTGGCTCCGGAAAAGGCAGCCCCTCCATCCGAGTCCAAATAGCAGCGGGTGCGATCTCGCCTGCTGGCGCTTAAACTGAAGCGCTTGACAATATTGCATTGTTAGGTTATGTAATGCTGCTGCGTTCATGCATGCGCGGACTGTTAAAACCCAGCGCACTTTCTGTTCGCGACATAGCTGTAAGCAACCGGGGCGCCAGACTCATCTGCGGCAGCTTTGTGCTTCAGATGAGGACATTATCTGTCTTTTTGTGTGTTACATCGGGAAAAGAGCGAGTGTGTGTGAAAGAGTCTGCACAGGTCAGTGTAACTGGAGGCCAATGTGAGAGTCCATGAATGCTTCAAGTTGTTTGTGTTTGTGTGTGTGAGAGAGAGAGCGAGAGAGAGAGAGAATATGCATGTGTGTGTATGAAACAGCAACAGCATATGCATGTTTGTGAGTGTGTCAGTGTCTGGACAAAATAAGATAAATAGTAAATAATCAGTTAGTCTGTGTAACTATGTGAAGAGGCTCAAAAAGAACTGTAAACAGCCTTTGTTTTCCTTATTTTTAAAATGATGCTGTTCTCAAAGGCCATCCAGCTTCAGGAATATCTGATATGACAAGAAAACACAAATTTTTTATTTTATTTTATTTTTGTCCAGAAAGGGGTGAACCTGTACTGAAGAATGATGTGGAATTTTGGATTAACAATCTTTACTGGATCGTAGATGTCACAGAGTTCACTTAGAAATCTCTGACTCACAGATGTTGCATGTGAGCAAACAGTTACAGAGCAGAATAGGAAAACACCAATCGCAGACCAAGGTGACGTGGCCTATTGTACCTGCATCTAAACAGTCTAGTTTTTACCACTGTTGTGCGTCACTGTTGTAAGGTCATGCACGCTAACACCAAATACGAGAAGCAAAATATTATAATGAACTAATTTTGCACGAAATGAACACAAGGCAAGCCATTTATGAAATGCATTTCATTTTTTGTCTTGTTGGGAGTTTTTAAATCAATCGTGTATCCACCAGTCCAGTGAGAAAACCGTGAGTCATAATACTTAGGTGCTATCTCCCACCTGTCGGTCCATGACCCATGTAAAGCCAGTACTATATTCTTATGCTCAGTACAAAAAGCCTGTATTCATTATTAACTATTCAGCATCCATTATTAAATACATAACTAGCAAACATTAATATTATATGTAGGTTTGTAGACAAAACAATTATATACATAGTCTGGGAATTATTACTCCTTAAAAACATTAACATTTGCCACCTGCTACGATTAAGAAAACAGCCATGATCCCTTTGTGTTCCTGTAGCACACTGAACCGCACTTCAGTGATGATTAAACCAAATACATTTCAAACATAACATTGTGTTTGTGCTCAGGTGTTTAGGTCACAATAGCAAATTAATAACAATAACAGATATTTCATAATAAATGTTTAATAATAAATGATATTACTACAGCATACCATTGTTTTTTTTTCTTTTTACGAAATCCATGATGGTGAAATATATTGAAATATCAAATGATCGCTTAATGGAGTAATTTAATCAGCTCCACAATGTCACACTGGCCAGCAACACCACCTTGGCTTTGCGACAAAGACAATCAGATAGAATAGTTCAATGGTTAATCACTGACTCCCACATTCAACCCTGACACAAGATGGGTGTCATTACCATTTCAATGGTGTGATTTTCCTGCAAGGCTAAATGTGATAGCCCTTTATGAAGGATTATTGCCTCCTAAAACCCTCATTCATCTTGGATATTGTCTCGAGGTGACTATATTTTAGTTATTGACAAAATACTTTTCTTTTTGTGCGAGACAGCATCAGGTCACGTTTCTGGTGTTTGAATTCAATGGAAACAGCAAATGCTACCAAAGCCACAGAAAGGTGTAAATGTTCTTCAGTCTCCATTCTCCAGGGGTGTTCATGAAAGATCTCGTCTGGCTGAGTCTTTTTCACCTGAGTTAAGAAAAATACGTTCTGAAACTGAACCAAAAGGGATTTGAAGCCTATCAATTAAAATGTCACAGACGACTGCATTTCATTGCAGAACGAGCCAGGCAAAGGTTTTAATTACCTGTCTGCAGCAATTATTAGAGATAATTTAATTTGTTCAAAATCAAACCCTTTCAAATTGTGCTCAGTATAATGACTCAAAGGCAGCTTAAAGGACACTTTTACTTCAGCCTTGAAGTGTTCCAAGCTTTTTACTGTGATCTTTGAATGCACCTCTGAACAGAGCAGGGCACTAATTCACAGTCCACTCTTTAAGAGACAAAAACCCAGAGGAGGTTAATCCTACTGAAAGCATTCCCTTGGTTTCAAAGGGAACAGAAAATGTTCTTCCAACACAGACTGGACACAACAATCCAGAATGAAAGAGGTTAAAATGAAAGTGCACTGATCTACTCCACGTCCCAGGAGATGCTCAATAGACACAACGCAGCTGTTTTCCGGCCTTCTGTATGTCGAATATTTCACCTTAATTAATTGGCTACTGAATCAGAGCATACAACACAAGGCCGTTAACATCCTGAGCGTTACGACTGGCAAATGGAAGGGCCTCATTCTCCTTATCGGGCATGCTGGCCTTCATCTTTGCTCTTCCATGATGGCTGGAGGGATGGTAATATTAAACTCCTCATTTGTATGCCGGCACCTGAATGCAATTACGGGTCCTTGCGTGCCATCAGCCTACCCGCGTTCGACTTAGAGAGCGGCGCTGGTTTAAAAAATTAGAGAACAAGCTGAACCATATTTATTTACGTACTTATTTATATGCAGAGAATGTTTGACATTATTAGAAAAAACATTTATGCGTCCAGCCAAGTCACAACAGAGTCAATATTAACACCTTCATTGGAACCGCACAACACGTTTTCCCCTCACAAACCAGGAATCCAAAACCCGTGTCCTGCTTCCTTAAGCTGAGTTAGCAGAGGCAGGACTGTGTTTGCTCTATGGCCTCAGGGCCATCACAGATGTATGATGAGCAAAACTGAGGTCCAGCACTGCTGAATCATTCTGAGATTACTTACTGCCTCGTTGGGTTGCTCCACAGCAAGGAGCTTCTTTTACAATACAGAAATGATCTCTTTTCAGAGCGATACAACTGTAATGTGCCCCAAGTTGTAGGTGACCAATGTCTTTTCTTGTCTTAACTGTGTATGTGTGAGAGCCATTGGCTAGGAGAAACAAATTCATTATGTGTGTGAACATGCTTGGCCAATGAACATGATACTGAGAAGTAACAACTCCATACTGAGGGAGCGGCTTAGGAAGAGTACAGTCTTTGTAACAATCATAGAACTAGCCTAATCAAGCCAGACCTATTTAAATTATAGAGCTTTATATTGAAACCTGACCTTTTCCCAAGCAATGACTTTCGGAATTAAATTTCAGCTGCCTCAGGAACACGAGGGACAGAGAGGTCGTATGTCCCAATGTGGATATGGGTAAAGTAGCTCCACCCCTGTATGACAGGGAAGTCCCTCCCCCCCTACCTGGCATGATCCTGTTGCCCTGGAGAGGACAGGAAGACTGATGGCAGGATGGATCACTACAACCCGAGCACCAAAATTGAGGATAGCAAACCACCACTGACGTACATTAAAGAGGGCCCCAAAAGGTCAGGTATTGCGAGTCCTCTGCATTAGTCACAAAAAAACGTTTCCATGTGACGATGGAGCTGACATTAAGGCCTGACACGCAACTCAAGCTTGTTATTCTCCACGGAAAAGCAGTGCAAGAAGCTCCATTATCACAATCGCGGTCGAAACTGTGGTAGCGAACACTTATCCCCCTCCCCCCCACCTCTGAGCACAGATGAAACAGAAAAACAAAGAAGGTCGAATGACCAACCTACAGAGCGCGATGTTGAAAGGCAGGTTTTCGCTTTCGATTGGACAGAGCAAACCAGAAAACAAACAATCAGGTAATCCGGCTCTCTTTAGCTGTTTGCATATCGGTGTAGGACCCCATCAAGAGCTCGGCAGACTGGAAATTGGAAATCCTCTGCAAGACAGAAAAGGTACTCCCTCCATTTTAAGTCTTATCGATTGTGCCCCAGTGGAAATGCCCCCAGGTAAAGGGCTACATAACCACATGTGACAGCCAGGCCCAGATGGATTTTCCAGGCGAGACCTCACTGGGTCCATTCTAGACCAAAAGAGGTTCGTCACAAAACAGATCATTTAAGGCCCTGTCAAGGGCAGATCTAGGGGAGGATAACCTGTAGGTGTTTAGCAGAAAAATAATCCCCAGATTTGAAATGCAGCTTTGAAAAGAACACAGCACCCCCCCCCCCACCCAAGTTGTTTGACTGTGCATCTGTGTGGGCCTTGCATGAAAAGGTGTCTTTGACATTTGCCTCTGAGCAAGCTTTAACTAGGGATCACTTCAATACCACAGGACATTAGTCACTTTCACAGGATTTAAACCACGAAACTGAAAAGCAGGCAGTTTCGCATATTCTTTCACCAGCCTTCGTTAGCGCTGACCTGCTTTTGACCTCGGTAGAGCAAGCAGCGCTAGGCCACACCCCCAGCTGTGGTGGAATTAGGGCTGGCTTCCTCCTGCGAAGGTGTACCCTTTTCACACTGTACTGTGCAAAGACACCAGCTTTTAGAATAACATAGAACAATGGGCTTAACAAGCTACTGCTATGCAATTTTGTGCTAATAGAAAATTAGCTTGTTTAGGAATACTGGTTGAGTTGGTCTAGTTCTTTTCTTCTCACTTCAGGCCACAGGTCACCTTGGAGCTCTGGGGTTGTGAGGCACCTGCTGAATGTCCGTCAAGTGGATGCCAGTCAGTGGAGACTCCTAGACATTCACAGGGACGTCAAAATGTTTCTGAAGATACATTTTTAATACCATTTGATGCCTTGCTATCTCTATGACTAACTCTTCATGTTACCCAGTCATAGGAACGGGGGGGGGGGGGGGCCCAATGGGCATTCATCACGGTTCTGTACTGACCCACGCAGGGCATTCAATGGGCGGTTAGCATCTTAATTAGCCGAGGGACCGTGCCGGTGACATGCACCGTAACCAACGGAGACGGGATCCCCACAGCAGGTGATGCGCGTTATACCTTACTTTACATCTAATTGGATCAAAGCCAACGCTAATAAATAGTGTGTTAATGGGGGATGAAGTGGTGCGAGGGAATGTTATAAACAAGGTATACTGGCATTCGCCAGGTGTGCCTTTCATGGGTATGTGCATGGCCATTCTGAGGGCTTCATGTTAAGCTCCATTTAAACTGGAAGCAGTTTGTATTTTGCCATCAGCTAGTTATGAGGAGGAAGGATCAAATTAAACAGATTGAAAAAGAGAACGGATCAAACTTATCCGGATTTTCAATGACAAATGTTCATCCATCCATCCATCCATCCATCCATCCATCAATCCAATCATTTATCCAGGTCAGGGTTGCAGGGGGCCCTGGAGCCTACCCCAGATAGCACAGGGCACAAGGCTGGGCGGGATGCTAGATCATCACAGTGACATTTATTCACACGTGGGAAAATGAGTTTAAATAAAAACATAGTGTTTAAGCTCATATTTGTCTTTGTGAAACATAGTAGAAGTTTTTGGCTTTAACCGCATGTCATAAACAGCAACGATGTGCAGTCGTGTTATGACATGGGCACAAAGGCACCCAGCACTGGGTCCTACCAGCTGTACTGTGGTTTTTCAGCCTTGTTTTGAAAGGAGCTGTGCTGATTCATCTTCCACCTGAGAAAAGGCAGAGTTCGGCCCAGTCTGACTCAATAATTGCACCTTTCAGAAAAGTGAGGGAAAAATCCAGAGAAATCCACAGACTTGCAAATATGAACCGCATGCAAATCGTTTATGTCAACAGCATCCTTGCCCCCCCCCCCCCCCCCAACATGACTCTTGGAAACATTTCTGTGGTCATGCACTGGATGTCCGTTTGCTGCTTCCGTGCAAATTACAGGGACTGTTCTCTGAATCTCAAGTGAGCAGTCGAGTGGAGTGGGATGTTGCTATGGCTACCTGTCGAATTTCATTTTGAACGATGCCGATAGATCCAAGCATGCATCCGTTGCGGCTGAAAAATGGCCGCCATTACCAGTATATGTATGAGGAGGTGATGTCTTTAAAGAACTTCCCTTTCTCCAAAACCCAGTCATGGACATCCTCCTCCTCAACCTCAACCTCACTGCTCTGTATTGTGAGCTGACTCTCGCTAAATAGCAGTTAGCGATGTGTTACGTTTTCAGAGACCGTCATTGTGCATGCAACTTCCATGAGCTTTCACAGATGCAAACCAAAGGTTTTCAATTCTACTCAGGCCAGACATCTGCATTGTACACTGTGCACCCTTAAGCCGGTGTCTATTTAACCTACGGGAAGGTTTCACACAAGAGCACACAGCTGAACACTGCATATAAATGGTTTAGAATAGCTTCATGTTTCGTGATGGAGCTTCTAATTTATCGGTTCTATGGTGTTCATTACGGATTTGCCCTCATCCAGGGCTACTCAATTTGTCCACCTCGCACATACAAAATATGACAGCAGCTCACAGCCAGCCAGCTAGCTGTCCGCAGTCATGTCACAGCGGCTAGCCAAATGACATTTGTGGTCACAATCGTGGGTCCCGTTATCCGTAATGCACTCTTGGACACAAAAGGATAGCTCGCTAGAAGTTTTAAATTTAGCTAGCAGGGGACGAAACGCCAAACCACTTGCTTGAGATCACTTGAGATGACTGAATTGTGTGTAATGTACAACTGAAGCAGCACCGCTAAGCAGCTTTATAGACGCCAAGAGCATAACTTTGGATTGAACATTGGCGGGGCTGAGGTCCCCAACCATTCATCATGACAATATGATTATTCGGGGGGGATTATTGGCCGGTTCTGATTATTACACCCTGTTACACCCCCCCATCCCCCCCATAATTGACGCCCATGATAGACAGATATGCACAATGTGTTTAAACATACTGGAAGATGGCTAGCATGGACAATAATGATGTAAGCTGATTGTGGCCATTGTGGAGGAAACTGAGATTGGATCACAGTAGGTAGGCCTGTCAGGCATCCTCACCTGATGCTGTGGTCCTTGCTGTTGTCTTTCTCTGTCTGAATCTGGCTTGATATCGCTCCTGTGTTCACCTGGCCCTGGTGTGTGCTCACCATCGACAGCCAGGGGGTGTGCTGCTTGGCAGAGGGGCATGATGATGATGGCGGGTCACCTGCACACATGAGACCGGCGCAGTCACCACATACTTATGCTACACACCATGCACATTGAACTGAGTGTGTAACTGCCTGTCAATCCATCTGCCTTCCATAACTGATTATCAGGCGACACAGGGAGTCTGGAGTGTATTTCAGAAAGCTAAGGGCACCTGGGGGTACCTGGGACAGGATGCCAGTCTATCACACGGCACACATACACACATTGGGTAAATTAGAGATGTCAATTAAAAAGCAAATTTCCAAAACTCAAGGTGAAACTGCCAATGTCCTCAAGTCAGCCATCCCCTTAATACAGTATATGGACAAATATATTGGGACACACCTCTTAATAATTTAATTCAGGTGTTTCATTCAGACCCATTGCCAAAGGTGTATAAAATCAAGCACCTAGCCATGCAGTCAGGATTACAAACATTTAAGAAAGAATGGGTCATTCTGGAGAGCTCAGTGAATTCAAGTGTGGTACTGCTATAGGATGCCACCTTTGCAATAAGTCAGTTCGTGAAATTTCTTCCTTGCCAGATATTCCACGGTCAAATGTAAGTGGTGTTATTGCAAAGTAGAAGTGTTTGGGAACAATAGAAACTCAGCCAAGGCATGGCAGACCACATCACCAAGCGCAATGCCAAGCGTCAGAAGGAGTGGTGTAAAGCACGCCCCCACTGGACTCTGGAGCAGTGGAAACATGTTCTATGGAGTGACGAATCACACTTCTCTGTCTGGCAGTCTGATGGATGAGTCTGGGCTTGGCGGATGCCAGGAGAACGTTACCTGCCTGACTGCATTGTGCCAACTGTCAAGTTTGGTGGAGGAGCGATAATGGTATGTGGTTGTTTTTTAGGGGTTGGGTTAGACCCTGTAGTTCCAGTGAGGGAAACTCTTAATCCTTCAATATACCAAGGCATTTTGGACAATTGTATGGTTCCAGTTTTGTGGGAAAAGTTTGGGGAAGGCCCTTTTCTGTTCCAGCATGGCTGTGCCCCAGTGCACAAAGTAAGGTCCACAAAGACATGGTTGGGTGAATTTGGTCTGGAAGAACTTGACTGGCCCACACAGAGCCCTGACCTCAACTCCACTGAACACCTTTTGGACGAACTAGAATGCTCTTCTGGATAAATGGACAAAAATTCCTACAGACACACTCCAAAACCTTGTAGAAAGCCTTTCCAGAAGAGTGGCAGCTGTTATAGCTGCAAAGGGGGAACCAACTCCATATCGATGCCTGTGTATTTAGAATGGGGTGTCATAAAAGTTCCTGTAGGTGTAATGACCAGGTGTCCCAATAGTTTTGTCCACAGAAATTTTCTCAAAAACATATCCTGTGGGACTGAATGAGCTTTGGAAATTTGCTCTTCAATTTCTCTAACCACACACCTTTTCGGCAGTAATAGGAACCCAGAGCACCCACAGAAACCCATGCAGGGCCCCTCAGCTGCCAAGCACTAGGAACTGTTTCCATGTTCTTAACAGAATTACCATGAGCACTGAAAAAGTTAAAATAATTGCCAATATGCTGTTTCTATTCACTTATTTTTAATCTACATTTATAACCAGCCGCCCCACACCTTAAAGCACCCCCTGCAATGGGGCATCAACCGAGCCTGGGCTTGGCCAGCCCCATGAGCCAAATGCAACAGCTCTGCATGGCACTAGATCATTAACTTTAGAAACATTTTTGCACAAAGAAAAAAAATGAAATTCTCCAGAACATGTAAAAATCTTGTATTTTCTTTTTTTTTTACAAATGTACCTCAGCAGGCAATTAATTAATTTCTGGAACAGATGTTTAAAAATACTCCCATTAATAGCTTCCATTTTTGGACTCACTCCTTCCTGTAATTCAGTTGAAATATGGCGGTCTGATGAAGCTCACAGAATTAGAATGCATTATTGTAGCACCCTATAATTCTGGAATTTTGGTCATTTCCTGCCAATGATGTTAAAATGTGAAATTAAATATCTTCCTCATAGCTATCTTGTCTCTGGGATTGATGCATTTGTAGCCTAAGGTGGGGCAGCATGGTGGTGCAGTGGTTAGCACTGTTGCCTCGTACCTGTAAAATCAGGGTTTGAGCATCTGCCATGGCTCCATGTGTGGAGTTTGCATGTTCTCCTTGTGTCACCGTGGGTTTTCTTTTGGGTACTCTGGTTCCCTCCTCCCCGCCAGTCCAAAACATGCTAAGATGAATTGGAGTTACAAAATTGCTTGTAGGTGTGAATGGTATGGGAATGTGCCCTGGGGTGGGTTGGTGCCCCATCTTGGGTTGTGCCCATAGCCTCTGGGATAGGCTTTGGACCCTCAAGAGGGCAAGTGGTTTCAGAGAATGGATGGTCAGAGGTAGAGTTATGGATCTCAATAAGACCTTGGAGCAGGTAACAAAAATCCACAGTAAGGTATTGACCCCATCAGGGCTATCAAATTATAATTTGCGTTCAGTCAAAATGTTTCGGTTT
Source organism: Mormyrus iriodes (assembly GCA_011763525.2). Taxonomy (NCBI): domain Eukaryota; kingdom Metazoa; phylum Chordata; class Actinopteri; order Osteoglossiformes; family Mormyridae; genus Mormyrus; species Mormyrus iriodes. Next base: position 8,938,481 of record JAAGVU020000035.1, read on the forward strand.
GACAAGATCATCTTCTCAAACTTGTGCATAGCATGGATGCCATGTTGGCCCACTGGGCAGCACTGTAGCTTCGTAATTCGAATTCAGGCCTCAAAGAGAGACTGCAACACTGAACGCAATGCCTTAGACTGCTTGGCCATCTGTACGCTGTCAAAAAACGTACAGTGGAGATTCCCACATTTGGGGAATTAACAGGAGTCAGCATGACAGCAGGGCAATGGCTGAGCCTCAGCCTGGGGGAACCACCATCATGATCATGGTATTTTCCATGCCAGGTATGTCAAGAGCATGTGGTTAGGTGAAAGGGTGTCTTCGTTTCATTGGTGCCTAACGCATACGTTTGTATTTACTGCAATGACACGGGCATCCTGTCCAAGGAATCAGCTGCCTCATTTCCTGTTCTTTCTGGGATAGGCTCCAGGCAATCCTCTACTGGACAATGCATGATTTAATATAATACACATTTACTCATTCATCTGATAGAAGAGGAAGGGGTTACAATTCATGCACGCACCCTGGGATGTAAACCCACAACCTTTGCACTGTACATAGTACAATGTTTTACTTGTTCAGCTATAGCAACTAATATATATATATAAAAACCATTCAGTCAGATGCTCAGTGTTTCCTACAGAACCAGGATCACCAACAAACTGTAAGTGCACAGTCAATCAACAGCACTGTTTTTAAGTTTACATAAACATTGATAAATACGTCTAAATGTATAATATTGGTTTTCTATCTTTGCAAAGGACTGACCACACCACCATGGTTAAAAAACGGAAAAGAGAATCAGTCACGCACAGCGCTGCCCCTGTGACCACAAAGACCTCTCCTGTCTTCTCATAGATTCGCAATTTTATACTTCAGTAAGCATGCTGATGAATACAGTTCGGCAGGTCGTCTGGGCGATCGTGAAAGCGGGTGAAGGGACAGACCGGCGGCGTGATCATGTGACAGTGCCGTCAGGCACAGCCAATCACACCTCCTCAGTCGTAACGGGGTTGACATAGTCATGCACATAAGAGGCCTAATGTGGGCTGTCAGTCACCCCTCGCCATTACAAGGTGAACAAGCTTTCATTAGTTAAAAGAATAATCCTCTCCACTGTGTTGGGAATGGAAAGTGGAGGAGTGGCTCAGAGGACCTGGAGCTTAGCCCCATCCTGAGGGGATGGGGCGGGGATTGGGGGGGTGGGGAGCAGATGTGCCGATGCTCGCCTCTATTATAATTCCACTTCCCATCTCCGGCGCCTGGCTATGGCATTCCGGCAGAGGTTAGGGAGATGAAACTGCTCCCTCAAGGTCTGAGGGCAAAATGGACAGCCGCTGCGAGCCCCACGCCCTCAGGAAATAAGTACTGGGAGCTGAAACAGAGCCACACGCACCGGCCTCGAGCCGCGCATGTTGGCCAACCGGACCATTCACTGAAGTGGACTGCGACTCGTTCCCATGGCGATTTCCGAAAGAAAGAACACAGAGCACGCAGTGGACATCACGTAGCCGCTTGATTTTTCCATTTGTCATTCTGACATTTTGAATCCAAGACGTTTAGCCTTCTTTTAACATCCCATAAACACTGACACAAGCCTATTTTCATTTTTGTCGACGTGCCACTTTATAAAATACAGTACATGTGGTTATGGGCGGTGCGGTTATCCCCTCGTTATCTGGATGAGGGCTGCATATGGCACATTTGGGGCTGTAAGTAATGGCTTTGCTCCCAGCTAATGTGAGCGGTAATCTCCAAAGAGCTGTAAATGTCTGTGGGAGCCATATAACCTCACACATGCACTAACCTCTGTCCACCCACAGTAAGGAACACAGCAGTGACTCACAGCTACACACTACAGACTGGAAATGAAGAAATGTAAACAGCAGTCTTCGCCAGTACCGGTCGTTTGCTCCCCTCCTGTCCTCTCCTTCCCTCCCTCTCTCTCTCTCTCTCTTTCTTTCTCAAATACCCATATGTACCTCAGCAAGATATCATCTGTTACCTCATGACGCCCCGGACATTTGCACACACAACCCCCCCTCCCCCGAATCCCTAACACCAAGAAGGGATGCAGTTGGTCACTCGAAGTGATAAGGCTGCAATAAAGAAGAATGTCACGCCTGCCAAACTCCATGTAAGCAGCCCGGAAAACAGCTCGGACACAGATTCCATACTGAGACCCTTGACAGTTCCCTCTGTATGGAAACAAAACAATCAAGGATTCAAGGTTTCAAAAGCTTTATTGTCATTTTTACAAGTGCAATGAAATACTTGCTTGCTTGCCTCCCTGCAGTCTTACACAACACACAATGATAAAATGCCAATAAATAGCAAATAACAGAATAATGAACAATTACATGCAATATATACAATATGCAAGCAATATATAATATACATACAATATATATAATATGCAAACAATGTACAATGTTCATAGAATATACAATAACAGTAATAGGACAACAAGGTGCTGAGGTTTAAAGTAGCAGTGATTAATAAACAGAGGGAACAAGTGTATCGTCTTTGATCGAATCGTGGAGCAGCAGGGCATGCGTGGGGCACAAGGCTGCGCGAGTCGAGGCGAGTCATTTGCGGGGGAATTGGGTTTGATCGCGGCCGAGGCACGCTTTGCGGGAACGCGCTCGTCGACATTCTTCCCGTTGCTATGGAGAAATAAAAGGACGGCCACCCGCCGCGCGGCCCCTTGATGGACAGGAGACGTGAGGAAATGAATGCAGAAGGAGTCATTAGGGGCGCCTTAAGGCAAGGTTAACGGGGTCCTTACGATGAGCGATAAAAGGGCGCCTGCATCGTGACATGGCACCAGCGCGCGGTATGTAAATAGCGTGTGATGTCAAGGTGAAGTCAAGGAAACAGCAGGGAAAATGAAGCATAAACACTATTAAAAGCTCTGATGCGCGCTCGCTGAATGTGTGCTACGAAACGACGCAGTTTGACACGAAGCAAAGAAATGTTAATGCACATACCGCAGAAAGGACGTTGTTATAGTAACACCCCGACGCTGCCTCTGAACGCCAGCCTTTCCCCCTGCCCATTAACTTAGCTACGATCATACCTCGCCGCAGTCGCCGTAAATCCCAACACCCGGGGAGAGCAGGAGGCGCTTTCCCACTCCCCGATCGATACGTCACCCAGAGCACTCCCGGGGCGGAAAGGGTGCGAGGGGGGCGCCGTGTGCCTCACACGGGTCTGTCGATGCTGGAGGCGAATAACAGGGAGCCGTGAAACGTGTTCAGCTCTGAGCAGAAAGATCTCCACTGGGTACCCAGAGCTCATCCATTTTCAATTCAGTTTTATACAGCGCCTTTCACAAGAATTGCCCCAAGGCACTTGACAAGACCAGTGTGGCCATCCATTATTACACCATTTACATAAAATGGTGCATGAAACAGGGAAGAAAGGAAGAAGGAAAGAAAGAATACCTGAAGACAATTAAGGAGAGGAACCAAAAAGACAGTCAGTTATTAAGTGTCTACGATCATCTGAAGACATTCTGTACCTGTATATCTTGCTTTGTACTGTTAAAGCTGGTTAAAGTCTTCAGGGCTATGAACAGGGCAACAACAGTACTACACTGCTTTTACATAACCCAAAAGCCTCCTAGAAAAACCATTATCTGGCTCATAAAGAGAGCAATATAATTCCCCTGTCCTGCAGCAATATGATCCTGCAGATCCTCAGTCACTCTGTTATATACAAATGTTTACAGACCCCCCCCCCCACTGCACAATGCTATCTAATTGGAGAAGGAGAGAGGATTACCCCACTGGGCACCTTTGGTTATATTCTTAACAGATCGACTAAAAAATCCTACAATATACCAAAATGTTGAAACTCTTCCACAAAGCCAAATGTGCCCTCAAAATATAAATGGAGTGATTATATAAAATGCTATAAAAGGTTGCTGAATTAATGGAACTTTGCTACACTCAAAGATATTCACTTGGAAGTGTACCATCCAAACATACCAAAACTGTACTAATGTGAGTCCAAAGTCAGAAGCATACATCCGTGTACAGGACACCATACTGGCTTAAACCAAGGTCCCTCACGGTATCCTTTATTGATCGCAAGCATTATCCATTATTCATTTCACAATCAAGTTGTCAACACGCCGCAGTCAACGAGTTGGGCAGCTCTGGTTCACAGAATTAAACGCTCCAGATTTCATTTCTATGTTTTGGTGAGGATTGGCAACTGGGGTGGCCACATATTTACTAGGGGGGGTCATGGCCTCCCCTGGCCACCCATTGAGATCCATCCGTGGAGTCCACCAGCAGCCAACATATGCCCTCTACAGGCAGGGAGGACTCACAAAAGCAGTAACATGATGCCTGAGCATCGCGTCCATCTGCCCACCTATTCACTTTGAGACGACTGCGGCTAAGTGGGACCTGGTGAGGAAGGGGGGAGGGGCTCCTCATCTGCTGGCACTCCTCCTCCTACACACACAAACACCGGCCCCTGAAGTACCTTCAGTGGGAAATACATTTGCTGCACGAACCCCCACCCACCCCACTCAGCCGCTTTGTCCCCATGCTGCCACAGAAACCAGCAGGCTCATATGCTTAAGTCAACAAGGTGATCCACATTCCACTCATCAGATGGAGAACATTCCAGATGCTTGTGTTCCGCAACCCAGCACTGTATTTTTCCATTTTTATCCGCTGGCTGAGGTTTCCCTGGCATGCCCCGCTCCTGATCCTCCAATACACTCTGAGATTCCCCTCATAGCCAAAAGACTAATCTGAAGTCTGAAGAAGAGCTTGCTGCTGACTAGAAGCACATCACTAGGTGCGTCCTACTTGCAAGCGCCAGGCAGGTTAGTAGAAGGACACTCAAGGTCGTAGAAGGTCTTAATGCAGACAGAACCTCCATCAGCTCTTATAAACGACACCCTCCTCTTGACCCCCACCAATGAACAAACACACTATTTACACAAGCCTTTAAAAATCATAACCAGGCCACAACAGCATTGAAATTATCAACACTGGGAGCTGCACACTTTCTAATGATCCTTGTCTTGTTTTTAGCCTCTGGTGAGGGTCTCTAGGTGGTTAATTAAACTGCACTTAATCACAAACCTTTCACCAAATCAATCTCCTCCTCATTTAAGTGCAACCTGCAAATATTATGCTCCCTGGCTTATGAGCTCCTTGGAGATACCGTTAACCTCCCAGGTGAAACAGCTCCCCAGATCTCTCCCCAGAGATCTCTCCCCAGAGATCTCTCCCCAGAGTTCCTCCATAGCATCTCTGTACACAAGCTAAACTGAATATTCCCTTTAAGACCCTTTATCACAGGATAGTAATAAAGGATAAAAGCTTCTCATTCGCAATGTGTTGTTATTTACCAACCTCATCTCAAAAAGTCAAAATCTAGACTAAACGACTTCTGAAAATCATACACAGTTGTCTCTTGGAGCTTCGCCAAAGACATTTGGAATAATGACCAATCATGCGATCAGGGGCAGCCTGTTTGTGTGACGTTTTTCTCTGACATTGACGGAAATTCAGATGTAACTGTCATCTGACATCCTTCTCGCTCTTGATGCAGAAATTTTTAATTAGCCAATTAGCATTTCTCTTCAGCATCAATATTTAATATTTTTACTATGTAGCTCCATAGTGTTGGATAGAAAAAGCAGCTTCATTTATTACTGTATATTCTTCTTGAATTGTTGCCACGGTGAGAAGGTTGTCCCTTCCTGACAAAGGCATGAGCCACAGTGAGTAATCATACTCAGCATTACAAGTCACCATTGCCAAAATAGAACTGGAAAGGGGCATGATGAAAGCTGTTTGAAGGCTAGCCACTGGTAAACATGAGCGACAATGAAGTAGGAAAAACTTGCTGTTATGCATGCAACTTTATCGTAATCCTCATCAATTAATAATTAAAGGCTGTAATCTCGTAGCCATTCTACCTTTGCTTTGACGCACAAGAATTTCAATGACGTGAAAAATGTGGACATATTAAATGACAAAATAATAGTATTAAGTCATTCTGTTGATTATACAGTATTCCATGAGCTACTATTATTATGACTTATTTGTAAGTCTGACGAGAATGTAGCATTCAACAATGACTAACTGACACAGATCCTGCAGTCTCTGTCCTATAATAGCTGGTGGTTGTCTGTCTAGACACTGGATGCTGTGTCTCAGATGTTATATATCCTCCAGCGAATGAATTCACTCAACTATGTTTCCTTGGCCTCAAAAAATGAAGAAGGTTGTCTGTAAGAAAATTGCTCTTCCATTTGTCAAGTTGGTCAAGTCTCTCATAACCAACGAACAAATTCTGAGCCAGCATGTCACCCGTGTGGACATCCTTCTACATTAATATTAATGATGTGAAACTAGCTGTAAAATTACTTTACTGGAATGTTTTCTGTCGCACAGAACTCAAGTATATCTTTGAACTCAGAAGTTGCAGTTATGTGATTTATAATTTGAAAAATCATTCAACAATAATAAAAACTGACAAATCTACCAACAAGCTTGCCAGTATGGAGTATTATGAACTCCTTTTTTTATATATCTATATGGAAACAGACATAAAGGCATCTGTTATAGCTACCGATAGCTATCAAACCATGGACCTTTCATGCGGTTCCACCTTTATTCATAATTCTGTAGTTCTTGTGCAGAAACTTTGTGATGCACATTAGCGCTATACATCAAATAAATATTATAACCTTGCTTTGGTGGGAAGCTGATGCCTATGCTGACAGGAGGCTTTAGAAGAAAACCACAACAAAACGGTAGACCATCATTAACCATCCATCCATTTTCTCTACATGCTTGTCCTATGTAGGATTGTGGGGGGTCCAGAGCCTATCTGGGAAGCTACAGGCACACGGCAGGGAATAATGTAGAATGGGGTGCTAAGTCATCACAGGGCACACTCACACATGCACAATTTGGTAACTCAGATTTACCTTAGCATGTTTTTGGACTGTGGGGGGAACCCAGCGTACCCAGAGGAAACCCACCAACGATTAGAAACCCTGGTTTCCAGAGGTTTGAAGCAACAGTACTAACCACTGTGCCACTGTGCTGCCCTTGTCATCATAAACACTTTATACGTATATGACTCAAAGCCATTATTATTTGTTGAAATGGCGGTTGAAAATGTTGTCTCCTAGCAATTCATCAGACCCACTTATTAAAAAAAAAACACATAAGTAGATTTTTGTAGCACAGATTAGGTTTGTTTGATACTTATGATCTGCACACTTCCTAAGGCTTGAAAAATAATTATTGTTTCATCCTTTTTTCATCTTGCACACTCGCAAAGTGTATCAAAGGTAATGTAAGTCTTGAATTAATTATCAGCCACATTAAGAAATGATTTCTTGCCTCCCCCTGCACAGAAATAGCTGCCTAATTGAAAAGATAATTTATTCTTTGTTCAATCATGGGCCCCATCGTTCACTGACATTCCTTTACAGCACATGCTAAACACCGGCCCCAGAATTAGAAGTATTCAGCAATTTGTCATAAAATTAATTATTTTATTCCCTACGACAGCAAAAAGGGACAAGTGAGGTGGGGTATTGTTCAGCTTGCATTGGGGAGCTTGGGCTTCACTTCAGAGAAAACAGAAATGTTCTGGGTTGCTAACCATGGTTGATGCATCCAGCGTTCTTCCAGCATACCTGAGAACAGGGTTTCCCAATTCGGTCCTCAAGGACCCACAGACAGTCAACGTTTTTGCTCCCTCACAGCTGTGGACTTTCTGGCAGGGAGCTGGAAGGGAGCGAAAACATGGACCGACTGTGGGTCCCTGAGGACCTAATTAGGAAACACCACCACAGAAATTGGGAGATGCTTCAATTTTGTTAGCATGCAGGCTAAATAATCGCTTTTTGATGACACTGTGTTAACGTTGGTATTAAGCACATGCCTTCTGAGAATTTACTGTTATGCAATTCAGGTGAGTCTTCTAAGAGACAAATAGAACAAGCAACACTGGGGAGATTCCACAAAGTAGGATTTCTTTATTAGTCAGATAACTTAAGCCAAATGTAAGGATTGTCCAATAAGAATGTCACTTACCTCTCTTCCTATTGGACAGTTTACACATTTGGCTTAATTTACCCAGCTAACTGGGAAATCCTGCTTTAGGAATACCCCCCAGCTTTGAATCAGTACTGAAATTGTTAACAGTACTTTTAAATATTGTAAACTGAAAGGAAGACATTAAGCATTCTTCAGCACCCCAAAATTACATAATAGCGAAGCATAAAACTGTTACGAAACTATAGTGAATTTCATGAACTATTCATAACTATTACAAGTGAAACGAAACTCTGGAGTGAAAAACTTTTTACTTACTAAATGCATAAGAAAAATATTATACAAACTGTAATACCAGTACATTACATTACAGCCTGAGTTGCCATAATCAACAGAAATCAGCGTAAGGTTTAAATGCAAGAGGAATTGTAAATGAGAAATGTGTCATTTTTCTCTGTGAACCTGAACATGAGCAAGACTTTAGTCATTTGAAACATTTATTAACGAATGATGTTAAATCTAAAATTTGAAAAAACAAAAGGCACTCAGGAAAGCACAGCATTTATAATGCGCTACTGTCATATTTGGCACAGCCTATTCAGTGGCGATCGAACCTCATGTGGCGCCCTGGGCTGGCTTCACCATTTGCAACCTCCCCTCCCTCTCCCCAAACTTTGCCGACCAATTTCACCCTGTACTCTGGAGGTTGGCACCAGTGCTTTGGTATGTCAGCACCCCCTGAGAATGCTGTAAATCAGTGTTTCTCAAATGGTCCTTGGGGACACTCAGAAAGTCTACCGAACAAAAATGTGGATTGTCTGGCCGAGAGCTGGGAGGGAACAAAAACCATCTCATGGTCATCGGGTTGAGAAAAAACACTGTAAATGATGCCTCCCTGGGTAATTGCCCATCTTGCTCTTGCTAAGATCCACCACTGGGTACAATGGCTGTAAATAAATAACAGTCAGGTTGAAGCAGGGGACTAAATTAAGCCTAATTCTCCTCCACTTGACCACTCATAAAGGGCCTAATGACATTCGACTTTGCCCAGACCCAGGTTGTCCTTGCCTCCACTCTACTTATGAGGTTTATTACCAGAGAGGGCATCAAATGTTCATTTTAATCCAGCACCGCCTTCGAATTGTCCAAAGGCAAGGTCAATCCCAGGCGCACATGGATGCTTGCTCTGCCCTCAGTGCATAAATGAAGCGTAAGAAGGAGGGACCAACAGACTTACGGCCAGTTCCATCATTCTGTCGCAAAATGACCCCCGTGTGATCAGCTTTGATTACAGGCAAGCCCGAATGTCACTTTCACACAGTGCAAACATTCCAGTTGGGGGAGTCGTAGAACTTCTCACGATGCACCTGAGACAAGCGGCCGTTCGCTATCAACATTTATGGAATTCAAAAGGTACATTTTAGTTTATTAGTGATCAAATATAGCTGTAGATATTACAGAAATAAATAAATAAATAAATAAATGTTATTCTTTGAAAAAACTGCAACGATAATTAAGCTTCTGTGTTTGTAACTCACAGTTGTTTAAGGGCAGAGAAGCTATTATGTTTTTTTTTTAAATAGGTGTCATATTTACTGGTTCCTGCAACCTTGTACTGGATGGATGAATGGATATTTACTAACTGAAGAGGTAACAGTACAAATTGAACTAGTTGCTGTGATTAATGGGGTAATTGTATTTCCCTCAACAATGAGTTCATAGCTGATCAGGATGTAATAAAAACAGAAACATGAACTTGTTTTGCTAGAAGCAGAAATACAAACTTGCTTTGCTTGCCTTTTTTAACATATAAAGAAATATATTGTATACATATATCCTGTCTTAGGCGTATTAATTTCAGGAAAGTGGGCAAGGAAAACGGAGGGTGGTGGGACGGGGCTTGGGCGGTATTACGGTAATACAGTAGGCCTATTGTTTTTATCGGGAAATATCTAACCTATTTAAAAATTTAAAATGCCGACAAAAAAAACGTATATTTCAGTATAATGTCTGGACGGCGGTGAGGGGAGGGGTTCATATAATGACGCCACGGATATGCTAATTAGCGCATTAAAGGGTGGGATGTCTGTATATAATTTTAAAAACTATAAAAATTTTTGAGCAATATAAAATATCATGCATTTTCAAAATCGTAAATTTTCACTTTTTTACATTTATTATACATGATAAGACCATCAAATTAAGACCAAAAGCTTAATTCCGCCAGAAGGGCTTACGTCATTCCACTATTAACATCATCGATATCAGGTTACCGCTATGTCATGAGGCCCCGGCTGTCATTGAGAGTAGACACCCTCATTATGTACACAACAGATAGGCGCTTTGGCCGTGTGTTAAACACACACACTGGCGCACGTCTAGGATATAAATCCAAAATAATGATTTAGTTTAGTAACGCTTGTTAACTGTGGATAATAATCTGGGAGCTCATATTGAGTAGTTCTTACATTGCTCGTTCCAAATAAATGAAAAGCATGTAATTTATACGGTGAAAGAGAGCCATCTGCTGGTCGAGCTGTAACCACCAGCTTCAATGTGTTTTTATCAATTGTTTGATTTATCTGCAGAAATGTTTCAAATCGGAGCTGTTCAATCAAAATGTGGGAACACCTTATTATTTAAGCATGATTTCACACAGTGCTTCCATTCCAGGTGAAGGAGATAAAATTTCAAATGCCTTTGTAATTAATATAGCCTACTTTATGAATATGCTAAAATAAACTTTGTCGATATAAACTTTCAAAGACAGCTTTCAAAAACTTCCACCCAACATTACAGTAACAAACAGGTAATCATAAAATAACCAGATCTGGACCAGTCAACAGCTGTCATTCGAATCGATGTTCTCAGAGAGCCAGCTCGGTAAAAATGAACCATCCATTGCCTTAACTTTACGCATGTCCATTCCGATAGGCCTACCAAAAATGGGAAGGGATTACTCCAGCTGTGATGGACCATAGCCCATTAGACCATACCTACTGACATCCTGCTTTGAAATTTAAAGCAGAAACCTGTGTCCCTAGACAAAAACATATTCAAATAGGGAAATAGGCAAAAAAACATCTGAGCAGGTGTCAGACAATGCTGAGCCGTATCATCTCCTCAAAGTAGCCTAACAGAAATTCTACCACTGCCCACTTATTGCTTGGTAATGCCAGTTTCCTCCAGAATCCCTGAAATAATCTACAGCAGGGATCCCTTTTCAAACACAGAAGACATGTGACTTGACTCTTTCCAAACATTTACCTGATTCAAATAAACACGGGATGAGACATTCAACAATACAGTATGATAGCTATAAACAGACATTCAAAGTCCCACATCTATATAAGGTATTACAGCATAGTGTACCATCAACTACCCAAAAATGAACGGTTTATCTGATATGGGTAAGAGATCGATAGTTGTGGAAAAGTAAACGTTATGTTATTTTATGTAATGTTAGGCCTATGTTATAGCAACACAAGGTTCATTTCATTTGCTGGAAAGACCCGTTCTTAGCATGCTATGAGCATTTATGTAAATACCTGCTTTCTTGCCAGTGTAATTATGCACGCGCATAAGCTCCAAACAGTGGTTTGGTATTTATTTCCTTCCTCTACGTGTTTTTACGGAAATTTTCCGCTGTGACTTAGGCAGCAGCGGCAGGCTTCGTAGTGCGCCGTGATGAAGACAATTCTCCTCTGCATGGAAGGCATCTCATATGAGCGTGAAACCAGCCATAAGAAGCCATCATGGCTTGCGAAAGACTTAATGACAGTCTGTAAAATATAGAGCGCATTAATATCACAGTTACCAATCTAAAAAAAAAACAGCTGCAGCAAAGAAGCCGTGAAGATAAACTTTCAAAATATGTATATATTAAGAATTATAGACTTGTGCCAACAGACAACTGGTTTACATTTATTGTACGGTGGAATCCACCAATCATTTAGAAAAGTTAATAAACAACTTAAGAACATTTAGGCCTACACAAGAACGTGCGCACGCACAACTGTATTTAAACAGATTAATATTTTTTAAAAGTCCTGAAAAGATTTTTGTTTCAGGGGTTACCCTGGAAAAATACTTCTCAAATTGACCTCCTTGGAGGTCCTGTGTGTTCAGTGCCCAATAGCTCTTCAGTCTGATTGTAAAATAAAGAGGCTAAAATGATTCCACTTAATTATGGCTCATTTGGCTATAACACAAATCTTTCATTGCTTTCTCTACAGCCATCCAAAAAAAAACAACAAAACTGGCAACAGCCACAAAAGCAGAACAACAAATAATGCAAAAAGGGATAGATTAAGGGTCATTCTGCAAAGCACAGCCCACAGCCCACTGTCTGGGGAGGATGTGTAATGAATTCTATTGCTTTGTTCTCCCTACTCCAACCAGTGTGCTTGAAAAATATGAAGACCTAATCATTATAATGCATGCTGTGCAAATCACGAGTATTGCACCACAATAATGATATTTAAATAATGCCGAAAGGGATTGCCTTGACAAAGAATTCTATAAAAAATACCATTTTCATGTCTTCACATAGTCAGCCTTACGTGGACCGATTAATATATAATATATAAAACATTTTAAATATTACAAATTACTTTATTATACTACTATAAGCCAAACTGTTACGTCCTGACCCTCCTGTCTCCTCCCTAACTTAGTCCTAATAAGCCACGCCTGTTGCTTGTTGCCCCTCGTTAGTTTTTGTATCTGAAGTACTTGTTTGTCTCGTCAGCCTTGTCCGGTCATTGGCATCGCCCCTCCTGGCTGTCCTTGTCCTTCCCCTGTACTCGCCTTCTTGTTTTGACTCCTCGTGGTCTCATTTGTTTCCCTGCTCCCGCTCCATTCAATAAACCCCCTTTTATTCGCCAAACGCCTGCTTTCGAGTCCTTCGTCTCGCATCTCATGACACAAACTTTTGTAAAATGCATGAGAAAATTAATTATCCGGTGCATACTGTGATGAGGAAGAGGAAATTTGCACCTGCGTGCACCTCCGTAGACGCATGCTGTCATTCAGAATGCTACAGAGTTTATTTGTAATTGTTACTATGTAGTATATAATTTATCATTGCGATGTACAGTTAAGGAGAGCTGTCTGTTCATAGATGCAAAGGAGTGACCAGCTTTCACTAATAACATCCCACCCAATGGGAAGGGTGTCCCCAAGAAAATACTTAAGGGATTACCCACTTCACTCCACTAATCACGCGATGGAAATCCTAACAACACAGGTATAAGAAAACCAGTTATTTTGCCAAGAGAAAGCCAAAGAGCACACTGATATGAAAAGCACTACAAACTGCTAAACTGATCATGTCTTATTTATGACCTTCCCTTTTGTATTTGTCCATCCTCACAACATTTGTCAAGAAAACTTATATAATAACTTCCACAATTAACCCAAATCAAATTCGCGCGGTTGATGAACTCTAAAGCTCAAACCTTCTTAAACATAACCCAAGTTAGCCGACCCTAGTATAATAATACATCGAATTAATCTGTTCTTTAACACGGGAGCTGCATGTAATGTTCTTTTTTTCGCAGCCGTCGAGTTTATTTTTACATGGCCGATATACCCTTTCCATCTGATGATTCCGAGCTACCGTAATTACGGAAAGTATAACCTATGCCACCTAATGCGAGTCACAGTTACGTAAATGGCCACCTAATGCGAGTCACAGTTACGTAAATGGCATTATTTGCGTTATTTAATGAAACTTATTGAACAAACCCACAAGCTTTTCGACACCTTCAAGAAAATATTTACTTATTCAGGATACGACAAGTTTTTTGTCAAATTAAAACAAATCGACAAAGGGCAATCAATTATGACCTATTACAAGAATGCGAATTAATAACACGTGGCAGCTTCAGTAATGTCATAGAGCATATTCAGTCATTTAATGAAACTATAATTGCAGTTAAGTTGCAGTGATGATTCAAGACATTATATATGCACCATAAACGGAGCCAATATGCCCTAATTTATGTGCCTTTGATATGCTCGCTCTTCGTAGTATACAAAATAATATAGATAGTGTTCAAATGAACGGAGTGATTAACGGCTAGTGGTTCATTATGTACCTGCATAGAATCTCAGCAAATAACAGTCAAAAGCTGCACAGAAATGTTTCACCACTTGCCTTCTCCGCTGATAACAGGTACCCTTTGAAGCTCCCTGCTGACTTCGTAAAGCTCACTATTAATGACTGCAGCCTGGCTTTCCTTAGCGACCAGCCCAATTGTATTCGCAGGCTCCACTTCTTTGACCGAAACAGTCGCGGTTTTCCGTCTGCTGAGCGTGGACGAGAGGGTACCCATTCGCAAAACGGTGAAACAAGTGTACATGAGAGTCGCAGCTTTGTGCAAAGACACGGAAAGCAAACGCAACAAGGTGGAAAGCTTGTCTTCTACCTCTCTTAAATTATGGGATGAATACAATGTGTCCACCCGTCCGATGACACTGGCATCTGCATCTGAGCCAGCAATTCTCACTTAAGTCCCAAAGTACTGCTGTCACCCTCCGGTAACTTTCAAATACATCTGCAACTCAAACGCTTTCCCTAGACTACGCGGCACTGTTATTTCAGAATCGGACTCGTTTAATGGTCTGTGCTGCTGTAATTAACATTTCATTTATGGAATAGTTGCGCATTTTTAGCTTTCCTCGGCAAACCAAGGAAGGTCATATGTATTCTATTGACATTAATTTTCCTGTTCACATACCAGAACACAGGAGGTTTTATAAAATGCAACACATTGGTCAGCTCATTGGGATTAGCGGCATTGGCCTACTTATTAGGTAAATTGTCTTCCTTCAGCCTGATTTCAAAGCAGTTTAGTGTTAGTTTCCATCTGAGAGACTTGTCGTCATTGGCACAAGAAATGAAACAATAAATTACCACTAAATTAAAATGCAGGAATGTAATGCTTAGACAGAAAGGCTGGGACATCTAAAAAGAACTGACTTTCATTATAAAAGGAGTTAGAAATAACCCAATTTTTTGTCGTCTTCTTATTTGCCCAGAATGTTAGCAATCATTACCACAACCATACATGGTTAACATAAATGATTAATTTGTATATACAAATGTGTCTGCAGGAGACTGAACTTTCATCAATCATACTTTATTCAAATAAATTCCAATGACAGACATTCATGAAACTGAAAGCATCTTGTCCTGGGGGACAAGGGTGCTGCTGGAGATTTTGGGCCCAATGAAATTATATTATATTGGACCCCTAACCCAGACCAATCCAATAATGTTCCAGATTTTCTTGCAATCGAACTTTCCCCCCTCTATGGCTCCCCTGCTGGAGGAAGGTGTCAAAGTCAGCGCCTGTTTGATCCTTCCCTCTGTTTCTCTTCCCCATTTGGCCAGCAGGTGTCGCTGGCCATCCCGTCTTGTCATTCATTGTCTGATAATCCTTGTGTGTTTTCCCTACTCCCCAGACCAGCTCATTGGGTTGAACGTGTGGCTCTAATACTGCATTCAAATTATGTATGTCTGTGCTAGCACACTGATTACATAACTACCCAAGCAGACATGTGCATGATATATTTTGACAGTTTTAGGCTAATGCAGCACATGTCCATGGGACAATATCACAGAAACAATTCAATTATGTGAATGTCACAACATGACAACTCGTTGATGATGTGTAAAGTTATTGGTAGTAGACGGGACCGACATGGGATGGGGGAGGGGATTAAGAGATGTGATCTGACGGAGGGAGCTCACTCATTGGCCAGATTACCCTGACTGCAAGTTTACTGCAACTTTAACAATGCGTTAAAGTAGTCACGTTATTGGTTGACTGAACAATTAATTTATATGTTACATTTTTACAAAATATTGGGTAGGCGTGTGCCTGCATAAATTGACTGGCACAATACCGTTGTAAAATACAATGCAACAAAAATAATACAATGCAATACAATAACAGCATTGTCCTGCTGGGTGTGTACTGCTCTGCTTATATGTTTGTACAAACCATTTTAAATTCAGTAACCTTTGCTACATTTACAGTTTGACACAGTGACATATTATTTTGGCTTTTATGTACAAATCACAACCAATAATTATGTGAAGGTAAAAAGGAAACAAAAATGAAAATGGACAAAATACATGAATAAAACTTGGTTAAATCTGATATTTTAATCTCAACAACAACCCCTAAGAAGTATGACAAACTGATTAACAGGGGACAGGATAGGTTAATTAGCTTACATGTGTTGGACTGTAAGGTGTGACTGATTCAAACTATAGGCAGCCTCCAATACAAGGCAGTGCATTTCAAAGTGCAGACTCAATGATGGTTTGGGATCTTTCAGAAGTTTGAAAGAAAATTACGGAGATGCACACATCAGGCAATAGCTATGAAAGGATCTCAAGGGCTTTTATGAACCCTTGGAACACTGTCAAATTCATCATTAATAAATACGGCACCAAGACCATGCCTAGATCAATTTGTCTCGCTACGGGAGGTTGATCAGAGTGGCCACCAAGAATCTGATAGGCACTGTGAAGGTAGTACAGTGTTTTTGAAAGAATTTTGTAACATGGACAAATTTATCAATACCCACAAAGCCAGAACAAACAGTGGCTCTGTGGGAAGATGCCACCATGGAAAAACCCCATTCAAAGCCTAACTGTTGCACATTTAAAGTATACAAAACAATTTTGTACTTAGCTAATTCTTAGTGCCTTTAAGAAATGTGGCCATTGTTTGTCCTTTTGTAATGAAGACTACAGAAAAATTGGTATTCAGCTAACATGTACACATATAAGCTAAAGTATCTTCATAGCTTCTGTTTGGTAAAGCTGCTTATATATTGTACCAGCTATAGTAAAGAAATCCAAGCACAAACCCCAGAGCCCAACTTTCCATCTCGTTTCTCCTCATTCCCAGAATTTTATTTCATCCTTTCACATAGCTCCTCACAAGAAGTGAAAAAAGCACTTTATTAACCGGGACCAAGCACTTTAAACTAGTCTATACCTGCAATAAAGGATATCGTCTCTGCTCCACTTGGCTTTTTATATCAACGGAATTCAATCTATAAATTGAATAAAAGGAAAACATATTTTGAAACATAAATTTAAACTCAGTGCGTCATCAACAACTAAAAATGCGACAACAGAAAAAAAAAACAGCAGTCAGGATGTTTTGTTTTTTAAATTTCCAGAAGTCAGAGTCGCTCGGGCGCGGCAGTACCAGCACCCACACCCCCTCACGGCCTGTAGTCTTTCAGCTGCTCATAGAAACCTGGGTTCGGACGAATGGCAGGCCTGGCTGCTTTCACCAGGGCCAAAGCAGCATCGAACGCCAGTCCCTCTCTTGACATCAGGTACCCGATGACAACTGCAGCTGAGCGGGACACTCCTGCATTACAGTGGACGAGCACCACTCCTCCCTGCGGGCAAGAAAACACGAGGCAATGATTATAAAAGCTAAAATACAAACTACAAGGCACACACACCTATTCATTACAGACACTTTTTAATAATATATTTAGGGAAAATAACATTTACATTTCATGTGAAATGATCAGAAAGGCAATATATTCCTTGAATGAGGCTGTCAGCACTGATTTTACAACAGGCTGTAAAACTCGGTTATAAACCAGTATAAATGCTGCTATTGTTCATTTTTCCATTTTGTGGAGCCACGCAGTAAAGCAGCAGGGCTGCTGACATGAGTGCCAGGCAAAGTCATTTACTTGCACCGCAATATACTGCAAAATTTCATCGTTTAGTCTTTACCACATCACTTAGGATATAATATTTCTGTGCTGTTTATAAGAGTAACAGACAGGACAGGAATGGAAACAATGAGATAAGATAAACTTTATTGGTCCCAGGCAGAAGTTCTTGTGCATAAAGAGGGAGGTACACAGAGCAGAGACAAACATACATCTAATGCAAAATACACAAAGTGTATCCTGAAAAACAGAATACTAAGAAAATATATATAAATAAAAGATGAATAAATAAAAAAACAGATGGTCTACGTGCAAATGAAACAGAACTGTTACAAAGTGCAGAAGGGATTCTTGACATGGATGTAATTCAAAATAAATGTATAACTATGGACATAAGCAGAAATGGGAGCTGATACATCAGCACAAAAGACGTGCACTTTACCTCTGCTTTAGCTTGGTCTATAAACTGTGAGGTCTCGTGGAAATATGAAGTGATGTCAGTTTCTGGGAGGTCCAATATATTTAGTGTTTTATATACAAACAGATCAGGAAAAATGTTTTCAACACCATAACCGACGTTCAATACGTGTGAAACCTAAAAAGGGAAGAAAAACATCAAACGAGAAAAAAAGAACACTAAATATATATTAAAAAACATGAAATATACAAATATAAATATGAAATACATCTAGTTACTGTATCACAAACATGTACTTTACTTAACTCACCTTAAATTTTTTCAAAGTGTCTAAATCTTGTGCAACATCTTGTGAAGCTACAGAAACACAGGATATGCATGAATTATATGACACCAACAACCATTTTTTCAGCTTTTGTTTTATTTAATAATAATTTGTTTAATCTTATGAATAAGACAAACTGCTGTTGAAATGTAGTCATTCCTCATGGGAGCTTGCAAAAACAAAAATTCTTTGTAGTAGTTAATCTGACATTTTCACTTGAGTGCTGCAAAATTATTCATTCATCCATTCTTCTAACTCACCAATGAGCAGATAAGGTTTGATGAGTCCAACTTGGAGATCCAAACTATTATCTTCAACGTAACCATACGTTCCCTCCGGCTGCCCGCTGTCTTCAACGACGCACAAATTGGAGCCCTGCCACGTTTCGATTAGTCTCTTTCCGCCTAATGTTGTCACCTGGGTGCACTGTTTTCTCAGGGCGGTCTTAGAAAATGTTTTAATTTCATTTGCAAGGGACTGCATTACGTATTGTATGGATGTTTAACAACGAGAGAAAATACAGGTGACCCAAAAAATTCAAATGGCCAATTACTGTAAGCAGGCTTATAATTATTAAGTATTATTGAAACATTTTTGGTAAAAATGAAATTTCTGCCAATACTATGGTAAATCGCCACCTTATTCTTAACTGCTATCTAATGAAAATATTGCCACCTAGTGGATTGGAATACACCATCTGGATCAGGACATTTGGAATGCAATAAATGTTAGCTAAATTATCCGGTTAATGTTTTTTGGTGCGTAGCAATTTTGTTTCTTGTATTTCAATAATGTAAAGTCTTTGTAAAAAGTATCAGAAAACAACGCTAGTTGTGCCGAGTAATATATTTTCTCGTGCGTACAGTGACCAGCTGCTACTGACAGCTGGGCCGAACGTGACGCAATTAACAACCGTGTAACGCGGAAACGTTTAAATTGCACATGCGCACTGGGTAAATAATCCGACACGACGAGTCAGTAGAACCGTGTATGGTATACGTTACTTTGAAAGCATATTCCATGCAACACAAAAACACCGCATTACTACACTAGACGAAACAATCAATACTCAAATAAACCCACAGCCTTCATGTCGTAGTGTGTCAGTAGAAAGCAACGCCGCCTCATGCCCCAAAATTATGACTCACTAGCTCCGCGAACCACAAAGGCGGAAATGGCGGCAGGGCGCGTCACGTGACAAGCCACGTGACGCACTGGTGTCGCAGGAAATAGCCTCGTTCTGAGGATGAGGGCAACACCTATAGAAAACAGGGAGACGGCCGGAGGGTGGTCCGCTCTTCACTCGCCTGTTTACCCGTAATATGGGTGAATTATAACACTAAAAACGCCAGGGCTACCTTATCTTCACTATAAACACTACATCGAAGCGTAATTCTATCGTTTTCTCTGTTTCGTGACGCGAACGTGAAAGGCGGCATGTCGAAGGGTGTGCTGCAGCCGAGCCAGCAGAAGCTGGCGGAGAAACTGACCATCTTAAACGACAGAGGAATCGGGATGCTGACTCGTATCTATAACATCAAGAAGGTAAGGTATGAGCGCAGCGCAGACAGTTTTATCCAAAACCAAAGGCCTGTCTTGAATTTGCTGTTTCGCTTTATGTTTATCTTGAGTTTAGCAGCAATAGTTAGCAGTGAAACATGACTGCGGCGTATATGAATGGACAGGAATGCAGTCGAGGCCCTGGAAGGCATGTTGATGCATCGGGCAGCGACACCAGCTAATCATCAGGCTTCCTGGGATACATATTAGTGCAATACGTAACATCTGTTGCATGATTTCTTTTTTCATTGATTTGTGTTTGTATTGATGAATGCCCTGTTAGTTACGCATATAAGAAAAGGTCTTCGTCGATGAAGGTTACCAACTGCAGTGAGAGTAACCGAAACAGTATTATTTGGGTGTCATAGCTCTTCGTTTCATTTATCCAAATTCCTTTACGTTTATCAGCAGAAATGAATGAACTCTACAATGAAAGAAATGCAACAGATTATTCATTCACTTCAGTCATGACATGAGTTTTTATTTCTGCTTTGGACAAATTTAAAGGGTCTGCATGAAGAAATAACTCAGTCATTGGTGCCTTGGTGATTTAAATCACATCTGTGTAAATGGCACCACATTTTATATGATGATATGATTGATTTGGACAAAATTTGCTACTGTCTTCTTAGGTTGTATAATAGGTTATCTATTCAGTGCAGAAGGACAGTGACTAACCATATTTGTCATTCTCATGTGCAGATGTCACGAGTAGATTAAAGAAAAAATCTTTCGGGAAGATTCTTCTCTATAAAGATGCTATGTTACGAATACAGTTATAGGAACTAAATTGAGGCATTCATGAAATAAATATTTTCATTATCCAGAGAAATGAGACAGTGACAGAGATTTCTAAGATTTACAAAATACTACTTCTATCATTTAAAAAAAATTAATTCAATTGGAGCTGTCCATGTTCTTGGGTACTGAAATGTAGAGTTAAGCCGAGATGGTAGATGCAGGAGGAAATGGATGCCTTGCATAAAAACGATGATATATTTTCAGGAAATCTTTTTATGGCAAGTTGTGTGTGTATAAAGAAGCTGAACAGTGTGAGAGAACTGCTTATGATTGAATTTGGCACTTTTTCCTTTTGGCATCATGAATAATGGTGTTGTACAGTGTTAAACAAAGTATTTCTGGGCCGCCATGTCACAGAGGAGCAGTGGTTGGGATAATCCTTAATCACCATTTGCTAAAGTAAGTGTCAAGTTCCAGAAGAAATTTGTTAACCAAGTAGATTTGGCCACCAAGGACCCTTGTCACAAAGACTTTCTGTTAGCGCTTTTGTTCTCATTATTTTCTTTTTTTTTCGGTTTTCATTTAGTCTGAATCTGTTGAATGCTTTTGGTCTGTCTGCATTATCCTCTGTCACTGTGATTTTAAAAGCATTGCAGTGATTGTGCCATCATATTATTTGGCAACGGTTGTATATTTATCATAACCAAAAGCATTTTTACTTAGATGTCGTAACATAGGTAGGAGGATGGTATAGTGATCCCATAAGGACTTGGATTTGAATCATGGTGGCTGTCAGTCCAAAAATGAGTCATACTGTTGTACCTTTTGAAAAGGAAAGTTTCTCTGATTTTTATCTAGTGAAATTCATAGCTGTAAAAAATGCAAGTCCCTATGGATTTTGACTATTCGGAATGAATACCAATTTGTTGTTTGAATTTGATTAGTTATTAACCCCAACTGTAAATGGACTTGCAGGGAGTATGTGGGTTTAATACATAATCTTGAGTCACTTAAGTGTTTCTGTATACGTTTTAAATCACTATATTGGTTTTGCCCAAAACGCATGCATGAGATGCTGGCCGCTTTCAGTGTGTCTGTGCTGTCTGACATGGAGAAAAAGAGAAGGCTGAAGCAAGGCTGGACTAACAAAGCAGAACTGACATGGCAGTGTTGGCCATTGTCAGCTACAACAAGGAGATAGGTCTTGGGCAAACTGATATCTCCTAAGGCCGCCGGGAAGCGATGCAGTCATAGTGTCTTCTAATTCCCACTCAGGAGCTTTGGTCCTCACCTTTGATAATTTAGGGTTATTTATACAGATGCTTTTACCCAAAGCAACATACAGATGAGAATCATAGAACATGGTTAGCCAGTCCCAGGAGCCCATGGGGTTAAGGCCCTTGCTCAGAGGTTTATCAGTGTCAGCCTTTTTGCCTGAGGATTTTAATTGACACCCTTTTGATTATGGACACAGGAGGTCACACTGCCCTATTCTCGTGGTCATTCTGGCTGGGGCTGTTGTCATTCAGAGAAACATTGAAGACTTATGGCCAGTTTTATCCAGTTTATTTTAGGAATACCTCTTTGTTTTCATACACCATTTCCATGATGGCCCACTTGTGCATGCTATGTGGCTCATTTGATTATGTCTTCTGTCCCATTTTTTTAAATTTGAGTGTTTTGCGGATATTGTATCAACTGGAATGTGTAAACGTCAGTTGCAATGATTGGCAGACTCTGTTGCTAGGCAACTGGCAGGCACAGACCCAAACACCAACATAGATACTCTCAAAATCTGGTTTATTAAGCTGCGTTAACAGCTATGAACAAATAAAATGAACGAGAGCTATGCATATACTATTATGCTCACTTCAGTAATAATAGTAAGAAAGCCTGTAACGGTTACATATTTCCATCGTTACTAATTATTAACCAATATTGACTAAAAGAGCTCTCCCATTGAAATATTAGCTTCATTGTCAAAACAATTAATGTAAGCAAGCATATCATCTTTCTTAGATCTGGTGATGTGATAATTAAGTATTTAGCCTCTTCAATATTTATCATTTGGTGTCCAAGCAATGGGGAGCCAAATTTCATTTAAAACTGTGTAGAGCCATGTTGTGTATAAGAATACCTATGGAAACAATCTGAGCTGATTTGGCAGCAACTCTTGGAAAATCATTTTAAGCATAAAATGCACTTCAAAATATTTGTTCTTTGCAAAGAGGACTGTACGAAACAGATTCCCTTTGGATAACCTGCAATCAGATGGCATCATTTGATTTAATTTTCATTTTAATGTCATTGTTCTTCAGAGCTTTTATGAAATCAGCTGCTTTTGTTTTTGTATTGTTGATAATGTCAGAATAGGGAGAAGGTGATCTTTTCTAGTCTTTGACTGACTTTTGTGACTTTGATGAAAAACTGCAGTTTATTTCTTTATTTAAAATCTTTGTGAGGGATACATTGATCCGAGGAATGGGTGATGATTTTTTTCAGCTGGAAAAAGAGACCCCAGAAACTTCCTGTCAGGTGTTTGGAAAAGACTTAGTGGAGAGATGCAGGATGTTCTCTCTTATCTTGTGTGTAAGGATAAGGGGTAATTGGTCAGGGAGGTTCAGAACAACTTGGTTCCGGTTGGATTCAGGCACTTGTTGTAAATTTTACAGCTTAGATGGGAAAATGAAGCATTTAGAGATGGATTAAAAGCAGTTGTCTCTGTACTGTCCTTCCTGGCCTTTGGTTTAGCTTCTCTGAGCTCTGTTTAAAGCCTGCGACCATGCCCGGCCATTCCTCCATTGTAGGTCTGAGAGGAAATGGGACCAGCAGCCTACACCCCGATAGGGTCACTCTGTTGGATGCCACCCTATCAGCCGTACAGAATCTTCCTCCCACTGTGTGGCCTTCCTGTTGCACCAAGGCTCTGTAAAAGTCGATCATGGAGCTAATGGGTCTCAGAGCTAGCAGCCATGTTAAAGGAGGATTCTGATTAAAGCTGCAACTTGGAGAAGGTTACACTTATTCTGTTGGATAAGCCTACGAGGTCATCCGCAGTTTAATACGTATAGCAGAACTGGCTTATCATGTTTTAGTTACCCCATCCTATCTGGAACAATGAACGTAAAATGTAACGCAGACTTCCCTGAGGATAAGTGATTGTATGTTAGGAATTAGCTGCCTGGTGTACCACTGTTAGTTTTGCCATGGGTAGTGGAGGTCATACATTCTAATTTAGTATTTTGTTGTATGATGTGCTTAAGCTGGTATGATTCTAAAAATTTCTTGTATTCACAAACATAAACCCTTAAGTCCAAGTGATTTCGCCCAGTTGTCAGCTGTAAGACTCTAAGTGTGTAGAAATGATTTATGAGTAGGATTGCGGTTTGTTATGGGAGAGTCATAAACGCTTTAATGGCGTTTTAAAAGCCCCGTAGTGATTTTAAGAATGCTTGATGTGTGTCACGTGTTCTGCAACTGGTACCCTATAAGAACTTGCCCCCCCCTCTTTAATATGGAGTATAGCCAAGAAAATGTAGGGAGTCTTGTTGCCATGACCTGAACTGGAACATGAAAACTTCTGTGCCTATTCTGTATCTCATGTTTCATTTGCTTGTTTGTTTGGTTGGTAGTTTGTTTGTAATATGGATTCCATAAATCTTTGTCTTATTTTTGATGCCTCGGGTTTATGGTAGAATTGATTCTTATGCTTTTCACTGTTTTTCTTTTCTGTTAATTATTATTTTTAAAACTTTCTCTTTTTAGGTTTATAAACAAATGCAGCAGCCTTGATTGAAGTGACTGTATTGAATTCCTTTACCTTATCTGCATGTTGCTATTGTTGTTGTAGTTGTTTGTTGTTGTTGTTGATGATCCTATTCTCCTTACTAATTGTGCACCTTCTGATCCTCTTTTGAATGTAGACTTTTATGCAAAAAAAAAGTTTCACCCTGTCCCTTGAGGTGTTTGTTTGTTTGTTTGTGTGTGTGTGTGTGTGTGTGTGTGTGTGTGTGCGCATTAGATGTTAGAACAAATATAGGCAACATAAATATAAATCAACATGGCCACTGATACATGGCTTTCATCTACAGAGAAATGTGGAGTGATTTATATATTTGTTCAAATGCAAAGGAAGAACAGGGGCTGTAGCATTAGTTCCCCAAGCTATTTGTCTTTAAAGTGGAACTGCATGATAGACATTGGCAACCTGTGTTCATGTGTAATTTTCTCTCTTTCTGTTGCAATGCCTCCCCCAGCAAGGACAAGTTTGGAAGGTTTGCACAGTTTTCACCTTCCCTAAACCTCAATCTTCCCTCTCCCTGCCCCCCACCCCCGCCCGCCTGCCCGCCCGCTCTCTGACCAGCATCATGCTCCATGGCCTCCCTGTGTGTAATCCACAACACTGTCGCAGCAGCTTAGGCACCGGGCCGTCCAAAAAGAGTATCAAAATATAAAATAGTGGGGGTGGTTCCTTTACTCTCATCATGGCTCTTAATAGACAGAGACTTATTTTTGCTATGAGTTTATTTTTGTACTGGCTTAGTTTCCCCTGTATGTTTGCGTTGTTAAAACCATACTGAGCTTCCCTTGAACATTGAGGATTGAGTTTGCGTTATATTTGTTTAAAAAAAAATTAGATAACATGACATCTGATTGATTGTGCTACTGGCACCTCTATTTATTTATTTATTTTTTTACATATTGATAATTTTCTGTGTTTTAAGGCTGGTTTCTGAGCACCTTTTGTTGAGGGGAGAATAGAGAATTCAGAGGATTTCACAGTCCCTAGTCATTTATTTGAAGATTCAGGGTTTTAAGCGTTCAAGCCAGTGAAGATGAAGTTCCAATAGACTCCAAGTGCATCTTTAGCCAAAGACACAAAAAAGCAAATGACTGTGACCCAGGGGATCGTGAAGTAGTAACATCTAACCTGCTTGATGATTTGACGGGTTGTTCAGCGGGATAAAGCATGCTAGGTCTGTGACAGCACTCATTCTCACACTGGCCTCATTAATGTGAAGGCTTGGACTCGGCCTGCTGGGTATCAAGGCTGTGTATTTGTCATTTTTCCATGATTAATTTTGTTTCTTTTTTTTCCACCCATAGCAATATGATGAGAAGTAACACAGTATTTCTTGAAGCCCTCTTGTTTTAACTCTGAACTTTATTATTATTATTATTATTATTATTATTATTATTATTATTACTACTACTATTATTGTTGTTGTTAGTTTTTAATTCCTGTACCCTTATCTCTCTCTGCTTTGAGTCCTTAAGGGTTAAATGTTGTAAGTGCATGCACAACATCATATCAGTCACCTGACCACAATGCTGTGCTTCAAATACATATCTGCTTACTGTTTCCAGCTCCTCTGTCAGACATCCACCACTCCAAAGAAATCCATCCTAAAAGACACAACTAAAAAAAAGCCAAAACCAACCACTTTTTCTTCCTGTAGGAGTGAGTGTGTTTTCATGCCTTGCTTAGTGGCACTAACTGTTTGGAAACTTCCCATGCAGCACCTGTGGAGCTGTCTATCTGACTTTCTCTTTCTCTATCACTCTTTCCCTGACTCTCTGACTCTTTCTCTCTCCCTGACTCTTTGACACCCTGGCTCGTAGTTCTCTCTCTGACTATCCCAGATTCTCATTGCATTTTCCAGCCTTGACAAACTCTCCACACTGTCTGCTCATCACGTCACCTGTTCACCAAAAACAGACAGCTCTGTGTTTGCTCGCTGCCTGTGTATACTGTCCATCATGCAGCTTTTTTTGCACATCATGCCTTGTTAGCTGTAGCATTTTTAGCCTGTTTGTGTTCTGTCTGTGCCTTTCTCTCACAGGCGTGTGGGGACCCCAAAGCTAAACCCTCCTACCTGATCGACAAAAACCTGGAGTCGGCCGTGAAGTTTATCGTCCGGAAATTCCCAGCCGTGGAAACGCGCAACAACAACGTAAGTGACATCTCTTCCAATTTTGTGGATAATAATGCTAAATCAGAATTATTTATTTAAAGAGATGAACATTTTATTGCCAGTTGATTTTGTTCAGCTCAGTCCTTGTTTTAGCAGTCAACCTAAATTGTATTAATTTATAAGCATGTGCTTTGAATAATAATAAATAATAATGGTTACTGTTATTACTGCGAAGCCTTGAAATGGAATGTGTAGTAAGACCAGCACCATCTGCAGTAGCACTGAAAGTCCCAGTGTGTGGTGGATAGAGAGTTGTTTTTCTAGAGTGTGCGCGCATGTGAGACTCACAGATCACGGTGACTAATGGTGGCCTGCCCTGGCACACTCTGCTGGGCCAAACACACCCTGTGCTGTTCACGCCAGTTCCCACCTCCTGCCAGGGGCCGCGTCAGGCCCTCTGCCCCACAGAGTGACGGGAACACCAGCCAATCAGAAAGCTACTGCCCCTCAGGGCTTTTTTTTCCCTCTGATATGCCTGGCACAGCACGGCAAGTCAGGAAGGTCAAAAAAGCTAAATGCGTATAATTACAGACAACGTGCATCTTTCCTAATAGGCACTAAGCAATATGTTCTACATTTTGGGTACTTAATTTGAAGGATGCAAAATATCAATCTGTATAAAATCAATGTAAAATACAATGCTTTAAACATGCAAACAAAATGTCTAAATATTAACGTCTTTCATTTTAAGTGTCCTTTGATCTGCTGCAGTTTTATTTTAGCCTTCAGTGTTTCTCTGATAGCTCAGTGAATTCTGGAGATTTTATTTTTTGTTGAGTAATGGGACCAGTTACAGGTATATACACTTTGCGTGGTCCCCGTGTTTAAAGCGTGTGCCTTTGGAATGTGGGTGGGGCCTTTGGAACATGGGCGGCCCTGATACATTCCTGCTGACCGCATCGGCCTGTCACAACACCTTGCCTTTTGTTACACTATGCACCTAAAAGCGACGTCTGTGTAAATCCGTATGCCCCCTATCGGTGGGACAGTGCAAACAGGAAACCGATAGGGAAAATTGGAGTTTTGATCCAAAGTATTTTGCAAACGGAGCATTAATTTATAGTTGTTATCATTATTAGTCTTTTTAATTTAACGTCATGCATCCTCATGATTCCACTGTGCTGTATCTGTCAAGTGTATTTTGGCCTGTCAGCAGTTCTGGTCGCCTTCCTTGTCTTTTGAAATGTTTTTGGTGAAATGCTTAAAAATTTTATTTTGTTTTTTACTAGCATTCCCTTTTTGGTCCTTGTTGTGTTTGTGGTAGAAGTGCATTTTGGAATGACATTGTTCTCCGTAATGTTTAACTGTCTTTTTCTTATTTTGTTGTTGTTGTTTTTTAATTTTTTTGTGTCCCCCCCCCCCACAATCTGTTTTATTTTGCATGCTTATCTTGGCTTTTTCTGGAATATTCTTTTTGGTAAGTTTGGGCTCCCCAGAGTGCCAGTTTGCTTTAAGTGCCGATCCTTGTTTCTGTAGTAGTAATCTTTTTCATTTCTCTCACATAAGCTGTTTTGTAACTCATCTTCAAGGACCACGCAGAGGAATCTAAGAATCACAAAGCAGAAAAGGCACAGCTTGAGCCTTAAATATTTCACGAATAAGCAAAATTACATAATCAAAAATAGGCCATGGCTTTTTTTTATAATAAAAATTGAAACTTTGTGAAATATACATGAAGTTTTAGATGTGATCTGTTTAGATCATGATGTTTTTCTTAGATCCCTCAATCCTGTGTTGCTTGGTAACACGTTTGGTCATCACACCATCCTACTGAACATCCCATCGCAACATTACTCCCAATTCAAGGAACACAGCTTTGTACAGCAGTGCTGTTCAGTGAAAAATAGCATGGGCAAGGAATTCAGGACTTAAAGGTCCTGGCTAATCAGATGCTTCTGTCCATCATCTCTTCCAAATCTTTTAACGTATACAAAATTGAAAAAATGTTATGTTTAGTGGGGTTTTAAATGTAACCCTCTTTTTGTTTAAAGTAATTCCAGTCTTGCTATTTTTCTTTGAATAGAGTGAAAATTGTTTTGATTTCAATGGCTAAGTATCACACGGATTTTTAGAACTGTTACATCAGAACCATTTCTTAAATTAACCACTGCAGCCGTCCTGAGTATAAGCTGAATAACACCAGATGGAAATTTCCATCATACTAATAGTTTTTTCTAATCAGTGACCTATTAACTTTTTCAAGTGTTCTGATTTAACTTAAGAGCTTTGTTACAGCTTGTGTTTTTTTTTATCAAAATGCTTAGTTTAATGTAGAAAGATTTCAAATATGTATTTTTGCCTTTGTGTTTGACTTTCAGATTTTCCTAACAAGACTATATCAACTAACTGTCCCCCAGAGCAAATATGCACTGACTTGATTTTAATAAGTCTTTAGATGTATTTACATAACAGCTTTTTAGAATTTTTTGCCAAAATTCAAAAATGTTACTGACTTTTCATCTGTGTTGCAGTACATACCTTAATAGGTTGTGCTCAGGCCTCCGGGGTTGTGGGTTTGAAACACATGCAATTTAAGCGAATTGATGACTCTAAATTGCCTATAGTCTTAGCGTTCGTCTACGTTTCTGTGATGTGTGAGTTCCCCTGTGATGGATTGGTTTATACGGTCTCCTGAGGCCCCTCCCTCATTTATGAGCTGAGGATGGAATGCATTCCGATATTGGAGGAAACCCTCAGAGTAGAGGGGCCAATAAGAGCTGTCAGAGAGCAACAGTCTGTCATAGCAGAGTCATTGCTCATGTCAAAGATGCACATCTGTTGCTAAACATTTCCAAACAGAAAGGCTGGTTCCCATCCGCTGAACTTAAAGCAGTGCACATTTGTTCTGGTGTGGTTTGTAGAATTATGCAAGAAATTGTCAAAGTATTATCAAGAGTGTGTGTGTATGTCAAAAGTGGAAGCAGGGTTCTCATGTTAATCAGTTGTCTCCCTCGTTTTAGGTGTGTTGGTTTTTAAAACCTTTTACTTAAGGCTTAAGCACTTTAAAAATTTAGTGGGGCTGTGCAGACAGTGAGGGATTTTCAGCATTTTGCCATTTTTTGCACCCAGCTCCATGTTTTAAGGATGATATCCTTCCCGGTATGTAATGGTCACTGTGGGGAAAATACATGAGAGACCCTCCCTGGAACAGACTAAATTTTACTGTCAGCACAGGCAGAAAGGTGCATACATGTCACGTTTTATGAAGATGGCTTTTATACTCTGCATATTTCATAGGCTCTTGAAACGGGCTCTCCGTACTCTGTGAATGTTTATGGGTTTCTATGGAAATGGGTCACACGGACCCCCCTAATGGGCATTGTCACTTGGTTCAGGCGCCTCTCAAGACTGTTAGGTGTCAGCCATTTTGGCATGGGTAGAAGGCCCAACATGTACAGACCAAGTGGTCTGGTCTTACCTCACTGTACTCTGCACCAGGATGGTTGCATAGGGTAATCAGAGTTTGGGCACAATTCAGTCCTTGGGAGTATTTTTTTTTTTTTTGTTCCTTTCTTTTTCTTGAATGGGAGAATGAAATGGAATGAAAAGCACATGGACAGAGTGCAAAGTGAACCCTTGCTGAAGACTTTGACATGAGTTGCCATGACAGTGAGCGCCGGTTGCCTCGCCTGTCTAACCATTGATGCTTTCTCTCCACAGCAACAGCTCGCTCAGCTACAAAAGGAAAAGTCCGAGATTCTTAAGAATCTCGCTTTGTATTACTTCACTTTTGTCGATGTAATGGAGTTTAAGGTAAGACACCCTCCCCTCGCTGCACATATACAATGTTCTGTATATTGAACTATAATTTAAAAAGTCAATGTCAGGGGTGTGTTCTTGATTCCTACTCTCTTGCATTCCTACTGCTTGCATGGACCGGGTGTTGTTCAGGGTCGTGGGGTCCAGCGGCTGTGGGGCATCTATTGGTGAAGAAAGATTCACTGATCTTGATTTTGCCAATGATGCTGTAATCTTAACGGAGTCAATGGAGGCTCTGATTGGGGTTTTTGAGAGACTGAACGAGGAGTCTGAATGTCTGGGCTTGCAAGTGTCCTGGATAAAAACCAAGATCCAGGCCTTTGATGACCTCTTCGGCACAGCCATCAGTAGTGTGTCTGTCTGTGGGGAGAGTGTCAACCTCGTCGAGAGGTTCACTTACCTCGGCAACAATATTCATGTCTCTGGTGACTCTTCCCATGAAGTCAGCAGACGGATTGGGAGAGCATGGGGGGGGTCATGAGGTCGCTGGAAAGGGGTGTGTGGCGCTCCTGATATCTTTGTAAGAGGATGAAGGTCCAAGTCTTTAGAGTCCTGGAGCTCCCTGTTTTGCTGTATGACTGTGAGACATGGACACTATCCAGTGACCTGAGATGAAGACTGGACCCCTTCAGTACTGTCTCTTTGTAGAATCCTTGGGTACTGCTGCTTTGACTTTGTGTTGAGTGAGCAGTTGCTCAGGGAGTCTCGATTGAGGCACATTACCTGCATTGTGAGGGAGCGTCACTTACAGCACTAAGGCCATGTGGCGCGATTCCCTGTGCGTGATCCAGCTCGCAGGATCCTCATTGCTGAGGACCCAAGAGGCTGGACCAGGCCAAGGGGAGGCCCATGTAACAGCTGGCTGTGGCTAATAGATGGTCATTTCCAGAGGGTGCGACTGTAACGCGTGTCGGCCTGGGGGGTCATCAACTGGGATCCTGATGTGTTTCGTCGTGTGGTGGGTGTGGCAACGCGCAGTACCAGTGCATGCTCCCCAACCTGACCGGAACGTTGGTATGTGTGAACAATCCAGAATGATACAGGTGGTCTCTGAAACAGAGTCTGCTGGGGGTTGAAATTTGTTTCTCAGTCAAGTTTCATGGCAAATTCCACAAAAATAACAAAATAAACAATAGTTTGTGGGAAGTAAATGTCTGTCAAATGCTTTATCTTTCTTTCTGTGAAGAGAAACAAGAATGTACATTTTATTATATATAATGCAGTAACCCCTCACTATATTGCACTTCGACTTTCGCGGCTTCACTCTATTGTGGATTTTATATGCAAGCATATCTAAATATATATCGCGGATGTTTCGCTGGTTCGCGGATTTCTGCGCACAATGGCTCTTTTTATTTCTGGTACATGCTTCCTCAGTTGGTTTGCCCTGTTGATTTCATACATGGTACACTATTGGTGGGTGGCTGAGAAGCTACCCAATCAGAGCACGCGATTAAGTATCCTAGGTGCTGATTGGCTCAGCGAAGGAGAGCAGCGTTAGATTCCGCTTTACATATATTTGTGCGTAGTATATAAATAGTGTGTTTACATACATAATTTCAACGAATCTTACCTAATATCTAAGAGAATATAAAGGGTTTATAAGGGCTTAAAA
>JAAGVU020000035.1:8970735-8984598 GCA_011763525.2 Mormyrus iriodes
TTCAACGAATCTTACCTAATATCTAAGAGAATATAAAGGGTTTATAAGGGCTTAAAATATACAAAAATAACCATAAACATGTAAACCACTTTGTGGATTTTCACCTTTCGCGGGGGGTTCTGGAACGCAACCCCCGCGATAGATGAGGGATCACTGTATATACACGTGTGTGTGTGTGTGTGTGCGCATGCATATATATATATATATATATATAATATATATATAAAAAATATATAAAACCAATAAATCATGAATTGTCAGTGTAAGGGAACTAGGCAAGGCTCTCGGATTTTGCTGACATTGCTCTCGGATGCGGTAACCCACCCCCAACCCCCCCGAACCCTCATGCTGACCTAATCTCCGCCGCTTCCTCCAGGACCACGTCTGCGAACTGCTGAACACTATCGATGCCTGCCAAGTCTTCTTCGACATTGTAAGTCCTTCGCGGCCCCTTTGATGGTGCCTTTCCCAACATGCCGTGCGCCGAGGCTGACTAGCATCCGCCTTCTGCAGACTGTGAACTTCGACCTCACTAAGAACTACCTTGACCTCGTGGTGACATACACTACACTGATGATACTGCTGTCGCGCATCGAGGAACGCAAAGCCATCATCGGGCTCTACAACTACGCACACGAGATGACCCATGGCTCCAGGTTAACATTTATATTTGTAAAAGTTGATTTGTTTATGTAAACATACTTAAAGCATTTATGTTCACCTGCCATTGCTTGTTGCGTGTTTATATGTTTATAATATGTATTATCACCTGTCGGTGGAGGACTTTTTTGTGGCTGATCTTTTCACTGCTGAGCTCAGCCTCATCTACACTCTTTTACATAATTCTTATTTGCCCTAATTAGTGATCGGGAGTACCCTAGACTCGGAAATATGATTGTGGACTATGAGAATCCTCTGAAGAAGATGACAGAAGAGTTTGTCCCCCATGGAAAGGTGAGCACTGTTGCTGTTTTATGTTAGCTCCTGTGATGAGAAGACCTCTAACACGCCCCCCCCCCCTCCCCCGCAGTCCCTGTCCGATGCCCTCATCTCCCTGCAAATGGTGTACCCCCGGCGGAACCTGTCCGCCGACCAGTGGAGGAACGCCCAGCTGCTCAGCTTGATCAGTGCACCCAGCACCATGTTGAACCCCGCCCAGTCGGACACGGTGAGGCCCCACCCCTCCCCAAGCTGCCCTGGCCCGAGTCGGCTATGGTAAACCCCTCTATCTCTTTGTTTCAGATGCCCTGTGAATACCTGTCCCTGGACACCATGGAGAAGTGGATCGTGTGTAAGTTCTGATTTGACAATGAGTTCCTCTCCTGTTGAAGACTTAAAACCAGACCCTTCACCAGCTGTGGGATGGATTGATGATCTTTGAAACCAGAACAATAGTTTCTGTTTGTGCTATTTCCCTGCGTTGCTCACCCCCTCTCTCTCTGCTCCTCCTCCCCCCTCTGCAGTCGGGTTCCTACTCTGTCACGGTGTCCTGAACAGCGACCCAGCAGCCCTGAGCCTCTGGAAGCTCTCCCTCCAGAGCAGCTCCTGCCTCTGCCTCTTCCGGGACGAGGTCTTCCACATCCACAAGGCAGCGGAGGACCTGTTTGTCAACATCCGAGGGTGCGCTTCCAACCGGCAGCTTCCCCCTGCAGAGCAAATGCCACTGCGTGCTGTTCTCTTTTATGCATATGCGCAGCACCGATGCAGCACTGTTCAAATGCCGCAAGCAGCCAAACCTGCTTCTTAGATGTTGAAATTCATTTTTTGTTCCCCTGCAGCTACAACAAACGTATAAATGACATTCGGGAGTGCAAGGAGACGGCACTGTCACACGCGTGAGTACACATGCAGACACACACGACCTCCCTCCGAACGTATTGCGTTTCTAGCAGGTTCGCCTGTTTCACACTCCCCATTTCCACCTGCCACAGGGGCTCTATGCACAGAGAAAGACGCAAGTTCCTCCGTTCTGCCCTCAAGGAGCTGGCCACCGTGCTCGCCGACCAGCCGGGCCTGCTCGGCCCTAAGGTACAGGCCCATTCCATCATCTGAACTTGGAAATTCTCTCGGTCAGGTCTCCGGGGAAGATGGGGGGTGGGCAAGTCTGTCCCTGCTCCCCACCATCCCCCATTGGCTGAGACTGGCGCTCTTCACACAGGCGCTGTTTGTGTTCATGGCCCTCTCCTTTGCCCGGGACGAGATCATCTGGCTGCTCCGGCACGCCGACAACATCCAGAAGAAGAGCACAGATGACTTCATCGACAAGTAAGGGCGACCTTGGTATTGGAGGAAGGGGTGACTGTAGGAGTCACACGGCACCTGACAGCCAATAGGAATGTCAGGGCGTGCAGAGGCATGAATGTCCCGGTCAGCACTGGCAGCCTCCTGTTCCCCCAGGCACATCGCGGAGCTCATCTTCTACATGGAGGAACTGAGGGCCCACGTGCGGAAGTATGGCCCCGTCATGCAGCGCTACTACGTGCAGTACTTGTCTGGCTTCGACGCCGTGGTGCTCAACGAGCTTGTGCAGGTTAGCCTGGGGCTATAGTCGTCCCCCCCTGCATATCCTCTGGGGTCTTTTTTAGATTCCAATTTAAAACTAGTAGTTTCCTAAGGGCAGGAGTGAGTTTAAAGAGGTAGGGTGTTTCTCTGTTCTGGATGCATTCAAGTCTGGTGCTTCGCCACTAGAGGGAAGCCAAGAGTTTCCTCAGCGCCTGGCTGTGCGGGTTTCAGCCAGGCGAGGCCACAGCTGGCTGTGCGGGAGGGTCACCTTCCGGGCTGGATGCTGCCACAGAAATGCGCTATTGTACCCTCGCCATTCTTGTTTCAGAACCTCTCCGTGTGCCCCGAGGATGAGTCCATCATCATGTCCTCATTTGTGAACACCATGACGTCCCTCAGCGTCAAGCAAGGTGGCTGGCCCTCCCTTGGCACGCCAAGCCGCTCCCCTAGCGGTCATGTGGCCCGGGTTCATTCCAGGATAACTGGGAAATTCCCTTATTCGGGGTTTGAAAGGATTCAGAAGCTTTATTGTCATCTGTGCAAGTACAAGTAAAATGAAAGGCTTGCTTGCCTCCCTGCAGACCTAAACAACATACAATGATGAAGAACAATAAATTGCATAAAACAAAATAGTGAACAATTACGTACAATGTAGACGTGACATATACAATATACAATACTATATGATATATACAAAATACAAGCGATATACACAATATATAAGTGATACATAATGACATGTAAGTAAGATGACAAGGTGTTAATGTAAATTAGTCAGTGATGATGAGATCTGGTGTGGGGGGGGGGTTACGGGGCAGGGGCTGCCCCCTGCTCCCCCACCCTGAACGATGGTCTCTCCCTCTCTGGCTTGCAGTGGAAGACGGGGACGTGTTCGACTTCAGGGGCATGAGGTTGGACTGGTTCAGGCTGCAGGTAAGGCGGGGAGCACAGAGCCGTCGGGCTGCGTGGGTGTCGGGTTCCAGCCTCGTCTCCCTGACGTTGTCGCTAAGCAACAGTTCCAGTGGGATTGAATTCTCATCCTCTGTCTTATGTGGAATATATGCCAGTGAAGCGGCGCCCGGTTTTTTGCATGCATGTACCATTTCAGACCAGGGGCAATTTCCTGTACTTGGAATATGAATTATTGTTGGAGAGGATAGACTCTGGGATAGGTTCCCCTCACTGAAATTATTTTGAAATCAGTGACAATAAATAATCTTCTCTGAAGCTCTGGCATCTGCCTTTTATCCTGGGCCAGCTGAATCAGAACCCACCCTGTCGAATGGGGTATTATTTTCAAGTGTGGTTCGGTACTTATGGGTCTTGGCCCTTGTTAGCGCTGGGACTTAAATCGTCACGCCTGCTGTGGTCGCCAGGCCCAGAGCACTCCCTGACCCGATGTGTGCTGCCGGACCTGGGCCCTGGGGGCATGCGTTCGGTTTGCCCTGGAGTCTTCTTACTCAACACTTGCGTATACGTACACAGAAACTAGTTCTTCTGTCAAGCTACGTACTTTGCACATGTGCACAACGTATTGTATTTATTATTATTAATAACAACAATAATAATAATAATAATAATGATAATTAATAATAATAATTTAATATTCTGATATTCCCTGCACACATACCACAGCAGTGAGGTTTGTGTCTGTTTCTCTGTTTTACAAATTTAGAGAGCCAGCTCACAGGGTTGCCAACTTTGGCCAGCTGGCTGGCATGATATTTTCGTTTCGAGACGAGTCTGCACACGCTTTTACTTGTATGCAACAGTTTTATTACCTTGTAAATGGTCTGTAGGGTTTGCAAACTACCCCAACGCTCGTCAGAAGCACCCATGTTGGTGTTTGATTCAATAGTGTCCACTTTAATCATGTGTGTCCAGAGATGCACGTACACCGCTACACAGACACAGATTTGGAGTGCAGCACATGCTTGTCCGTGGAGACGCATAATGACGTCAAATGCATCATAAACGTTAGCGTGGACACATCCGCTAGTACACGTGTGGAGAAGTATGAACCAGCCTTCAGAGTTTTCCAGGAAGCTTCCATGTGCAAAGGACGGGCCGGGAATGAGGGGGGGGGGGCTACTGCCCCTCAGCCGAACAACTGTTTTCTCAAATCTGGCTCTCCAAGGCTCCAAACCCCCCTCCTTTCCCTCCACCCAAATCCCCCAACCCTCCAGTGGGTTGTAAAAACAGGGCTGGGCAGATAACAGAGAGACCCCCCCCCCCCCCCCACACCACCCTCTGCCTTTGAATCCCTGGACATGGCTGCACGTTTAGTTCTGCAAGGACATGGGGTGATTACCCAACCGGCACTTGGCCACCCGACACTTCTGTGCATGGAAAGATTCGAGTAGCAAATAGCTTGGGGTGGCAGCCCTAGTTAACATTATCTTAACCCATAATCCGTGCCAGTCAGTTGGGGCTATTGACTAATCTAGAAAGGCCTCAGCCATGACAGAAATTATGAAAGCTTCTTTCACATAATAGAGAGATTCTGTCAAAAGTTTGCAAGTAACACTGTGGCTTTAGTCTGCAGAGGAGTGTTTCGGGTCTGACCTTTACCAGCCTGCTCATTGTCTCTGTGACAGCGCCCCCTAGCGAAGGGGTCAGTCTTTGCTGCTCAGTCAATTTTGGACCATACTGCCAACCACAGCATGTAGAATAAGGTTAAGGAAGATCGTTTCCCCCCCTAGTCTTCTACTGTTGTTTTGATGCTTACTGTTAGATTTTTAGCACCAGGTGCAGTTTCTAGAAGCCAGTTTGTGGCATGTTTTTGGGTTAGCACCTGTTAAATGTCTGTTTGTGGCCCCTTGCACCATCTGCATTCTTTTAGCTGGTAGCGGTGATGGGGGAGGGCTGGCAATCCTCACACCCCACATAGTAATCCGCGTGGCCCGTCACAGTCCCTGGTGGCAGGTTGAGAGTGCCCCAGGCACTCACCATGTCATTCTTTAAAGTGAAACAGGAGGGAAGGCATCCTGCCCACCATTTCAATCTGAAGCCTACAGGCCTGTGTTTTGCTTGGCCGTGTCCAGCGTCCGCGGTGTCAGGTTAATGTGAATATTTCCCAGAAATCCCCTTGAGATGCTAATGATTTGGTGAAGCAAGAAACCAGGGTTTGTCCTCCCCTGGGTTCAGATTTCGAATTGGCCTGATTATTCTGGTACCCTCCACCCCGGTGAAAGCAGAAGCCACAAAAGACGGGTGAAGCATAAGAATGCGCACCTCGAGCATGGAAAACCGATGGCCATCGCCTGTTTGACCAGCCAACATCCTAACAGAGTGTGCCTTCCCTGGGTAGGCCTACACAAGCGTGTCCAAGGCCTCGCTGGGACTCGCTGATCACAAGGAGCTGGGCAAGATGATGAACACTATCATTTTTCATACGAAGATGGTCGACTCCCTCGTGGAAATGCTAGTGGAGACATCCGACCTCTCCATATTCTGGTAGGAGCTCTCCTTCTGTCATCATGGTAACCAGTAAGCCCCACACGAAGGCTGGTGGGGGAGCGCACTTTATGTGTGGGCTTTACCTTAAATCCCCCCTGCTTTGCAGCTTTCTAGATATTATCATCTTTCAAGTTATAGTTTGGCTTCTCCTGAAGCTTCTGAAGTTAAGCGCCCCTGTTTTTTAAGCAAGGATATATTTATTTGAAAATACCCATTGTACCTGCAATATCAGAGGCTCACGGTGCCTCCTACCCTGAGATTTTGGTGACTGAGTGGCCCTCTCTGTCTCTCTATCTGGACAGCTTCTACAGCCGAGCATTTGAGAAGATGTTCCAGCAGTGCCTGGAGCTGCCCTCCCAGTCCCGTTATTCCATCTCCTTCCCCCTGCTGTGCACACACTTCATGAGCTGCACCCACGAGCTATGTCCAGAGGAGGTGAGGGGGCAGGCCTTGGGGTGGGGCAGGGCATGGTGGTCACATGGCATCACTGACCAATGGGGGAACTCCTCTATTGAGGGTCTGAGAATCACTGAGGATCAGTGTTTAATTTTGCCATTCCGATGGGGTGTGGTGGAGTGGGGGTGGGCGTTACAAGCTTGGTCTTACAAGCCCCCGTATTGAGGCAGTGTCATGTGGGGTGATTTGAGGCTCTTTCGGAAGCTTAATTGCAGCGTTCCGACATGCCGAAACCCGCATTTCCTGGAGATACGGTGACAAGGGTGAGAGCGCAGTGAGAGCAGGATAGCTGCAAGGGACCGTGTGCGGCAGAAAGCCGGCCACCAGACATGAAAACGAAAAGGCTGAACGGCTCGATTTATAGAGCGCAGAACCAACCCAAACACTGGGTCTGCAGGGATGAGTCCCTCTGCACAGCGGATCGCTGGTCCCGGGCTTGAAGCAAGCCCATCGTGGTCACTTTTTTCGTTCCGGAAAAACAACGTCCTCCAACATCCATTCACTCTCGTAAACAGCCTGTGTTTACACTCCAAAACGGGTAATGAATAGAACAAACTAGTAATACAATGAAGTGTTCCATTGTGGGCCAGTCAAAGGGGAGCTTCTCGCAAAAAAACCCTATCTGATAGCACTTTGAGGAATAAAAGAGATTTATAGAGCCGCAGAAGGCTTGGATTTCCCTTATTTAAACATGAAACTCCCTCTCTCAGCATGTTCCTGAAATCTGCCTTTTCCTATGTCCACTGCATTCAGCTTTAGACAGCTGCAAACTTTATTTACATTGGAAAAGGACTAAAAGTTTCCAGAAATATTTCCACCCTGAACAGAAAAAAACGAATTCTCCGAGAGCAGCTTATAGTAAGAGTAGGACCCCGTGCTTTTACGGCGGAGCCGGCCGGGTGTTCGGAGCATGCTGGGGCATTTCCTTATGCTGACGTTACATCTCACTTACTGTGGTGTCATAGCGCGCTCTGGATAAATAAATATTTATTGGGGTTTATTCTCAGCTGTCATGTTTGTTTAATATTTTACTGCAGTTATATAGAAACCCAGCCATGAATAAAACAATCTTAAATTGGATTCATATATTTGTGTCAATCTTCCCTCGGAATATTGGGTATGAGATGTATATAATTATATATAGTGCATATAGTACTGTCTATATGTAGAGATGAAAGTGTAAATACAGCTAGAGGTATGCTGATTTACAGAAAATGATCCCTTTGACCAGAGGAAATAAGACCTTTGACATTAAAGCATTAAATTTCATGAGGGCTCCCTGGCCAGCTCTGTTATACAGTGGGGGGTGCAGGATTTTGCATTGTGGTCCCCAGGTCGCTATCTCTTTTCTCCAGGTATTAGCCCCACTCCCCAGTGAAATTCTGGCCCATTCGCTCCCTCTCTGTCTCCCCAGCTGCACCACATCAGGGGAGTTTAGTTTTTAGCACTGTGCCCCCCCCCACCCCCCACCCTGGTTACTGACTCACCAGCTCCCCGTCTCTCCTCAGCGACACCACATTGGCGACCGCAGCCTGTCCCTATGTAACATGTTCCTGGATGAGATGGCCAAGCAGGCACGCAACCTCATCACAGACATCTGCACAGAGCAGTGCACCCTGAGCGACCAGGTGAGGGATCATTGGCATGGGAGCTGCGCCATCGCGAGCGGGTAGGGGGGAGTAGAATAAGAACTTCAGCAGGATTAGGGCTTTTTTCAGGCTATAATGAGAGAGTTTGAGAGACTGTTGTTGAGAACTGGTTTTATGTGGCGGTACATCTCTAACACCGGAGTGGGAATAAAATGAGCACAGTGTCGTGTACCTGGGTCATTTTGTCACTTTTGTTCTCGATGGTTTACAGGTTTTTAATTTAATTTCATATGTTTTTTTTTTCTTTTCATTTACTTCACAGCTCCTGCCAAAACATTGTGCCAAAACCATCAGCCAGGCGGTGAACAAGAAGTCGAAAAAGCAGACTGGGAAGAAGGGCGAGCCGGAGAGGGAGAAGCCGGGCGTGGAGAGCATGCGGAAAAACAGGCTGCTGGTCACCAAGTAAGCGCTCCCCCACCAGCAGCCGGGGTTGGCTCAGGTTAGCGTAGCGGGGCCAAGCTGGGGAGCGGTCCCGAGCGATCCGGCCCACATCCACTCTCACCCAGGCCATTCCAATACCACACGGGGACGATGTGACCCCCCCACGGGACGACTCACACGGCGTCCAGCGCAGCATGCCAAAGACATAGCCATCTGCGGCCAACGTGCTTATACCGCGCAGGAAATGAGCTTTGAATGCCTCTCCGCAGCCTGGACAAGCTGCACACGGCGCTGTCGGAGCTCTGCTTCTCCATCAACTACGTGCCCAACATGATGGTTTGGGAGCACACCTTCACCCCCCGCGAGTACCTGACCTCACATCTCGAGATCCGCTTCACCAAGTGAGTTCCCCGGAACGCTCTGAGAAAAATTTAACCTGAAGAGACAACTTCTGTTTATAACCCATCGATTTTAGATTTCTGCTTATTTTTTAGTTAAAAAAATTTGTTAAAACTGTTGTTGTTTGTTTTTCCATATAGCCTGTTTGCTGTCTGTATATATGCCTGTTATTGATCTACACAAGGATTCTTTTTTTTTCCTTGATGTTCTTACATAGCAGGGACTGTCAGTAAAATGGCTAAACCTTTATAAACATCACCGTTCTCCTCCTGATGGTTTGAATTGCGCAATAAGCTCGGTGCGTGGTTTCTGCCTGTGGTCCGGTGGAGTAAACGGGCCCGGTGCTGACAGGTATTTTCCGATGCGGGGCTCCAGGCATTGACGTGGACTCCTTGGCCCGTGTCTTGCCTGCCCCTGGCCCCCACGACCCCGGGCTGGGAGTTCTGCACGCTGCCCTTTCTCACAGCTGCAGGCTCTGTTGGCCGCCTGCACATCCCATGCCCCTGCACTGGCCTGTCCCCGGGGGTTGGGGGTGGATTTGTGCGAGCGCTTAGGCTTCATTCGAAGGGAGGCCTTTTGATTCTGTTGCATCTTCTCATTCTGAACTGACCAAAGAAGGCAAAGTTCGTATGATTTACCATGTAGAACTCAAAGAACATACTCACGGGTACGCTTGAAAGTAATGTGAGTGACACTGGCAGTGAAGATAACCAGTGCCCCCCATCTGAGAAGCTCTGAACGTTATAGGGGCACTGACCCCAGCAGAAAGCTGATTGGCCCCATCCCGTCACTCACCGATTCAAAACGTATCATTGGCTAATAATAATGTTGGCCCCTCTTGTGCCTTCTATCTTAAAAATCCTTGAATCACCCCCGTGTCTCACGCAGAGAGTCACTCTACTTTCCATCTCGCCCCCACCCCCCCTCACAGGTCCATCGTTGGGATGACCATGTACAACCAGACCACTCAGGAGATCGCCAAGCCTTCGGAGCTGCTGACCAGTGTGCGCGCCTACATGACCGTGCTCCAGTCCATTGAGAATTATGTGCAGATCGACATCACAAGGGTATTCAACAATGTGCTGCTGCAGCAGACGCAGCACCTGGACAGTCATGGCGAGCCCACCATCACCAGCCTCTACACCAACTGGTGCGTGACCTCGACCTGGGGGTGCCGGTCAACGGGCAGCCTGGCCACACCCGAGCCTAACGCACACCTCTGCCCACAGGTACCTGGAAACGCTACTGCGGCAA
This sequence comes from Mormyrus iriodes, assembly GCA_011763525.2. Lineage (NCBI taxonomy): Eukaryota > Metazoa > Chordata > Actinopteri > Osteoglossiformes > Mormyridae > Mormyrus > Mormyrus iriodes. Next base: position 8,980,836 of record JAAGVU020000035.1, read on the forward strand.
GTCAGCAACGGCCACATCGCCTATTTCCCTGCCATGAAGGCCTTCGTGAATTTGCCCACAGAGAATGAGCTGACCTTCAATGCCGAAGAGTATTCCGACATCTCCGGTGAGGCAGCTGAATCCGTGTGGGTGTTCCAAGGCTGTGGCCTCCCAGCACCCGTGACCTAGCTGAAGCTCTCGGCTTCGATTCCCCCGCAGAGATGCGCTCGCTGTCCGAGCTCCTGGGACCCTACGGAATGAAGTTCCTTAGCGAGAGTCTCATGTGGCACATCTCCTCCCAGGTGGCTGAGCTCAAGGTGAGGTGTTATTGAGAACAAGGGCGGTCCTAGCTGATTGATGCCTCTACTGTTACGCACTGATTCAAAACATATCATTGGCCAATGTTAACATTGACCTTTCTGTATGAATTATGGCCCCGTTTATGTACCCACCTTAAAAAAAAAATTTAAAAAAATTCTAGAATCACTTTTGAGTGAGGACCTCCAAGCCCAAAGGGGGCGCCACAGACAGCCGTATCCCATAGGGTGGCACTTTCCTTGGAATTTTCTGTGTAGCTTTAAGTCCTGAGGTGTTGGCAGAAATGCAGCTTTGTCTTGAAAACCTCTTTGGAACCAAAATGGTGTTTGTTCTTTTTTTTCAAATTTCTTTAAAACAAGGTGTTCCCCAGAGTCAGTCGGGGTCGGGTTACTAGTGCCAGAACACCAAGCCACACACTGATCCACTTGGAAGCCCCGTAAATAAGGCTTTAGAGAGAAGCTTGCAGTTTATGCAATATGATCTTAATTGTGGTACTTTTTCAGCCATTTTCACAGTTGAGCCCTAATGCAGCAATTAAATTACCTGGCCTGTGAGGCCATATGAGCTGTTGATGTGTCAGAAATGACAGGAAAAGTAAGTGGAGAAATATAACATGGACTAGTGCACTGCAACTCTGGGTGGGGGTAGAAGTTCATTATTTTTCTTTGAGAAATGTGAATTGCACGAGTTGAATTTCTGCATCAGAAACAGGAAGAGATCATTTCTGTTTGACAATGACCTCTGTATTAAAACACTGAGGTCGTCAGCACAGATGTGCATCTGCGTGTGAGGGAGAGAAACTTTGGCACATACTTACAGTATCTCATCTGAAAACAATCTGGTGAGCCGGGGGTGAAATTATATCTGACTGAAAATAAGAATTTGGTTGAAAGATCATCAGGGGGCTAAAATTTGACTGTAGGAAAGCAGTGTTAAAGGGTAGAATTCAAGGGAGAGGGTTTCTGCCCAGTGGCTGGTGCCGTTTTTGAACCATGATTGTCCTCATAGGCCAGTCACAACGCAGAGTGGGTAGAGCAGCAGGGTAATGTTCTGTAGCCTGGTTCTGGGTCCGGCATGGCACTCACGAGGCTCTGTCTCTCCCCCCGCAGAAACTGGTAGTGGAGAATGTGGAGGTGCTGACCCAAATGAGGACCAGCTTTGACAAGCCGGACCAGATGGCGGCGCTCTTCAAGAAGCTCACCTGTGAGCTCCACGTGGTGACCTTGTGACATCGGGTCCCCCCCTTCCCACTTTGGGCTTCACGGGGAAGCCGTTAAAATATCTCCTGTTTACGTCCGCTTTTAATAAAACATAGCCAGCAAGAGCCTTTTAATATGATAAACAAATGGACCACATTTAGTTTTCTGCTGCAGTCCATTCCAAAAGATTCCAAGGTTCCAAAAGATGTTCCAGTAGGCTTTTCAAGGCTCATTGTTTCCCTTTGGAGGTCAACTTGAAGGGCGTGGTCCAGTTGCTGCGAATCTCAATGTGTTTTTTTCCACCCTTTGGTACTTTAGCGGTCGACAGCGTGCTGAAAAGGATGACCATCATCGGCGTCATCCTGTCATTCCGATCCTTGGCTCAGGAGGCACTCAGAGATGTGAGCTTTTCCCCTTGAACCCTCATGTTTTTTCCTGTAATTATAGACTCTGTGTTTTCAGCTGTTTTTTAATGTTTAAGTCCTGTGTGGGATGCTGTAGGCTGTGACGAAGGTACCTTTAAGGGTGTTTTAGTTGTCTCCCCTTTCACTCTCTCAGGTGCTGTCCTGTCACATTCCCTTCCTTGTGAGCTCCGTAGAGGATTTCAAAGACCACATTCCCAGAGAAACAGATATGAAAGTAAGACTTACCAGGCAGCATTGATTCGCTCACTCTGAATGGCATCTAATTATCCAGTTGGAAGAGTCGAGTCGACCTGTACACCGATTGACTGATTCTGCATGGCTTCCTCCAGGTGGCGATGAACGTGTACGAGCTGTCCTCCGCTGCGGGCCTGCCCTGTGAGATTGACCCAGCATTGGTTGTGGCACTGTCCTCACAAAAGGCTGGTGAGGCAACCGTGACTGCCATGTGTCACGTGTAACGTCATTACGCAGCACGTCTCCCAGGGAATATGCCAGCACGGCATGATGGAAAGGGCTGCAACTTTACAAAATGGCTCAAAGCGAACACCTCGTTCTGTGACCCCCCCCACCCACATTATTTCTCATTGCCATAAGAGATCGTGTAAAAGGCAAATATCAGTTGCCGGGTCTCTGTGCCAAGGCTGGAAATTGCATGTGCTTTTTCCCTGTAAAATTCCAGGCAGGATCCATTTGTTACGTGGCAGGGCTGGTGTGCGGGGGGCTGGTTTAAACCAGGGGGGTTAAATGATCATCTTGGCTCTTGGAGAGCACAAGCTCGGCTGCCCCCATCGCTGCAGCCTTCTCTTCCTGTGGGAATGAGGGGGTCATACGGATGGAATTCCAGTTTCTGTATTTTCAGTGGATGTGTGTGTGTGTGTGTGTGTGTGTGTGTGTGTGTGTGTGTGTGTGTGTGTGTGTGTGTGTGTGTCTCAGAGAGAGAGTGAGAGCAGCTCCCCAGTATAGCAGTGAGAATCCGTCCTTTTTTTTTTTTTTTTTCCTTTCAGTCTCAGTTTGGGGCATATTATTTCCCCTGTTTCAACGACGATCCGGTTTGTACTAGCACGTGGTGGGTGGATCGTCTGTTAACTGTAACTGAAATGCCATGCAACTGCGGGGTGCTGAGCAGGGGGTTTCTGCTCTGGCGGCCTCACGGACGCATGTATGCACGCCAACAAAGTCTGCTGGGTGGCCATACTGTGCCATGTCGGACCCTGGGGGGGGGTGGTTATGAGGTGGTAGCTCCACCGGTGCTCCTTCGGGCTCATGGAGCCTTTGGGGCTCTGTGGCCCACTTTCTGGCACCCCCCCCCCCCCGCGCCACCCGACATAAGCCCCCAGTGTTTAGTATCAAAATAGGCGCTATTATTAAACCCCTGGTGACCCGAGCTCACCTTATTTGAATCGTTCCCAAATGTCGTCCTGTTAATGCGAATTGCAGTTAATTAGCACTGTTTACCTTGGCTTTCCCGGCAGGCTGGCCGGGCAGGCACTACGGATCGTCTGAGTGTCCTTTCTCTCTCGTCTCGCCCCCGCCTTGCAGAGAACATCAGTCCTGAAGAAGAGTACAAGATCGCCTGCCTGTTGATGGTCTTTGTGGCTGTCTCCCTGCCAACGCTGGCGAGCAACGTCATGTCGCAGTACAGTCCCGCTATTGAAGGTAACCAGGGTCGCTTTCGTTCTGTCAAAACAGTGCCTAGCCAGCTCGAGCTAATGCGCTAAGGCTCTAGGGATGGGATAGCGTACAAAATACACACACACACACACACATATATATATATATATATATATATATATATACACACACACACACACACACACACACACACACACACACACACACACA
>JAAGVU020000035.1:8984698-9009688 GCA_011763525.2 Mormyrus iriodes
ATAATTACAAAAACGCATACACACACACGCACACAGACACAGATAAACATACACACACACACGCACACAGACACACATATGCAATGTACGGGGTGTATATAGTGGGTGATTGTTAGTTACGTTAAGCATCTAGGTTGGAATTTGCGTATCCGGCCCATCCGGGATGCACTGACTGCGTTATTCCTTTAAGGACACTGCAACAACATTCATTGTCTGGCAAAAGCAATAAACCAGATAGCTGCAGCCCTGTTCACCATTCACAAGGGCAGCATTGAGGACCGGCTGAAAGAATTCCTGGCCGTAAGTGCATTTTCCGTTTAGACGCGAGCCTGCTCGCTTGTTCATTTATACAATTCACAGAAGAACAGTCATCACTGAATTTTTATTTATTTTTTCAAATAATTTTCTCAGCTGGGTATTTTTATTCTTCAGGGTTTTAGCATTCATTAAGTCTTATTTATTACAGTTCTAGGGGGCAGGATGATTTATTTATGTCATTTTTAATTTATTTTCTTGACTGTGATTGATTAACTTTAATTCCCCGTAAGTCCTGTTAGTCAGTTATTCTTTGTATCTGAAATGTGTTTTTCTGGACAACACTGCTTCATTGGAGGCATGTGTGTCCTATTTTCGGTGCAATAATTTTAGCAGTGGCCAGAAATTTCCCCAGTTTACAAAGTCTACTTTTAATTTTGTATTTTATTTCTTTTAATTTAAGCTCCTCAAAAACATTACTGCATCGTGCATGTTGAAATGTGACGTTGTTTCTGATGGAAACTGAACAAGTGCAAGTTGTTCCTGCCATATACTTTTGCTTGTAAATACAGCATATTCTTATAAGCTGCTTTTTCCCCTGGTGGACCTTAAGCCCTTTAATGGATACAGAGAGTAAAGTGCAGCCCCCCAAAATGATAATTTATTTCACAACTGCTGTGACATTACCCTCTTTGTGTGCCACAGCTTGCCTCTTCCAGTCTGCTGAAGATCGGCCAGGAAACGGATAAAGTAACCACACGGAACCGAGAATCGGTCTACCTGCTCCTGGACATGGTGGGTTCTCGATGAGAGCCGCAGGGCAAAAAAAAAAAACAAGAACAAAACGCCAAGGGGGGAGCTAACATTGTGGGATATTTTACTTTTCCTCTCGTATAAAAGCGAAATTTAATACTTCTGTAACCCAGAAAGGCAATGTGTCTTGGCAGAAAATAACCTATTATTATAATGTGTTCTGAATTGACTGTTATAATTCAACCAGGAAAATTACCTTGCAAAATCATAACTGTCACTTCTGAGGCCAAAGTACACAATGAAATTTTGAGGGATGAAAAACTGCAGGTGGAACGCTGTATTCCTACCAGCTTCTGCACAAATCCGTGTGAGAGACTTATTGGCAGGCCATGGTTATGAACTAAGGGGCAGTGTGTGATTCTGCGGGTTAGGACTCTTTGCCAGTCATCAGGTGGTCATCGGTTCAGATCCCACGAACAGCAGAATGATTTCAGCTTTGGGCCATTGAGCATGGGCCTTAACCACAACTACAAGGACTGGCTGACCCTGCTTTCATAACTGTTTGTCACTTTGGATAAAAGCATTTGCTAAGTAAATAGAAATAAAATAAGGAACTGCAGATACCACTGCCAGTGAAAGTGTTGTTCACATTGCTTGATAACTGGGATCAGGTTTCGTTAAATTACTTCCATTGCTTTACTTAAAAGTAAAATGGTATGTGTATTATGCAATCATGTCACCATGGTACCGTTTCCACAAATAATTCCCAGATTTTAGTTTTCCGTACGTGGTGTGGCGTAACAGGGAAGTTACCACAGCTTAAAATTCTGTTATACTGAATCATCAAGTGTGTGAAGCGCACTCAAGGGCAGACGCCTCGATATGTGAGGTGAGTCTTGCATGTGGCCGCTCCTGGGGCGCTGGTGGGTTACAGATTGGGAAGCGAGCATGAGGATGGTGGTCGCTGATGGCCGTGTCTCTTCTGTTGCCAGATCGTGCAGGAATCGCCATTCCTCACCATGGACCTTCTGGAGTCCTGCTTCCCCTACGTGCTGCTGAGAAATGCCTACCACGCTGTGTACAAGCAGAGCATCAGCTCGTCGGCGTAATGGAGGGGTGGGGGGGATCTTACTAGAAAGATCCAGAATCTTGCTGGAGTGAAAAGTACAAAAACTTTGTGAAATCAACTCTATTTTTTCCTTGTTTCCCCCCCCCCCCCCATGAAATTGTGTTAATGACCTTTTTCCCCTTATAACTGTCATAGTAACACACAAGCTTTTGTTTATGAAAACTAGTGATATTACTTTTAATTTTTGAGAAGCTTATGTTTCAGATGTCAAAGATTTAAATAGAAACACTTATAAGGAGAAGGTGTGATATTTTAAGTATCTTCAATAATGCAGAACACTCGTTTATTGACAAACGCTTGTTTATTGACAAATGCTTTCGATTCGCCGTGGTTCTTTTTAGATGGCTGTTCTAGATTTCATCTGTGTGGGTTACAATGTGCATTATTACTTTTTTCTGTGGATTTGCATTTTTACACTATTCTTTTGAAATGTTTGCCAAATTATTGACACTACATCTCCCATTTGGTTTGAAACTGAACAGAGCTGTCAGTAACTACATAATAGAAACAACAGATGGTGTTGTTTGTACAAAGCATAGTATAATTTTTTAACTAACTTTCATTATGCCGCGTGGGCCCGGACACGCCAATGTATCCATCTGTATGGTATGATAAACATTCTTCCATATTTATTGAATGTTTATAAACTGTTCTCCTTAACCACTTTTTATATGTTTTAAAATTTTGGAAATTACAGTGTATCTTCCATAACATAAATAAACATTAGGTTATAATCATCCAAATATCTTTATTTGATAGGCCTCCTGTGAGTGTTCTTGTTTGTTGCTGTGTCCATCTGGGAAATGACATACTGCAAGTCATCGTTTCCGTCCCCACAGTCATTTTCCTGCATTGATCCTGTGGAACAACTGCCTGTGATATTCTTAAGGTCCTATTATCAAACATATAAATGTGGAATACCATACAGATCCTAATTAATATGATGAACATAAATATTCAATGACAGATTTCCAGCTTAAAATTCAGCTTTGAGGAATTGGCTAATAGGTGCTGGTCATTTTGTCCTTCATGCAGCTATTTTTAGTTTGCCAGTAGCACACACTTGCCAACATGCTAGTCCTTATCTCGGGTGCTACTGGGGAAATCCATTATGAATCCCCGGAATGAATTCTCAGGACAGTTCACTGCCCCTTGAGCAGAAAAGTAATTTGGTCATTAGGTCCTTGTCACTTCACCTCCTGCTTTAATATCAGCACTGGTTCCTTTGTCCCTCGCTCTGCAGTTATCAAAACGCACCCTGCGGATGTCACTTAACGCAGTGTTTATCTCCACTCAGTGACAATTTGAGTACCCGGCCTTTCACTGAGTTTACACACTCCTAAAGGTCATTGTGTCAAGACTAATTGGATGCTTTTGTGACTGCTGTTATCTGTGCTGGCATTGTCCTTATTTCTGAAAGCCCCGGGGCTCTAGTTTAAACAGAATTTGCATTAAACTTGAATATTATTAGGCTGCCATTTATCTCGGTATTAAAAAAAACCCCAACGTGGATTGTTACAATTAAACGTTACATACAAATGCAGTGGGAGGAAAGATGCAAACGACTTACCCAATAGTCGACATGAGCTTTTAAGGCAAACGGGGGACAAGGGGGGGAGGGTCGGACTCGGTGGAGGAGATTTGCAAGCTGAAAAGGAGCGTCTCCGCAGAACTGAATTCATTGAGCAAGAAGCAGCGCTTACCCCCGCGTACATGCAGAATAATGAAGCAGTATGGACTTAGGGAATAAGGCGCTTAGGAGAACCAGACAACACCAACTACTCCTCTGCAGATCTCAGTCTTTACCAGATGCCTTCAAAGCGATTTTTGATTACAGAATCTGAGGGATGAAACGCAGCTCCTTTCCAATGATGCATTAGGCAAGTGTAAATATGTTTAGTTAAGTAATTTTTGGAAAGTTTTTTTTTTAATAAAGGCTTTCGATTTGTTTTAGTTCTGTAACCGAGACGACAAGTTAATTTTAAGTTTTTTTTTTTTGTACCTTAAGATGTTCTCGTACCAAATGTATATTAGTTTCCTGGTTCTCTTGTGCCTTGTTGGGATACCCCGAGCCACGGCGGCGGCATGCGAGCCTGTCCGGATCCCGATGTGCAAGTCGATGCCTTGGAACATGACCAAGATGCCCAACCACCTCCACCACAGCACCCAGGCAAACGCGATGCTCGCCATCGAGCAGTTCGAGGGGCTGCTTGGGACCGGGTGTAGTCCGGACCTGCTCTTTTATCTCTGCGCCATGTACGGTCCCATCTGCACCCCTGACTTCCAGCAGGATCCAATAAAGCCGTGCAAGTCGGTATGCGAGCGGGCCAAGTCCGGCTGTGAGCCCGTCATGAAGCAGTACAACCACACATGGCCGGAGAGCCTGGCGTGCGACGAACTGCCCGTCTACGACCGCGGGGTCTGCATCTCTCCGGAGGCGATAGTGAAAGTGGAAGGGCCTGGTAACTGTTTTGTTGTTGTTTTTTATGTTTGGTAATTCCCAGCTAAAACTAGTACAATAGCTACTACTAATTATAATAATAATGAATATATAATACATCGCCTTTTATGACTCGCCTGTTACAGTTTCCCTGCGTTATTTAAAAAATATGAATGCATGCTTACAAACTCTAGTAGTAGTATGTTACGTAAATACTAGTAGTTACATTTTTGTGGTGTGTTAAGTAGATTCATAGGTAGAAAGACTTTTGAAGACGCAGTGTGGTTATGTGATTGCTCTCAGCATTTTAAACGTTTAAAATAAAGATAGGCCTATATATAGAAGTCAGTGGGAACTCTAGTGGATTTTCCGAATGGTAACTGAAACGTAGTATTGAATTTACTGGCTTTTCTCATATAAAAAAGAAATCACTGCAACAAAAGTTTGCACGATGTATCACAGTTTAAACTTGAACTTTATTATGACAGTGAAAACGCACTGTGGTGCTAAAAAGTCATACCTCTTGACAAGTCATACGACTGCTCTCTACAATGCTGGTGATCTGAAATTAATACGGAACTGATTTATTTGTAATAATGTTTTGCTCTGTCTGCTGCAGATCGATGCAAATGCAGGGGAGTAAAACTAAGTTTCAAGACATACACGAAGAACAATTATAATTACGGTGAGTTTTTCATTCATGACCAGGGACGAAGCCAGGCAGTAAGAATAACAAGGAAATAAGAAAAATAAACGTACAAGTTCCTGGTCCGGAGGCACCCTGTGTAATTTAAGCAACGCATTTAATCTTAATTGTTTCCTTAACATATGTTACTGTATAAATCCATACATTGACGTGAATTATGTATAGGAGTTTTGGATATTTAAGTGCTTGATTAAAAAAAAAAAGTTAGCTCTACAGATGATGAAAGACATTTAAATTTTTTACATAGGCCTACGTTATTGCAAGTTAGTTTCTTCTGCTCTTTTCTTCATCCAGTAATTCGAGCAAAAGTCAAGGAGATACGAAACCGTAATCATGATTTCAGCGCCATCGTGGAGGTCAAAGATATTCTGAAGTCATCCCTCGTCAACATCCCCCGCGACACGGTGACGCTCTACTACAACTCAGGGTGCCTGTGTCCCCCCCTCATCCCCAGCGAGGAGTACATCATCATGGGCTACGAGAGCGAGGAGCAGTCCAGGTAGGCTGGCCGCAGGCTCTGTGGCGGGCTTCGCCTTTCTGCCTTAAGACGTTTCACATCCTTCTATCAACAGATTGATGTCACGTCTTAATTGTACGTGGCTTTGGATTAAAGCTTTTGGAAAATGTCAATGTAAATACTATTGAGTGATTTTTGCCTTTAAAGAGGGAGTGTGTGCTTGCATTCGTGCTCTTCACTGTTTTGTCGGTGTAGGTTATTGCTTATCGAAGGTTCGATTGCACAGAAGTGGAAGGACCGAATGGTGCGGAAAGTGAAGGTACGCCGTCATGTGTGACCAATATGTTAGATTTCACTAGCCAGATAATTAGCGCAGTAGCGAATTTAGTGCAATGATAAAACCATACATGGCTTAATTATCGCGGCACGTCGTGACTTGAGAACAGAATTCCTCACCGCACTTAGAAGAGTCATAGAAGTTTATGCCTGTCAGTTAGCCTTTACAACATAACTGAAGGATTTAGTTGATTAAATGAGCCCTGTTTTTCACTTGGGGGGTCATTAAAAGCTGATTAGGAAAGAACTGAAGTCTCACCACTTTCAAGCAGCCAAGCCAGAGGAACCCGTTGGACATTAAAGTTCAGTGCAGAAATATAATTATCTTTTCCCACAAACCAAAGAGTATGTGTAGAACTTCATAAAACAACATCCTCTGAGTCTGCTACACAGGGATTGACTGGGATTGCTTTTTTTTGTGTTGGTCGCCAGTGTCCACTGAGGCCCGAGTAATCTAACATTTCGACTTGCTAACTTGGCACAAAGAACAGACTGGATGTGCCTGACAGGCGAGGAGAAACAGACTCACTCTAGAGAAACAGGAGTCACTCTTTGGGGAGTCTTTAAGAATCATGGGACTCTTGGGATATGACTGGAGTGTCTGTTATATTGTTTCTCTCCTAAATTCGTAAACATTGGGGCACTTTAGTAGTTTTATAAATGCAATTTTGACACCAAACATAATAAGAGAACCACAGAATAGAGGTTAGATTTATCCAAAAGTTTACACTCAGGGAGTGTAACGTTAGGAGAGCAACAGGACTGTCTCAGAGGCTTTGAGAACATGCAGCTTCTTATTGCTGTGTTATACTGTGTTTTCCTAGCATTGGGACCAGATGCTTCGCGATCAGAGTAGAGGGACTTCGGCAAGGAATGGTGTGAGAAGGAGTCTTCCCTGAAGGCAAAGATGTTGCCTAATGGGGGACAACCAAACATCACCTCGGAGATGACGCATCTGAAACATCGACTAAGAATTTGCACTATTGCACACTCTTTTTTCTTGTTAAATCGTTGCCACATTAATTGAACTTTAGTTGAATGTAGATTTTTTTTTTCTTTTGTAATTCCTACTCTGCATTTCATTACTTCGCCATCACATGAACGTAGCGTTTACCCAAAAGGCACTGTGTACAGTTTTAGAGTAGAGCCCGCAGTGGGATTTAGTATAACAGTGGGGTTTTCATCACTGGGGGGGCATGACACTGGGGATTTCCCAAAGAGGAAGGCCGGACGCCTCCTCTGTGGTGGACCACCGGCTGCTGTGGACATTTCCATGATACCGGAGTGATTCCCAGACGTTTCTAAGGCACTCGGATGAGAACCAGGCATCCCGGAAACAGCCGGGGGGTGGGGGGAGGGAGACTGGAGCAGCACAGGGGCAATTCTAGGATTTGTAAAGTGGGGAACATAAAGGAGGCCAATCTTATCATTAGACAATGATGTGTTTTGAATTAGTGAGTGACAGGAGAGGGGGCCCAATCAGCTTTCAGCTGAAGCCAGGACCCCATTTGGCCCACCCCTGTATTGATCAGAGCTTCTCAGCTAGGGGCTGCCGGTGGTACTCACTGAGAGATATTCGCTTTAACATCACTCATGTTACTTTCTAGCGTACCCGTGAGTACGTTCTTCAGGATCTGCATGGTAAATCATATTAACTGCCGCCTTTGGTCGGTTCAATCCGGTTTCTCTTTCACTTCTGTTTATGTCTGGTCTGCTCCCTTTGTCATACTCAGCTTCAACTGTGAAGGGTCACTTCATCCCTGCCTGTCGTTTGGTTTTATATTATACAGCACATATGGGGGTGGGGGGGGGGTCTTCTGGTGAAGAGCCAAAGCCAGTAAGACGGGAAAGGTCTCGGCCCCTGTCAAACAAACGACGACGACGTGTAATTCCCCCTACTTCTATGTTACAGCGATCAATCTGCCATTTATAGTTCAAATGCACTGCTTCACAAGTGTTCACGAGGACGATGACCTCCAGTAGCATGGCGAGAGAGGCCTGTGACTTGGGTTCGAGTCGGAAGCGGTTCCTCTGCACATGTGATCCGGATCAAGGCACCTAAGCAGAACCGCTTCATTATACCCCAGCTCTGTAAATGGATAAAGTGTACCGCTGTAAACCATGTAGATTGCTGTGGGTAAAACGATTTATATAATGAATGATGCAACAATAAAACGACTTTATATAGTGCAAATGTGCCCAGTATTGCTAATTTAACGACAAACCCTGACTATTCTCAAGAAGAAAGTAGAATTTTAAGCAGCGGTAATTGTTATGGAGTAAATGTGACAGGTGAGTTTCAGGTGAAATGAGAATTAATCAGCACCATGGAAATGAGCGAAGGTTTAGACAGCATCACCAATTAGTTATGGTCATCTCTCAAAACTGTGTGCCTGTATGACACTTTTATGAATGCATCTTGTAACTTGTGGAGAGATATCAGGCAAGTTTAGTGGGGTGAGCTCTTTCACAGACGACCAGAACCGTTACAGTCACCGAACTCCATACTACAAAACGAAAGGAGGGGTCAGAGATCCCTTTAGAACAGTGTTTCCCAATCCGGTCCTCAAGGACCCACAGACAGTCCATGTTTTTGCCAGGGAGCTGGGAGGGAGCAAAAACATGGACAGTCTGTGGGTCCTTGAGGACCGGATTGGGAAACACTGCTCTAAAGACTGTACTCTTCATGTCTCAGGATAAACACTAGATCTGTCCTTTTTAGCCCCTAGCAGTGTCTTTCTTCAAGAGATATTACTCCTGTAGTTTCCGTTTTTGGCTACAGACAACATAAATATATTTCTGGATGACATATTACTAATTCTTTATACTCAGCTAAAGTGATGCAGGAGTTAGATATGATCAATGTTTATCAAAATGTCCCAAGGCACTAACATTAAACACCTTCCTTAGAACCTGTAGATATGCTTTTTAAAATCAGATCTGAGGGTTCAAAGACAAATCCTCTTGAGAAATGCCAGTCAAAATGTTACATCTCACTTCTTTCAGTCAGAGAGAGAGCGAGATCCCATGTTTCATTTTCCTTACATCTAGGTCACATGGGGCTTCTTTCCAGTGAGCCCCACACATGGACTTCATTAATGATGACGACAGATTAATAAATAGCAATACAAAATTAACAGTTAAAAAACAAAACACAACGTACACTCTTGGAGCTATTAAAATGTAAAACCACACCGTGAACAGGAATGCTACAAACGTTTATTTATGTATTAATAAAACAGAAACGGGTGTTAAAAAATAACTAATCACATCTGCTCTGCTTATTAGAATGATTCCTCTTTGATTTGCGTTCAGCTTTTGAACTTGAGTATTGTCACATCGTAAAAATCACAGCCTCCCTAAAGCAAATGGTCCCGCTTTCCGTCTGTCGATCCAAATCAAGTCCCTTTATGAAGACCCATATCACATGACCTCACGGAGGGCGACGGCCTAGCAGATGACACATGCGGTTATTTATGTGGCGGGGGCTGAACCTAGTCACCCAGTGCAGGGTGTTTATGGGAAAATTAACATAGTATGGGTTATTTATGACAGCAGAAGCTGGGCTCTCAGCATCATGGTCCCTCTGCTGGTGCTTGCGGGCGACTTGTGGTATTTCACCAGCTTGGAGAATAAGATCCGCTCTATGTAGGGTGGGGGCTATGGGGGGTTGGGGACTGCCTACCGCACCTCACATTTCAACTTATGCGCCATGTGGGAACCATCAAATGCCACAATGAAGATGTAAATCTGGTTTCTCTCCTTCTTGACTAGTGTGAATGCAAGAAAGGACCTTTATTCCACCGAATCAGCTCTTGAAAAGGGTACATCCATCCATCTATCCTCCATACAGCTTTTACAATACAGGGCTATGGTGATTATATGTACACTCAGACACTTAGAACTACCTATAATCCCACTTAAATAAAGTTAGGTCAGTGGTGGTGCTTAGTTACACCTTAAAAATTAATAGATGGCTATCAATTTTCATAAAATGTTAGCGATAAATAACAGAGGAGGAGTGTGGCTTAATATGAGGTATAAAATATGACGACGCAGCCTTGGCCGGGGTGTCCTTCTGGAGATATAAGGCGTAATTAAAAGGGTGTAAAGCCATTTTGTGCTCTTATAAGCAGTCACTGGATTCAGCAGAGATGGATGAATTACGTGCTCCCCAGACTCACAGATGACAAACAGCCTCCGGTGACCCCCCCCCCTCCATTTCATGAGGTGAGCTGAGCAGGGAGGACTGACCCTTGAACAGCTGTCATTTACAGCTCCATCACTGCTCTGAAGGTGTCTGCTGGAGTAATGGCAGGCATATTTCACACCACGAGTGCGAAGACGAGGGAACACCGTCCCCCTGGGTGTCATCCGCTTTGCCCTCTACTCTGACTCCAGAAGGGGCTTTTCCAGAATGGACCGCGTAATCCGAAGCAGCTGTTCGAAGCTGGTGGAGAAACTCGGCGATGTGCTGTAAATCACACCCACATGGTAAGACTCAGTCGGTCAGCATGGACTTCCATCGGAGCGACGAGCATCTCGGCTGTGCCCTGACTGGCATACAGCTGGGCAGTGCCAGGGCAAACGTAAACCCTGCCAGCTGAAAACAAGGGCATCCATCCATTTCCTGATTACCTCTTCTGGGTGCGGAACAGCAATCGAACAAAAATCCTATGGTCCTCACAAACAAAATGGAACAAATGAGAGTCAAAAAACCAAGAACGTAATTCCAAGTAGTAAAATTTACGCCATTCAATCGTGCCTAGTCTCTTTTGCAGTATTGCAGTTGCAAATGCTCCATGAACTTCTTTGTAAACCTTTGCCCAGCAGAGATTGGTTTAATTCCATTGTGCTTTAATTTGAACTTCTTGGCATCAACGCCGAAACTCTTGGGTTCAACTCCTTGGTACTTAGGTAACCTGCTATTTAAGCAGCTCTAAATAAACGTAGAAATATTCCAAGAAATACTAATTATGTTTTGCACGCAACAGGCTATTTATATTAAGAATAAAGCCAAAAAGTTACTGAAAATGAAGGAAACATGGAGCGGGTTTGTAACGTGGAGCAGTTTCAAAGTGCGGATAAGGATCATTAGTGCCACAGCCGAGGATTTACTTGTTAAAGAAATGTGTTAATACACAGCCCTAATCCAGTTAGAACTGACTTATACTTAATGAAGTGGATAAGGTAACTATTCAATCAATAGATTAGAAAATAACAACTAAAATGTGTTTTTTTTCCTAGCACTGATCGTGTTTGACTCGAGTTGAAATGATATACATTATTGCTATAGTAAATATAATACAGTATACATTATGTATATGGTACAGTATACACACTACCATTCAAAGATTTGGGGTCACTTACAAATGTCCCATGGAACAGCCTTCATTTCTCAGAACATCAATAGACTGATGAGTATCAGAAGAAAGTTCTTTGTTTCTGGCCATTTTGAGTCTTCAGTCAAACCTACGATTGCTGATGCTCCAGACACTCGACAGATCTAAAGAAGGGCAGTTTTATTGCTTCTTTAATCATCAGAACAGTTTTCAGCTGTGCTGACATAATTTCAAAAGGGATTTTTAATGATCAAATTTGCCTTATAAAATGATTAACTTGGATTAGCAAACAGAACGTGCCTTTGGAACACAGGACTGATGGTTGCTGATAATGGGCCTCTGTATGCCAGTGTAGATATTACATTAATAACCGGCCGTTTCCAGCTACAATAGTCCTTTGCAACATTAACAATGTCTACATCGTATTCCTCATTAACGGGATGTTATTTTAAATGGACAAAAAAATGCATTTCTTTTGGAAACAAGGATATTTCTAAGTGACCCCAAACTTTCTAAGGGTAGTGTACTTGTTTTTCCTTGTACAATAGTGTGACATAGTTATGATGAGGTAAATAGATTGGCTGCAAATTGACATTTAGTCTGAACATGTTTTCAAACAAAATGTTCGTTTTCTCTAGGAGGATTCCCTTTTAATAAACATTTCTGGAATTTCGTTACAAAATGTTGACATATAAAATTAATTCAAAGACTGCATATTTTGCCATTTAGAGATAAAAGTACTGCTTTTAAATGTTTTATCCTTGACAGTCCAGACGTCGGCAGATATCCACGCCCTGGCCCCCCTACTCCACTCTGAATATATGGGTCAACTTGCTTGATGCCTGATGTGACGTCAAGCACCTTTGCCGGCAGATAACGAGAGATAAATCCTCGTGTGTGTGTGTGTGTGTCCTGGTCTGGCACTGCATTGTGTTACGGCAGACCCCCACCGTTCTGACACGACTGGGAATTCACCCCCAGTTAACAATGAACATATTGCAGGAGTTGAACTGAAATTCAGAATTTACACTACAGAGCGAAAGGCTGACGGGGGGGCATGCTGGAGCAAAATCTGACGATTTTACCAATCAAGCTTCAAAGAAAGACCCCCCAACCCCCAAAGAGACAAATCCCTTCCAGCCGTACTTACGAAAGTGGCCCCCAATCACTGACAGCACCCTCGATGAGCTCCTCCCAGCTTAAACGTGGCCGCAGATGTGCACTTCGCTTGGAGTCCGCTCGCTTTCTCCCGTCGGCATTAAAACAGCTGTGGGGAATGCCCTAATGCTCTCCCCCCCCACCTCTCAGCAGAACAACAAGGCCCTTTGATGCGGTGAAAGGCTGGCCGAGGCCTGTGTGGACCATTCATTTTGGCCGCGTCAATAGGGGTCAGGCCACGGATACGCTGCTGGGTTTATATAACTGGGGTGTGATTAGCATGCTGAGAAGGCTCCTGTGGCCAAAGAGATGGGAGGGCAAAAAAAAAGAAAAATTCATGTATGTTGTGTGTATGTGTGAGAATAAGAGTTCGATGGATGAGCAGAAGATCTCATAGCTCCTCAGACAGACTTCTCTGGTGGCTGCTTTGTGGCTCAGGAGATTATGCCTCTGTACCTGTGATGAGATCGTCACCGGTTCAAATCCTGTCCTCTGCAGAATAATCACATCTCTGCTGGGTCCTTGAGCAAGGCCCTTGTCCCCCACCCCCACCCAGGAAAAAAAATGCTCTGGATGACTGGATACTCCAGGGGTGCTAGATAAATAGCTGATCCTCTGTTCAGACCCCAAGCTTTGCTTTCATGCGTGTTCCAAAGGAGAGCATGATGGGATATGTGAAAACTAACCCCTACCCACTGTACTTGTCCTCAAAGTTGTATGAATGACAAAGCTTCAATTCATTTCTCTCTGGCTCCAAGTCCAAAACTTGTTCAGGAAGTATCCTGGGGGGGGGAGGCTGATGACAGTCCTGCCCCAGGTTGTCAGGTTTGCACTAGCTACTATGTGCTACTCTTTGACCCGATCCTGACTCTGCCCCCATCGCCAGCACAGCACGCATTCGCATGTGAAAGTTGTCGCATGCACACCCTAAGCAGCACTGAGCTGCAAACGGCAGAAGCTCCTTTCAGAAGTTTACCGAAGGCCAGACGTTTGTCTGGCTGTGTACGTTACGCATATCTGAAAGTCCCACACAACTCATAGATTATTTAACTGGATTAAATAGCTTAATCACAGAGGGAACGTTGTCATCAGTAATGATGCATCTTTACTCTGGGTTAGTCTGTTTAGATATTGGTGTGTAATTTTCTTAAGGTCAGTTTCTTAAGCACCTGTTCTCTTTACATCACAGTAAAAGTACAATAATGAAATAAAAAATATTCAGGCAACAAAAGACTTCTAGTATCATTAACCAGTAAAGTACACAAACTGAGGGTGACTCATAACTCATAATCCGGTTCTCTCTGAGTAAATTTCCTTCCACTTAATGCAAAAAAAAACCTTTTTTCCCTGTTGTTATTGAAGGGACATAAACAGCCAGAGTGAAAATGAAATATTAAAAGCAATCGGCGTGCTTTTCCGTGACGGCCGAGCGAATTATAAAACTTTACATGCGAGATAAATCACAGAAGGTATTATTCATTGCTCTTTTAAACGCGGTCTGCTTTTATAGTATATTGTGTGTTTTCCCTGAACCCCAGTGCTCCCCTAATAAAACCGCAGTGCGCTTACAAGGTGTTACACCGCTGACGCCAGACTGTGAGACACTCTGCCAACTGAATCCGCTGCCAGGGGTCCGAGCAGGGATTTTCCACTTTGGAGAATAAGAAAATAAATACAGAGCGAATGTTCGGAGTCGCACTGCCGTGACCAGGAGAACAAAAAGTCAAAAGTGCAGGCCTTTATCCTGCAAAGGCGTGGCCAAATCTGCTCCCGGCATTTCATATAGATCGCAACGTCTCAGAGGGCTGCTCGCGAACTTTGGTATTTCCATACAAGCAAAGGCTCTCCCACGGCAGGTAACAGTTTGCGTTTCTGTGGGAAGAGGGCTTCCCCGGGGAGACGGGCAAGAAGCAGCAGGACAGGGCACCGGAGGGAGGATGAGACGGGAAACGGGGGATGAAACGAGGAGGGTGAATCAGCAGGAGGAGATTTTTGGGGCACAGAAAGAGAAGGTGTTGTCGTGTCACACAGTACGCCTCGTCCTGTGGTGTATTATATAGAGCAGATCCTGTTTTAATAATCAGAGAAAGCGATATTTGCTCTTTGCTGTCCCCTACTGGACGCCCTGGGATATTTCACCTCTGCAGCAGTGTTGAGTAATACATGCAGACATACATGCATGCAAGTTACCGACCATGATGCCTGAAGTTACTTACTGAGCTGTTAACACCACCAGTTGAACAAGAATGTTCCAGTCCTAAATCTGTATTCTTAAACACACAATTTAGAAGACCAGTAAACTCAGATTAATAGTTCAAATGTTATACTATAATTGATATAATATAAAATAGAATTTAATGCAGCTTAAATAGCTACATAGTGTTAACTACAAGATCACAAAAATGCTGATTATACTATGCCAAGTAGTAAGGATATTCTGTCATGAACACCTCTGAAAATACATATCGCCTTAATACAGGGTTCCCCGATTCTAGTCCTGGAGGGCTAGACTGCAGATTTCCCTACTCAATCATACCTACTAAACCTGGTAATAAGCTGGTGAGCTGAATAAGGTGTATTTGAGTAGGGAAACTGCAAACTGTGTTGAAACTGGTCAGAACTAGGATTAGGGAAACCTGTAACTTATGCTAACATTCCTATGAATTTTTCATTCTAAAATGTAAATGCATATTGTTAATTAATTATCTCCATCTACATTCACAGCATTTTCTTATATCACAGCAAAAATACCTCTTTTCAGCAGCGTCCACATCGCAGAGCACTTGACCTGGACTAAACACATTCAAGTTCAGTCCAAAATGGCAGAAGCAGTGCCTGTACCATCTCAGACATCTGAGAAAGTTTGCGCTCTCTCCAATGATCCTAAGGACCTTCTACTCCGGAGCTGTGGAAAGCATCTTCATGCAAAACATTACATCATGGTTCAGAAGCGGCTGTGTTTAGGACTGCAAAGCCTTGCAGAGGGTGATTTGTGCAGCTGAACGCTGCTGCAGGTCAGCCCTCCCATCTCTGAAGGACATTTACAACAAGAGATGCAGGACGAGATCTATAAAGATCATAAAGGACTTGTCCCCCCCACGGTAACAGCCTGTTTCAGCTGCTCCACTCAGGGTACAGGTTCAAGAGCATCATGGCCAGGACAGAGAGACTCAGAAGGAGTTTCTATCCTCAGGCCATAAGACTCCTTAAATCAGGTCATGCCACCCCATAATTAATATTATTTCATTCACTCACTCAAGGACTCATCACGCAACACTGGCACTGCTGCTGCTGAGACTTGATACATCGTCTTTTTTACACAACCATCACTCACTTTGCACATTCTTGAACTGTAGATTGTAAACCTAGAAATACCTTTCTTTGCAAATGTATTTAATTTCTAATTTATATAACTATATATTTTTATTTTCTTTACTTGTAACATTTAATTCTCCGCACAGTCTGAAAGGGTTGGTACAGGATGCATTTCACTGCGTGTTGTACCTGTATAACTATGCATGTGATGAATAAAGAATCCTGAATAAAGCTGGGTCTGCAGCACTCTAAAGGAGAATGTCATTTAAGAAAGTATTTCATGTTCTGGATTAAAAGTGGGGAGATTACAAATTCTGGATCCAGCAGAATTACAGGGCTCCAGTCAATGAAAAAATAAAAAAAAATAAAAACTACGAGCTCGTATAAGAAAACAGAATTACAGTGATTTTTGCATGAATACAGGATTATCCTCTTTAAGGGAACCGCCATTACCTTTCTTAAAAACTAAGTCCATCGTCACTAAAATTGAATTAAATTTCTCAAATTAAAATGAAAAATGAACATATTAACCTTCCCTACGGCACTGTAGAGATTATGTTTCAGGGCAAAGCATACCATTACCGAGTTTTTTCCTTTTATGTTCTGAAAATGTGTTTTAATTATTAATGATATGATAACATGCAAAATGACATCTAGATTTCTGCAGCTTTTTCTAAAAAGTAATATTCAGTAGTTGTCCAATACTGCCCCCTACAGGTAAGCCCCAGCCACACCTATACTACGGCTTGCAATCTCTACTCAATTATAACACACCCTGAGGCCTACATCTGAATCAGATACATGGCATGAAAGCGAAATCACTTGAAATTGTAAAGTGAAGCCCAATGCTACAGTGCAGAACAGCACAAAGAGGTTGCTGCAGGTTCAGGACCCGGACGGGCCTACCGGAGTAGCCTCAGGCAAAGAGCTTTCATTGGAGAAATACAGACAAGTTAGGTAGCTGCACCAACAGGGTAAAAACAGTAACTGGCTTCAGGAAAACTCTTTGCTAACCAAATTAATGTAAATTGAATTTCATGCTGTTATCTTTAACAAGCACATCGTATTTGCTGTTTGACAAAATAATAATTGAACGCATCGGTGAATAATATAAATCTGAGAGACCGTCCTGTCATTATTGTACAGTGTTCATTGAAATCCATCTAGCTACTTTCTATTGTAAACTTTGTTACACGCATATGCTAATTGAATACAGATATGGAATATAATGAAGACATTGAGTATGCATTTTTTAAGTTAAAATTTTATTTGTTGCCTGGTTAAAAGAAAAAAAAAAGATGTGAAACCTAACTAACATGAATTCTCCGAAACAATCACTTGAAATGTAACTAACATTAAATTCTCCAAAACGAAACATTTGAAAATGTAACACGAATTCTCCAAAACACACATTTGAAACATAACATTAATTCTCTAATACAAACACTGAACGCACAACAAACAAAGCAATCCCTGAATTCGGTTTTCTGTTTTAGTAAGACAGTGACAGAAAGGGTTCAGCTTGGAGGAGAACAAAAAAAAACCACTACAGAGAGCCCAGTCCAAAAGCAAAAAAACACTCCCAATAACTATCGTCACTAATGGCTCAGTCAAACATGATCGGGCAAAGTAAAAGGTTACAGTAATTATGTTGGTGACTTAAAGGTGCATGTCAACAATGTTTACAGGGCTCAGCCAATCAGAGCAGAGTCTCATTAACCATAGGTCACAATATGGAGAAAGAGTCTGTAGGAGATTATGGTCTATTACATTATGCCAGCTTAGGAAAAAGTTTTAATCACCCATTTCCTTAAGAGATGCCGGCCGACACATTCATATGAGATGTACAACAGTGCATCATCTGTATTCCCCACAGAAACTGACCCCAACGAAAATCCACCCCAGGGAGACCTCAGTTGACCCCATCTGTGACCCAGAGATGTCCACTTGGCATGTTTCCCAAAAACAACCTTACCCCAGTAGCATGGGCGGGGTACAAGCATGGGAAAAGTTCAGGCTGCCTTCAGGCCCCCTGCCCACTAAAGTTCGTCCTGCAGGGTGGAAAGACAACTTTCGCAATCAAGTTGCGACTTAGACCGGAATCATATTAATTGTGAATCCGTTAACCCAGCCAAAACTAAAATACGAGGCGAGGATAATTCTCAAGGAGAATGTGAAAAAAAAACAAGTATACAAATAACCCGGGGGGATTTGTAAAACTCGTTAAAGCCCCCCTCAGAGGAATCCAAGAGCAGAAACCACATTTAATTAAGCTTGTGGACTTCTAGACCTGTGTCGGGTTTAGAGAAGTCCCCCCACCCCCCGTCCCCACACAGACTAACAAGGTGAGATTAAAAGCGGCGGTAATTGCAGGGCCCAGCTAAGAGGCTTACCTTGACTTTGGAGAACTTGCTCTGCGAGTCCGCAGATAGCTGCTGCAGCCGCCATCGCAGAACTTCAGCGATGCCATTTGCATCTCTGCTGTTAATATCCTCTCCGCCCTGGTCCTGGAAGATGGGGGGCACACGCAGGCCCCAGGGATTAGAAGCGACGAAGCACCAAGCATGAAAGTCCAAGACTTCCGCAAGTGGCCAAGGGAGATGTTCCGCCGGCGTTTCTTACCACACCCAACCCCAAGTAGGGGTAAAAGCGGATCGTAGGGTAAGCCTTGATGCCTGCTCTCTCGCAGGCCTGGGCATGGGCCTGGCAGTCCAGCCTTCCCGCCCTGACACTGCCCTTCATCACCTGTGCGGAGACCATCGATGGGAGTGATTTTCCAAAT
The DNA here is from genome assembly GCA_011763525.2 of Mormyrus iriodes. Lineage (NCBI taxonomy): Eukaryota > Metazoa > Chordata > Actinopteri > Osteoglossiformes > Mormyridae > Mormyrus > Mormyrus iriodes. The sequence goes on from JAAGVU020000035.1 coordinate 9,003,372, forward strand.
GACAAATCCTACTCCCATAGAGGAGGATGCTTTTATTCAAAGCAACATACATTTTTTTGAAAAAGCAGGGTCAGGGGTTAAGGGCCTTGTTCAAGGATCCAATGGTGAACTCATTCTATCAGCTATGGGATTCAAACTTGATACCTTCTGATCGCAGGCACAGTGTCCTAATCTGCCAAGTCACACGCCACCCTTCCATTAAAAATAGTGCAAGAGGAGAGGCATCACAGGACAGTCTCTTACGTGGGCAAGGAGCTCGAACTCAGGGGCGAACTGCTGGCAGGGCACACACCAGGGGGTGTAGAAATCAAGCACCCAGTGCTGCTTCCCGGTGTACACCTGCCTCCGGAGGTCTTCAGGAGTCAGCTCCTCTGACACTCTCGGAAGGGTCCTGAGGACAGCCAGCGTGACATTAATCATTTAATCTACGCATTAATTTTATCCCGATTTAAAGGTTTCATTAGGCCACTCATAAATGATTAACGAAACCTTAGCCTTAATTAAATTCCAAAGGCGGCAGGCGGTGATAGACTATAGCCAACAGACTTTTTTTTTTTTTTTTTAATTTGAAGCTATAAAGAGTGCCACTTACCCGAAGACCCACGATCTCAGTGACCGCGAGTCTTTGTTCCAGCCAGTGTAGCTCCTGTTCAAGATAAACAAACACATGAGAGGCCTCCTCCAAGCAACCTGTTACCCAGCAGCCCCAGAGCACACATACATCTCTTCACATCATTTCATGGAGAAACAATTAATTTAAAATCGATTCCAACAGTCATAGGGTGTCGCTACTGACTGGTGCTGGCCGCTGCGGCTGGCGTTCTGTGGGAAGAGGCGGATCTCGGGGTAGCCCAGGACCTCCTCATGCTGGCAGAACGATCGGTGCTTCTCACAGTCCACGGTGCCCACCTTGATTATTCCATCAACCATCTGGAAGCACACACATAAAGGAAGATACGAATGATAAGAGACAAGGGTGTAAATTTAGAACTTGTTACATTTATTTAGCAAATGCACAATTGAGAATGCAGGGTCAGCCACTCTCTGAAGCAACTGGATCTTAAGGGTCTTGCTCAGTGGCCCAACCACTCTGCTGATCCTGGGATTTGAACCAGCAACCTGCCGATCACAGCATGGCATCCTACACACCACCATCCAGAAATGCAAAAAAAAAAAATGTAATGTAATGTAACATAAATAATCCTGGAGAGTAATGACTCCGACAGACTGGACAGGACGGGAATAGGAGCGAGTTTGATATTGGGGTGGGGGGGTGAAACCAAATTAAATCTTGGGGGTAACATATCCCTGGTTCCTACGCAGATAGACAGACATAGATTAGAAAGATAGATCAGATAGATAACATGTATACATACATACATACATACATACATACATACATACATACATGCATACGTCATTAATTCCAAAGAAAATTGCAGGTCTGAAGCTGGAAGAACACAGCAGTAAATGAACAAACCAAACCAGCGCAGCGCTGCTCATACCCGTGCCAGCTTCCTCCATTCAGGAAGCAACGCCAGACAGTGCCAGCGCCACGGCACGGAGAAGGCCACCAACCACGTCTCATCAGGCCTCCTCTGCCTCACCAGCTTCTGGAAGGAGTCTGGAGTCAGGGTGACCACTGCGGGGCTGGCTTGGTGCTGGAGGGGGACGAGAGCATACCATCGTGTGAGACAGATGACTGCGACGACCCTACACAGAACCCACGCATCTGGGTGCCTCACCTCCACATACGCCAGGATGCCCTCTGCCGTGTAGTAGCCCTCATACTTTGAGATGCTGGACTGGTTGAACATCATCATTGTGGGGAATGCATGGATGTCATACTGAGAAGAGGGATTGGGGGGGGGTGATACAGCCAATGGCAACAACCCGTTTAATTTGTTACTCCAAACCTATCGCAATAATTCTGTCAAGACCGTAAAACAGGCCCTAAATTGACAGTACCATGCATATGGGTCAGACAGAGAGAAATCATGCTAATAGACTCCAACGGATGGAGAAAGCGATGGCTCTATGCTGAACACGCATTCTAGAATGTTCCCTGTAATTTACGGCGCAATTTCCCCTGTCAGGCCCTGCAGAGCTTCCTCATGGCTCCTCTGCCTAACCCTGCTGCTTGTTGTGCTTCATTACCCCAGGATTGACAGGGACGGTAGGGACATCCTGCACTGCTTAGCATCACGACTCGCTAGACAAAATCACAGGCGACAGGCGGATGTGGAAGCTGCTAAACTATCGAGACAAACAATATAGTCACCAAATGCTTCTGCGCAAGTTTCGGACCACTAAGACGGACCACCCTGATTAAAGCGGACATGTTTATAAGCCATTATAAGGACATAAAGTTCTAGTCGACATTCGCCAGATGCTACACATGCAAAGTGGACTGAAATTATTCCATTTGATTCCCGCCCCATCAGGCTTACCTTCCTGCAGAGATCCTCATGGGCAGAGCAGTCCAGACTGCCAAGCTTCACCTGTCCGAAGAGCTGGATGGATGCCTTCCGCAGCTCTGGGAGTCGAGTGAGGCACGGGAGGCACCACTGAAAGAGGATGGCCGCCCACGGGCCCAAAACTACGTCAGGAAATCCAAGCAGCTCATAAAGCATTTACATTTATTTAGCACAGTGTTCCCCAATCCGGTCCTTGGGGACCCACAGGCAGTCCACGTTTTTGCTGCTTCCCAGTTCCCGCAGAAATAGACTGTCTGGCAGCGAGCTCAGATGGAGCAAAAACGTGGACCGACTGTGGGTCCTCAAGGACCGGATTGGGAAACACTAATTTAGCAGACACCTTTGTCCAGATGACGTGCAAGTGAGATAAATAGCACGTTATAAACATACATGCTGTTGAGCAGTCTACAAGATGTGAATGTAGCTAGGCTGAGCTTCCAGTGCATGCTACACATCATCTTCCAAGCAAAAGTATAAATAAAACTAGTATTTAATGAAAGTACAACATTAAAAACATTTAGGGAACACAGAGTGGTAGTCAGGCTGGAAGAGATATTCCAAATGAACATCCTGATGCGTCTTGAGGGGTTTCTGGAATGTGGAGAAGGAATCTGATGATTGCTAGTGATCAGGAACCAAGCGAGGAACTTAAGCTGCTCCGTAAATAGTCGAGACGACAGCTAGTGACTCTAGGTAATGAACGGGCAGCGCCCCCTTATGGCTGTTTGAGGGCTGTAATACTCACAGGTGCAAAGAAGTTCACCAGCCAAGGCTCCTTCTCACGACCAGGGAAGTTCCTGGGTCGCAAGGTGGTCACATGGGAGCTGGCGCTGTCCTTGGCGAAGGATGCAACTTTGTACAGGATGTCGCCGCCTGGACAGGTATTCAAGGAAAACCATCACAGATCCGACCGGCGAATCCGGGTGGAGGAAGATTCCCATCAGGTGCGGACCCATTCTAACCGTGATGGATCTCGAACTTGTCGATGCCGAGCCCCTTGAAGACAGCAATGCCTGGCTTCTGTATGTGTAAGGAGCTGCAGAGGTCAGCCTCTCTCACACAGTTGACTTTCCCCACCTGAGTAGGATCACGGAAGGCACATTAGACATTTAGGGAGGTCTTGGTCCTCCTCTGTTCATAATACCTCAAACTCTTGGTCTTGCTCATCGGTGACCAAATGCAAAACAACTGAAAAACAAAATTCTAAATCTTAAATTTTCTAGGTAGTGGCTTCATCCAAAGAAATGCACAAAGCATGCGGTTTATACTTGTAGTGCCTTGTACAGCCTTTACATTTTTTCTTACATTTTATTTATCTAGTAGATGGAGCTGTCCAAGCAACATACATTTTGAAAAGGCTGGGTCAGACTAGCTGACTAGTGACTGGGGGTTAAGAGCCCTGCTCAAGGACTCAAAAGGCGAAATCTGAGACTTTCTGATTACAGGTAGAGCAACCGAACCTGCTGAGCCACACACTGCCCCCAGAGTGTACTGAAGTAGTTGATGCTGTATCTAAAAACAGAATTATACCAGGCTATCGCTCTCAAGCTATAATAGAAGCTACTCTTAACTTAGGATTCCAAGATATTTTGTTATGTCAGGGACCAGAGATGGCACAAAAAAAAGACCTGCATCCATATTGCAAGTGGAAAACCTACCCTTCCACTTTACCTCACTGCCCACTTGAAGGCTTATCACTCAGCTCCGGTTATTAAGGGCCACTGGCCGGGCTTATGGGCTGAAGTTCTTGCTCTTACCTGCATGTGGTAATCTTTCAGAAGCACCCTCAGCTTTTTGTATTCATGGAATGACAGCTCTTCCTGACCGAATGAGAAACTGACCACCCAGCGATGGCGAGCCACTTTGCCCTAATGGAAAGAAGAAAAAAGAATCACCAGAATGACTCCTTCAGCAGCAACATCTCGACGATCCTGAAACATCCCACTGAGGTGCACAAAGTTACCGAGAACGTTTCCCCCGTGAGAGTCTCTAGATCTGGCAGCCGATACATCACCTCGGTGTAAATCTCCTTCGCGTCCAGACTGTGGAGAAACTATAATGAAAAGCAATTTGTCCCCTTTGTTACAACAACGCCCAAAAACACATAATATAATAGTCAAAGTGGATAGGCGTCTGTTGGGAATGACACTAGGCATGTTGAGGATCCGAGCCCGATAGTCAGACACCAATGAGACCTGACCAAAGTGTTCAAAGGAAAGGGCCTTTGACTCTTGAGCGAGAGAGACACAGGGAGGGGGGCGTGGCTTTTACCAGCATGCTGTCCCTCTGTTTCATGCTACTGCTGGGGGAGAAGTAGGCTGTGGAGCTGAACGTCACGTCAAAATTTTCACACAGGTCAGCATGCTTGATGCAGTCCATCCAGCCGACGTTCACCAGCCCCTCCTGAGGAAAAACTGGACAGATGGAACCAAACTCCAAAAGAACACTTCCAGCGAGACCTGTATCAAATCTCACTGTGTTCGTAATGAGGCTGCACAAACATCTCCGGCTGACTATTTAAAAAAAAGTCAGGTACTCATTTCTATGTGATTAAGCATGGTGAACATCAACTGCATTTCGTTGCTTACCAACATTCCAGCTAGTTTCTGCCTTGTTGTTGATGGGGGACAGTCTGTATATATAAAAAAAGTTTGTCATTGCCATGAAATATTTTAAAGATGTATTCTGTTTGTGTCATAAATGTTTTTCAGATGTTTCATTTGTTAGAATCCTTCTCGATATGAGTTATCCAATCTTACCCCCAGTCTCTGCACAGAAGGTAATGAGCCATCCAATCCCAGATGCGAATGCAACTTCGATCTCATTGAAGACATTACCTAAAGACACCCCGACTCAGTACTTAGGTGGTAGAACAACTCCAAGACTTAAATAAATCTTTAAGAAGATCCAACCGATGGCGAATATTTACCATGCCATAGCTCTGTTACTTTGCTGTTCAGAAAACGCATTGCAAACTTGTCCAAGCTCTCCTTCGATCTGTTTCCGAAGTACTCGTCTGCCTTCTGTGGAAGGATTCTGCAGTCATTCTAATACCGAGTCACATGGCAGGTCACGTGACTGTTCACACTTACTGTTCCGTCTTTGAAAACAAGGAGTGTTGGGTAAGTGCAGACGCCATTGCTGTGGCACAGGACTGCGTCGTCTTTGCAGTTCACAGCCCCAATCCTCACCAGTCCATCCATCTCCCTGGCAAGCTCTCTCCACTGACAACAAGGAAACTGAGTCATTGAAAAGGCACTGGATACCAGTCATCTGGTGAGGAGTTAGCTAAACTATGTCATAACCACTAGTATCTGACTATTTATGGACAAGGGACAACACCGCCATAGATCTGGAATTGCTCAATGAAGTTTCACTGGCATTTCCAAATTTTGGTCCCTTTCATCCCCATTAATCCTCATAGGTTTTAGCGATCTGGCCTAAATCTGGACTAAAACCTAAAATCAGCTACACTGTCATGCAGCCAACCTGTTGAATTTTTACATGCTTTATACTCTTTATAAATGTCTCGCTAGTGTTTCCTAGGTTAGCGAAGAAATAGGCATAACTGGGACCCCAACTGTCACCAAGCTGACTTTACTTCAACTATTTTCCGAGCTAGATTAATATTTCGCATGGTAAAATGTTTACTGTAAATGTTTAATTTAAAAATAACTGGTCAATTGGTTTACATTACCCCTTACATCCACTTTGGGGTCCTGTATGAAATGTGAAAAAACGAGATATCAAAAAATGCTGACAAACTAACGTTTCGTTTTGCCATCTTTACAAGGAGAGACCGACCATTTCAAAACCATGCTTTGCTACTAAGAACAGTAA
>JAAGVU020000035.1:9009788-9034025 GCA_011763525.2 Mormyrus iriodes
GAACACTGACCCATCTGGGGGTCTGCACCCCATATACCCCTAGTGGGGTCCTAAAAAACCCCACTAGGATGTAAGGGTTAACTGATAAGACAAATGACTTGGATGCAAATATTACTCAGGAGGAGGGATGAATAATAAAGCAAGCTAAAGCTTCAGCCTGTGCCTTTATCTTACCGTGGGTGCCAAGTCGTGGCAGTGAGGACAGCGGGGGACATAGAAGTTCACAAACCACAGCTCTCCAGAGTTCACTGCAGCATCTATAGGGAGAACAATGAACAGCGCTGTTTCTTAACAGCAGATTAGTGTCTGCTTTTTATGCTAGAAATTCCACTAATGGATTCAGTTCGGCCTGCAATCGACAAGCTGTTTTCAAAATGGAACGAGGCTGAATTTCTCAGCATTTTCCTCTGGTAGTGTCCAAATAAAATCTTCGTGAAATAAGTGACCCCTCAGGTGCCATGGTAACAAGCAGCACTGGAGATTTCAGCACCTCAATAGTGGAAAAAAAAAATCACTTACCAAATTCTCTGCTGTCTAAGGTAATTATCTCAAGGTCATCATCATAGATGCCTTTTGGAACAGAATATGTTACAGTGAGTACATATGAAATCAGACAAAGAAATCATTACTTTAATGCTTTTAAATTATAATTAGCCTACATAAAACACATTACATTTGTATCCTTTTGCTTTAAGAAATATGAATGTAATTTTCCCTTTTGCTGGCTTATATTTCTGATTCAATAGTGAAAATTTCTTTTCGGACATCACCAAGGCACATTCCATTACATACCAAAGTCATTCCTGTAAAAATCATACGTTTCATGTCCACTGCTGCGGTTGCTGTCTTCCAGTCCCTTCTCTCCAAATCTTTCATACTTCATCCTCAGATCATCATCCTTTAATACTTCGTACACCTGACTAGCCTTAAGGAATCTGTCATGGGCATCTTGGTCATTCTGAGAGGGATTAGGGGCATTAGACCAGGTACACTGTTTATGGGCGTGAAATGCAATGGTGACATACTCACTGGGTTTTTATCAGGGTGCATGGTTAGAGCGAGCTTCTTAAAAGCCCGTCTAATGTCTCTGCTGGATGCCCCTCTGTCAACTCCCAGGAATGCATAATAATTTTCAGCTGCGGAGATGAAAGCTGCCAGGAACGTTATGACGAATAAGGATAGCCACGGTTTACAGAGAGACATTCTGGGCACTTGAGTCTTCGTGGCGTCTTGGAAGAGCTGCATTGCAAGAAATCACTGCAAGGTTCTTCACGGGAAATAGAAACATACTGTACACAGTTACTTACACAGTTTGTAAACAGGAACTGCATCGGAAAACCTACTGTAGGAAAACGTGACAAAAGCACACGTAAAGCAAGCGCTTATATACGAGTGGATGTTACACTGATTAAGTCAACAGCATGAAAATAAAAACATAAGTCTACAGATGGTAACATTTTATTTAGGTAATAATAATGCTCGGACTGGGAGCATACAGTTACATGGACGCAATTGTTAGTTTGGAAATTTTCGGCAAAAAGTGATATGAACTAAAATTGGTATAACCTTACCCGAAATCCTACTATGTAAAACTATTCTGACTATGGACAGGTTGTATGGCGAAAAGTTGCAGACAACCAAAAGTTCCTTTGTTCCACCTAAGCGTCTTTCAGAATGTAGCGAAAGTGATGCAAAACTAATACTGACCACTGTAAACAATTATTAAATCATGAAGCTGGCCTTCAGATTTACAAATCAGATTTCAAATTTCTTCAGCCGATTTACCATGCAACGCAGATCTTTCGGAGCAGTTGTAATGAAACCGCTCGTTAGCCTGGAGAGACGTAGGGACGCTGTCACGTTCTTCTCAGCCAATCACTAAAGCCAGCCACTGTGAAAATGCGGCCATCTAAACCCATTAGAAATTGATTATAATATAATATAATATAATATAATATAATATAATTGAGTGACTGGTGGATTCAATTCGCAGACACATTTACGCATGTATTCAATAGCTTTAGCTTGCAATAAAGGTAACTAAGGAGTTGTAGATATTGTAGATGTGAACAGTTTAAGGAATTTAGGTTTTGTGCATATTAAGTAAGTTTGTGTTCATGCGAAAGTAAGACCGCTGTAACACACGCATGCCTACACGCGAAGAGTCGCGCGGAGCCGGTTCCTGAGCCACTGCATCCGCTGGGTGACGTCATTTCCTGAAACCCTCGGCGCCGCTGCCGGACACGCTATTTCCGCCACTTTTTGAAAAGCCAACTCTGCGCTCATTTATATTTTTTTTTGCTTGTTTTCTACGGTGCTCCCAGGGGTGTTCTGGATACGTTTATCAGTATCGGAGGCCAGTTGAAATGGAGTTTCAAGGTCAGTCTGTTTCATCTTGTACGCCGCTGTGAATAAAACAGACTGCTGTCTGTCTTGCAGGCTACTCGGCTGCAAGGGAAAGCGCAGCAGTCGTTAATTAGATGCCTACTCGCTAACTTTAGCGAACAGTAAAAGTTGGAGAAAAAATATGTAATCTTCCCGTTAAAAGAAATCACAATGGTTACGTGGTGTATTTGAATACACAATGCTGCGGCTGTTAGCTGCACGCCGGTCGCAGTGGCGAAACCGACCAGGCGCTTCTTTAGTGCGGCTTTAAAAGGCGTCGGCGCGTGCACATCGCGAACCCACGCGCCCCGCTTCCGGGATGCTTTCACGCCTTTGCGTGGTCTTCGGGACTCGCTCCGCTGTCCTATCGGCGTCGGGAATTATTTCTGCGGTACGAGACTGTTGACTTTGTCCTGGTACCAGGTACAGAACCGATGACGCTCGGCTCCCCCACTTCTCCCAAACCTGGGCCCGGCGCCCAGTTCTTGCCTGGGTTTCTGATGGGAGACCTGCCAGCTCCTGTCACTCCCCAGCCGCGGACGTTTGGTGGACCAGGAGGTGGGATGGAAGTGCGCTCTCCTCTCTTGGCAGGTGAGCTTGGTAGTGTAATGTTCTAGGTATGCTGTAGTCCTCCGTGTCTGTAAGCAGGCAGTATAAAGTATTGTACATTTTGTTTGCCTGTCTTCAGTTTCAAAATATGATCACTTGGCTTCCTTTTTTTAGATGCAGATGTTAAGATACATTTTTTGCATCATGGGGGTGGAACACTTGTTTCCACAGTGATTAATCTCTGACCTAGTACTTCAGGAATAGTGCCCAGCTAGCCCTCATGAACAGAGAGACTGATCTGTGTTCTGTACTGAAAAGCTGCTGAACCATTCAATTAATTTTCTGTTATGTCTGTGTTAGGTGAAACGTTTTTCTGTTTAAATTGTCACGAAGTCTCTTTCTGCCTCCTGGTTGTAAAAGAAAGGGTCTGGCCTGGAAAAAGCTTCCGGGCCTAATTATCTGCACTTTATTGGGCCCTACACCTGTGCCTAACATCTGGATGATTCACGGCCCTTAACCATTGCTGGATTGAGAACTATAATATTCTTTCAAATGTGAATAGTAATCTCGTCTGATGAACAGGAGGTTGTGTTGCTCTGGGCAGAATGGTCCCCGTGAATAGCATGCTTGTTAGGGGTGGGTGGTACACCGGGGTCCTAGTCATTACCGGTGTGATTGTGCTCCAGGATATGGATTTGCGCTATACCGTTAACACCGAGAGACGTCGACAGCCTAATTATACAATGGCCTATTTATAAAAAAATAAAGCATTTTATCTCCCTCAAAGCTTTAGATGTAATTTGAATAGTTGTCCTTATATAGTATATGCAACCAGTTTATGTGCGTTGTGAATTTTCTGTGAAACGCACTCTAAGGACGTGTTGCGATAGCAAATTAACAAATTCAAAATATACAGATTTTGTGTAATTATACACATTAAACTAAATAACCTAGATATATAAAAAAGTAAAGCATATTCGCTAAATCAGCGTATATATGCAGCGCTGCCTTCATGCAAGGGGCATGGTAAAAGCACAGCTGCACTAGAAGCACTGGTTTCCCACACCAATGAACGTCAAACTCCATTAACCACCGAGCAAGACGTACTTTGGCGTACACAGCCCTTTTGTTTGCACTAATGTGCCATGAGTTTTAATAACAGCAGCAAATCTAACACCCTCAACCAAAAAGCCGTAATGTTCCTAACAGAGCGGCTGCTCTGTCCTGAAACCAAACAACTGAAAAGTTTTCAAATGCAATATTTTATATATATTGGATAAATAGACGTAGTTTATTACCAAAGTTTACGTTTTTTAACAACTGTGTAAAGTAATGTTTTTTTATGGCCACCCTGCAATTATACAAGAAATACGAGAAAACATTACCTATGTCACTTTTTATATTTTTTCAAAATAAGACCACCCATATCCAACTGTAATAGCAATTAGTCTAAATACATTTTTTAAAATTTACATAAAGGGACAGAATGTGCCGCTACTCCTAAAACTTGGAAAAAAGTAATACTGTGATATAAAACCGATACTGTCCAAAAAGTGAAGAATGCCGTGATGATGGATTTAGCTCGTATCGCCTACCCCTAATGCTTGTGGCTTCATGCTTTTGCATGGATGACCTCGATGTCCAAACAGCTCTAGCTTATCAGATTCCATTTAAATAAAACCGGTTCTGCATCATAAAGTCTTCTGCAAAATGCCTCTTGAGATGAATCATTGTTTTCAGGGTCTTAATGATTTTCAGCCCTCGTCCGTACAGTTGAAGAGTGTCTGATGGTAGTTCTACATCAGAGCTGTGCGATATCGTATTGCGATTGTAAGGCGCATGCGCAATAAACACCAGGGCTTTAGATGACGGGTGAAACGTTTGCGCAGTAGCAGGCTTTTTGGTACTATACGGATGTTTGCCTGGTAAGCAAATTAGTAGTATGCCTAAAATATTAATGACTGTCATATTGTAATGCCCAAAAGTTAGTTATTTGTGTAAATTTGATGTACCCTTATGTTTAATAGTCTTAAGTGTCGGTCTTTTAAACTGTAAAAAGTATCTCCACACCACCAACGTCTTTTTACCGTATACACTGAATTTGTACAGATTACTAACTTTTGGGCATCAATACGCATCTCATTAATATTTTAGGCGTACTGTGGGCATTAGTAAATGTCTGGATAGTACCAAAAAGCCAGCGTCCGGACAAATGTTTACGTCCGTTATCTGAAGCCCTGGTGATTATCGCGCACGTGCCATAAAATCACGATTACATCGAAGTGATGTCTTGCAGCCCTGTTCTCCATTGTGGTGCTGGTTGACTGCGGAGGATTCCCATACCTTTATGGTTTTTAGCCGTGTCCGTCATAGCAGTGAGGCCCACAAGGACCAGGGCTCACACAGGAGGAGCTTGTCAGACCTCAAGGTCATATTGTCATTAGCGCAGCTTTCAGAACCTAAATTTGGTAAGATGTCCTTACTCTGATTGTTATATGAACTTGGGGTAATGAGAGCATCTCCTTTGCTTTCTTGACAGGGGGGTCACCCCCACAGCCGGTGGTCCCAACACCTAAGGACAAGAGTGGGGCCCCTCCTGTGAGAAGCATCTATGATGACCTGGCTGGTGTTGGGGTCGGCTTGTCCCCGCTGAGCTCCCGTAAGCAGGTAAGCGCATGCTCTTTCTGTGTGTCAGCTTGGTGCTTGCCGAATGGGATGCTTTCAGGTACATGTCCAGTTCTCTCCCCCAGCCTTTCTCCATGATGCAGACACCACTGTCTGGTTTGATGGCCACCACACCAGGGACATGTGAGTCTGTGTGTGTGTGTAAATATAAAATTTCTTTTTTTGCAAAACACCGTAGCTCTTCTGCATGCATATTAGCAGGGAATAACGTTTTTTAATTCTCTCTGCCAGCTTCTAGTGTGTTTAGTCCTGCAAGCTTAGCGCAGCAGCGGAAATCGACACTCTCGCCGGCACAAGCTGATCCCTTTTACACGCAAGGGGAAGCCCTGTCCTCAGAGGACCAGCTGGATGAAACGTGGGTCACGGTTTTTGGGTAAGTCGGTGCCCGTCTCTTATAAACAGCTGAAAAAAGCATTCGCTCCATGTTTTGCATAAGCACTGTGAGGCATTTGACTTTGTCTTTGTTTTATTCACCCCATAGGTTTCCACCCGCGTCCGCTTCCTACATCCTCCTACAATTTGCACAGTACGGCAATATATTAAAGCATGTGGTAAGAACTTGTATCTCAAGAGGCTAGTGGAAAAATGTGTTATTTCTTTTAAATCTGTGAGAAATTAGCTATGCATGTTAGATTGGTCCTGATGGTTAGTATTCTCCAACCAAAACAGATGTCAAACACCGGCAACTGGATGCACATTCAGTATCAGTCCAAACTGCAGGCTAGAAAGGCACTTAGTAAGGATGGGAAAATCTTTGGTGAGGCGATCATGATCGGGGTCAAGCCCTGTATAGACAAGGTAAGCTGAGCTCACATGTGAAGATCTGTCCCATGGCCTGCCGCAGGGTTCCTGCATGCTGATGAAACATTCGAAATGGACAAGGCCTATTTTTTTTTTTTACACTATTAAAAGTTTAAGTCTGGGTGGTGGACGGCAGGATTAGTGGAGTAGATCTTTCTTTATTGGGCCTATTGCTGTGAACATGGAGAAGTAGAATGCTGGATACAGTTTGTCTCCCTGGGATTCTTACATTTTTAATACTGGCCCCTTCCTCCCTCCCTTCGCACAGAATGTGATGGAGAGCTCAGAGAAAGCCTCCTCCTCCTCCAGCTCAGTGTTCACCCCCCCAGTGAAGACGGCTGGCACTCCCAGCATGCCTGTCTCCACACCTCGGCCTGCCATGAGGCCCCTCAGCGCAGCTTACAGGGCCTCCGGCAGCGACTACCAGGTAAATTCACGGCTTGTGGGAAGACTTGTGAAAAACAGGTGGCAGCACCACCTTGTGCACAAGGGCGCTTGTTACCACCTTGACTTTATGGGTAATTTGTCTGCATGGGTGCTACTTGCATCTAAGAAACTACTGGTTCTGGGAGGTGTCCGGTAGCTTGCATGAATTTTAGCCTTTGTCTAGCATGTATATAACTAATATATATAGCATGTATATAACTAATAACTAGTAAGTTGGTAATAAGCCTGTTTTTCTTTAACAGGTGATTTCGGACAAACAGACGCCCAAGAAAGATGATAGTTTTGTCACCAAAGCCATGGAGTACATGTTTGGCTGGTAAAGCTGCTCACCTCCTCGCTGCTTCAGAAAGAGGACGATGGAACTCGGTGACTAGCGATGCCCTCAGATCACATGACACGCTAGCTCAGTTCTGTTGGTCTCTGATGTCTGTCACCTATGCCCGTCATTGACGCACCCTATGAATTATATGCACTTTATGATTGTCAGGAATATATAGACTCTATTGGGTGTGGTAATTAATCCATTTTATAGTTTAGAAATTTGGGGTGCTTAAAGGATTTGGGAGACACTATAATGCAGTGTGAATGTTAGCGAGTTGGCAGTCTCGTGTGCGACACTGAGTTCCTGTAGAGAATTATGTTTTTCTGCTAAGCAGTGGTTCTGAAACTCAGGCTGGTGAGGATTACGTGCGAGTTGGAGAGATGAATTTTAAAAGCACTTTTAAAGAGTGCAACTTTTAAACTTTGCTTACACCTGTAACATTGCCATTGAAATTTTTGTAACTTTTTTTTTTTGTGTGTGAGACCTTGTATGCTGAGTTCTTAACCCCTCCCCCCCTTATATCTTTCGGACATTGTATCTGTTAGAATGGACTGAACAGTGAACACTCTTTCTATGTTATGTAATAAATACAGTATTATTATTACAGTGTGGAGTTTTCTGCTGCAGTGTAGAGTCTGACATTTGTCATTATACTCTGATACTCCTCGTTCCATAGAGCTTCTGGGTTTGAAAAACAAATAATGAAAATACTAGAAAGCATGTGTATTGTAATGAGATTTGAATTGCATATCCAGTGAACTGTATCACTGAAAACTATTAGAAATGCTTTGAAGCGGTACATCCAGCCAAGCAGTTATGATGACTTCGTACCCGTTTCAATAATGCCCGTCCCACCATTATGGAGACCAGATTAAGGTGTTTCAGAGGCCGTTTAAGCTAATGCCCATCACAACAGTTCCCACAATAATGAGTAAAGCTTGCCTGCCTTGTGAAGTGTCAGTAAAAATTTGTTTTCTATTTCAGCAATTCCAGCATTTCCCTTTAGAAGCACCAGCTGTTCTGTACTCATGTAAGCGAAATAGCCCCGTTTGACTGCCAAACAAACCGTTACGCATCCCTGCATGTAAATATTTGAGAGGAAGGTCAGTAAGGCTTGTCCTGAGGCTTTTTGTTACATCCCTGGAGCAGACGCTCCACACGTCCAGCTGCCGAAGGTCGTGCAGACCCGGTCACTTGAGACCGATGGGGTGTGTGTGGCGACGGGTCACCAGCTAGGTGATACGCCTTCGGTGCCTGGCAGGAGGGTGTGGATGTAATACATCTTGATTAGTTGTGCTTTTCTCGGAGGGTAAGTGTTGACGTAACCTTGATACAAGTGATTGTGAACTCGTTTCATGCAGTATCTATAAAGGAACATTGTTGCCTATGCTTGGATTGGGCTGAACATTTGTGGACGATGAGATGCTAATTATTAATGTTTCATGTTTGACCTTTCAAACCGGCATTTATGATGGAATAAGGAATTTAAACAGGGAAAAAAAACTCTGTGTTGAGCTATTGTTGTTTATCTCTTTGTATTTTTACCTAATTGGTATACACTTATATACGTGCGCAGGCTTTGTCATAATGACCTGTATTATTCGCGACTGTGATTTAGTCTTAAAGTTGCCAGCAGAGGGCAGCATTCTATTTCATTATTCATCGGCTCGACCAGCGCGTGTTTGAATTTGCTTGAACTGCATTGTGCAAATGACCATCAATCATGCATACACTGCGGTGATTATGTTGAGAGAGGGTGGTCTCCTATTTTTTTTTAAGAAAGTGATTAAAAAAAACAAGTCTACGGCACTGGGTCAAACACATGTATACTTTTAACAGAACAGGGTTGGTTCAACCAAAAGCAGAGTTGAAAGAGGGTTTATGGAGTAATGCAACAGATGACGAGGCAGTAAGTGCCATAACAGATTTGACATGTACCTTCCCGGGCCCCGGCACGCCACTGGAGATTGCCCGTCATCTCTGTTTATTAATTATATTTTAGGTTAATTCTGCGCACTTACCCCGGCGCTACGGAATGAACGATAAACCGGCGTGGTTTCCGGACGGAGGGCAGAGAGTCGAAGGCGAAGATAATTACTCATGAAGCAGGGGGAGAAAAAGCAGATTTAATCGTGGCGACAGACGCCGTTAGAAAAACAAGCAATTAGAGAAACAGTATCTGGGATGTAGCAACCTGAGTTTACTATCCAGATGCATTTTAAGAAGGAAGGGAAGCAGTCATATTGAATTTGAGTTGATTTACAGACGTAAGCCTGTGCTTCCTTAAGCTATATATAGATTATAGATGCCAATTAGTACCTGAGCATTTGGTAATGTGGAAAAATTGCATTTAACAAATCATCTTTGGTTCGCATCCTTTTTACTCCAATGACTCTTTTCCTGTTATTGAATCAAGCTGTGCTATAATAAGGGCCACCGTTTTATATTTGCCAGTGTGGCGGAAGCAGAGAGATACAGGCATCGCCGTGCAATCTTTAATTTCTTTCGGTTGTTTGAAAGCCAGGCAATGATGAATTAAAAACAGAGGGGAGCATCTTAGGCCCAGGTGGAATACATCAACCGTGTGACATTTCCGAATTATTTCACATTTGCGATTGTGCGGAATGTAGGATTATAATATTGCCGGGGCTCTTGTTTTTCATTAAAACTTTGTCTTGCTCTCGGTCTGGAAATGAATGCCTCTCGAGTGAAAACGGGTCCAAACGGATGGAGGTGACAGGGCTCTCTCAGAATCAAATCTAAAAACGGTGTACCTTTCAGCTGTGGAAATAGAGGCACCGAGACCAGCCAGCGGCAGTGCCGTGCGTCGCGAGCTACGGACTCATTGAAACGCGTGAGTCCTTCCAGCTGTGGGCTTTCCAGCCTCTATGCTGCGGCTGATACCCCGAATGAGATTAATCTCAATATTTAGTAGGCTTACTGGGCTTAACGTGCTTAATGTGTGTCTGTTTTTCTCCGTTAATAAAATATCAAAGCCTTACTATAGTCATGTTAATTTAAGTTTTTAATTATCTGTAGGCAACAGAAAAACATTCGCATACGTTTCTTTAATACATCCCTTTCTCGTGCTTAAAGTGTGTGTGCATGTGTGCGCGCGCGTGCGCGCAGTTAAAGGACGCTAATTAACCTAAATGGTCGGTAGTGTGTGCCTATGTGTGTGCAGACCCTGCTACGGACTGGCACCTTATCCAGGACGTTCCGCTGCCCTAAGCTGCCTGAGAGAGGCTGCAGACCACCTCCCTGTGACCTTGTCCTGGATATGAAGCCGGAAGATGGATGGATAGGTATCCAGTCCTGAAGGTGTGTGCAGTACAGTATGTGCCGCCCTGAGCCAGGATACTGCCGCTCTGCCCTGATTTAAAATAAGACCCTTTCTTGATTTCAAGAACAAGCCCCAAACTACAGCAGAGCTTCAACCTGAGCCTTAACCTGCAGGTATTGTTTGCTGTGCTATTTTCATCTTTTGAAGGAAAGCCTGTATCTCAGCTGCATTTTCACTTATGACATGTATTTTATGTTACAGGCACAAATACCACTGAGAGAAATAAACTTCAGTCCTCCACAATCACAATTTGCACACACTTCGGTCCATTACAGAGCTGCTTCTGAACGTCTTGTGCCTGTTAGGAAAATGAAGAGATCGGATGACTATAAGAGGAAGTATGCATAATGGATATATATGGAAATGTGTATGGAAACGTATAGGGATCGCTCTCCACCATATGACTTTGTGCCGCATCCAGTGCGAGCAGGCATGCAGAAGGGTGCAGTGTCTGTTCGGCAAGAAGCCGGCATGGGTATAAACAGATGAAAGGCAGCAATTTATCACAGAACTGGGTCGAGTAACAGAAACATGTCCGTTTTATTCATTGATGCGGGGCTTCTGTTAAGAGTTATAGGGCGGCGATCTCCGGATAATTGACGTCGGCTGAGCTCGGCGGGATGGATGAGGGCAACATTTGGGAAATGCGGAAGGTTAATGTAAAAGTCAGGATGCAGGGTCCCTTTGTTCATCTCGTAATCTAATACGAAAGGAGATCAGCCCCGAATTAAGGAGCTTTGCGCCGCCGATGGGACGTCCGCAAATCCCGTTACACTCATTAATTCGTTGATTTGATTAAATCGAAAGATGCGGTAATGCGCAGCGACTGACCTGTTATTTAATCAATGCGGCCAGGGAGGAGCACGGACGACCATGTCAACAAGCCCACGTTGGAAATGCCAGTGCTCTGTAATGAGGGGAAAGTGCATTAAGTGCAGGACGGGTAGTAGGGGCCGCGGACGAAGCAGAAGGGAACCGATTCGGATGGAAAATAACGGTGCCCCTTTTTTTAGCGGACAATTGAATAAAGGCAAAGAATCGATAACAATATCTGCCGATTACAATCATCAAGGCTCACTTCTCTTTGGAGATTACACACCCAATTCCCCTAAGAGGCCGGCCTGATTCATGGATCGATAGCGGAAAAGGGGCGCGCATGGCCTCTGAGTAGAAAAAGTGGATTCCGTCTCGCGCTCCTTCCGCTAATATACCTGCCGCACCCGTAGAGTCCGACACGCAACCGGTTCCAGTTCCCGGTGGAGTCTAAAGCCTTTGTGAGTGGATGAGGGATGGGGGTACAAGGACACCTGGCTAACATGGGTGATCTCTGTGTACCGGACACCAGGGCAGCCTATGGGGCAGAGATTTTATAGGTGATGAATGCTGACCTCAACAATGTGTCTTTGCCCTTATTTAAATGTTTGTTTCGCGCAGTTCCTTTGTAATTTCTGTATAATTTTTATGGATACAACACATGCATAGTCATCTGTTTATCCTCTCTATGTGATCTTGACTGCCCAGCGGTGGGTTGGCCCCCCATCCTGGGTTGTTCCCTGCCTTGCGCTCGCAGCTTCCGGGATAGGCTCCAGACCCCCTCACGACCTCAAAGGGGATATGTGGTTACAGAAAATGGATGGATGGATATGATCTTGACATATGTCCTGACATACACTGTTTGGACAAAAGTATTGGATTACCTGGCTATTACACCACAGGAACGTTTATGACACCCCATTCTAAATCCACAGGCATTGATATAGAGTTGGTCCCCCTTTGCAGCTATAACAGCTGCCACTCTTCTGGGAAGCCTTTCCACATGATTTTGGTGTGTGTCTGTGGGAATTTTTGACCATTCATCCAGAAGATCATTTATGAGGCCAGGCACTGATACTGGATGTGAAGGCCTGGCTGTAGGGGTACCTGGTCCGGCGCCTATCCCAGAAGCTACCAGTACAAGGCAGTGAATAACCCAGGATGGGGTGCCAACCTATCACAGGGCACTCCCACACACACACACACACACACACACACACAATAAATTCATACATATTTATATTTATTTTTTGCATTTGTTACATTCTTGCATATTCATCAATCTCCCAACCAGGTAGGGTGTGGTTCTGTCCCACCAAATCACAAGTTCTGCCAGCCAATGAAAGTTTTTTTTTTTGTAATATTGTAAATAGGAAGCTACCAAGCCATTTTTTATCCCATGGACCAACTAACATCTTAGGACTGGAGCTGAAACTAATAGATATGAGGCTGAAATGACGTTCTTGTATAACTTTAGGGTTATTTATTGTTAATAATGTATTATAGTGTATAAAGTGTATAAAAGTATATATAGTGTATATGAAGAGTATTAAGCAATGGCAGGTATCAGTCATGCTGGCTTCTCTATCTGTCCTTTCATGACCTCGTCAGTGTGGCCTCCTAGAATCCAACACCAGCATCACATCTTCAGCGCCATGAGGAGTCTAACGGCCTAACAGGAATCTATGCCATCACATGGCCTTGCCGATGGGCCGGGGGCAGAAACCGCGGCAGTGGAGGCCACTGCCGGCGCCACCACATACATCCAGCTGAGTCGGGGGGAGTTGGATCGCAGTGGCGTCCGCAGCATGCAGTGTTTTCAGGCCTCCCGCATCCCCATCTGCTCTGCGGCTGCTGTCGGCTGCTCCCCAGCACTGCCGGCGAGGTTGTGGTGTTCCCTGTGTACCGCCTTGTCATGTCACGTCGGTGACATTGGGGGGGGGGGGGGGTGGTTCAGTCTGATTTTACGCACCCCCCTGTTGCCAGCATAGTTATTCAGAGTGAGGCAGACAGGACGATCGCATGCCATGCGAACCGTATAATGGCGACTTCTCTGACAAGCGAAGACTGCCGTTCTCCTGTCAGCAATCCGGGTAAAGTGTGAGCCGGAGGGAGGTACTGTTTCCCACTGGAGGAGATTGGTGGCGTCTCCGTAGGCCACGCACAGGATGAAGACAGGGGAGAGAGTTCTAGGCCTGTATCATGGCGGAGCACAGGTATGATATTATCTCTTCCCCTGTTTGATCACCTGAATGACAAGTGGCAGTGGCTCAGGGGAACTTGTTATCGCATCCCTGACCGAAGTACGTGCGGCTGCCAGAAGTCTATCTGCAGCACATCAGTCACATGTGCACTCATCCTTGCTGCCTCTCGATAACAGCCTGCACCGAGAGCCCGTATCTCCAGCCTTAAAGGCCGACCCACGCGTCCTCTTGATTAAAAACGGAGAGAGGAGAGACAAAGGGAATTTGCTCGGGAGGGACTACCCCCCCACCCGCTGCTACTCCAGCTCCGCCGGGTCGATCGTCCGAGCAGCGAGGTGACGTGTGATGCGGGGAACCCAGGAATATGATGTTTGTCTCCTGCGGTCAAACGCGGCACCTGGGCTTATTTTGGCACGGCCGGCTTTTTCCCGGTGCTGCTAATATGGATCCAGTTCCCCTCAGTGAGTGAATGTTTTCAGGATAAGAAATCAAAAGAAGGTGCTGGAAAAATAAAAGAAAATACACACTCACATTTGGGATGTGTAACCCTATTAACCAGTGCAAACCAGATATGTTTCTGCTCCCCTCGATTGTTTAATGTGCCTGAGCTTGTACTGCTAATTGCTCCCTTTCTTCTGTTAATGCTGCAGTTCCGTCCGAAGGCACTTATCGTGACTGTTCAGGGATCAGTGCATAATGTTTACATAGCCCCCTCCCAACCACCCACCCCCCTACCCCCCTTGCTGCACGGAGGCTTCGTAGGGGGTACTGTGGCCTTATACCTCCAGGAGTGTGGGCATGATTCCCTTCCCCCATTCTGTGTCTGTGCAGAGGGCAGATTCTTCCCAAGTACTCCAGATTCCTCCCCTAGTAGAAAAACACACATTGCCCATAGTGTGTGTGTGTGCGTGCGTGTGCGTGCATGCGCACTCTATAATGGGCTGGCCCCTTATCCAGAATCTCCCGTTCCTTGTGCCCTGTACTTCTTGGGATAGGCTCCAGGCTCACCACGATCCTGTTGCAGATAAGCAGTTAAGGAAGATTGATGGATGGATGGATAGATGAATAACCATTTGTCTAAGACACTTATTAAACAGCAGGTTCAAATGCTTTCTCTAAAAGTGTGTCCAGCTGAGCTCGGAGCAGAATCCTTATTAGTATTAGATAATCGTGTTTTGCTCCCCCCCCCCCCAACTCCCTGCCAGACACTCCACATTTTTGGACATTTTTGAAGGGAGTAAAAACTTGGACTGCCTATGGGTCCCCGAGAACCAGAGTGGGAAACACTGAAGTATAGTATCAGAGGAAGCGTGGGGTTCTGAGAATAGCACCTCCCTGAATGATTTTCAAGCCGTGTTCCCGCTACCATTTAACTCCAAGTAAGTATTCCAATAGCGTGTGTAGTGGTGACATCACATGTTATTCCCGCCTACTGCACAAGGGGGCCCAGTAGCCACGCCCCTTTTGAAGCCTGAATGAAACTGGCAGATAGCAGTAAATGAAACATTTGTCTATGGTGATCCTAATGTTTATGGAAAGAACATTTTTATGCTCTTTAAAATGCCTTGCCTGGCCACGGGAAAATGCACATTAATGGGAAACGGTCTCTCACACCGGAAACCCGTGAGCGTGACATTTACTGCAGCATTTTATGCGCTGACCTTCTTCTGCCGGCCTCGTCGCAATTAAAGCGTCACAATGCATGTGACACACATCGGTGGCATGCGAGAGTCGGTTCCGCGATATCCTAACGGGAGCCTCATTGTGGCTCTCTCTCCATAAGCAGAGACAGGCGCGGAGTTCCACCGACCGCCGCGATGCCTCTCATTTCACGCATGGGTGAGTTTCAAACAGAAGAAAGATGGGATCCAGTGGCTGGAATAAAGTAACATACTAGAGGATGCAAACAGGATCTGTCTGCTTTGTGTTTCCTTCCTTACTGTGCCGTCTCCATGCAACTCATGCATAGATTAGATGCCTACGTTGGCCGCAGAGCCCCAGCACACCACGTACTAAACCTACACAGCGTGCCCTTTCTGTAAAGTAAGCGGCCGGGGGTAGAGTGATTGCCCGCTGCTGGTTGGGAATCGAGGGAAATAGACACTAAACTCTCCCCACAGTGGGAACCAAAATCAGCCCTTAAACGGATTTGCGACAGCGTCGGGTAATAGCAGTCTGTGGAAAATCGAGCTGCCATCACAGAGGGGGAAAAAGAACCGGCTCTTTATAGTCAGACTCTGCTACTCATTCTCCCTGCGGAGGAGGGATAAAGGGAGGTGAAATCAATAAAGATCTTTGGGGGTGGGAGGCGACATCAGAGAATGCGCATAACTTATTCACCAAGACTCAGGATTTAACATAATTTGGCATGGCCTCAGCTACAGAATCTGCCCACTCATCTGATATTTAGGGGCCTCATTTTCCACTATCTCAGCGGGCGTCCGTTTTTCTATATTTATTCCATTAGGTGTCACGGGATTCAACAGCCAAGAGCTGTGCCCCACCCCCCCCGGTATAATTTGTCGCTTACTTTGTTAACATTCCCTGGCAGTGGATCCCGAAAATCCGTATTCCACCCTGAACCCAATCTCATTAGCACTCATAGCAACAAAAACTGTAGTAGAAGGCAGTGTGCCAATGAAAGTAACAAGCAGTGTTCTCCATTAAACTGCAATCTGTTCATTCAAAATATTAGGGCGTGGGGATGTTCAATCGCCTCCGAGACGTTTCTGTTTGAATGGAGCTCTTTTTATAGTTCGGGAAGGGGAAGAGATACATTATATTACGCATTATAGCTGTGAAATCGGATGAAATTCCAGGCACCACTGTTGTTTTTTTTTTTTTTTTTTTGCAAGATCAAAGAAATTGTTCTATCAAATGCCCGTGGCCTGCAAACACAGTGAGCTCTGTAAAGAAGTGGGTTTTTCCCCCCTTCCCTGAGAGAGGAAAGCCTTTAGCATTAAGATCGACACCCTCAGTACACTGAGCCAGGAAAAGAAGCCATTTCTGAAGGTTTCGGCTGATTTCAGCAGCAGTGTTAATGAAAGGTCTAAACAGATACGCTCGCCAGCTCGTAGGGAGGGGAAGGGGACGTGGTCATAGGTTCCTACAGCCCCTCACGCCCATCCGGCCAATGGGAACGCTTCTCCTCGGGCCCTATGTTTTTAAAGACACCGACATGTTCCCAGTGTAGGGAGCTGTTTGTCCAACATTATTCATGTCAGAGCCTGCGGATAAACAGGTGTAGAATCAATGGGTGGGGGAACAAGATGGTGCTCTCTGGGGTTTGAGCAGCAGGAGAGAGGAATGTGTTTTCTTAATTTTTTTGCCATCTACAACTGAAAAAAATGTTTCCGTGCCACCCCATACCATAACCTCTTTTAGTAATATTAAATGAAGTTGCTGGCATCTTGATGACTGCTTGCTTGCTGTTCCGAGAGCAGATTTATTCTTTCTTTCTTGTTTGTTTATGATTTCATGGGGTCATTTATGCATGTGGTGGAGAACGGGAATCGATAACACATATTGTGGGTTTGCTCTTAATCTCGGGAGAGTTTTTTTTTTTAATCATTAGGCTGTTAAAATAAATTGCCGTGGTACACAAGAGGCTTGCATTTCAACAGAGGGGAGTACGCCGCGATAAATTTGATAATGAAATAGTGTTGAACATTTCAGAAAAAAAAGCCATTTTGAAGCTTGTGATATATCACGCCTCTGATGTCACTCCTTTGTCTGAAGCAAATTCTCATTCATACCTGCGATGTTGCATCTGGAAGCACAACTGCTCTCCAAATGGATCTAATTAAACTGCAGGACACACAGATCCTAAAAAAGAATTCTGGATAATGACAATCCCATTTTGGGGTATTGTTGTTGTGACTAACTATTGGTTCCTCAAGACAATATTTTGAAACCCAGGTCCATTGCAAGTTATTGAAAAATGCTAATTTTAATAAATTGTTTTTATTTACCACTATTTGAATGCTGCTCTGAATTTTTGGCTGCCCTTTCGTATGTATCATTTCTAGAAAAAGATCTTGTTAGAAAATAAAGCAACGGTGTACAACCTAGGTTATGCATATGTGGCTATTGTGCACATTTGAATGCTAATATTCAAATTAGGGCTAATTAACTTTTGGAAGAGTAATGTTTTTCCCAGGTTATAAGAAAATAATGCAGAAAAAAGCATCATTCTTGGGGTCAACGCGAAGAACATTCCATAAAGACTGAGATTTTTATTCTTAGTGGAAAAGGATCTGTTTAATTGTGTTATTTTTGCGTTGGGTAACTGTCAAAAGGTTTCAAAGTATATTAATACTGTTCTTTCACCATAACTGTTAAGTCAATTTCTTGATATTTCTTAAGTTGCTGCACGGGTTGAATTTCTTGGTTAAAAATGAAATTGCTTAAATAAATCCAGCATGAATCCATGTTGAATTTGATCATTAAAGATGCCATTGTTTGTTTCATTGAGTTCAGGTCATTAGCTTTCTTCATGAGGAAATGAAGCCATTATTGTTTTATGTGAGCCTTTAGATATTTTTTAGTTCTCCATGGTTGGTTTCCTGATATTAGCTTATAGATTGTTATTGTGTTATTTGCTTAGTGCTTGCTGTTATCCCAGGCAGCTCAAAATGGCTCTTCCACACAGCTTTTTATCTAGACATGTTTGCTTTTAATACGGTCAGTCTGGGTTTCACCAGTCCCATGGTAGTCCAGCAGTGCCCTCCTTGCTCGTAAGCAAATCACTAAGTCTTTTTGTGTGTATGTGTAAAGTGGGGTCTATGCATACAGTCAATTTTTAAACACCCAGCCAATCTGCTTGATTACAGAAGGATGTTTACTTTCTGAGCATCAATTAAACGGGGCCAGAGTGTTGTTTTTTTTATCTCCTTCCACCGAGGCAGCACACCGACCCAGTGGATGAGCTCCAGGGGCCGTCGAAGGAATGGCAGATTCTGTCAGATACTGCAGAGCACAGCAGCCTCTGTAAAGCCGCGTCCTTGGCTGCCACCCGGCCTCGATCCCCCGAAAAGCCGCTGGGTGACGTGGCAGCACTTAAGGCCCGTTACCCACCCCTCCTGACTCAGCACCCCGCTCTGCTGGCCTCACGGAGGCCTCTTAATCCCAAAGAGCAATTTTTTGGGTGGAGTGGAGGGAGCGTGTGGCCAATTCAGATAGTTTTCCCCCCCTCCAGGTTCAGGCAGCTCCTGCGGAGTGTCCCTCCCCAGGTAGGAGGACAAATTTGCCAAAATGACAGGGCCAATGTCCAGTCAAGGAGCAAGATTGCCAATCTGCTGATTGCAGCCCATTGCAGCAAACGTGCTTTTAAAACACCTGCAAGTGTTGCACAACGCTCCCATCCTCTCAAAGTAAGGGGAGAGTGAGGGAACTCACTTTTTTCGACACGTACACTCCTCTCCTGTTTGTCCTCTGCTTAGTGTGGTCATTACGGAGGAGTGATTGATGCTAGCCTTCACCAGAATAAGCTCTTTCCAAAGGCTCTGTGACAGGCTGTGGCCCATCAGTCTGTCAAGACAACTGCCCTCCCCTAGGATGGATTGGCGCTAATGCGTTTTGCATTTTGACAAGACTGCCCCCGATGATAATGCTACGATGTGGGTGGGGGGACCCGAGAGAATCGTATGTGACGCAGTAAGTGCGCATAGTAGCTTTCTTAGCAAAGTGCGAGGAAAGGTACAGCTGAATCGGACAGGTTAAATTAAGCGGGTAGATCACGGTCTCATTTAAAGTGAAGTTATAACGCTGGCTAAACTGAAGCCGAGTCAGATAAATGGAAATTATACTGTGGTCATAAAAGGTGTTAAAGTGTAAAACGACGTAGAAACACGCATCATAAATGTCATATTTTTGACATAGTTTTGTGTATATTTGTGTTGACGTAATGTCTACTGTATTTTCTTCAGTCACGGCTGATCTTACCCGTATAGTTTATTTATTTATGTATCCGCATGAAACGGGAAAACTGTATTGTAACCCTCTTATGTATTGTTTTCTACTTTACTGAAAATAGATCGTTAGTCATTGCAAATTCAAGGGCTGAGACTTCATGTTTTAACTCACGTTTCCCACTATGCAATCGTTTTACTAAAGCTCATAGAATGCTTAGCTTGATCTAAAACGTCTTGAATCTTCTTCTTCTACTGATTTACAGATAGCAATGTCTTGGAAATATTTCACGTAACAGTATCGGATGCCAGTTAAAATGACAAATCCAG
This sequence comes from Mormyrus iriodes, assembly GCA_011763525.2. NCBI lineage: Eukaryota > Metazoa > Chordata > Actinopteri > Osteoglossiformes > Mormyridae > Mormyrus > Mormyrus iriodes. The sequence continues at coordinate 9,029,577 of JAAGVU020000035.1, forward strand.
TGTTTCTCCATACAGTAGCCTACATCAGGCGCGCATTACCTTTGCTGTGGGAATTACTGTATACACCAGTAGTTAAGAGAAAGGCTGGTATTTGCAGAAACCTGTAAGATTAATTACCTCAAAAAGGCAACAGATATTTCTAATTTCTGCCAAGATATGTATTTATTGTTTTGAAAAATGCATTTTCAGCACTTCCATAATGTCTTCAAGCAATAATGTATGATTTGCTTTGGTGGTTTAGAGTTGTGCGTCACATTCCTTTGGATTAATATGATTCAAGAAGCGCTGAAATCGAATGAAAGGAATTTCTGAAATAAATGCATGTAGCCTAGCACTTGGTTTAGAAAATGTCATTTTGTGAGTTTGTCCACCAAATTATGGATTAATTATGAATTTATCTGAAAGTTGATCTCACGTAACTAAAACGATTTATTTTGCAGCTAGCACGATGCTGACCACTCATATTAGCACATCGTCTATTGTAACTGTTAAACTCTCTATGGGGTGACATAATCGTGTTTATATTGGCACGATTTCCCAGGCTGTCCCCTTAGTGGGTATTATACTCCTTTGGAAATTGCTTACCCGTGAACCTCAAAGGAGACTATTACGGGAGAAAACAAGTTCTTATGCAGAGTTCAGAAAAAAATGCATTTCGACTTTTATTCAGTTTCAGTAAATCTCCCACGAGTTTAGTCCATTTAAATCAGTTATTAAAAAGCAACAATATAATAATGGTTTCCCCCATAAAAGGGCATGCACTTATACCCTATTGTGCATGCATCATTACACTTAACATGAGCAAAAATAATTTATAAATAAAAGTGGAGGATGATCGGTGAGTTTATTTTCGCTTAGGCTCAAAATTGAGCGCCATACAGAAGCGCCTTACGAGACCGGGGAAATTGAAATGAAACCAGACCTCCAGTAATTCAAAAGCCGATTGCTCTCATTTTTTCCACAATGCCAACATGTTGACAAGCATTTCAAAAGCCATTCTGGGGGAAAAAGGAGAGAGGAATTGTGCCATTTCTCTTCTTTCTGCACTGCGGGGATCGGCCTTAATAGAATTTTGCTCTATATTTTCCCAGTATTTAAAGGCATTGGAAGCGACTGAATCAATTGTTTGTGTCTGTAGGGTATGTATTAGAGTACTTGTGCTTGTGTTATTTTGTTAATGGGTAGCTGGCAGAATGATCACTTAATTAACCTCATGTATTAGTGGGGAAACGAAAATGTCTGTTACATCAAATGGAAAAAATGAAAAGAAAAAAAAACTATGGATTTGTGCATTTTTGCACGACAGAATGGATGAAAGTTGTTTTCATAAGCACTTCCTGTTACTTACAATTATGATTACTGTTTCATAACTCCAGCAACTGCATTTTGCTATGAAATAATAACACCAGGTTGTAGAATTGGTTTATTTTTTTTTACTTTGGAGTAAAATGAGAGCAAAATGAGCTAAATTATTGAAAAGACCAAATGTTCTGTGAACGAGGCGCCATTATATTTCATCTTGATGTGTAAACTTGCAGAAAAGCCATTTACGAATTACCAGCAATGAGTGATCTTATTTAGATGACTTTACTGCTGAAGCACTGGTTCGGAACTGGTATATTACTATGCTTATTATTGGCTTTTTTGCATGTAGGATAATGCGCTACAGAAAAAAGCTGAATTTACACGGTCATTACCAGCAGCGCCGGCGTGCCAGCGCTAACTCAGTATTCACCGCAGTGCCAGGCTTACATTAATATGAAGCAGGGCTTAGCTGACCGTGTTTTATTCTCGCTGATTTGCGTAGGAAAAGCAGCCCCTACGCTACAGCGACTTCGACAACGTCAATAAACCCAGCGCTATCATCTAGGGTCGCGAACCCCCCGTGTTGTTAAATCCATCATCAGAGATAACTGGCCAGGCGCGGAGCGGAAACGCCGCCTCTCGCTTGTAGGCCTCGACCCCCCGAGGAAGAAAGGCTGGATCCTTAACACTGATTCCCCCCTATGACGGCTCTGCTTGGGAAGGCTTAATCTACATTAAGATCCACCGCTCAGCCTCGGGAGAATGAATAATGAAATCGTAGCCACTGGACCGTATGTGGGGACCTGATCTACTTGGACATATTCACCGTGTCACCATGCACGGGACCGACTTTGTTTCCTTCACCTGCCGAAAGATGGAAAGCTTTTTTATTCCCTCCCCAACCCCCTCATGCCCCCCCCCCAGATGTGCAGAAGGATGTTTGTACGGATAGGCGCCACTGAACAGTGAAAGTGAAATGGAAACCCATTTGACCACATGTGAAGTTAAGGTGTTATCAGCGCCGACTGGCTGCCTCCAGGAGCGCGGCGGGCAGCCGCAGACGGCGCCGGGACTCGGGCGGCTGCCCTGCGCGCTCGGTAAATGCCATTTCTGCGGGCGCACCCGCCGGGAAGCCGCTGTCAGATGGCGGCCCCGAGCGCGGCGTCCCTTATCTCGCCTTCCTCATTTGTGTTGCGACAAAGGTAGAGAGCGTTCCCCGGCGGAATGATGAACGGCAAATAAACGTCGTCGTGGCCGGTTTTCCATCGCCGGAATAATTCTCCAGAATGGCGTCTGGTGCCCTTGCAGCGGAGCTGATGATGACACGGATTTATGGTTTAACTTCCCAACGGAATGTCTCTGTCCCTCTTATCTCCCGTGTGCCTCCCAGCTTCGCCGGTCGGTCTTAAGTTACCGTTAATGTCCCCGGTCTTTGCCTTTGTCCTTGAGATTTATAAACGCGCCGCCCTGTTTAACTTCGGAAAATGTAGCAGCCCCAGAGTCATGTTTATGCGGACCATCGGCCTGTGAGACACTGCTCCTTTGTGAAGAAGGACTATATGTATACATGTCAGCCATGGCAAACTTATGAATAATATATATATTATATTGTCCGTGTTGTATGTAATAATATTAGATAGATAGATACTTTATTAATTCCTGAGGGGAAATTTATATGTATGTATGTGTGTGTGTATTGACAGTTCTTTTTCTGGTGAGGGTTGCAATCATATATATTCACACTTTCCTTTTTTGCAGATTAAAACCCATGCAATGTTCAGTTTATTATTCACTATCAGATGCACAAAATAGATACCGCTTTTGAATATATTACCTATTTTCGGTAAGCAGAACCGATTTCAGCTACGCGATAAAAGAGCGTGGATAATCACATCGCACGTGTGTTTTTTTTTAATCTGTATGCCTTGGATCCCTGAATTTCCCCTCTTCTAACACGTCCTGACAGCCAAAACGAGCAAATCATATCCTGCCGATGATTGGTGGGGTTGCGAATAGCTAGAGAAAGAGAGAAGCCAGGACCGGAGTAAAGCCACCCCATGGAATTGTGGGAGCTGCCTGGCCGTGTCACAAACCGTAATAGATCAGCGTAACGGCGCCATAGTGCTAATAACACGTCTGGACTCCGTTGCTACCTTGAACTCCCAGCTCTGCCTCAATTAAGATGTATGACAGTAGGGTCGATTTACTGCACCGTGTAGCTACGATGTTCCTGCTTTAAGAAAAGATGGAAGTGGTTCGCACCAGTTCTCCTGCTGTTCCCTAGTGTTAGGGATGAGTAGTACCACAGATTTTCTGTTTGGTCTGAGCAGGTCCAGTACCAATGTTAGTATCACCAAAACAGATATTTGATGGCAACCCAACCCAGAAAATAAAATTTGCTGATGGGGGAGCAGACATAATTTTCATTGTTTCTCCTACTTACTAGTGTCCTGGCCCCTTTTATGGTCAGCCCTGCCTGGCAGTAGTTCATGTCATGCACCCTATAATAATGCAAACATTTAAATTACCAAGTAAAAACAATCAATATTTTTAATGCTAGAATCTATTCTCAAAATGAAACATTCAGATCGAAAGAATCCATTGTTCAGAATTGATCTGCACGTCCTTGCTCTGCACACATCCCATCCATTTTCATTAACTGCTTAACCAGCTTAGGGTTATCATTGTCCTCATCACTTCTGTTGACCAGTCAGAAATTACTGGGCAATTAAAGCGGAAGGATGACTGACTGCCAGGGTGCCCCCTCCCCTGTCACTCACCGATTCAAAACATATCATTGACTAATGATAAGGTTGGACCCACATATGCCCCCCACCTTAAAACATGCTAGAATCTCCCTGAATTAAGTAAATTAAAACCTTAGTGTTATTATCTAAGCGTGCACCTTTCTGTGGTTTAATCTGGTCAGGGTCCTTGCTTGGGTGATGGGGGGTTGGGCTGTAATCTTGGGTATCACTGTACCTTTGTGCCTAGGGCACTTAGTGTCATTATGTTAGTGACACTTAAAACCTAAATGTGATGGTAGTATTTTGTTTGTAAGACCGTCACACCCCCCCCCCGCCCCCCCCCCCCCCCCCCCCCCACACCCGACAATCACAATCACTTCTCAAGTGGTCGTGTCGT
>JAAGVU020000035.1:9034125-9063474 GCA_011763525.2 Mormyrus iriodes
CCCCCACACACACACACGTAAATATGTATCTGTATATATATTTGTGTGTGTATGTGTATATACACACATTCACATATTTTATCCATGCTACAGTATATGTGTCTCTGTGTATATTATAGTTTAGTATTATAACTCAGTATTAAATTTACTCGTTGGCCGTCAGAGCATTTTCGCTTTCCCCAGGCACAGGGCAGTCTAACTCTTTACCCAACAGCTTGGCTGCTTTTCAAACATTTGCAAGATCTCTTAAAGGCTGTAGCGAAAATTAAAGTCCTCAATTATAGAACAGATGCAGTGAGTATTGATTAAAAACATTTTCTCCCATCTAGGCATTTGCTTTTATAATGACATATTGCACTCAGAAGGATTATTTAAGCTATACATGGACATAATTCAAATACTTCGGACAATTATATGAAACAGTACAGTACAGTTTATTACCTGGAACCCGACAACTGTCCTTAAAAAAGCATACCCTCTGTGGTCATTTCATTTGTTTCTTGGGTTTTTAAGGGGGGGGGGCTCTGTTTTGAAATAACAGCATTTGTTTTGCACTTTCAAAGTCCCAGGGCGATGCGTGCATATCTATCCGTATGCATGGCCTATGGACATTTCTTACTTTCCTTTAATAACTGATGTTCAGTAGACTTACCTCTGGAAGTAAAGCACATCTTTTTGCAAACTAATCTGTTTAAAAAAGAAAAAAAATGTTAACAGTTTTATTTCTTCCAGGGTTTTGTTGGTTTGTGTTTAGGGATGGTTGATTTAAGTATGCCACCTGACCTGTGTCGTTTAGGACGCTTGAGATGGAGGGTTTTCAGTAACAACAGTCTGCGTGTATATGCCACCCAGTATGAGCGGTCACATGACTTTACGGATGTGCGTCCTGGGCCCTATACAGCTGCCATCCTACACAGCTGGAATCTGCAGAAAAACCCTGCAGCACATTTTTTAAAGTGACGGCACTCAGGGTCCCTCAGATACTGGGCCGAATGGCTGACAGATTCTCCGGGTCAGTGGAAGGTGTGGGAGGGCTCAGCCTCAGGACTCCACACTAAAGAAGTGTGGCATGTGGAAGCCTCCCTTTCCCCGGGGCTCTTGGGGGGAGTGGCTGTCCTAGGGCAGGTGGTGTCAGCTTGGAGTCTGGCTGACAGAGGAGGCGGAGGACGAATGTCACCTGATGGAAACCAGGGAGCGACCACTGCCACACTTAACTGGGAAGTATGGGACACTGGAAACAGTGTCAATAAATAGCCTAATAAGCTTGCGTGTGAGTGGGTACGTATATTTGTATGTGCATATGAGTGGGTGTGTATCATTTGAATATGTGTGTATTTGTGTATATGTGTGAGCTGGTGTGGGTCACGCGTGTTGGTGAGTGTGTGATTGGGCATGTTTCTGTAAGTTTGTGTGTGTGTGAGTGAGTGGGTTTGTGTCTGCATTTTCCCTGACGGTAATAAGAATATAGGAGCTGTGTGTGTTTATGTGTGTGCCTGTGACTGTGTGTGTGCCCACGTGTGTTTGTGTGTGCGTGTGAGTGGGCGTGTGTCCATATGTGTTTTTGTGGGTATGCATGCGCGTCCCAGCAGTGTCAGTTCCATCTTTTCAGTTCATGTTTTCAGTTGCTTGTTTTCTCACTTACCTGAGGCTAAACCATGAGGTACAGGAAGATTCGCGCGGGGGGGGGTCCCTCCACCCCGTGACAGATCAGCTTTGCATGACGGACCCTCACCTCTTCCTGGCCCATGGCCATTCTACTTATAACTCTTTAGAAAATGAATAAGCCCCTATTAAACAGCTTCCTGTAGCACACACTGCAAACGGCAAATCTACCTTGTGATAATGTCAAGATTGGCAACAGGTCTGAAATTACAAAATGAGAAATGTTAAGGAATGATGACATGTCCCTCATAACCTGGAGATTCTGATATACTATGAAGAATATGCATCCAACAGTATCACTCAAACTAATTAATTAGTTTTATGGGTTAGGATTCTAGAACATATCTACATCGTTATTTACACTCGGCACTGTAGAAAATGTCTACATCATTAAGCTACAAGAATCTAAAAATAATTTGAACTTCAGAAGATGAAGAAAGATTCTTTGTAAAGATCGTGATCAGAGGTACCAGTGGAGACTTGCAATTCAAAGAACTGAGATCCAGGACAACAGGGACCAAATGTGATCCAAGAAAGGTGGTCAAGGGACAGACTGAGGTCAAAAGATGATCCATGATTTCCTAAGTCACATCCTGTAATCAGGGTCAGAAGACAGGCATCATTTGGAAAATCATCACTAATCAGTCCAAAGACTCAAGATGGTCCAGTAAGGGCGACGCTTGGTAACTGTCAATGTTATTGACTAATTCATCAATTAAGACATTATGGGATGGGCTGCAGGTATCTCTAGTATTTGTGTGAGGCAGGGTGTGGTCTGGTTGGGTGCGACTGTTGGGTGTGCCGATTGGAGGGAAGCATGACATTATTCCGTTCTCTACGTTTATGTATTTTGCTTATATATTTTGCTCCTGGCTCTCTGTGACCCTCTATTGGTTATGTGATTGGAAGATTGATGAATGGATATATGTAGGCAAATACAGTATTATGAAGGTGCAGTGATTACTAGAAAAAAGAAACAATGCCATAATGAACCACAGTTGCCTACTGTGGACTTCTGCTTTCTATGACATATGAAAAGGCTGTTTTGCTTTGTAATGGTTAATGATTCATAAATGATACTCACATCTCCATTTTATTATTTCCATTACCTTAGGAAAACTAAAAGATTTACAGTAATGGGGACTGTTTGCTGTGGTAATTTTTTTTTTCTTTTTATTGCACTCGTTCTTTATCCCTCTCTTTTTATTGCCCCTCTTTTCCCTCACTCTACAAATGCCTGCCATTCTGGAACAACATCTCCGCACTAGGACAGGAACTCCTGGAATAATTGCTTATTTACACATAATAATCACACAGGGAGGGACGGCAATTGAGAGTGCGTGACTTGGACAGTCTCTGCCTGCCCCGTGGCCCTTAGGATGTGGATATTATCTGGGTTTCGCTGTCACACAGTTTTACAAATTCAGTAATCTTATGCAAATCACACACTTGATAAAAGCAGCCAGCCATGATTTGCTATATTTTTGAACGAGAAAGACTCATTTACTTTCATAGTGAGCACTCAGCATTTGTATCTGCTTTGCTGCCAGTCAGAAGGTAGTGGTGCGACCTGTCCTGAAGAAGTGGCACGTTCTTAGGTCGGTGCATATGAAGCTAAGAACTCGAGGCTACAGGTGGCATGGTGGACAGCGGGTGGCGTCGTGGTCTCACATCTTCACAGATGTGGGACGGCTGCCTGGCTCAGCTATGCCTGCATGTGTGTGTACGTGGGGAGTTTTTTTTACCATCTTCCCTGGATTTCTGTTCGTTTCCTCCATGTGCTCCAGAGGAGCTCCTACAGTCCAAAGACACTTGGCTCAGTGTCAGTGTCTGTCAGTGTGTCATGTGATGGACGGACACGCTGTCCAACATGCACCATGCTGTGCACTTCCTGGACCGAGCTCACGCCGTGGCTGTGCTGGAGGCATGTGACTTATGGGTGGACATGAAATCTCTGCATTTCTGCAGCTTTTTGCTTGTCAGTGCAATTCTGACAGCAACTGGGCTGTCACGAAGGGGCCATGTTGAATTTAATTGGTAAGACCATCTTAGACATTTTAGACAAAAAAGATATCTTGGCCATTGTGACCTTTGTCTGTTCCTGTAGTTAACAGTGCCAGTGATGAACCGTTGGGCATAGACAGTCATCCGTCGACTTACGCCCTATCGAGTAAAGTCTGATCGTACTTACGTCCCAATAAGAGCCTTAACAGAATTTATTAAGAGACATCTGAAGCAGATATAGTGGACATTAGTGGACATATTTTATCATGTGTGCAGCATGTGGCAAGAACCAAAACAAACCAATTATACTGCCACTATAGATGTTTAGTTAAATGTGTGTGATATTGTATCTTTTGTTATACAGTATATTTGACCTCTTCCTTATATTGATTGAGATACATCCAGACTGACTTACGTCCTCACTTTTGGGATGAAACCTGGAAGTAAGTCAATGGATACCTGTATTAGATTCTAACTGAACTGATTTTAAATTTGTTTAAAACTCCTGGTGCAAAGGTTGTCTCATTTCTGGCTCCTACAACAACATAATTCAGATAAATACCTTTCTCCGTGCTCTCAATGGGGACATTTTTGGGATGGAGGTCAGTGTCTGAGCTTCACAGGCCTGGAGTATCTCACCAGCAGAAGAAATGTTGCTGGTAACAGCCTCTAAGTACGGTGGATTCGCCAAAGTTTCCTGTGGCGCCATTGCCATTGCGTTGTCATGGCGACGTGCCGTGACGGGCAGAGCGGGTTTCTTGGGTTCCTGTACACGGACCACAACTTGTATGAAGATATTGACTAAGAAAAGTGCTTATTGTAAAGCTCGTTGTTCATGCTACCTGATATTTGCATCTAAAATGAATCATTTCGACTCTTCCCTTCTTTAAGCGTTCCTAGTTAAAGTTTGCCACTCTCGTTTGCATTTAGGGTCTGGCGTTCGACCCTCTGCTGTTCCTCTCCGCCCACAGCTACGCATCGAGACACATCACAGCCGAGAAGCCCTCCACCTTACAAATTCCTGGTCCTTCATTAATGCAAATCCTGTCAGTTTGTTAAAACTGTATGGGAGGCCTCTAGTTCATAGTTTGTATAATTTCTTCACCCGGAACCTCCCGCACAGCGCATCTATCATCAGACACCATCGCAGACCTACCTCATCGCAGCAACGGGGATGTGACTGACGAGTGATACAGCTTTTGTTTTTACCTCTGTTCTCCACGTGTGATTTAGAGGGGAGCTAGGAAGGCGAGGGAGCTGAATTAACCCCCTGACCCCTCATATTATCCAGTGTCTCCAGAAATAATAAGAATCCCTGGGTTTATTGTGTGGTCTGACCTGACGTTTTCCCATAGACGTCCTCGTCCCGTTCCGGCTGATCCGTCTGATCCCTCAGGCGTTCCTTCGGGTGAGCAGAATGATGCTGATTGGCCCATCGCGGAGGCCGCCGTGGATTGTTTTCCCATGAAAATTAAAAAATTATGAGATAATGTAAGTCCTTGGCCAGCACAGTAGTCCAGCAGGGGGCGCTGTGGCCTCTCTCCTCCATGGCTGAGGGTTTGATTTCTGCCACCACCCTGTGTGTGTGGAGTTGGCATGTTCTCCCTGTGTCACATGGGTTTTCTCAGGGCTTCTTCTACAGTCTTAAGACATGCAGTTAGGCTAATTGGTAACTCTGAATTACTATTGGTTATGACTGTTGGTGCAGTTTTTCAACTCAGTCCTCGGGGACCCCCAGACAGCCCACATTTTTTATCCCTTCCAGGTTCCAGCACACCTGAACCAAATAATCCTGATCACCAAATACCTGGTTCAGGTGTGCTGGGAGCTGGGAGGTAGCAAAAAAATGTGGACTGCTGGGGGACCCTGAGGACTGGATTGAGAAACGCTATTAGTGTATTTGCCCAATGATGGACTGGTATCCCTTCCATGGTGTACCCTAACCCTGTGCTGCTTGGGATAGGGTACAGCCCTCCCCCCCATGACCCTGACCAGGATAAGAGAATAAGATGGACATCAGTCTATACAATCCAATAGTTTTTTTTTTTTTTTTCAAAGTTTTTTACAAAATCACAAGTCTGACACAAGTGTAAACTAGTATGTGCACTTTGAGAACATTAGTTCCCATTTTTTGGGAAATGTGACTGAGAAACTGGGCTGTAATTTTGCCTTTTTAATTACATTTGCTTGTTATTCTTTGCATGACCGTTTTACACATTAGCCTGTGATTTTAAAGCTCATAACTTCTTCAGAAAAATAAGTGGTTCTGTAGAAACCAAAGGAAAGGCATCATGAATCCATCCGGGATGTTTAGCTTCCTGGCATCTGGGATGAATATTTGTTGGCTGAACGTTGCGTTTGTTGTGAATTTCCGTCACTGAGGCTCCGAGTTCCCATTTCTCACCCTAAGCTTCTTATTTTTCACATTCCACAAACGCTGTTTGTGGTGGCTGTTTGTTGGATCCTGAGTGTTATAAATCTCAGAAATAAGTCCTACCGGGAGGTGAAAAGGTAACACCAGTTGGCAATGCGGGTGGTGAAAAAAAAAACCACGTCTCCCCGCATCCCGGAAAAACGCGACACACATTTTTTCCCTTTTCCTCGAGAATGATTTATGATGTAATCGAGGAGATGGCGAGCCGGCTGGCTCCTTTGTTTCACTGGTGCTGCCCTCAGCCTCTCTTTGTTTCTGAACGCGTAGCGGGGGTCACAGTGTACCTCTTTCATTTCAGGTTGGAGGGGCTTAGAGGCTGAAGCACCAATCATATCCTGCGGTTAAACAGCACTGGACTTAAACAGGGATGGATCTTTCGGTCCGTACCCCTATGATATCTCTGCCTTTCTCGAATGGGATATTTTTGGCTTTATGACGTGGGAATGTGGAGCTGGTCAGACTCCTGTGTAGAGTGTAAATAACCCTTCGGCTTCTGGATTCCACCACCCCCCCACGGTTTACATAGTCTTGGTGCCTGAGACTTTCTCCATTATCCAAGCAGCACTGAGACTGCCCGCTTGAGCTGGCCACCCGCCCCTACTTTAAAATGCATTATGGGGCCATAAAGCCCTGGAACGGCATTGATCGAGTGACGCTAGGCATGGGGATGCGCTTAATCCCATTCCTGCCACGCACACACCCTTCCCCCAGGGGAATCAGCAGGCTTGTTTAAACTTTATAAGAGATCATTTAACAATTACCAGAGAGTGACACACACATACAGGAAAGATTCCCATCTGGCCTGTATGCTGAGGGTGTGGTCTCTTAAAAAAAAAAACAATCATGTGATACCCAGTCTTTAAGTGAGGGGGAAAAAAATACAAGACTTGAGATTTTACAGTCTATGTGATTTTAATTATGGGATGGCAGGACTGGTACAGTAGATAAAAGGTCAATAAAAATACAAGCAGGTTCATCAGTATTTACAGCATATTTTCTGCTTGATTTGGAGGTGTGACCTTAGTCGTTTGAACAGACGGGATACCTCACACCACTGAACGTGGCTCAGTTTGTGTTTAAAATCAATATTAACAATTGGAATATAATCTTACGCTCACATTGATCAGATTTATGCCTCTGTCCGTTTTTTTATGGACAGAGACATTTTGAATGCAGTAAAACATATTTTATATACATAGTAAATGTTACAGCAAGTTGAAATTCTCATTAATCTCCTTTAAACTGTCGGGTGCTGACCTTTTCCTCATGCAACAGCAATTACAAAGCCAAGCTGTTTCACTGTTTGCCACGGAAGGGAAATTAATACGGTAGCAAACCTCACATGTGATTTAGTGAATAATATTTCTGTTCCCATGCTGTTATTTCTTCTTTCAGTGAGGTGTTAAAAAGACCCGGCAGCTATTAGACGCCTAAATGTTTAGGTGCCCTCGACAATGCCTGCTCACAGTTTTTATTATTATTTTTTTTTGTAGAAGCTGTCAACTTGCGTGTGATTCCTGAGATCCCTGAAATGGCAGAGTCATTTCGGAAACTGGTCCCATGCTATTCTGGTGTAGGACTTGTGGTGAAGGGGGAAGGAGTGATGCACAACTCGGCCTCATTGCAGGATACACACCGCAGGATTAGTGGACTTTCCGGAACATGAGGCCAAGTCAGACAGCTGTGAAGTCCGGCTTATTCCACACCTTGCAGAAAATATAAGTAGGCCCATCCCACACCGTTCCATGGGATGTGAATCATCCTGCAGATGACTGTGGCCACCCCGCCAGCGATACTCATGGTTAGGATGCTTCTAGAAGCAGAAACGGCCTGCATTCAGTAAAATGCCTCCGCCTTAAAAATCAATGCCACACATATAGCAGCTCTTGTCTTCACTGTTGGGTCTGAAGGCTGAAGGCCATGCAAGCGGACAGAAAAAATAGAAACTTCCCACACACACATACACAAGTTTGTCCTAATATCTTTGTGGGGACTGTCCATTCATTTCTATGAGCAAAACCCTAATCCCTACTATGACAACCTTAACCCCTAACCAGCACTAACCTAAACCAAAACTAACCAAACCAAATGCAAGACTTTTGGCATTTTCAGATTTTTTATTGCAGTCATAAAACGGAGATTCACCTTGTGGTGACCAAAAAAATGGTCCCCACAACATCAAAATAACAGGTTTTTATCAGATTTTGGGGACATTTGGTCTTTAATCGAACCCACAATTGCTGATGCTCCAGATACTGAACTAATCTAAAGAAGGGCAGTTTCATTGCTTCTTTAATCAGCACACCAGTTTTCAGCTGTGCTGACATAATTTCAAAAGGGATTTTTAATGATCAAATCTGCCTTATAAAATGATTAACTTGGATTAGCAAATACAACGTGCCTTTGGAACACAGGACTGATGGTTGCTGATAATGGGTCTCTGTAGGCCAATATAGATTTTGCATTAAAAATCAGCTGTTTCCAGCTACTGTATTCATTTACAACATTAACATTGTCTACACTGTATTTCTGATTAACATGATGGACCAAAAATTGCTTTTTGTGTGGAAATAAGGGAATATCTAAGTGACCCCAAACTTTTGAACCGTAATGTACCTGACCCCCCCCCCCCCACCACCACAGAGATGGGGGTTGAAGTCGTAACCCCCAGAGGTGGTGGAAGACCAACCACTGATCTGACATGGCATAGATGTGTCCTAATGAATTTTTAAAAGATAGATCGATAGATAGATAGATAGATAGATAGATAGATAGATAGATAGATAGATAGATTTGCAGCTTTACAGTAGTACAACACACTCAGTTGGACAGTAAAAAGATATTTACACATTTTTAGACAATAACAATAAATTATAAATTGCAATAAACAGTAACCATGCAAAGAATGCCAGAAGATGTATTACACAGAATTCCGTAGTAACTCAGAAGTAAATAGTATTGTCTGTTTTACAATGAGTGAATGAATGTGCAGTGAATATGAAATGTGCCCCTGCAGTTTAGATCCATTCCCACGGCTGGTCAGTTGGCCATTTGGACTTGGAATATTTTCCAGGCTGCAGTTGCCCTCGTTTGTAAGTCAGTGTCCTGCCATGTTGCCGTCACATCCTGGTGAAAGTCCTCAAGGTTATTAAAAGTTATTAAGATGCTGTGTGAAACCCAGAGCCCCATGTTTTGATCTCTCCGCTGTACTTGCTGCAGATGGCAGCTGTAGACTCCCTGACCTCCTCCTGGAGCTCCTGTGCATGTGCGACCGTGCGGAACTGCAACCCTGAAACGCACTTTAAATACAGGTCAATGCCGATGCTGTTTGCAACTATTTTTTCAGTTTTACCATTATCCGCAGCTTCTGTTTCATTTCTTTAAAACAAGTTCCAGCCAAATAAATGGAGTAACTAGGAAAATCCCACCTGGATGAGGGTAGAGGACTTGCAAGATGAAAGCGAGGGCGTTAAAAAAATAAAGCCATTGATAATGTCAGTGGAAGGACAGTGATGGAGTCTTTTGAAAGGATCCCTCAATAAATCACAAGATCGGCAGGGCCAATAGGCAGCTTACAGGAGGCCTCGGTGGATGAGCCCTTAACGAGGCATGGACAGGGGCCAGCCAAGGAAACCGCAGTTGATGATGTCACTGCGGAGACGCCAGACTCCCCCAGCCAAGCAGCACAAAGCCACATTGATGGGGGGGGGGACATAACACAATCTAAAATGGCTTAGTGGCAAAGTGTTGGAGCAGCATTTGATTTAGGATGCGGGGGGGGGGGGGGCTTCTATAAGGGGATTGATTACCCGCTGTCCTGTGAGTCAGGTTTTCACAGGGACGCTGGCACGCAAAGCAGTCAGATTGCGACCCCCCCCCCCACCCCTCGTGCAGACCGCAGAGAGGTCACGACTTGCTCATAAGGCTCCCGTTCCACCGTCAAAGAGTGATGGTAGAAAATCCACCTTGAGGTATTTTGTTATGATTTCTGAATGGGAATTTGGTTGCTTTCTGATGGGGGGGGGATGTGATCGGAATGTTGCCAGTTCGAATCCAGTGCTTGGCAGAGTAGTCACATTTCCATTGGGCCCTTGAACAAGGTCCTTAACCCCTTTGGAGATACTCAAGGTGCATTGGATAAATGGCTGACACAACGCTTGGACCACAAGCTCCGCTCTCACCTCTATACGTATTTAAGGAAAGCGAGATGGGATATCCCAGTGTACCCATTCTTGTACAAATGGCACATGAAGCTTCATTTCAGTGGTGGGGTTGGCTTATGCCTTGTCCTAGGCAGGGTCATGGGGTTCTGGACCTGTAGGCGCAAGGCAGGGAACAACCCAGGATGGAGAATCAACCCATCACAGGGCACACTCACATCCATGGGCAATTTGGTAACTCCAATTAACCTCCACATGTTTTTGGACTGTAGGAGGCAAAAGCAGAGCAGCTAGGGGAAACCCCATGACGACATGGGGATAACATGCAGACTCCACACACAATGCAGCCTTAGCAGAGACTTGAACCCTGGTCTTACAGGTGTGAAGTAACAGAGCTAGCCACTATACCACCCCAGAGCAACAAGCTCCAGCAGAAAGCTGATTGGCCCCTGCAGTGACCACTCCCCTGTCACTTACTGATTCAAAACATATCATTGGCTAATGATAAGGTTGCTCCCTCTATGTGAATTATGGCCCCACTTATGCCCCCCACTTTAAAAAAGAGTAGAATTGCCCCTACATGCACAATCTCATAGATTCCTCCTCCATACACATTCAGCACTCCCTACATTTGCCACACTCAGTAACTCTGATGTCCCCAAGCTCCTGCTCACTAACACAAACCTACCCCCTATCCCCTGGACCATATCCCCTCATATCTCCTTCAAGCCACCTCATCCACACTCACTCCATACTTACTCACACCATCAACACATCACTCATGACATTCCACAACTACATTTAATCAGGCTTGAGTAACTCCCCTGCTTAAAAAAACCCCCTCGATTTATCATAATTGGAAAACTACAGACCAGTCTCTCTCCTCTCATTTCTGTCTGAACCTCTTGAGTACACTGTTCTCAATCAAGTTTCGTACTCTTTCACACAGAATAACTTTCTGGATCCTCATCAGTCCAGCTTCAAAGCAGCAAACTCCACAGAGACCACACTCCAGACTGTAGTGGAGGCTCTGTGATCTATAAGGGCTGCATCTCAGTCATCTGTTATCATGCTGCTGGACCTGTCTGCCACCAGATCTGTTTGTCCACCCTCTCTCAACTTGGCATAACAGGGACTGCTCTAAGATGGTTTGACTGTTATCTATCAGGTAGATCCGTCCAGTCATCTTGGGGAGCAGAGGTGTCTAATCATCTAATGACTGGTGTGCCTCAAGGTTCAGTTCTTGGTACCTTCCTTTTCTCCCTGTATATCACCTCTGATCATACAGTCACTTCTACCACTATTACGTAGGTGACATCCAACTCTACCTGACTTTCTTTCCAGAGGACACCACAATCGTACTTTGGATTTCTGCTTGCCCCGCTGTCATGACAGTCTAGATAAGGAATCAACATCTTCAGTGGAACGTCTTTGTATTTCAGGTCAACTTGAAATCTCTGTACAGCTTGGATCATCGATGTTGTCTCAATTAATGGAGAGAAATAGTAATGATATCTTTTATGGATCATATTGCAACTCTCTCCTGATCTTGTAGATGTACTTTCTATAACAACAGGAACATCAGATGTCATCTATCAGAATATGCAGCTCAACTTGTCCAGGCACTTGTCATGTCACACATAGATTACTGTAACTCTTTACAGGCAAAGATGCTGCCATGTGCTGTGAGACTACTGCAGATGATTCGAAATGGAGCAGCACATCTGGTATTCCATCAGCCGAAATGCTCTCACTCCTCCATGTCCCTTTTCATTGCCTCCATATAAGTGCCAGAGTCTTTGATGTTTGCTTTTGGAGCCGTTAATGGAACAGCACCTGCTTACATCATTGCTCGTCGGGACCCAAGTTCCATCTTGCCCTCTACAGTCAGTCAGCCATCATTACCTGGTGATCTCTCCACCGCATGATGATATTTCTCATTCTAGACATTTCTCATGTGTTACTCATCCACATCTGGTCAGTGGATGAAGCCTTAAAGAAACCTTAATGGAACTTTAAGACCCATTTCTTTCCAGAAACAGCTTGTCTTGTAGGAACTACGTCCTCATGTTGTTTTGATTTTAGCTTTTCTAATGTTAGGATTTTTTGTCTAGCCCTTGCTTCACTGCTAACTTGCAGACTGCTAATTTGCAGAGTGCTAACTTGCACAGTGCTAATTTGCACAGTGCTAACTTGCAGACTGCTAATTTGCAGAGTGCTAACTTGCACAGTGCTAATTTGCACAGTGCTAACTTGCACTTAATGCTCTCTTTGGAAGCTCAGGCGGGCAGTACTTGTACCTATGAGGGAAGCATGGTAAGGAGAACACTCATGTGGATCAGGTGGGTTTTTTTCAGGAAGCCAACAGTCCAAGCCCGAGCCAGGGAGAGCAAAAAAATGACATCCAAATCAGCAGAACGGTGGTGGGTGAGCAGGTGATGGTCAGGCAACATGCATAGTTGATCACAGGGAAAGGCAAAACCTGGTGTTGGAAGGCAGAAGCGAAGGACGGGTGATGAATGTCATGCATGCAGGGGGGATGAAGAAAACTCTAGGAAGAGTCTAGGATGCAAAAACAGAATCAGACAGACCTGGCAGATAGGAGAGAAATAACTAGGGATAATGCTCGAACTCTCAGTAAACCAAGAAGATCTTGAGTCTGGCAGATGTGCCAGATGCACTGAAGTCGTGGGGCTAATTAGAGCAAAATTAGACACAGCTGGGAAGGGGCGTGGCCCCAAATAAGATCCACTGGTATTTTAAGGTGCAGGCAGGACAGGGTCTCTCCGAGTGGGTGGGCCTTGCTGATGGGATTTCCCTGAGAGACCTGGTTGTAATGACGTCGATGGGACTCCTCCACGCTGGTCTGTGACAGGATCTAAATGAAATTATGCTTTATATGTCATTTCTATAAGTATGGTAACTGGATGATTGGAATGTGTTTTTTTCACATTTCCTTTCTTGCTATCCTTTTTGTTTTATATACATACAGTAAGAGCGAAGCTTGGTGTCAGAGCGCAAGGTCAGCCATTTATTCGGCATCCCTGGAGCATTTTTGGGGGGGTTAAGTTGCTCAGGGTCCTAGTGGCAACGTGACAGTTCTGCAAAGGATGGGATTCAAAATTCGGCAATTCCAATCACAGGCGCAAAGGCCTAACTCACTGAGCCGCAAGTTGACCCCTTCATAGCTATATGCTTATGATACATTAGTTGTTTCAATTTTACATCATTTTGGTAAAAAAGCTAAATAAATGAATGCAAATGTAAATATATGGTTAGCGTCCATTGATAACAGTAAAATACTCTTGCTTCTATATGGAATGTCAGTGATTTTCCTTTGGAGCCAAAATCGTATCTGCTAGAATCCTGATGCTGTTTTATGCTGTTCCAGTCCCTCCCTTGGGTCACGCGCTCATTGACAAGAGAGGATTTAATCCCCAAGATTCAGCATTACTTCTATATCGTCAAGGGATTATACAGTGTGATCGCTCAGCATTAATATTTAATGCATCCGCAGCAGCAAATGTGAAATACACAATCAATTTGGTAATGCTGTGTTTGTTTTTAAATAGCGAGTAATTCATTTTCTGTTTCCAATCCATCTGCCCCCCTGAAAAGGTCATTGTAAACCCTGTCACTCTGTCTCACACCTTCCCTCTTTTTTTTTCTCCCAAATTGGATCGAGATCTTACCGAAATGTCATTTCACCAAAAAACCCGTTACACTGACTGCTGTAGAAGTTGCCTTTCCCCCCTTTAAGAGTGAGTGCTGGCCAGGAGCTATTCATTTGTTTACATGTTTCTCTACCTATTAAACCCTGGAGTGTTCCATCTCAAATCTTTGTACATTCCTGGTTTATTTTTGAGGCTGGAGACAGCATCTCAGTAAGGATGTAGACGCGAGTAATGTGGGCTTGATTGACAGCAAGGACCCTGATTAGAATTCTGATGCCGAGCGGCAATCGCCACGCAAATATAACACCTACATTCGCATTATCCGATAATTTTTTTTCCTTGTGTGAAAAAGGTAAGCAGCTTCATGCCTGTATCCATAGATACAAGGGTTACTGTGGAAAATACTGTATCAGTTGCAGCAACTGGATATAAAAATGGAGAAGAATATTTGCTCTGCCAATGCAGTGGTATTGGCTTTTTCAGAGTAAGGGCCCAGTCACGACCGTCTGAGTTTATACGCACAAAAAGGAGAATGAGTTGGGAATCTGTAGGATCATCTAATTTGATGATAATGATTTCATTCTTGGTACAGGTGAAGGACCCTCTGTAGACTCATTCGCAAATGATCCCGCCATTGTCTTGTTATCATGCATCATATTGAGAAGCATTGAAAAGAAGTTACTCAGCAAATCCTGCAACGTGCAGAAGTACATATTTACAAAGAAAGTACACAACTAACCCAAGTAACTAAAAAATAGAGTATTGAACAAATTAATGGGTAAAATCCTTCATAACAATTCTAAATTGGCACTCAAAAAAATGGTACTTCCCTTATTAAGTTCTCAAGGTTGGGCTTTCAGCTGTTGTGCTTTTTGGAGTCCAGACAAGCATAAAGGTACTAAAAACTTCTCCAGCTTTTCCCCCAAATGAAACACAAAAGTGTGTGTGTATATATATATGTGTGTGTGTATATATATAAAACCTGTTTGGTAGCGCTTTGGGGTGACTCTGTCGTGAAAGGCGCTATATAAGAATTAATTGTTGTTGTTGTTGTACAGTAGTCTGCTTTCACCCCCGATTCCACATGGCCTTTTTGTTGTTATAGTCTCTGGTTACCATAAATACTTTACTCGTCTATACAGTATCGGTGGTTTTATTTTGCTCCTCTTAAAGTACACGTGTCGGCTACCCCCTGGCCCTTCGTAGTGCCGTCAGAGCAACTTTCAAGAAAAGGCATCTTATTTAAAAGGAAATTCGTCTGGGGCCGTGGGGTACCGAGGAGGAGGCTCTCGTTCGGCTCACACCAATGTAGGGAGTGGTGTCGACATCGTGCAGATGCCTCCGATGTGGTCATTACCAGGCTAGTGACGGCATTTAATTCTGCGCCAATCAGAGGAAGAAATTAATTACAGTTGAGGAGATGATCTGGTAAGTCATGCGTGCGCTGACCATCTGCCGTGTTCGAGGCCTGTCCAGCGCGACCGCTCCTGGCTTATGGTTGTTTGTGTTCCGCCCCTATGTTCGTCAACAACAGACACGGTCATCGCCCCCGTCTGCCCTCTGCGTTACCATGATATTAATTCCCTTCCACGCACGCAAAATGAGCCTTTAGCTGCGTCCCTTCTCCAAAACGAGGAGCGATATGTGATGTTAAAGTGAGCTCTTTGTGACATATGGAATAAGGTGCGACCCTGTGAAATATCCTATGAATAATTCAACGCTTTTTTTAGTTAAGTTAGACTCAGTTCGGCTTCACATATGTTAACTTTCATGGGAAAAAAGGAAATTTAATTGGCTTTAATTGGAGTATCGAACCAATGGCTGTATAGCAATAATGCTAAAGCTGTCCTTTCTCTTCCTGGGTACACTCACCTATGGATCTTTGTCCAGTGATTCCTCGTAATGGCCGGGGAACCAGTACGTGTCACTTTGACTTGTGGGATGGCTAATGAGCCCTGGAGTGCATACGTAGAAAATGTGTAGGGGTAATAATAAGGAATAACAACACAGGAGAAGCAGACACTCTATAAAGGCATTTGTATGTGTGGAGCACTGACCGTGGAATGCAGATAGCCGGGATAGTTACAGAGCCAAGCTAATTAAGTGAAGACTGCCTGCTTTTTGCAGCATTGGTAATCTGAGGAACATTTTGGAACGCAATCAAAAACTCCCTTCCTGTCCATTTATACTCCCTAAGAAGAGGTCTGGAACAGGCTGGACACACACTGTTGACTTTGACGTGTGTGTTCGAGGCATATTGCCTCACCACAGCCAAAGGCGCCAGTTTGTCCTGTATCTTGTTCTCTGATTCGAGGACGACCTCTGGGGTTAATTCCACGCTCCTTCTGTTTACGGTTTTGTAGACTGTGGAGCCTCGCGGTATCGGGTCGGACTGGATGTTCTACTGTAAGGGTCCAAGTACAGATGAGTCGCTCTCTCCCAGTGGTGATTGTCATTTATTATTTGTGCTATTTTAGGTGGAAATCCGGAAGAAGCAGGGGCCACTGATGAAATCACAGTGGCAGTGATGCTCCAGATGAAATAATCATACAAATAAGTATTGAATAATGAGTTTAGGCTGCAAAGTTTGTGCCAATTTGGCAGGACCAGGAGGAAATTAATTGTTCTTGGCAATAGAACAAACTATGGGGATTCTTAGTATGGGGGGGGGTTGTGTAGAAATCAAGTTTTATATCCAACCCCAATGACCCAAGGAATCATCCTCAACCGAAACCGAAAACATAGAGGCTGGGCCTGCGGGATCAGGTAAAGGGAAGTCTGTTAATAACCTGAAGATCCAGGATTGGCAATGCTGTTCAACCTTTGAGCCAGGTACTTAGCCTGAATTACTCCAGTGAAACCCCCAGCTGGAGTGAAGACGTTCACTGGATAAAATGGTTGGCTAAGCAACTGTAAGTAAATCCCTCTACTTTGGTGTCTAACACAAAAAATAAAATGAGCAGCTGCAGTACGAATGCCCACCGCGGACCGAGCTGCCAAGGCCATACAAGGGCTAACTGTTTCGAAATCCCTTTTTTCGTCAGAAGGGCTTGGCCCAGTTTCTGGGCATGTCCGCCGTGTGAGAAACCGCCAGCCTAAGCGAGCGGCCGTCCGCTCAGCATGCTAAACCCGCTCTCGGCTAAGGCGCGAGCAAACACGCCCATAACAGGTGGTCACGGTTTTTCCGGATTCGTGGTACTCTTGGTGATGGACGTCCGTGGCTTCAGAGGCCCAGAGAGGTTAGTTAGGCAGCTGTGTATGGTGAGCGAGCTTCGAATAACTGGCCACCTGTGATCTCCTAATTGAAAGTGAGCTGGCCTGCCTTTCTCTGCGTCAGGGATCAATAGCTTTCAGCTGCTAAAAAAGCTAATACAAACTAATCAATATCCATCTCATTTATTCAGGTGATTAGGGTTGGAGGGGATTTTATAGCTCTTGCCGACGCCAAACGCTACCTTTGAATCTTCCGCCCGCTGCCCATAATACCCTGGGAACAACAACCAGGCTGACTCTTTTCTGCTGGATTTTTTTATTTCTGCTTTTTAAATTTCCACGTTGTAAATATACAGACATGGAGGCACCAGGCCTGCTTGCCACATAAACATATTCATTATTCCGATTGATTTGTTTGCTTTAGGGCTCTCGGAGGGGCTAGCCTCGGCTTTTGTGCTCGTGGTCCTTTGTCAAGCTTCTCATTGTCCGCGCTGTAAAGTTCCCAGGAAATATGGCTGGTCCTGTGTCACTCCCCGCTGCCCGGGCCATATTTCGCCCCATGACCACTAATCGATCGGTTGCTGGCAGTTAAAAATCGCAGCTGTCGAATGGGGGAGGGGATTGTCTGTGAATCGTCACCAGCCAAGTAATAATAATCGTGTGCGGTGGGCCTCGCGCCCCCCCCCGCCCCCACCCTCCCTCGGCGTAGGTGTGACCAAGTTGCAAAGTGAGAGGGAGCCTGGATTTCAGGCTGGGATCCTTTTGTGCTGTAATTACATTAGCCAGTATTCCGGGAGCGGCTCTGGAAGGCTTACGGAATCCCAGCCAGGCTTAGTCAGCGAAATCCCGCTGAGGCAGAGCCGCGGCCCTCATTTCTATATGAACCGCGGCTTGGAAAGCTTGTCGCTACGCTAACGGGAGTGACCGCATTGAGGCGTACGGCTTCTCTGGCCTTTTAAAGCATTAGCACGAATGCATTAGACCTCGTTTGACAGAGATGCTTGGGGCTTTGGCAGCATTGGACTGGGTGGAGGAGGGGTCGAGTAATCGGGGTTGCCGTTTCAGAGGGAGTTGTGAAGCAAGGCTTCGCCCTCCATGTGACCTTGACCCCGTTGACTACATCTAATCAATCATCAGGCACGAAACCTCTCGTCTAGGTGTTAGAGAGCTGTGAAATGGACGGTCCCCTAATGTTCAAACTGACCTAGGCCAATCTGACGCAGCGAAGCAGTGATCACTGTGTCATCCGAGCTAATAACACAGTTTGAGCACAGAGAATTGTAGTCTAATTGCCGTGGACATCATCCCTGGTCTGAGCTCCTGCTCCTGGAGACTCGTGGTCAGGAGAAAGTGCTGATGAAAACAGATGATGAGATGAAAGGAGGAGATAGTCACCTTCAGAGGAGCCTGATTCTTCTATCACGCAGGCTAATGAAGCCGGCAGAGGTGACGGTGGAGAAGCTGGCTAGCCGTATAATGATAATTAAAGCACTGCTCTTTTTGGTACATTCAATCTTCCCTTAAGTTTGTGGCAGATGTTAGCGTGCCGTCATTTTATCGATCCAACAATCAGATTCTGTTCTGTGTAACAGGGTATGGCACATCAGGGTGATGGTATGACTTTGTCGGAATGGTAGCCGGGCCTGTTTTGGTGTGGCTATTAAATCAGCGTTTTAAGCCAAGGCCATTTGAGAGTATATTGCCGAGATGGTCGGCCATTCGTTAAGAGCGGCGGTAACGAGGCAGCGCTTTGGAAATAGTGTGTTTTGTTTTGTTTTTGCTTCTCATGCTTGTTTGCACACATCTGGGGCCAGCCAGTGCCGTGCACTCCCAACTCAGAGAATCAAAGTGGGCCGGCAGAAACCCCCTGGGGGCTCTGAAAATGAGATTCTCCATTTCACTGGTTTTTATAGCCGCGATGCTCCCCTCCGCCACCGGGGGTAACGACGGGCAATCAGGCCGGCGCGCCGGGGGCCGTGAGTCAGGTTCAGCCAGCCCTGCAGAAGGTCACGACCCCGCCTGGGCTTGCCGCACTTCCAATGTAAACCTGAAGCTAATGCCCTTACTGTGTAGTGTTTTTATGGTCATATGTGTTTCATTTTTCTGTATGACCATATCCAACAGTTACATGAGCACAGTTTTTCCGTTAAATCAGACTAAAAGTAACCAAGCTAACTAGCAATCAGTTTAATGCACCAGGTTAGCGTTTCTCCAGGGGGCATCAAGATGGAAAAATCAGTTTTTAAGACATTTCCTGCTGCTGTTACCGTTAGTGGGGAGTAGGTTTCTGTGAGCGGTGGCGTCGGAAGGAGTTTGACTTTGGGGGGAGACCGAATTTGCCTGGTCACATTATGAAGATGCAATGTAAGAAAAGCTTTAAAATGTAAGATTTCATCATTCAGAATAAGAGTAACACTGTTTAGGGTGCAGTTTCTCAACTAAACATAACTCAGAAAGTAGCTGCTGTGATAAAATGATTTTGTCAGATATAGGACTATAGTCTTCGTTAGGCACATGTTTCGTCATCAAACACTGCAGTGAATTGGCCTCAGTATCACGTGGATTTGTAATGAGAAATAGGGATCATGCTCATATGGGGGCAAAAGGGCTCACCTCAGAATAACTCAGGTTGCGTCCACATCGCTATGTTTTTGTTTAAAGACTGAGCTGTCAATGAGAAACTCCATCCACACCGCTGTTTTCACATCATTTACGAAAGTATTTCCATACACACTGAAACTATTAATCCACATGGGGCATGCACACATCGACATGGCGATCAGTAAATTAGTTTCATTTTGTCTAAATATGCAGCAGTCATCCGTGTAACACGCTATTTAGCTGTTTACGGGTCAGCAGCAGGGAAAGTGCCATTGAAAGCAGCTTCTCCATGTCTGCCATGTTGAAATAGCTTTTTCCTGTGTAGGGTTATCACGGGTGACCAGGTGACCAATCAGACAATGAGATTGGTGTAACTAGTGGCGTCAAATCAGGGATGGGCCACATGATGAGTATGGACTAATCAGAGTGCTTTTAGAGTCTGCTTTCAAAAGTCTCTGTTTTCGCTCATCTACACTGCAACTCTAAAATAGAGTCGTCAGAAGTATGAGTGCGAGAGCATTTACAAAGGTCTGTTTTTGGGGCTGAAAACTCCATGATAGGGTGGAGGAAATGCAAAATGCAAAAATGTTTTAAAACGAAAACGTGTGGACGTAGCCTCGTACTAGCTGTGGGACAGTTGGTGGAGCTAAAACCAGCTCCGCCTGCTCTGACGGCGAGCACAGACAGACCAGGGGAGGAGGGCCCTTGTAGGGGATTCCTGAAAGTCATAGCCAGCAGTGGTGCCCATGCTAGCTCCAATTCTGAGCGGGACCTAATGTCATTCTAGCTAAGATAGCTGAAGTACTAGCCAAAGTGTTAGCTACCATATTAGTAGCTAGCAAGACAGATAGCCAAATTGCACATAAAACAGCTTGTGTGTTTGGTGATATTTCTTGAGATCTATTGAAACGTCAAATGGGAAATTACCTACCGCTTCAGAAAAAAAGCAGCTCATTTTACATTCGCTCCCTCCCTGTAGCTAGCATGTACAGCGGTCACATATTTATCTATCAATACACTGAAGAGAAGGGATGAGAATGGAAAAAAGACGCATGCTAAGTGTGGGGGCAGGGCTGTGTGGTGGTTTTGCTTTCTGATTGTTGAGTTTCTTGATGGCATCAGCTGGAAGGAACGCCAGGCAGCGGCACATGAAAAAAAGTTTCATATGTATCATGACAGAAACACGTTAAAGAGCAAAATCCGACATTATGGATGGCAAATGCAAAACACAAAAATATCACAATATGATTTTTTCCCAATATTGTAAAGAGATATCTGTTAATGTACTGAGGACGTGGTGGAGGGGGGGGGGTGTGTGTGCCAATATTAGAGGGGATGTATCTCTCTTGTCTCCCTATTGCCCCAGCCCCTTATACATGTTACTCAGTTTTTATTGCAGTCCAGGTGGGGCCTCGCTGTGCAAATGCTGGCCGGCCTTTGCTTTGGTCGAGGGATGAGGAAGTAGCTGTAATTCTTCCTTCGCCTTTAATTCGGCACCACAACTGCCAGGAAACCAAGCTGGGAGAGTCTGGTAAGCAGTCAAATCGACCCCCATGCCACCCCCACTCCCCACTGCATAAAACCCAGATCAATAATGGGCCACTTTTTGTTGAAACACTGATGTAATGCTTTTAAAAAAAATATCCCCACTCACCGTATCGACGGGGGGGACACGTGCTTTGTCTTCAGGGACCAGAGCGTCACGTGATGCCACTGGAGGTGGAATCCGATGGAGATCCTGACAGGAGATCCAGTGCTTTGATGAGTGTGTTCTTCAGTCCCCTGGATGATGATCTGCACCATTTCATGTGTGGGTCCATCATGAGGTGCATGTCAGCGAACCGCGCTGCTGCCCATCCAGGGAAGAGCGGGCCGTGGCTGCAAAGAATATTTTTGTTCATTATTGTCAAAATTAATGGAAAACATAGAAAAGACACAATAAAAATGTTTATATATATAAGTATACATATAGGGATTGTTAACTTATCTGAGGCATATGTCCCGTCTATGTTCCTGGTAAAACTACACAGGCCACATTTTTAAATACCATGTCTGTGGTAAAAATTGTATTTAAAAATTGTACCTTGGTGTTGGTCCCTATGTGTATGTGTGTGTGTGTGTGTGTGTGTGTGTGTGTGTGTGTGTGTGTATATGCACACACATTTTTGATTATATGTATATGTACAGTCACATATATGTCTGGTGTTGCATTTTTGTAACATTTATCAAAAACAACTATAGAGGAAAAGGTTACAATTTCAGCTCTCAGGGATTTAAGCTGACAACCTTTGCCTCATTAGCACAGTTCTCTGATTGTTGCCTATGGGAGCATATGTTTGAGGCTCTTATGTGGTTTATCTATATCTATATACCGCTCTTCCAAGGATGGACTGCAACAGTCATTAAAAAAATAAAGTTAATCTTCTCTTCTGCAGTCACCTGTGCTTTAATGTGTTATAAAGAATTTCACTTCTCGGTCTATCTAAAATGCCTAATTGGTTATGAAAAAGCTTTTTTTAATTAAGCTCATACAGTGTATCATTAGGCGCCCATTATCCGAGCAGCCTTGACCTTTACCGCAGATCAGCAGCAGCCTCTGGAGCATGCTGCCGTCATCGGCTCTCACCGTGGTGCAAACGTGCTCGATCACGCCCAGCATGTCGGCACCGGACCCAGCGGCCGAGACGTGAATCCGTGCGAGATCGGGATCATTTGTCACCATTAAGGGGGCGTGTTCAGCCGGGCAGATGAGAATTAATGAAGGGCGTTTAGAGCTGTGTGCCTGTCACCCTGTGAAATGGAACCTCCGGAAAAGTCCAGGAGCGACCGAATGTGTCACGTGGGCAGCCGTGAGTCCGCTGTGGACCGTGTGCTGAAAAAAGCCATCACACCTCCTGTCAAGAAGCAGCAAAACAGCCGATGATCATTTTTGATGTTGTGATTCTTTCCTAATTTCTAGCCACTGAGGATGTTTTATTTCTCATCTATCTGGGACAGACCTCAACACTTGTGTTTGGAAGGTGTCTGGTTCGAATCCCATGCTCAGGCAAGAAGCCACATTTCTGCTGCACCCTTGAGCTAGGCCCTTAGCCGCCTGAAAAAATGTTTCAGGGATGCTGGATGAACGATGGGCCCTGCGTTCAGACCCCAAGCCTCACTCTCAAATCTCAAAAAGAGGGCGTGTGAAAAACAGTGTACCTGTATACTTATAATAAAGCTTCATTTCATTTTATTTCATCTCAGTGTCCCCTAGACTGGTTTAGCAAGCCTCACTATGGGCAATTTCCATCCATCCACCCATCCATCCATCCACCCACCAATCTTCCAAGTGCTTATCCTGGTCATACTCCACGTGGGGCAGGTGGATACTAGAGTTCCTCTGAGGAGACCCTAGACAGGATGCTGACACGATGCACAATATGTACTACAGACACCAGTTTACTTAACTACATGTCTTTGGACTATATATAATGCATAATAAGACCACCTTCAAGGGCATAATTAAGGTGTTTAATTAAGGCTCTTTAGCTAGGCTGTGGACTGGGCTGACTTAAAAGGCTGTAATTGCATCGCTAAGCTTTGCAAGCTCTCCTCTGTGTTCTGAGGGATCAGTTAGGGCCTGTTGCACACTGCAGTGATGATGAAGGTCACAGTCCAACTGCAGAGCTACACGCCGAATCAGCCCCCCTGCCCGCCACAACCCTCCGCCTGAACACTCGCAAGAAATGCGGGACCAGAGAGCCTGCAGCAGTGGAGCTCCTCTCCTCAACGCAGTTGCTGTGCTTGGCACTATTTTTTTTTCCCCCCACAGCCGTGGCGTGACAGAGAAAATCGAAGCCGCCAGAAAAGAAGTCATTACATGCAAATGGTATATAAATTAGCGCGTGGCGGACTGGGAAACACCGCGGGCCTGAGAGCAGGGCTGTCTGCTTATTTTGCTGAAGCAGAACAAAATATCAGGATCACGCTACTGAGATGCTGTGATAAACAGTTTTTTCCCCCCTGAAATTATATATATACTTAAAAAAGCAACAGAAACTTTACTGAGGAGATGCCTGGAGAGCAAGTGCCAAAACAAACAGCAGCTGCGACGTGTTACAGGAAGAGGTGCGTTCGTTAAGCCAACATGGATGCAACTCGGTAACTGAGCGCTTGGAATCGCTCATGGCATGGGGTTCTGTGGTCTTTTTTTTGGGGGGTGAGGGCATTAAGTACCCGCCAGCACCAGAGGCCGCAGTCCGTCCAGACACCGTCATAAGTTTCCCTGTTTCACTCAAGAATCGTTAACTACCAAAACCACAGCTGGGGCCTCCTCGTTTGTTCCTCAGCCAGAGAGAAAAGTGATACTCTTCATAAGGGGGAAAGCAGATCAAAGTAACATGAGTCATAACAGAGGCCCCGAGGAAATGCCCCAGCTAATCAGGCTGTGTGGCTCTCCTGTGACACCCGCATCATGTGACAAAAGGCGAATCCATTTCACATCCTACTAATAAAAGCAAATAGGTGGTATTGTTTCATGTATGTGTAATGGTATGTGTAAATAACTTTGCTCATTCGTATATTAAATGCCATTTATTTCATGTATCCCCACAGCTATCCATCACAAATTCTGTTTATCCTGTTATTATTGATATTAAACCCTGGACTGGTATCCCATCCAGCTGGTACTCCTATCCCCTTCCAGTGGAATCGGCCCCAGGTTCACAGTGACCCTGTATTGAATGCTCAGTTTGGGAAAAGGGGTGGATGAATTAGAGTTATTGTTCTGAAAAGCTGTTTACAAAAAATCTGATTTATATATCACATAAAGAAAAATATTAGGTTCTGTTAGTGCACACCTGGGATTTACTCTAATGGCCTTAAATAGAGATGTTGAGGAGTGATCTTAGGAGCTTTTGTAGAGAGGAATTCAACAGGTCGCGTCAAGACATTCCAGATATCTCAGTAGTTTCTTTACATAGCAAACAGGCACCTGCACAAATGCATCAACACGCATTATGCACTGGGCGCCCCTTAGCACTGCAGTCACGATATTAAGGACACTTTAGGGTAAAAGATTCTCTTTATCTCAGTTCATCATCTATCCTGTACGTGCAGAGAGGAAAGCTGAAATGTGACGTGTGGGATGATGTCACATGTACTGCTGACAAGATCAGCTGACGACCACCTGGATTCTACAAGAATGTTCTGATTTCTAAAGGAATAAAGAATCTTATTCAAAAATATGATCATTCAGGGGCTACCTCTGTGTTTTTAAAAGGTAATAATAGTTTTCCCTTCTTAATCTTTGTGGACAGATACGTAGAAGGTCTCCACTTATAAATACCTCCAGCTGACCTTAGTTGCTGTCTATCACCAGGGGTGGTGTCTTTGTTCTCATTCAAGGTTTGACTTTCCTTGACTTAAAATTTTTATTTGTAGCAGTTTTTATTCCCTGCATGTGTCATCAGAAAAATTGTGATGACTTATCGCTGGGGCCACAGCGGTGGTTTTGCGAGCATGACTTCTTGTGACTCCTGAAAGTGAGCTCTGCGAGATGATTGTGGGGGCAGGCAATGGTCACCCCGTCACGTGCATTGTCTGGCTGATACACTGTTTGTCTGAACTCCCCGGGTCCTATAAGAGCAGGAGAGGCCTCAGGCATTTGAAAAGGCCTTCTCCAGAAAGTTCACAGAAAATAGGCCAATGTTTTTCCACATTTTCTCACAGAACTTATTTTTTTTCCAGTTGGTTAAACCATTTGCGTGGACCGCTGTTATGACAACTGTATGCACATAAGCGCTAAAACAAATGTGGACATTAGTGGTAGCGTCTAACTTTGGGTTAGCGTCATTAATATACAGCATGCTTGAGATGGTCTGAGCAAGGCTGTTCAAATTCTGATTATCACCAAAGTTACTGAAGGGAAAATATATTCTCCCCCTGTGCCGTTTTTGATCAAAGGCTTGGGCTTTAAAAAACAGAGTAATGGCATTTAGATAAATAGTCGACCTCTGAAATGTAGCTGTGTTTGCTTTATGTGTTTGTTGTTTTTTTTGCCTTATGCTACTGACACGACAGGTAAGCCCTGGGCTTGGCTCTCGTGTGGTTCCTGCTTGACGTCAACAGGCACTGCTAGCTTGACCGACTCCCCCAGCAGGCCAGGTGTGGCCGAGCAGCGACCCTGTCGACATTCAGATACCGCTGAGATCGAGAGATCAAGGACGTCCTTTTCTGGGACCTTTTGACAAATGCCTGGTAATCAGGGGGATACGGTGAACATATATTGTTCTTCTCTATCGAGGTCTTGCACCTTCTCTTCCGTCACTGGACTGATACCGCTGAAGGCTTCGTATTGATTTATGCTCCAGTTTATATAGGAAGGTTATCAAGTGTCATGGCGGATTTTGGGATCTTTAATGTTCTGATGCTGGGTTATGCTCTTTCAGTCTGAGCTCATATTTTGGAGATTTAGCCAGTTAGCATTCGCTTCATATTCTATCTATTTTTAGCTGCGGTATTAATGGTGAGGGTGGCATGGAGGATCAGTGGTGCCTCACACCTCCAGGATTGGAGGTTTGATTTCCACCCCTGTCCTGTGTTTGTGCAGTTTTATTTTCTCACCAGGATTTCGTGGATTTCCTCCAGGTAACTCCGGTTTCCTCCTGCAGTCTAAAAACATGCAGTTGGCATCTCTAAATCACC
Organism: Mormyrus iriodes; assembly: GCA_011763525.2. Lineage (NCBI taxonomy): Eukaryota > Metazoa > Chordata > Actinopteri > Osteoglossiformes > Mormyridae > Mormyrus > Mormyrus iriodes. Next base: position 9,060,558 of record JAAGVU020000035.1, read on the forward strand.
TGCGGTGTGTGAGTTTTAGCCCTGCAATGGACTGGCATCCTGTCCAGGGTGTCCCCTGCCTTGTGTCATGTGTTGCCTGGAATAAGCTCCAGGTGCATTTGATAAGTGACTGGCTGGTTGGATGTGAACGATGGAGATTAAATTGAGCTCCTTGCTTGAGGAGCATTTCTCCCTTTCCTTTGGGAAGCATTATGGTTTGTGGAAAAAAATGCAGAAACACAACACCGACAGAGAAAAAGCCACTGTTGAAAACGTGTCAGGCGATATTCTCAGACATCGCGGTTACGGGCAAACAGCGAGGCCCGTGTCTTCCCAACACGGGACTGAAATTGAGCTGGGGTGCCAACCGCCGTCGTAAACAGATCTCGGGTCACCCTGGATTGCAGAGTCGCTATCTACCATTGGGCCGCGAGGTGCCGGAGTAACACCGGGAGCCTTGCGGACACGCTCCGAGGGCTAAACCATGGAGAACTGCACCCTGGGGAAGGTGAGGCAGACTTTGAAACGAATAGATGTCCTTTTCAAGTTGGGCTTGCAGGAGTAGGAGAAATTCTTCAGTATGTGGCACCCAGATGCAGCTTGATAGATGAACAGATGGAGTCTTTGTATTCACCATCCATTATCACAGTTCATCAGATGCCCATTTAAGCGACATTTAACAGCATAACACAAACAATGCCACACCCTAACCTGCCAGCCCTGCCACCTTCACACGCGCATCTACCACGGATTCTAATACCTTCAGGTCTGGTCTCTTGTGATAAGGGGTTTTCTTGGTCCGTAGCCAGAAGTGGGAATATTAATTTAGAGAGAGGAGTGATTCTGGGATTTTTTTAAGGTGGGGGGGCATAGGGACTTCATCCCCTATAATTCATACAAAATAAGGGCCAACCTTGTCATTAGCCCAGAGGTTCCCAAATTGGGGGGATGCGATGAACCAGTATTAATCTCATTGACGAAAACAATGACGAAAACAAGTTGTAAATGAAGATTTTTCATTGAGAAAAAGTAGACGATAATTGAATACAAATTAATATATGGTGCCAAAAATATCAAAATGTACTAACAGTCTTGTCAACGAAAAAAAAAGAGAGGAAAATGTCAGGGAGCAACAAATTTGAAAGGGATCCAGTCAGAAGTACTAACTTTAGATATTTAGCTGACTGTAGTCACGCATGATTGGATAATATCGATCTGACCGGGTTTAAGCATGCAAACCGTACATCCATCTGACAAATAGAAACCGGGCAGTTTTGTCTGTGTTCTGTCTGTAAACTGTTTTGCCATAATTGTTGCGCCACACATGGCTTTAGGTAGGAAAAAATGTGTGACATGGATAAGTTTCACATTTGATGTGAAAGGAAACAATCTTCAGTGCAAATCACATGGAGTGGCAGTAACGGTTAAAAAGTCCACGATCGGCAAAGTGTCTTTCTGAATAGATTAGAGACAAACAATTGCTTTTTCATTTTGATGTGTAGTGTGTAGATGGAGACCAATCTATGCGTGTGTGTTGGGGGGGGGACAAAAATCTTATAATCCGCAAAAGGGGGGCCTGGCATGAAAATGTTTGGAAACCAATGCATTAGCCAATGATATGTTTTGAATCGGTGAGTGACAGGGAAGAGGCCCAATCAGCTTTCAGCTGGGGCAAGCGCCCCTGTTTCGTGGTAAGAAGGTGGAGGCTTTTTTGCTGAATTTGTTCCTTTGCCCAAACCAACTGGGGCTAGCTAGGGGCAGACGGATGACTTACTGACATTTACACGCAAGTCACACGTGAACATCAACACAGTCCTGTAATTATATGGGTTTGAAAAGCCCCTGACATTTCATCCTGAGCCATTGCCCCATTTACACCATCTACAAATGGCAATTTGGACGTTCTGATGTGCACGTGAGCAGCGCCTGTGTGTAATTATCAACCCTTCGTTAGCGATTAGCGATGGCGCCCCTTCCTGTTGAACCGAAGCGCCGATGGCCTGTAGAATGACAAGGTGCAAACGGGAGCCGTGAGGCGTGTGTGTCGAGGGGGGGCAGACCTCCAAATGACTGTTTCCTCACTCTCCGTGGGGGCTGTGGTTGTACTCTGTGAGCCAGAAGGCGATCACATGACAGGCGTGGAAGCGTGCTGTCATTATCAGGTGCACACTCCAAACTGGGGACAAGGACTGCATCTAAGACTGGAACCGGTCAATATTCAGGGCAGGTAGATTTTAATGTCTGTGGATTCTTGTAACATGACTACACGCTATACGCTACTACACGCTACATTTTATTTGTTTAGCAGGCACTTCTATCCCGAGCGATGCGCGTTTTTGCAAAAGCAAGGTCAGCCACTCCTGGAGTTATTGGGGGTTAAGAGACTGGCTGGGATTTGAACCGACAAACTTCTGATCATAGACACATTATCCCCACATACACTATATTGCCAAAAGTATTGGGCCAAATCATTGAATTCAGGTGTTCCAATCACTTCCATGGCCACAGGTGTATAAAATCAAGCACCTAGGCATGTAGACTGCTTCTTCAAACATTTGTGAAAGAATGGGTTGCTTTCAGGAGCTCAGTGAATTCAAGCATGGTACCATAATAGGATGCCACCTGTGCAATAAGTCCATTCATGAAATTTCCTCCCTACTAAATATTCCACGGTCAGCTGTTGGTAGTATTATAACAAAATGCACAGTGTGCAGAAGTCGACAACTTTCTGCAGAGTCAATACCTACAGATCTCCAAACTTTGTGTGGTTTTCAGATTAGCTCTGTGTAGAGAACTTCATGGAATGGGTTTCCATGGCCGAGCAGCTTCATCCAAGCCTTACATCACCAAGTGCAAAGCAAAGCGTCGGATAGAGTTGTGTAAAGCACACCGCCACTGAACTCTAGAGCAGTGGAGATGTGTTCTCTGGAGTGATGAA
>JAAGVU020000035.1:9063574-9097513 GCA_011763525.2 Mormyrus iriodes
AAGGTCTATAAAGACATGGATGAGCGAGTTTGGTGTGGAGGAATTTGACTGGCCTGCACAGAGCCCTGACCTCAACCTGAAAGAACACCTTTGGGATGAATTAGAGCGGAGACTGCAAGCCAGGACTTCTTGTCCAACATCAGTGCCTGAAATCAGAAATGCTCTCCTGGAAGAATGGGCAAAAATTCCCATACAGGGGAATACTGTAAACACACTCCTAAACCTTGTGGAAAGCCTTCCCAGAAGAGTTGAAGCTGTTATAGCTGCAAAGGGTGGACCAATTCCATATTAAAGCCTATGTATTAAGAATGGGATGTCATTAAAGTTCATGTGTGTGTAAAGGCAGGCGTCCCAATACTTTTGGAAATTTAGTACATGTGTATAACTATGTATATGACTCTAAGTGAGATATATATAATGCAGGTTTGTGCATGTAAACCTTGGAATTATATACTCCAATGATGGATAGACATACTGTTTATACAACCATCCATCCATCTTCTGTAACTACCTATCCAGTGCCGGGTTACAAGGACCCTGGAGCCTATCCCAGGCAACACAGAATGCAGGACAGGGGACACCCTAGACAAGACATATATATTGATTTACTATAAATTTCATTATGTAATTAAAATGTAATTGGTACCGCCATATGCCTGCATATGCCTTTGCATTGTATTTTCTTGGTGTTTACTTTCCGGGTGTATTTTTAATCCGCAGCACTGCCGAGTCGCTGTAGATGTGACTCTGCCAAAAAAAAACACAACAACAGTTTTTACGGGATTCATTATGCGCTCTCACTGGCCAAGAGAATGCGTGGGCCGACCACGGAGCGGATAAAAGCTGGAACGTGCACGGAGTCTGTCCAGGAGCGCGGCACACTGGCGAGATTAAAGCGGGATTTAGGGGGACTGGCGGAAGGCACCTCCGCATCTGGCGGGAGGAGATCTGGCCTCAGTACTCCAGAGTTATAAATCACCCCCGCCCTTAACTGATCTGTGTTCAATCTGTGTTCAGCAGATGTGGAGAGGGGAGGGGCTTGCATCTAACAGGCCAATGGGAGAAGCCATAACATTATGCAAGCCCCAGGTGCCCAGTCTCCCAGGCAAAGAGGATGCGGAACAGAATCAATGGGAATGCAGGGTTGTTGCCATGACAGGCATCTGCTCACGTCGTCCCCAGAACGATATGGACCCGTGAGATTGGATAGGGCAGACAACGAGCTTGTTTCGATTCCAGATGACCTTCCATGGCGGAGTGGACAAATAAATGAATGTGGGTGGAATCTGGCTGATTCCACAGGTGCCTCAGTTAACGGGCGAATCGTTAAAATGAATGATGACTGATTAGTGTAAACATGGAGCTCATGTCCGCGCACCAAACTGCCTGCAGGGGCAGAATTGGGGGCAGGGCATTTACCTGACATTTGTCTTTTTACCATCACTTTTGCTTTCATCCAGTGCTGTGTTTAAAGAGGCGGGGCCACAGGGGCACTGACCCCAGCTGAAAGCTGACTGGTCCCTCTCCTGTCACTCACTGATTCAAAACATATCATTGGTTAATGATATGGTTGGCCCCTCTATATGAATTATAGCCCCACTTATCTTAAAACATCCTAGAATCCTGGTAATCAGACACTCTCTATATGTCACCATGACTATTTGTTGCTTTGCTCACAGTCACCGTGGGAAACGCGGTGGCCCTCTTTTTAAGGTGGACAGCTCAGAACGTAGTGCTTCAGTACATCGGAATCCAGATCCACAGTCCTGTCCCAGAAGGCATGTACATGCGAGCCTCATCCAGCAGGAGAATTTAGCCCATTGCAGATCACCGTGTCGTTTTGCTAAGCGGCTCTGGAATATGGATGGACAGCCTCAATAACTTAGATAACGCGTCGTTAAAGGTTAAGCTTTGCTAAGCTCATGAAATATTTATCTTTAAAAATGACGGTGGGGGGATGTAGAAGCAAAATAAAGGGACTTTGCTGTCCTGGGTATTTTATATTTCAGGAGCTGGAGAAGAACATGGGAATAGATTATAGGCTAGAGACATGAGTCGGCAGAATTTACCTTCTGTGGTTGTTCTTTACATGGGTCCAGATGAGCTTCGCTGCGTGTGTCTGAAGCCTGAGTTTGGGGAGGATCACACGACGAACAGGTGCTTTACACAGTATAAATGAAAAACATGGGGTGCCGGGGGGGTGGAGGTAGGATAAAACATTGGAAAACCTATACATTAAACAGCCTCGGTGTAGAAGTATGACTACTGGTACATAGGGATTCTGTGGTTTTTGCATGTCCCTTCTTGTTCTCTGTGAGACACAGAAACATGTGTATAAAGGTGAGATCCATGCTTGAGGTCGAGTACAGGATCAGCTCTTTCATTTTTGTGTATGTTTTGTACAATGATCAATTTCCAGTGGTAACTGTCAGGTGAGCCAAGTCCCCTGTATGTATATGGGCAGATCAGCACCGCACTGATACTCACTGACTGAGGCCGAGCAGCCTTCACATTACAAAGAGTGACAGGATGGTTATTCATTATTCGGTGATTGTTAACTATTCCTCAAGCCGAACTTGGTTCAGAGGAGGCTGACAGCTCCTTAGGGTCGCAGCATCTTGGCTACTCCTCCCTTCGCTACACCTCCCTTTATCACACCTCCCTCTACTACATCTCCCTCTGCTATACCTCCCTCCGCTACACCTCCCTTTGCCACACTTCCCTTTGTCAGACCTCCCACCGCTATATCTCCCTCTGCTACTCCTCCCTCCACTACACCTCCCTTTGCCACACTTCCCTTTGTCATACCTCCCACCACTACATCTCCCTCCGCTACTCCTCCCACCACTACACCTCCCTTTGCCACACTTCCCTTTGTCACACCTCCATCCCCTACCCCCCCCTCTGCCCCATCCCTTTGCCCCCCCTCTCCTCCCACCCCTTTGCTACCCCTCCGCCCTCCCTGTCGGGCTAACCACGGGTTGCCCCTCTCGTGGCACCGCCCCCCCCCCCCCCCCCAACTGATGTTACTGACTGTCTGGGTAGGAGCGAAAAGAGGAAATCCAGCTGCACAGGATGCCTGGATATTGCCCTGGAGCAGGAGTCCGAACGGCCAGCCCCGGAGTGCAAACGGACACAGTTTGCAGTGGTGGGCGGGCGGGCGGGGACAGGGACAGGCTGGGATGTGAGCTCCGACAGATTGGCGTGCAGACGCAGAGGCGGCCAGCTGGAGGAGGGCCATCCGGGAGAGAGGAGACGCAGCTAAAGCATTAAGAAATGCACTGCTCCTCCGGCAAAACGGGCTGAGCGGGTGGGCGTGAGTGGGAGGCTGCTCTGGGGTCAGGGATGCAACAACCAGCAGGAAAACCAGGGCTCCTCAGCTATGAAAAAGCCCAGCACATGCAAAGGGGCTGCTTCCCCGCAGTGTGTGAGTTTCAGCATAATTAAGCATGTTTTATGTCTATATTATATGTGCTTGTATATATATCAAATACGTAATGTGGTTATGAGGAAACTCTCGTGTGCAACATTAGCTGAAGGAGATCAAATATTTTATTGAAAGAAACATGCTTATAAACAACAAGGGTAATTAAATAATGCTTTATTTGCATTTATTTTGCAGCATTTTTGGGGTTAAGGGCCTTGCTCAAGGGCCCAATAGATATGTGATTCTTCTGCTGAGGCCGGGATTTGAATGGACCTCCCTAGCAGAGTCACAGAAGGCTAACGCACTGAGACTCACACTGCCCCCATACATAAATCCATTTTCCAGACGAGAATAACTACATATTAATAATATCAACGAATACAGCTTATTGATAGGTCAGTGGATTGCTTTATTTACTGTACAGACCTCTTGTGGGTCCACTATGAGTGTAATAATCTCAGCTTCTGCTTTCCGTCCCAGAATTTTACCTCGACAAACATAAAGTTCAGCGCCGGCGATTTGGTCCGTGACGTGCTCTCTCTTTACGGCTGCTTTTTTGAAGCTGCCTGGTACTTGAATCAGATAGCGCAGGTTTATTGGTTCTCCGGGGTTAAATGGCGTATAGAGTGCCCCCCCATCCCACCCCTGCCCCTGCCGTTTTTGAACCTTTTTTTTAACTTTCATGGATCTTTGACTTTAAAGAAAAGCCTGGCACCGATCCAGCATCGATGCTCCCCTGCCCCCCACTCCCAGTGTCTCCGTCCTCGGTGTCAGTGAGTCTTGCTAAAATGGGGGGGACAGGTACACCAGATTAAAACCTATATTCAGCCATTAAAATAATGAGTGAGACACACGACTCAGGCACTTCACTCCACACAACGATGACTTATTAATATAACGCAATGCTGTGAAATCCGCCGTATCAAGGGTAGAAAACCCGTTTTTAAAGCATAAGGATCACTTTGAGTAGTAAGCAGGACAGAGGATGTTTGTGTTCCTTTAGGGGGGTGGATATTACAGGGTGTATGTGAAGATGATGGTCCCTGCAGTGAGTTAATTGTGCAGCACAGCAATGTGGGAGAGAGTTTAATATTGGAGGGGGGGCACAACTTAATAATTTAAAGGGAAAGGTCTATTTATTGGGCTGGGGGTGAATGAAGCCAGAGTAAATATTGGGGCCAGTTCCAAAGGCCCCTGACGCAGCACCTTAATCTTATATACACTCAGAAACTGTTTGAATGACCGTTTCTCTGTACTCAATAGAGTATAAAACAACTTCATGTACGTCAAAAGTAATTTTTTTAGTAATTTTTAAAAGTCATGGTATCTGACCCCAGGTCATGGCATGAATCCATCCATCCATTACAAGGTCACAGTAAGTCTGGAGCCTATCCCAGGATGCACAGGGTATGAGAGAGTGGACACCCTGGGGCAAATCTGAGATAAGAGACAGGGTGCCAGTGCAAGTTCATTGTGTTAAAATTATTCTCATACTTTTAAAAATAAGGCTTTTCATATAATGTCTATGTTAGCCTGAGTCAAAACTGACCCTGGATATCATAAAACAGTTTTCCTCCAGTGGCAAATTCCGGAGTGCTAATCTCTTAAAAATTACATCTCAAGCACCCTCTTGACGAGGCTGGCCAATTAATGGAAAGGACAGCATGTATCTACTTGCTGTTCTGTACAAGCTATCTCCTTGAAATAGTCATTTAAGACCGTTATTTTTAATTAAATCAATTCAGTGTTTTACTTTAGTGCACACGAGGGGTCTTAACAATTTACGTAATTGAGTCGGGCCCTATCAAGGGGAGCCTTACTTGATAATGCCGTGGGATTCGGAGCGATTGTTAATTTTAATATGTTCTGTCACTCCAATTTGGCCAACACGGTGCAGCTTGCAGAGAACTGCGTTCGGCCATTTGCAGCCGGATGCACACAGATGAAGACTGCTCACCACTGGCAGGGAGCCATGGTCCACTTCGCTTCCTTCCCGTCTCTGGGGCTCTCCGGGGATTGGCTAATCCCCGGCCCACGATGTTTTTTAAAAAGCTTCACGGCGCCTTGCCGTATCTGCCTTCAGCTTCCTTCATTTTAATTGCTGGGTGGAGCAGGAATATGTCATTTAAAGTTTTATGTTAAATTGATCACTTTATTGACGGACGAGGAGACGTATCTTTGGACAGATGGATGTGTCACACGCTCTATCCAGCAAACTAACGCCCGCTTCTGCTGCAGTCAAGAGCTATTGCCAGTCTAGCCAAAGACTTAAAGCACCTGAACCTTGAACAACTTTGAAAGAAATGGGAGAGTTTACTCCAGAAAAGCTGGGTGCTAAATTTAGCCCTGTTTGAATGCTGCCCGTCGCAAAGCTAGTGCTCTGGGAGGTTCCACTTCCCAAGGGAGCCTTTTTCTCTAGACTCTGGGACTTTCCGCAAGCCAGGATGGGTGCAGGTGCTTCTTCCGGCGCCACCTTCCTTTGCTGAAAAGTCTTACGGCCTTTTGCTTTTCCCCTTTTGTAATATCAGGATCGACATGGATTTTGCAGCATGTTCTGGTGGATGTATTGGACATCATTAGTTTCCATCGCCAGTCCCCCTGCAGCAAGAGCCGGGCGAATCCTCTATATGATGTCATTAACCGCATCAGAGAGAGGATTTGCTGGCAAAGAGGATTTTCATCCCCCACGCATTACATTTGGGAGGGATCTTAAAATGCCGTTAATCACTCAGCTACAGCCGACAGATTGAGACTACAATTCTCCGGTGCAAATCTGTCACACTCCACGTTTACCGCAAAAACTGCTGCTCAGGGCTGGGGAGGAGGAGTGGGGGGGCAGATCTGCTTCATCCCCTAAACGATTTATAGGGTACTGATGGTTTTTCAGCTGTGGGCAGCTGTTCATACATCATATGACCCTCCCCTTACATAGCAACATAACCACTAATCTGTCCTATCGCCAGCAATATCAAATGAAAAACGTTTCACGTGGATATAGACGGCGCCTGTCTTTAAATTAATATAAAAAAGACGCAGCTGAGAGGAGAAAATCTCTCAGGACCAGCAAGGTCCACTACATCTGAAAGGATCTCAGCTGACTCTTTAGGAAGGGGAGGTAAACAAATGTGAGAGGGTGCTGAAAATACAACTAGCAGTTAATCTATTTTTGTATTTCTCAAGGAAGAAAAAAAAAGTTCATGAAATATTTATACCTTACAACTGTTTTTGAGGTCTTCTGTGTGTGCCCTGTCTCACAGATTCAAATCCAGATCTATCCTGTATGACAGGAATACATAATTTATGCGTTTTACCACAGATGACCTTCTATTTATTTATTTCTTTCCTCAGGAGTGAGTAAGGGACGAGCCTGAGTCCCGTCTGAGCGGTTTCAGTGGCTCTGTCTTCGTTAAGCGCTGACAGCCTTGAGCTGGGAAGGAAGACAAGCCCAATAATGTGAGTGATGGGCGCTGTCAGCAGACCAAACCCTTCAGCCATTGCTTTGTCTGTGAGATTCCGAAGACGCCCGGGAAAGTCTGCCCGTGTGCTATTTGGAAACTGTCCTTTCTTTGACCCAAGAACAAAGGCGTGTGTGGCCAACACAAAATTATAGGATTTTTTTCTTTTAATTATGCCTATAACCTGCCTTCCTGTTGCAGCCAGAGTATTGTTAAAGGTCAACACTATTGCTGAACGCACTGCTAATGGTAAAATATATTCAGATTCCACGATAATAGTTAACAATACAACCAGAACCATTGCTAGTGGTCAAAACCACAACGAACCTCAGTGCTACTGGTCCACATTGTCCACATTACAGCTAACCTTACCGTTTATGGTCAATACTATTACCATGCTCACTGCTAATGGTCAATGATATAGCTACACTCCATGTCAGTCACAAACATAAGGCCATGATTACTGCCAATAGTCAACGATGTGGCTACTCTCAATGCTAATCGTCAACACTATGGCCATGCTCTCTGCTAATGGACAACGAGGCAGCTACATTCAATGCTAATGGTCAACACCATAGCCAGGATTGTTTCTGATGGGCAAAATTGCAGCTTCCAATACTTACATTTATATATGTTATAGTTATTGGTCAGATAGTTACTGGTCAATATCATGAAATGAACATTATGAGTATCATAATGCTGAGGAATGAAGCCTTTATTTGTGGCATAAAGAAATGTGGTAAAAAAGTGGGGCATCGATAGATTATCACTATAGCGTTAAGCCTGCTGCTTTTGGCTGACCGCCCTGTCACCAAAGCCGTGACTGTATCTGGAGCACTGCTGTCCCAGAATAAACCGGACATATCGATTAGCCCCCTTGCAATAAAATCAAACCCATTTACTGCAGATTCAGCGTTCGCTGCAGAACTGAGGTGAGCAGAAAAAGAAAAAGGAAAAAAGGAGGGGGTCTTAAATCCATTATCTCTCTGGAACTAAATAAAAGGAATCTGTCACCAGGTGACGTCAAATAATTGAGCCGGGCTTAATCTAATATCTCTGCATAATGTCGAGCGTTTTTCTAGTTCTATTTTTGAGAGTTGCACTGTTGTGTGGTTCTGGATAATTGATTCACTGAACGTATAAAGTTGTTTTTTTTTTTCCTTTCCTTTCATAGTGAAACCTGCCGTGATGCCGCGTCCGGCGGGATGGTGAGCTCAAAGGCGCACCAGGCGGGCGCGCCACGCGAGTCTCCGTGGTGACGAGTTACTTCCCGCGCCACCTTTTATCCTGCGTGCCGGGAGAAATGCTGCTGCGAGCTTCATAAATAAAAATCACCATTGCGTCGGGACCTTTTCTTGCTCCACTAAATTATCCTCATTGGCGAAGATGAGGACGGAACCCGGCTGGATAATTGCCACTTTCAAACGGCAAGGGGGGGGGGGGGAGAGGCGGGATAAAAGACTAATATTTTATTTGGTTTTTGAAAAGCACTGCTGTGGTGCACTGCACAGAGCCGGATTTGGAGGTGGACAGGAGCTGTGTAAATTGCACCGGCTTTGTGACGATTGATTGGTCGTAAGCTTGGCTTGCCTTTGAGAATCTCAGCACATTACCTGCAGTGGTATATTATTTTCTTGACAACAACAATAAAGTCAGCACATGTGACCCCCCTGCCCTCTTCCCCCAGCATTTGATCGCTGTTAGGCTAAACACAAGGAGATCGGTACACTATGTTGCCCCCCCCATCCCGTCGTCAGGGTTACAGGTGCCTCTCCTACCTCCCTGGGGGGCGTCATCATCACTGATCAATTCACAGCCACCAGTGACCGACTCCGCATCTATGTGGGAGCAGCCTCGCTGGGGGTCCCCGGTGGTGTGTGGGTGGTGGTGCTGATGGGAGGGGTGGACACAGAGGGCTTGGGGACTCATTGATTGGCCATTCCGGAACTGGCTATCGCTTACCACAGAGGCCGTGTCACAGAACGAGCCGGCCTTTCCCTCGCTTCTCTTCACCCGCTCAGAGACCTCCCCTCATTGATTCTGTTCCCCCCTCCACCCTTGTCTATTGGCTGTGGCTCCTCTACCGTTTCACTGCCTGCCCGTCGCCAAGCCTGCACGCCCCACCCCTTCCTGATCTCCCAAGCTCCCCAACTCCTTTTCATGGAGATTCCCACTGCCTTATATCGTCTTCTTTTTTATTTTCAGATACCTTTTATCACCACTGCACATTGGTTAATTGTTTTATGATTTGGCTACTCTCAATGCTAATTGTCAACACTATGGCCATGCTCACTGCTAATGGTCAACGAGGCAGCTAGCTACATTCAATGCTAATGCTCAACACCTTAGCCATAGTTAACTGACAGCCAGCTGGAGTCATGTGACCAAACACATCACTGTTCAAACTACACATGACAATAAACTCTCGCTCACTTGACACACATCATTTTGTATTTAATTTGCCGTGCGATAAAACGTCTGTGCCAGTAAATATCACAGGTGTGTTTTAACAGTTCCCCTCCTGGGACTTCAACTCTGTCTTGTCACTGTTTACTACTACGGTTTGAAAAGGCTCGTATGTACTTAACGAGCCAGTAATTGTGGGGTCCGTCCTTTCCGGGCAAATGGGCAACATAAGCGGGAATATAAGAATGAATCCCTTTTGCGTCCATTTCGAGTAAGGTGTGAAATTATGTGAATAACCTGTGTGAATGTGCAGAGTCATTTGGCGAATTACCTTAATCAAATGCAGCTTTCTGAAATATTAGTGTTATCTGGGCTCTCAGAAGACTGATTAACCTTCTCCCACTGGTAGAATATAAATGCACTTTTTAATGACTATCAAGTGAGTCATTGTCATGTAAATTGACATAATGACATAATTGACATGGTGAATTAATTGGTTCGGCGTATAATACATGCAACTGGGTATTACTTGTGACGGTCGTGAGTGACGGATTATTTCGCGTGGGGCTGGTAATGCCCTGTTAACGTGGGCACACCTGGGACGGCCTTGGTTTTGTTCACCTTTTCTGCGGAGGACAGTGATGACAGAGACTGACATGCACTCCAGGGGCCCACAGCGGCAATTAAGCCCCCGAATGAGATTCCAGAATTATTCAGATTTGACACCGACAGACCTGCTTTTGATTCGAGGATCGAAGTGAGAAAAGACACAGTATACTCTGTCAGCCTGACTCTGAGGTCATCTTATACATCAGTAATCTGCCTTTCAGATTCACTGTAAGTAACTCTGTTCTGGAATCTGTTCACATATGTGTGTGTTTATCTACACTGCATTATATATTGCAATATACTGCATCAGAAGAATAGATAGATAGATAAATAGATAGATAGATAGATAGATAGATAGATAGATAGATAGATAGATAGACTTTATTAATCTCCAAGGGACTGTGACAATTAGAAATAGTGCAATTAGAAGACAAATAAGGCAATTATAGGATGAATGTCAATCAATACAGGGCTAGAGGAAAGAAAAATACATTCACTGGATATTGAGAACGTATTGCCCTGTAATGCTGCAGAGTGCCACAGAATACAGGATAAATAAATCTGACAGCAGTGCAGCATTATGGATGTTGGCTTGGGAGGGTAGCATACTTGACCAGTGGATCCCTTTAATGTAGGTCTTGGTAATAAAGACACCTGTATTTGTCCTTCAGTGTTATTAAATCCCAGGTAAAATGATCCCGGAAGTTTGGAACGGATCTCAGCACGGGGTCATTCACAAAAGCTCATGCACAGACAGGGGAAGGGCAGGGCAAACGCTCCGGCGTCCATCGCTGCACCCCCGTCTTTTCAATATGCATATTTCCTGCTGACAGGGACGGGTCGGGGCAGCCGCGCTCGGCAGCGGTGCAACGGTGGCACTTTTAAACAGCGACTTCCTTCATTAAGTATCGCAAATGCTGTGCCAAGGTGGGGTCCTATCGCAGCGAACGAGACCATGGGACAGACCATGTGATCGAGGCGGTGGGGGGGAGTGAAGTGGGGGGTTGGCAGAAAACAAAACACTACAATAAAAAACTAACGTTTTGCCCTTGCGTGGGTCAGTACTGTGCTATCAGGGCCTCTACTGTGTACACGGCGGTCGGTGGGAGCGACTGATGCAAATTGTCATGGTCACCTGACTTGTCCTCCCAGGATGAATGCCCTCCCTCCTCTCCGAAGCCAATTGTACACAGGGAGAAGATTTCAGATTATTCTCTGTCACAATGCAGTATGACTAATGGGCATTATACACCAAAACATATTGTGGCTCTTCGACTGGCTCCTTGCTAAACGTGCACCCCCCGGCCACCCCCGCCAACGCCATCACGTCCTCCAGGCCGAGTTCACAATGTGAAGCCCACACAGCCAGGCCGGGATCTGGCCTGTTATGTAAATGGTCAGCTCGTCCGGGAATCGGCTGAATAATGCATTGGCTTTGCAGAAAGCAAGGTGCTCTCTGTCGCCCACAGCTGTGAATGGCACACACACACACACACACACACGCACACACACCGACGGGGCCCAGATGAGCCCCAGTCCCAGGGGAGAACGAGGCACCACAAGACACACCTTTAGGGGCTTAAAACATCTCCTCCTTTCAGCTTGTTTGAGCAGAAATGTCCTGCCTTGCCAGCTAGAATAGAATGTCTTTTGTTGTCATTGTACAGGTGAGATCAAGTACAAGGAAATTCAATCTTCACATACCCCATCTTGCTCTCCTATTAGATACACACAGGAGAGAGCAAAGCTTGGGGTCAGACATTTATCCAACCTGCCTAGCGGAGTTTTTTGGGTTGAGGGCCTTGTACAAGGGCTCCAGAGAGATTTAGTTATTCTGCTAGCCACAGGATTTAAACCAACGACCTTCCGGTCATGAGTGTCCCAGTCTATGCAGTATCCTAGTTTGTGCTGCCAGAATTATCTAATTATATGTTTAACTATTTTTAAAAAGTGCACGTTAAAAGTCTTTGGCACAATGTAACAAGGGCGGATCACGTGACATCCAGCAGGGGTATACATGGATGGGACCACAGGGTTACTGGCCCCACCTGAAAACTGATTGGCCCCTGGAGTGCCCCTCCCCCATCACTCACCAATTCAAAATATATCATTGGCTAATGATATGGTTGGCCCCTCTGCAAGAATTACTGCCCCTTTTAGGCCCCCTATCTTAAGAAAATCCTAGAATCGCCCCTGCTGTGCCGGACAAAAGTCACAAAGATCTTACCCCTTCCTGCAGTCACTCTCTGCTTTTAAAAGTCAGCAGTTCTTGGACGCTGGCATCTCTGGCCGGCTGTGTTCCTCCGTGGGAAGCGGATACCACTGGGGAAGCATATGCTCGCTCTTGTGATACGCTCTCGCAAACACGTTTATAAATATTATTTTTGTTTCGCACCCCGGGCGTTCGTTTTGCTCAACAGGTCTGCTGGGCTTGTCTCCGATGCCTGCTTTTGGGAACGAGGCGTCCCTCTGTGGCAAAAAATAAGATAATCAACCAAAGGAAACAGAATGGCGTCCAGATGTTAGCACTGCTTGGCTAATTTCGGAAGGTGGTCACAGCAAGGACCTCCGGCGGCGTGTCAGTATCCTCGCAGGCTATTCCACAGTGACACCAGAGGTCACCACGACATCCACCAGAGAAAGAACATGGCCGAACTTACCCCTGGGGAGTTGTTTCTTAAAGCTGCAGTTTTGAGCTCTACACATGACTGAGATGCGCCTCTGTTTGGCACCCAAACCTCAACGGTCTGTAATGCACACCTACTAAACGTGGTAGTTAGCTGGTCAGTTGAATAAGGTGTGTTTGAGCAGGGAAATCTGCTCAACTGTGTTGCAGTCTGGCCCTCTAAGACCGGAACTGGGGAACCTTGCTGTAATGTAAGTGCTGTTGTTTTGAGATGGAGGGAGGGAGGGGTCAGTCACGTTTGTCAGTCACATGCCACGAGGTCTGCACTTCCATGACACGCCGTGTGTGATGTGTTGTGTGACGCACTGGACTTGGCACAGAGCGTTTGGGAGGACCTCAAACCCTACGCAGGTGTGTAGTGTCCAAGCGAGTGTGGGGCCTTTTGCCAAAAGCCCTAACCCAGCGTGTAAAACCCCTCTTACTGAGTGTGAAAAACAAGTATATTAACATTTATAGGTTATACCTGGGTACTTTCTGCCCTCCGAAGCGTCTATCCTATACCTTGTTTGAGCATTTTGCATTGCAGTTTTAAATCATTTTAGTTTAGTGCTAGTTTAAAGTAGTTTCAAACACGTTCATTTAGAATCTCGATTGTGTCAAACAGCAGGTTTGCCTGAAATCTTCCCTAAGCCAATTAAAATTCAAAGACACCTTGCTACAGTGTCCGAACAAAGATGTCCAACGCAGCAATAGGGCACATGACTGGAGTGGAGCTCTATCTAGGAGCTCACCATGGCACTCTGCCCCTTTAGTGGAGCTGGCTGGTATGGCCCTACTCTCCCAACGCATAGGGCCTCTAAAACAGTGCCATCCAGCGAGCGCAAGCCCATGTCGGTACCTCTCTCAGACTTGGAGGGGGTGGCGCAATATGTATGCTAATGCAGTTTGCATCTGCAGATGAAGATGATTATATTTGGATGAGTCAGATGTAGAACAGGCAGGGGGACATTTCATAAACCCTGATGCAGTTGTCTCACTGCTGGTTGCAGGAGCTGGTCATCACCTTTTTTGACTCAATCCACAACAAAAAGGGTTCTAACCACGGGGAGAACTCCAGGGGCCTATACTCCAGCTTACGTGGCTGTAAACCCAACACTGGAAAGTGTCAACACCGCGTACAACCCGCTTTGGTCCATCTCCTTGATGTAAACACAATTGGGGAGTAGGATTGTCCCTCTCCTCTGATCAGCTTTCCGCATTCTTTCCACGCTAAGGCTGACTGAGCGACCGGCCTCGTGACAAATTGTGACAATATCTGGCCCGGATGCTTCTGAAAACCCCTTATTTTCTTCCCTCACTGCAGATTGTCAGCTCAGTTTCCAGGCCGTTCGAAGCAGACCCGGCCCTACGCGCTGAAACCTTTTAACTGCCTCCTCTAATTCATAGCCGTTTCCGCAGCAACAGCCTCGTCGGGGAAAATTCTTCAGTGACTCAACACAGATCTCAGAGGCTCGGGGAGTGATATCCAAGAATCCGTAGGGAGTGCCGAGCCATTATCTTGTTTTGCAATTTGTCGGACGCAGATGTTGAGACAGTGGACAGGATAGCCACTGCCTCTCCATTTGGCCCGAGGGAAGACACAAGGCGCAGATGCTTGTACTTCTACCTTGAGTCTCAGTGAGATACTTCTGAAAGCTAGCAGGGAGTGTGTGAACCCTGTGGCCTTTGCTGTCAGCCTTCACAGAGCTCCTCTTGGACACTAAGAAGGTTCCAGACACCTCAGAGAACATGGCCTGTCACCAATACTTCAGCTCTCCGAAACCTGGCCCTTTGCTGTTGTCAGGACCCGTCCTCAGCCAGCTCCTTGCCCAACACAATTATGGGTGTTTCACTGCTACATTTGCCTTGTTACTTTATTATTGACCCGTTAACTGAAAAAAAGTACTTTATTAACTTTTTTGCAAAAATTAATCACCCACAGTGTAACAATAAACAAATTAATAAACGTCGGCTTATGGGGAAAACAACGTCAATTGAGAAAAATCAAGCCTGTGTGAAGGGTGGAGGGGATTATTCTGTAATCTGGCTCAGCACAGGCTCCTGTACGCTGATCAATCTTTTTTAAAAAGCCCCAGTATTGACTCATAGAAGTGACTATTGTGCAGCCATTCATTTATTTGCTGGCAATGCAACTGGTTTAAGAATGACAACTTTCCAATTAGTCCCCTAAATAGCTGTTTCCATTTAGTTAATTGCCTCATATTGGCGAATTTCCATTTAACCTCCACATCGCATGTAAATGAGAAGATACCCAGTCGCTGACTCAAAGGCCATAAATCCCACCCACTCCTGGTGTCCACACCTATGAGATCGTGGTCCGCCTTCCCCGGCTAATCATCTACAATGTCAGGGCAGGAATTCATGCAGGGGCATATATAGGGCTGAGCCAGAGCTAAAAGCTTATTGGCCCCTGGAGTCTGTCCTCCCTTGTCACTCACTGATTGAAAACAGATCATTGGCTGATGACAAAGTTGGGTCCTCTGTATGAATTTTGATTCCTCTTATACTCTCCACCTTAAAAAATCTTAGACAAGCTGAATTCATGGAAATTGGCCTCTGAGTTCATTGACCCTTCATGCTAATACAAAAAGGCTTCTAGCAAAGCCCATCCTGCCGCATGACATTTTTCTATATGCTCATATCTGTGCAAAAAAAGGAATTTGTCTTTCATGACCATTTTCCCAAGTAATAATTTACTCAGCTGATGACATACAATTGTTTCTGAATTTCTTCTGCCGGCACCTTGAAGAGGAAAGCGGCATATGTTCCAGATTAACACAACGCATGTGTAAAGGGCACATTAAAGGTTACTGTACACAGCACTGTGAGTTAAAGGCACATTCAGAGAAATGTGAGTTGGGGATGCGGTTAGTCTCAGGTATTTTGATCTCAGCCAGTGTGCTTTAAAGTGTGCCAGGTGTCTCCGGCCCGTGCAATACGTCCTTGGAGCTTTTCCTGCCATGTGCCCAATCCCCGGCAGATCCCTGTTCACCTTCTCGCATGTCGCACCTCTCGCATACCTCACGCTGACAGCTTCTGCTCTGCCGGGTTTGTCGGAGGGTCAAGGCATCATGGCAAGTCCTCCTCTCAGCGGCCGTGACGCGCTCCCATGTTGGGAGGGAGGGTATCTCACACCCTTGGAGGAGGAGCTGGAGGAATGGCATGGCCTTTTCTTTGGAGCGAGGCTTCTGGGAGCTCTCATGTGATGACCATATGGCACGCCTTGGGGGGACCATCAGCCTCTCCTCCTTTGGGTTGGGATCGGGCAAAAAATGGAGGGGGGGGCGAAGCAAGGGGAAGGAAATATGGAAATCAGGAATTGTGAGTGAGAGAAAGAGAGAGAGAGAGATGGAGAAAAGCGCACAGGCTCATTACAAAACGCCTTCTTCTCTACTACTACCTTAAACCCTTTGGCTAGCGGCTCCTCTTGGCCAAGTTCTGTGCATAAAAAGCATGAGTAATCATCAGAGAGGAAAACTACATGAGTCTCGTTAAGGTTCAGTGTTTCCCCTGCCTTATGGGGGGGGGGGTGGGGGGGGGGGGGGGGGGGTTGATGGCAGATGGGGTTTGCAGCTGTTCACAAATGCATCTGAGGGCTGCTATGCTGTAATAACAGCAGGGGCTGGAAACACGTGGCTGCCAATCAGGGAAAATCAACTGCAACGGTCAGTTTCTGTAAACGCAAGGGCTACATTTCCCAAGGCGACTGAGCAGTGCAGTCTCTGGCTTGCACAAAGGCTGCATTCGGCGTGAAATGGACAAGCTTTTCAGTGTAGATAATACTGTCCTTTTACACTGCAGGGATATGATTGTAAACTTGAAAACTCCTACATATCATGACTGCTCTTCTAATGCAAGTTATGGAAAAGCCTGGAACAATCCCAGGTGTCCTGTGATAGGTGAGTCCCAGGAAGCACAGGGCAGGACGCAGAGTCTATCCTGGATGTGATGCACACAGACACACGAAGGCAAAGACAGACATTAATCCACCCAAACCACATGGCTTTGCACTGTGAAAGGACTCCTCCAGAACCCAGGGTGCAAAGCAGACACAGAAATAGTACGAGGCCACAGCGCTGTCATTGAGATGGCTTGCTGCCTGTCGTGAAAGTCAGTATTATAAATATGTCATAGTTATCGTGACATTATGAAGGCTAAGCTTCTCAGGTTTCATCACAATCAGGTTTATTGGCCAAGTGTGTCAATAACACAAGGAATTCGGTTCTGGCCGATGGTGTCTCTCAAGTTAGACAGAAAATATACAGACAATACACAATATAAGAGCCAAATACACATATATATATATATATATATATATATATATAATGTTATATATATTATACTACATATAAGATTATACAAGGCAAGTTATATACATAAAGTGTCAACAACAAAAACAATAACATTGTTAATAATTGATCATGTTTTGCTAGTGGTCACGCTCCCCACTCTCTAAGGTTATGTGGACTTCCCGAGGCAAACACCCCAGACCCCCCTCCTTGAAGCACAGGGTTTGAGGGGTGGCTCCATGGATGGGTTAACGCATCCATCCATGTTAACAGCAAAGATGATGAAATGGCGCCCATTGTAAGATCACCTGTTCTGCTCGATGGATTAGCGCTCAGGAATGCCGCAGCAGGTTCTGACCCGGAAGATCAGGGTGATGCCAAAGGGGAGCAGTGCATGCCAGGCCTGACACTGTTCTTTAAACTGGCGATTTGCTGGATGATTACAAGTGCTAGCAATGGAATTTCTGCTGCAGAGCCCAGGCCCAGACAGCAGGGAGCAGCAGCGGGTAAAGGCAGAGTAGCTTTCTGTACCCTGCACAGGAGGGATTCAGAATGGGCCAGGAACTCCACCTCTCAGTGACAGTTAGAGTGCAAAACTAAAGAGGACGTGAGAAAAATAAAGTCAAAACATGTAAGTACAACCACAGAGATCTCAGCATTTATAAAACACCCTTTTTATGCAGAGGAGTTTGTTAACACTGAACCCTTAGGTCGGAGGACTACACTAGCTTTTTCAGAAGACACATTTGCAGGCCTGGCTTTTCATTTGTCTCATGTAATAAGATTTCTGAATGTTTGCAGTTAGGATTTTTGCGTACTGGATTATTTCAGAGCCCTGGGGCAACGTTGGCAGTGACGGACAGCTGAGGAAATGAGAATTCATTGGTGCCCCTGTACAGTCTCTGTACTCCGGCAGTAATGTGAGCACTGCCTCCCCACCCCCAGCCTCCCCGCAGTGAAAAATGAGGGAGCATTAGTGCCATACGGGCTGATTCAGCTTAGGTCCCAGGAACTGGTGCAGCTAGCACGGCCAGCTAGCTCTGGGTGGGAGCTGATGTCATTATATAACCTTGGTGGATCCTCAGCAAGTCTCTCCCCCCCCAAAAGAAAGCTCCAATAAGCGTCCAGCAATGGAGAAACCTTTGAAAGAACATGGATGTTGTCAAGAGACTTGAGCTACAAAACCAAGAGCTTTGCATTAGTTCAATGCTCTGCTGTTCTGTCACTCACTTGCTAATACCATCCAGTCTAAGCTCATCCTCGTTGGCAAACCATGCAAACCATGATTGGTTAATGAGCCAGTAGCACCACCCACTACAGAATTCCTAGTGTAAACTGATGAACTTGCAGCATTAAGCAACGGGGGGTGTTTTAGAGGCACACAGCCTTCATCAGGGAGGTCTGCTATTGATTTTAGACTCTGTGAGGTCTGTTAGGCAGGGGAAACCCAGTGGTGAACCTCAGCACACATATATGCTAGGAACTAGGTAAACTGGGGGGGGGGGGACTATTGACCAGCCTCTAATAATAAGTGAATTATTGCCAGCCAGCTCTGTTACAAAAATGTCAGACCTGAGATTGGCGAATACCAGCATCCATCATGCGTCCCCCACCTTCTGTTTGGCCTGTTGCATAGCCACAGGAGGCCCTCAAAAGTGCAACCCTGCAGAAGAAATGCAGGTGCTGGGTGTGCTTCAAAAGCAAAATTTAATCATAATGGTGGATTGATGGAAAACCGCACCAGCGGGGCAGCCATCGGCATCATGGTTAAGGAGCTGGAGATGTGATTAATAACCTGACAACAGGCCAGACTCAACAGAAGTACAAGTTATGCCAACTTATGACTGACTGTGCAATATCTCTCTCTCTCTCTCTCTCTCAGGTCTGTTGTAGGGAAACCACCCAGAAATCATGGTGAGGATCTTGGGGAACCTGTGCCTTGAACAAAGATTTATTACTTAATCATTTAATCAGTGTGGCCGCTGTCACAGATAGATATTAGTTTCCTTTCTGGATAATGCAAAGGAGAAAACCAAGACCAAACAGCATCAGTGCGCACACACCTCCAGACGTCAGGCTGCACGTGTCTCCTGTGTCTCGGTGATGTTTCGGAGTCCTGCAGACTTTCGTGTTGGAGAGCTGACTGATCCAGAGATTACTGCAGACCGGAAGACGCCCATTTCTTTGTGCAATATGATTTCAATTACGTGCAAGTCAATTTTTACTGACTCCATTCAGCTGACTTATTTTTATATTTCTGCTTTTCTTGGTTTCTATTTTTCTAAAGCCATCCACGGGTAGAAAGGTGAAAGCCTGTGTAGAGGGCCGGGATTGTGGAAGTTCCTTTGGGGTGTCTGCCTTGCTTCCTGTTTGAGGGTAAATGAAAACTGGTGGGGTGTCATTTGAGCTGAAACCCCAGGGCTTTGTTTTTGATTTCGGCTAATTTCAGCATGCTAGAAACAGTCAGACATTTTTGCTGTCATGTCAGCAGTCAGTTTCGGATGACAATGTGACTGAGTGTTTGTTTTCTAAATGCAGAGTGAAACCAGAAAGCAAGGCAAGGAGTTTTATTTGCATATAAAGGCATTAATATGTGTGTATTACCTATTGAAAAGGAACTTTACAGAGTTCCTTCCAAAAGTATTGAGACAGGGAAGTCTAAACTTGGAGTTTTACTATGAATGCTAATAATAATTATTGTTTCTCACGAAGAAATAATTTAGTAAAACCCTTTAAAAATCATTTTTATTATGAGAAAGTCACTTCAGTTATTTGATTTTGGGTCAGACAGACAATGAACACTTTTAAACCCCTTTCATTTTATAGGAACAAAATTCTTGGACAAATTGTAAAAAATTATACATGAGCATCCTGTAAAACTCTGGCTCACCTGTTTTCTAGGACTTACGATGAAAACCAAAGACGTTCCTTTTGAAAATAAATATTCTCAAACGTATGCAAACAAAAGAAAGAAAATAGAAGAACTATAGAAAAAAAAGATCACAAATATAATTACTAAATGACCAGGCCTGGGTCAGCTGAAAAAAATATCTACAGTGTACTAAATAGTCAAAAGAACATGAGATCAAAAAGTAATATCCTAATCCAGAGGATAAACCCCTTCTTTATGATTGCTAGCTATTCCACAACTAATTATCCGCCACCACCACACTTGATTAAACCAGTCAAAGACCTGGTGATTAGTTAATCAGCTTAAACATATTAGTAGATGACACAAAAGATATGGAATAGATAATATGGGGTATCTGGGGGATCCCCGAGGAATGATTTTGGGAAATCGTCAACAACAGGGTAGAATGAAATGGATAGCAGAGCTAATAAGACTGTACTGTAGGGTTCCCAACAGCCACACGCAGAAAAGTAAGCTTCTATGTCTGGACAGGTGAGAGCAAGAGGAAGCTGTAGCATCACAGAGAAAAGTAAAGGAGGGCAGATGGTACAGAGAGCCACTCACCAAGGTATGGATGGTCATGGTCGGGGCATGATCAAACGGGCGTGGCTCTGCCTCGTGATGACACTGGATGTCACTATCAGCAGAGCGATTCCCGACATTTACAGAAACATCTCAGTGACAGGGGTAGAAGGAAACACACCTCCTTACTAGCCAGACCGCAGGGTAAGATCAAGCAAAAATGTGTGGTCCTTATGGCTAAAGAACTCACCCAGATTAATTTGTGGGAAAATGATTATTATTCTGCATCGGTCGGCAAATTTCAATCCAAGTGAGTGTGCATTTTAAATGCAGAAGGGGGGGACAGAAGAGGAAAAAAACAGCAGCTTCAGCGAGGCCCGACAATGCAGCCCAAATGATTACGTGGAGGACTCCCTTATCAGTGGCCACAGACTTCATGCCTTTTCTCACAAAAAGATATGCAACAAGTACTGACTTTTATACGTGAACCTACTTAGTGTTGATGTGTCCGCTTACACAGAAAAACTTCAGACCACTGGGCTATGTGTTTAATATGTGGAAATATCTATGTGGAATTATCCAAAAGCTATTTTATTGCTGGTCAAGGCAAGGGACAACCCATCCTCAGTGTGAAACGCATATGCTTTCCTTACCATCAGTGACATCATCATAAAAACAGAATGCCTGACTGTAAACCAAAAAATAACAGCTTTGACTTGGCTGTTCCAGTACTTTTGAAAAATACTTTTGTACTAATATAACTACCAGTTCCTGTGCGGATCTCAGTCTCCCTGTCCATGCTTTCAATCGACCAATGTCTGTTTCAACTGCTGTCTTTGTTCTGTGTGAGCGGCCTCAGTTCGTCTTTCTGGGATTCCGAAGGAACCTTAACACATCAGTTGGTGATTGGCTAGTGCATTGCCATGCCAACGAATTCAATTCAAGCTGTATATGTGAAAAGGAAGAGAAAAGTCTGACATTGGGTAAAATTTTGCTACTCTGTAGAATTCTGCTGCATTTCACTGTATTCCTGCCCAGTATCACCTCTATTTTATATTCTATGGAAAAGAATGATCTTTTTTATCTTTTATCTTGACAATATTTAAGTTGTAAATATTTTTTTTCTCATCTTTATAGAAATTTATACATTTAGTTTTGTAATAGTATATATTTATAAGGACTGACATGATACAAAGGTTTGCATGTTTGCTGAGATACTAAACAATAATATTTCAATATTAAATGTATATTCTGAACTAAAATTTGGTGGAAGTAGAAATTTGACAGTGTAGCAAAATTTGACCTGACATTTTTCATACGAAGGCAGCACATTAGCCACTGCTGATGTTTAGCATCATGAAAATTCACACAGACGTGCAGGACTGAGTCACAAATGTTAAGTACACCAGTCTGTTGTGAATTTGTTAGGCCCAAGTCAGAATAGCATGTGTGTGCGGTGTGTGTGTGAATCTCTTCATGTTTTTACTGTACTTGCTTACTGAGAAACTTTAAAAACTGTCAGAATATAAACATTGTAAGCTAACTGGGATAGTCTCTTTGTTGACCTGTCATTGTTTGATGTGTGCAGTGCTCAGGACTCTGTTAAGCTGCCTGTGATTTAATAGTATTGCCTTGTTCATGTCATTTCCCCCAACAAAGCTGCCAAAATTGTCTAAAACCAAAATGAATGATGTTCTTTTACTGTAATTGGTTATAGTGTTCCCCATTTCAGTCCCTTTAATGTTACGCTGTGTTTCAAGAGAAATCGTTTAGGTTATTCAATATTACTGAATTGATCCGAACAAAGAAAACAAAATAAATATGTGAAAACACACTCAGATTCCTTTAAATCTCTTTTTCATACCACAAAATGGCTCCACACTACTGGACTTCCACCATAATGCATTAACTGAAAACAAAATAAATTGATTCCATAACATTTCTGACCGTAGATGGAAAATAAACTACACAGACGTGGGGCACGGTGCAAGCAGAAATGAGGGTGATGAGACAAAGGGAAGGACAAAACTGGACAAAGAAGGGAAGGCACCAAATAAAGGACCACTAGGGGTAAAAAACAAACAGGGGAAGAAATAAGGAATGAACTATCCATCTGTCCATTTTTTGTAACCACTTATCCCATTTGGGGTCACAGGGGGTCTGGAGCCTATGGGCACAAGGCAGGGAAAAACCCAGGATGGGATGCCAACCCATCACAGGGCACACTCACACACAATTTGGCAACTCCAATCTGCCTTAGCATGTTTTTGGACCATAGGGGGACCGGAGCATACCCCACAACAACACGAGGAGAACATGTGAACTCCACACAGGGAGAACCCAGGAGAAGACCCAAAACGCTGATCCCAGAAGTGTGAGGCAACAGTGCTAACCACTGCGCCACCGTACTGCCCCCCAAGAATGAACTAAAAACCACAGAATAAACAACTACAGAGCTAAGCAACAGAACAGGGTGACAAACACAGTAACATTAACACAATGACTCACGAAGGAACTGAACACAGGCAAGCACTTAGCTATACAGGAACACCAGAGCAAACAAGGAACAAGTGCAAAGCATAATCAAATTAACAAATCAAAAAGGACTCGGGTGAGACCTATTACAACTAAACAAGCACAGAACTAAGGAATCTTAAATACACCATAACTAGAAACTAGGAGGCATTACAGAGGGCTGACTATACTAGACAAAAACCCAACTCAAACAGGACACGAACAGGGCTAACCAAATAGGGAAGCAAAATAACTAGAAACCGAAATCCAATAATTAAACAAAACAGGTAAAGCTGGTTCTAAAGAACCCTTTAACCCACAACCAGTGGCTCAACCCACTGAGCCATGCAGCGGTCTGGGGAGCAGGGAACACACACTGGAGACTTAGGACTATGACAGAGAAGAGAATGGGATGGCCAGCAACACCTGCTGGCTAAACAGGGACTGAACACAAAGGACAGAGATAGACTATACAACAGAGAGGAGGAAAGGTGGAATGACCAGCAATGTCTGTTGGTCAAATGGGAAAAGGTCACAGAGGACGGTGTCATGGTCGGCATCTGCCAACCCCGCCTTTTGTGTCCTTTCCCCTAGTTCCGGGTGTCTTGAGTACCCCTTGTTTCCCTTGTTTCTGGGCCACTGCGTATCTCAGTGGGCTGAGCTGGTGGCACAGAGGCTGTAGCTCTCCACACCTGGGTTTGGGTCCAGCCTCCTCTGTTTTGGTTAGTGTAATTGAGTTTCTGTTTCTTTCCTGTGTGTGTCTTTGGTTGGATTCTGTTTGTATGATTATCTCCATGTTTTTCTGTATACCTGTGCTCCCAGTGTTTAATTCCTGTTATGTTTCTAGTATTAGTATTTGTTCATTGTTTAGTTAATTGTTAAGTTTCATCACTCATTGACTTTTTCCCCATCCTGTGTTCATTAGTTGATTTCCCTTATTAGTTACACCTGTTCCTTGTTTGCCCCAGCTACCTTTGAGTATTTAAATGTTCTGCTCTGTTCTGTACCCCAGCTGGTCATTGTCTTAGGTTGTCGCTGATGTGGGTAATGGTTTTGAGGTTGTTAGATGTGTTTAGTCTTGTCTCCTGGTTTTTTTCCCCTAGCCCTCCTGTTGTAGATTACCTGCCCCTGCCCTGTTTTGTGTTTGACCCCTCGTGGTTCCTTTGTTTTCTGGATTTTCTCCTGTGCCTACCTGAGATCCCCAATAAACCCCTTTTGGTGTCTAATGAAGCCGTAAGTGGATCGTCACTCTCCTTTCCCGCCGGCACCATGCCCAGACGTCGTAACAGGACGGGGTCAGATGGCCACTGACCCTGACAATAAACAATATGAGTTCAGGGAGATATGCTGGCTAAGTGCACAGCACTCTTGCCGCTCACTTCAAATGGTGGAAGGATGGAGTTCGAGTCACATCCCTGCTCAGTCCAAAAACACAATACATGAAATTGTCTGTTGTATATGACATGAAATGGACTTGTAACCTAAGCTCAAGGCAGAGACATAGGAAATTGGGGGATGTACCCCCCGATATTTAATTTTGCGTCATTTGTCACCCCCTAAAAAGTGATGAAGCAGTGTCCCTCCAATATGAAACTCTCTCCTACGCTCTTGGTTCCAGGCGCCCAGTAACCCTGTACTGCACCAGCGGTCGGAAGATTGATGCATTTTTAAATATTTAAATATTAATTCCTGCCACTAGGTGGCAACCTTATGTGTTTTGACAATATCGCATTTGCCAGTCAAGTTAGATTTAATTCGAATTTTTACATCATTTATCCTCGAAGACCGATATAAGCAGTCATGCAGTGACTGAAAGCTACTCCATGTTCCCAGCAGGAAGCGTAACAATTTATCACCAGTCTCAACGGAGAAGTGGAAGACACCTGCACTCAGCTGCCGGGAAGACGTCTGAATAGCACAGTATCGATGAATCAGCATCTCTTGTGTTTCTCTAGTTCAATCAATCCTCTGCAATGATGTCTCAGTGTGTAACGTGTGCAGTGTACAGATGTTCTGTTTTTCTTCAATAAAGCACATTCATAGACTCGAATAAATGATCTAAATATACTTTAACTCGTATGACAGGGCAAGGTCTTTACTGAAGCGAGGCAATCCAGTATTATTATTCCAATGCAGTTTCGGTACGAATCCATTCCTTTTAATCGATGCTGGGGAAACATTAAAGAGCATATAGCACGACAGACAAGTGCACCAAAAATACACCCATTAACACATTACTTTTAGTTAAACCACAGCTGCAGCAACATTTATTGCCTATTTCATGTTAAACTTTCCGACGGATCGTTAAAGTTCAACCCCGAACGTGAACTCCAGTCTACAAATAACCAGGTCATATATATTTAGGGGGGATTCAGCCCATATTGCTTCAGGGGACGGAGCATCTGGGGTCAAATCCCAGAATAGCTCCTCTGTGTATGTATAAATATTGCTCAGTTCGGTGTCCTCCCCTTTTGTGACGTCAAAAAACTGTAATAAGCTTTTGAGTGTCTGTGAATAAAATACTCCTTAAAAAGCAGTACCGACTTCAAAAATAGTGACGCAAAAGGGAGCCACAGACCAAGTAATTATTGTTTATTTAACCGTTATAAACGTCGTTTTTCATTTTGTGGACGTATAGTTTGCCCGGCCTGTCATGGTTAACTAATTCACAGGCTGTGCTGAAATAATATGAAAATGGATTTGTTTCTGCGCACGGCTAACAAAGGAGCGGGAGCGTGAAACCAATTTCTAGGCTACTTTTCATAAATGCAGCACCATTAAAGCGTGACATTCCCCCTCCGCAACGATTTTCTATCCAACTCCGAGCGGCGAGTGCGCCAAGGGCCCCGGCAGCCGCGCAGCACAGGTGGGATTTCAACCAATCATAGGCGAGAATTTTTGAGCCCGGCGACGGGATTGGACCGCCGACACACCGCTCTTCTCCACGTCTTACCTGAAGTGGTCCAGGGGCAGCGGGAGACTGCGGTAGTGCGACGGCTCCGGCACCGCAATGTGGAACAAAAACGTGGGTATTACGCTTTCAATCACATTTTATTCCTTAAAAATGCTGTCTTCTAATTCATAATTCGCTTGATAAATTGCTTCAGCGCTACCAAGGTAACAGTCATGCATCCAAACAGCCTGAACCCGAAGACAAAGCGCCCTCTATCGGCGACATGAAACAATTAATATTAATGTAGGGTGGGGAGAAGCACTTAAATTTATTTTTAACCAGTGTTAATCGCATATGTAAAAACGAGTCCCCGGTTTCAGCAGCAGAGGTGTACTTCGGGCAGGGGTAAACGCCGTGGGTCCGGACGGAGGGGTCACGGATCGGAGCGCCAGCGGGAGCGGAGGCGCGTTCTGCAGGCGCGCCACCGCGCCGCCGTCGGCCGCCTCTTCGACACCTTGAAGAAAGCGGTCCTTCCCGCTTCGAAAAAAAACCCCGCCAAGGTAAAAGGGCTGCTAATTAACCTCCTTGCCAAGACAAATACAATACCAGCATCAAAATTATAAACGGGAGATACCTGAATGGGTGTTTTTATTTCTACGCACATAATGTTGTTTCACGGCTTAATTGTAATAAAACTATAAGTATGTGAAATGCACATTTTGTCTCCTTTATACAGCATTCCCTTATTACCATATCACCAGTGTCGAATAGGTTAAAACATGGCTTAATTTTGTTTACTCGTTTTACCTTCAGTATGCCACCACAATTAACTGGATTCCATAAAGCTACTTGTGTAATAATAAGTATAAAACTATGCTTTATATAAAGTGGGACTGACATTGCGTCATTAGAATTTACTGTAATTGTTATAAGGCGGGTGGAGAAGTCTGCCTGTTATACCCCATTGTGGAGGGGGAGTGTGTGAGGTGGGGCCTCTCCACATTGTGCCTGCAGGGGCTCCCAGGCAGAGTGTGACATTGGGGCTCCTTGGGGAGGGCACAGATGGCCACCAAGGTCGCCGACGCAGTGGCGCACCCCGCAGTGGTGCCACCTTGACGAGCATCGCTCTGGGGGCAGGCTTACTGACTGGTTGGCCACACTGCAGCCTGTAACCTTTTTTGGCTGTTTGTGCTGCTGAAAAATAAGTACCTGAAGTTTGAGCGAACAAAACTTTAAGACGTGTGCTGGTGTAACCCAGCTGCACTGGGATGAAGTAAAGCCTGCTACACAGCTAGCATTCTCTGAAAAAGATGGGGGATTTAGCCTCCTTCGTAATATCACGGGGGAGGTCCAAGGTCACCCTTTATCACTGCTGGGGAAATTGTTATAGACATTCAAACCATCAGGGAATACCTCAAGAAAATAAAGTTGGCTTTCCCCTTTCCCCAAGACATGGGGGAGTGGCAAGGTTAAAAAAAACAACTATTTATCTTGGATAATTTATGCCTTTACATGGACCTCCAAATAATATACCCTGTGCTGTTGCCCCTAAGCTTGCTCTGACCTGAATCTGTATGTGTGTCTCTCAGGGAGAGCATGATAGGGTATGCAAAAAGACAATTCTCCTAATTCGCTACTTTATTGTGTCCTATATGGATTGCAGGGCTGTTTGTTCCTGTACTGTATGTCTCTGGGCACAGCATCCAACAGCAGACTCTGTGATGGGACTGCAGACGACCTTAATGCTGTTAGCAACTGCCGGAAAACATTTAGGAAACTAGTTATCCCTAGCTTCAGATAGACAAGCACCACGTTTCACCTACAGAGACAGATTCAAGATTCCAAGAAAAAGGATTTCTGCATTCTTAATATGAAAACCAATAGCTTCAATTATGCATTAACTTTTTAGGCTTTTAAAAGAAAGAGTTACTTTTTGAATGACCTTACCGGACACCTAGGAAAGGGGAGAATTGATATCACTTTAGTGTTCAGTAGAACTGACAACTTTGAAG
This sequence comes from Mormyrus iriodes, assembly GCA_011763525.2. NCBI lineage: Eukaryota > Metazoa > Chordata > Actinopteri > Osteoglossiformes > Mormyridae > Mormyrus > Mormyrus iriodes. The sequence continues at coordinate 9,091,299 of JAAGVU020000035.1, forward strand.
TTATTATTTAATGGTGTGAGTAGCACATTCATACATATTTATGTAGGTGAATACTTGACCTGACTAGGTATGATTAAATGCTATCTTTAAGGGTGTCTCCATGCTGGGACTTAAGCCTTGAAAGATTTAGCTTGTGTTCGAAGCAAAAGAAGCCCAACCTGAATTTGACACTGAAAATTGCAGAGAGCTTTCTCAGAACTAGACCTGCTTGTCAGTATTGCAGTTTTTTTTATTTTCACAATCTTGTGCATGACAGAGGTTAAGGGAATCTATTTAGGACTGCAGTGTGTACGGTCTCTGTATCTGTCTGTCAGTGGAAGATCCTGAAACAGGCAAAGCACTTCCTCCAGCAGCGGGAATCCCTGCTCAGCACGCTGCTGTCACTGAAAGGTGAGCATCTCTGGCAGGACACACACGGAGAGCGTACGTGGCACACTACCGCGCACACTCAAAAAACAGGCGTTATTTCCAGTGTAAAACATATAATTCTGAATAAACATGTCTCTCTGTTTACCCACGCGGTTTTTCATCTTTGACTGTGACCGTTTAGAGGCGTTCGTCGGGGGCGAAGACGGGCCGTTCACTCTGGAGGAAGTCAAAGAGGAGTACAGAAGCCTGCACCCTTTCTGCAGTGACAGGCAAGTTGGCGACGGTCCTCTTCTAAAACACTAGAGGGCAGTATGCATCCATTAAGCTGCATGAGGATTTGTCATAGTGTAACACCTTCAGAGTCTGGCCAGAGCAGAATGAACTGGAATTCATCAAACTTTGATCTAACCAAATGGCCTCTTGGCTTATTGCTGATAATACCACAGAAGTAGTGTCACTTAAATTACTGTAGCAGTATATTCACATGCTTATAATCTATATTTCTGTGAAATAAAGGCCTCCATTCAGGATTTGTTACAATATTGTTACATGCATTTTGAAACGGTGAGTAGAATGTGATTACCATCATAAAACTGCATCCCTTCAGAGTCTGTAAATTCCCCAGAGCTGCAGAGACAGTGCCTGACATGTCCTGTTGATAATTGAGAAATACTGGCTTTTCCTGCTCCCTCTGGCTTCACAGTAGGCCTGACATTCAGGCGATTACATCACCTCTCCTCCTGATTATGCGACGCAGTTTGTATGCTAATGTGATAGCAGAAAAGGTTTAGTCGATATCCGAAGTGCATCTGTAACAGAAGGAAGGCTTACTGGCCTTTCATGAATCGGGTGCTGTTCAGTAAGCAAACATGCTGAGTAGTCCGTTACAGGGGGCTCTTAGTGACTCCTGTCAGCACCACCCACCAGCACCCCCATCTCCGCCTCTATGTTGACCTCTGCCTCAAACTCGTTGGTCGTATGCACTCCCTCCAGAGCGGTGTGCCAGGGAGGATCTGTGCCGGTCTTGGCTGAGGTCCTCATGAGCAGTGAAGATGAGGCACCGGGTCAGTCTCAGTCCTCCACCACATTCTCCCCAAGCATCCTGGAATTTGAGGGGTGAGTGGCAGCGTCTTTGTCTGAGGGCTTGCAGCACATATGGATGCTCCTGGCAGGCGAAAACCTTTCAGCTCGCAGTTCTAGCTGGGCCTTGGGAAATGAGTATGTTTACTAATATAGATCTATTATGAGCCTGGAATGAATTAATCACTTGAAGACTCAGAGCTCTCAAAGAGTCAGGAAGGTAAATTTATGTGAGGCGGCCCACCAGAATGGATCGTGGAGGAATTTCACTAATGACAGGGTTGCTCACACAGGCAGTGTTTAGTGTTGTTTACTCGTGTATGAAAAAAAAATGGGAATATATACCACACTTCAAGACTTATGCATTGCACTCACTATCCTGGAAGGGTGGGTCTTATATCCCATATGAGATAAATACAGAAGATATTGGTGTTTGTACCTCACGGTATAATGTCTTAAAGTGACCACAACCCATTTATTTTATTATTTCCGTGTGCTTGAAGTGCCAAATGGAGACAGGTGTATTTAATATGAAATCAGCCTATTCCACCTAGAAATTTGTTAATGTTGACATTAAAAATTTGCCTAATAGTGAAATGAGTCAGATAGACACATAAACTACACCATGTTTTTATATGAAGACAGTTGGGGGTGTTTTTCATCAGTTATTTATTTTCTGTGACAATTTCCCCTTTTACTGTATGGTGAAATTGATATTAAGCTTCGTTATGACTTCATTGAAGTCTTGATTTCTGTTTCCAAGGTGACCACATGCAGAGCAATCCACAAGGGGGTGAACATTGCGTAAATGTCCCGTAAACGGCTGCTATGCAGTCTCCGGGCCTGTGCTTTCACTGAAATCCACTTCCCACCGACAGATTCAGGGGATGCCGCTTTGCGTATTTCCATTCACATCTGTATTTGATCTTGGCTCTAGTGTCTCTTAATGACAGCAGTCACGTAAGCACTCCCTGCAGCCGTAAGCATCGTCGTCCTTACGGGTTTAGAATTGTATTACATAATTAAGAACATAGTTAAATTCTCTTCCCCTGGTGCTCTGAAGTGTTTGCCTGCCAATATTAGCTCCTGTCTCCCACAAACTCAGAACTTGGATGTCTGCTGCCGAAATGCCCTTCGAATCATACATACAAATGTGTTCGAGGGTAGAGTGAGCGTTTAGTGCAAGGATGGACCAGGCTAGATTGCAGAGCATCCTCCTGTAGCATGAAGGGAAACCTGGCTTGTTGCGCTTTCACAGCTAGCCAATTTCTCCCCTTGAAATGATATCCAGCTTGAAAAGTAAACCTGAGGAGGAATGAAATAAGGAGATAAAAGAATCAGACACCAGGCTGCAGATTAGTCTGTGTGGAAGGCCAGTGTCTCTGCGGAGGGGGTCAGGTGACAGCCCCCTGCAGCTCTCCCCCCTCCCTTCCAGGTACCTGTCCTTCTATAGGCAGACGGTGGAGCTGCTTCAGCGTCACGGGGTGCTCTCTGCGGCGCAGGCACACCTGCCCGTGGTGTCGCAGGCTGTCTCAGCCCTATGGAGGAGTCTGCCTCCTGAGCGCAGGGACGCCTTCCAGATCTGCAGCCCAGAGGCGACGGCCCAACTCCAACCTGGCTCACCCCAGGGACTGTCACAGACCAACAGCCAGGGGGCATCCGGGTCTTCCGGCTCCACCTTTGAGGAGGTAACTGCGTAAGGTCAAAAGAACATCTGGGAAAGGAAAAGAGGGACTGGAAGGAGCAGCACCAAAGCCCCTGTGAATAGTGGAGACAGAACTTGCTGAAGTAGGAAATGCTACTGTGCCTTTAAGAAACACCTCATACGTGACCTCACACAGAGTCAGCAATGGGCCCACTGAAATGACAATTCCCAAAGTGTCTCAGTTGTGCTAACAATTTTATTTTTTAGAAGGTAGTTTGTCAGGTTAGGAATATGGACCAGTCAGGCCAAGAGCCTTAATGTCTAATGGGTAGTTCAATAGGAGCAGTACTTCTTGTTTTGCCTGGTTTTACAGCCCTCCCCCCCAGGAAAAAACACACACACTTACTGGCGAAATTCCTTTGTGGGGAATTGTTATAAATGTTGGAAAGAAATAAATGACAGAGAGAACACAGAACGAAGAAAAATGGGGTTTAAATGGTGCTTTTAGACTTTCAGCAGCCCAAAAAGTACCCTGGCCTCATTCCAGTGCCTAAAATCAATGTCATGAAAGGGAGAAAATTCGGCTTGCAAATGCGGTTATGTCTCTGCCTCAGAAGCTCGGAGCTGGGGAAGAGGGCTGAGTTTTGTGTTATGTTTTATGTAGGGCATCATTGGCTGCCTGCCCGAACAGCAGAGCACCATTGGAGTTGTCCAAGAAACAGGAACCACTTCTCTCTCTCTCTGAGAGAGAGATTCACTTTACATAAAGGGACTAGTCTTATTGACCTTAAACATGCAAAATATACCCAAATGTTAAGGGCAGTCGTGGTGCTCCAGTAGCAGTGAGCCTTGGAACAGAGCAGACTTGTATGTCCCAGGGGAGAAATTTTTATCATGGCTCAAGTCCTGTCCATCAGCAGAACCCAGATCTCCCTTTCCCCCATAACAGAATCCCACTTCTCCCGAGGGACACCCCAGCAATCCCAGACCAGCTGAGAGCTGTAATGCCTCCAAGATGTCCTAGGTCTACCCTGGGGTCTCTGCCCAGTGGGACGTACCCAGAAAAGCTCTAATGTAATCCTTCTGAAAACACAAATCACCACAGCTGGCTCCTCTTGAACTGGGGTGGGGAGAGACAGCTCTATGCCAAGGCTCCCCGGGATGGCTGATCTCCTCACCCCGTCACAGAGGGCCGAGCCAGCAATCCTGTTGAGAAAGCTCATTTCTCCTGCTCATATCCCTGCCCTTGTTCTTTTCACCATTGGTGAGGATGGGGATGTAGGCTGATAAACCACAAACAGACCAGTACAGAATGCATAAAATCACTACATAATTGTGGGATATAGGGCATTTTAATTTAACAATTTCAGTAATTATCCATCTGTACATATGGACAAATTTGTTAGCTGTTCAAACCAGCTTAGATGTAATGTGAGAAAGCCTTACTTGTTTCACAATGTGATCATTATCCCTCAAACATCAACAAAAAGGGAATGTCAAATCCGTGAATCTGCCCAGTTCAGATCCCTAATGCTATAAGGAAGGAAAACCCAACTTCTGTTGGAGATGTTCACTTCACTTGGCGATAAGAACTGCATGAGAAACTCAAGTTTTCAGATAATGGGTTCCTAACTTCATGATGTTAAACCCTAGAATTGTGCCAACCGTAAAAATGTCAATCAGTCCACCTTAGGAAATGTGATTATATTTTATCAGCATTTTCTATTCTGCTGACTTGATGGTGTGTCCACATGAAAGGGGCCCTTACTTTCAGCTTCATTCCCATTTGTGTAAAGGAAATTGCTTCTGACCTAAGGTAGATCTTAAAAGAGCTTCTGGTTGTGGCTTGGGCCTTGCAGGCGTGTGTCGCAAGATCCACCTGGCAGGCATTTGGTTTAAGGCAGTGGTGGGAGTCGGCTGCTGCTGTAGGGGCCTTGATAGATGGCCTCTTTCCCAGTAAAGACTAGCCATGTGTCCAGATACTCCACCCAATGCACCATGGGAGAGAACCTAAGAACAAGAAGCCAAATGGCGAGACGGGGAATGTGTTAAGTTAAGGGTTAAAGGAGACCCAGTTTTATGTACGCCTTAAGCCATGGATTGTTTGACTTGTTTTTGTTTGGTTTTCAGGATTTGTTTCAAGACGCTTATGAGGTGGTACAGAGGGAAATGGATTCCACTTCTGAGGAAAGGTATTCTGATTAAACCGACTTCTGTACCTCAGAAAATGTAGGCATTGACACCCATGGCACCACCCTTTCTTGGAAGTAGGACCAGAAGGAGAATCCTAGAGACGTCTAGCACGCAATGCCGACAAGTGATTGGAGGTGGTACAAGTGAACCGAACAACACATTAAAACGAGAAGCCCAGTTAGTAATATTTGTTTCATCCTTTCTAATACGCATGTTTTATATTCAAAAGTCATTCAAAGAGTGCAAAATCCACAATGCAAAATCAACAGCTAATTGAAGTAATTGGGCAAAACTCAACAGGTGCATGTAGTCATGGAAAAGTAACAAAAAATGACTGCCATTGCCAGATAGATCCATGCATCTTCCAACCATTTACAGGTGAAACTCAAAAAATTAGAATATCGTGCAAAAGTTCATTTATTTCAGTAATTCAACTTAAAAGGTGAAACTAATATATGATATAGACTCATTACATGCAAAGCGAGATATTTCAAGCCTTTATTTGTTATAATTTTGATGATTATGGCTTACAGATTATCCATCCATCTATTTTCTGTAATCGCTTATCCCATACAGGGTCATGGGGGGGGGGGTCTGGAGCCTATCCCAGAGGCTGCAGGTGCAAGGCAGGGAACAACCCAGGATGGGGCACAGTCACACACCATTCACACCTACAGGCAATTTGGCAACTCCAATTGGCCTCAGCATGTTTTTGGACTGTAGGGGGAAACCGGACTACCCGGAGAAAACCCCACAATGACATGGGGAGAACATGCAAACTCCACACACATGAACCCTGATCCTAGAGGTGTGAGGCAACAGTGCTAACCACTGCACCACGGTGCCGCCCCACTTACAGATTATGAAAACCCCAAATTCAAAATCTCAGAAAATTAGAATATTATGAAAAGGGCCAATATTGTAGGCT
>JAAGVU020000035.1:9102339-9128268 GCA_011763525.2 Mormyrus iriodes
CTTTTAGTTGTGTTCTTTTTTAATTTAATGATTAATTGTCATTGTTGACACACCACAGAGTGCACAACAATGAAATGTGTTCTCTGCATTTAACCCATATATGACATAGCAGGGGACAGCTAATTCAGTGCCCAGGGAGTAGTGCTTGGGGGCACTACCTTGCTCAGGGTACCTCAGTGGTACCTTGCTGGTCAGGGATTCAAAGAGGCAATCTTTCAGTTACAAGTGCACATCCCTAACCATTAAGCCACCACTGCCCAGCACTTTAAAGGATGTTGTCTAAATATTGCAGTTTAAGCAGACACCTTTTGTTTACATTTTGTGTTAATGTTGTCTGAATAAAATTTGCATACACAGTATACCTAAACTCTACCTCGTTTTTTCACTGTTAGCATAACATAGCATAACATAAGATAACATAACAAGCATAACAATCTTTTTAATGAAACTCATGCCTGGGATTGTTCAGTTGTATATGACAGATAAAACAAGAAAATTGAAGGAGGTTCAGATAGAAAGACATTGTATTGAAAATGTTAAAAAAAATGTGTGTGAGTGTGCCCAGCGATGGGTTGGCGCCCCATCCTGGGTTGTTCCCTGCCTTGCGCCCGCAGTCTCCGGGATAGGCTCCGGACCCCCCGCGACCTGAAATGGAATAAGCGGTTCTGGAAAATGGATGGATGGATGTTAAAAAAATGAATGAACGTGAACTAGTTCATTTTTGGAGCTGTGAACTTAGTCCAAAATTTAAAAAAATGAACTATGAACTATGAACATGAACTAGTTCATTTTTATTTGAATGAACTGAACTTTGAACTAGTTCTTTTTCAGTGTGAACTGGCACAACACTGCCAATGGGCCAAAGAGTTAAATCATCTGTGGATAATGTTCCACAAAATGATGTTTTAGCAACCGTTTAAAATCTGGAAAGACTTCTTTTAGCCTACACCTAAGCTCACAAATTTTACTTTCAAGAAAAGCAATCGATTCCATGGTGTGCACAGGTGCAAAAACCAACTCTACAATATCTTTTTGGTCCAGTATAACCTGCCGTGCAGGTTCATCAGGGGGTACAGACTGCCCAACCAAAAGTGGGAGTATCCACCTTAACAGACACCAGTTCTCATGAGCATTTCCTCCAGTAGTTTTGTTTAACATGAATGATCTAGGAATACCATGAGGCTGATTAATCTTGTCTGACAACTTGTACAGGAACTACTGGATAGACTCATTCAGACTGTCAAGCGTGAAATACTTCTTGGAAATTACCAAGAAAGATGTGCAAACAAAGTACACCATTTTTTTTATACGACAGGTTACGGCTTATTGCTGACCTGACTTGCATTTCATGCATATTTTTGCTTCAACGAGTGAATGCACCTGAACTCACGACTTTTTCCTGAATTTCTGATTTCTGCGTTAAACAGAACCAGCACATAAATTCTCCTGAAAATCTTTAGATGAATCCAGCAATTCCATGTGCCCCCAAATTGTCGGCTACAACAAACTGCACTGTTCGTTTTACAAAATCTCCAATCAGTGCTATGAAAATACCATTATTTTCTTCGGTAACAAGACCTTGCAGCAGTGGTTCTAAAACCCTTTCATAGCCATATATCTTCACATCAACTATCAACTGCTTTGCAGAATAATACCAAATATATTGTAGATAATGAAGAATTGCATGGTATATGGCTGAGATGTGCCAAGTGGATTGCAAATCTCAAAATCGTCAAAATACAACTCAAGTAATATTCGCAATTCACCTCCTGAGACAAAAACGTGGCCCTTGTAGTACAGACCATCTCGGAATGACTCATATGTGGCTTGCTCTACATTTCTTGATGAAAAATGAGTATTTAAGGCCTTGTCAAGAATATAATTAACACTTAGGAGCTGATGCAATAACTTTAACAGCAAAATATATTGTAGTGTCCTTTTCTGTTTCTCATCCAAAATATATTCTACAGGATCCACAACTTTGAAATTGTCTTTGTAATACCTTTTACGCTTAAATAACGTTGCTAAAGGACAACCCTTACCAATTACCTTATAGACAGAACTTGTCAAGCACAAAGCAGACAAGTTCTTTGGTAACCAACCCATTAACTGATGTTGTGATTAGCCAATGTATAACATGTAATGTCTCTTGTACTACAGAAGGATGCTGTACTCAGTAAATACTGAAGTTCTTCTAACAATTCATCAGTTGAAGAACTTAGCACATAAAAAATATTTTCAAGCTTTAATAATACTGCAGCAAGTTTTTTTTTTCTATGATTCCTGGCTGATCCTTTGAAGCATCTATATCAGCACTGCCAGACTGACCACCACACCAATACTCATAATCATCACCATCTAAACACTCAGTCTCAACAATTTGTGGTACAACAGCACTAACTACACCTTCCTTGAAGTCAACCAATGAATGTGGGTTATGTTTCTGACTTTTGTGAGACTTAAAAGTACTATATACGTTGGATTTATATTCACACCTTTTAAACATACAAGTTACTGTTTTGTTGTTTTTCAGGTGATGACTTATATGCACAAAATAATCATGCTGTTCCAATTTCACTACAGTTACATAAATGACAAGAAAATGTTGCCAAAGCTGCAGATTGCTTTATAGTATTGGTGTGATTACGAGACAAGCGTGACAAAAGTGAATTCCAACTTTTATACACACAAATGTGATAAACAGAAGGAACGGAGAAGACGGATCCCCGGGTGCGGGTGACCCGCGGATTTATTGAAACGCCGAAAGCGACCAGAGCAGAATTGACAGGAAGGAGTTGTAGTCATGGGGAGCGCAGGGGTTCGGTAGCTGGGAAGGTCAGTCCTACAGATGAACACGGGACAGGCAGACGATGGGGATGCGGGGTTGCAGAAGGCAGGGCAGGCGTAGCAAGGCAGGGAGGCAGGCAGGTCAGGAAGCAGGTCGGGAGAGAAAGAGCAGGCAGGTAAATCAGGCCAGGGAAACAGGGGAGACAAGAAAGCCCTCGGTAATGTTTCTAAACATGGGCAACAGTACTTCGCATCGTACTGACGCGGTAACCCCGATTAAGACGCTGGTCTAATTAGGCGGTGACCGGCCCCAGCTGTGCCGTCCCACCCCTGTGTGCGTGACAACAAGGACAATCAAGATAAATACACTTGAAGCGATGGCTATGGCCAAAATGACTGTGTGTTAGTTTGTAATGTTTTAGAAGCTCTGCTCTCTTAGACACCTAAACACCACAATCTTTACAGTGCCAAATGGTCTGATAATCACATGAAAGAAAAAAACAAAGCAAATTTATTGATGAGTTATATGTTTAAATGAATAAACATTTAGAATAAATTGACACTACTGTACCAGCCCTAACTTAACTTTAAATGCACTGCAACAATTTAACTAATCTGAGAAAATGTAATGAAACCTAATACCCAAGAGTTCTCTTTTGTGGTGTTACTGATGATTGAAAACAATCTGCAATAATCAGTCCTTTATGAATCAGTCATAATAATGCTTTTATACAATTTTATACATCTTATATCATGGAGCAGAACTTGTACTGCACTACAGATGTTTTAATGATAAAAATTTCACTGAAATGTTTAATAAGGAATTTCACAGGTGAAATCAATAAAATTAGGGTTACAGTTTATTAAAAATATTTACCACAAATCAGTTTTTGCAACAGGCCACTGCAAGACTAAACATCAATACTGTAAGTTAAAATAATAAAAACGTTAATAGAATTCAGCTCAACATCATAGTGAATATTAATATAATTCATCTGACTACTAAGCTGCTTACCAAATTGTTGGCGTAAATAACTGTCCATATAGTACCAAAAAGCTGGCATCCGGACAAATTTTGTCCATCTGAAACCCTTGTGATTATTGCACATGCGCCATACAATTCTGATTATATCGAGATCTAATATCGTGCAGATCTACCAACTATTTAAGTCAAGTAGGTTTATTGTCATTTCAGCCATATACATAGTAGATGGTGAAACGAAACAACATTCCTCCAGGGCCATGGTGCAATACAAGAAACAAAACACACGAGACGGCACAAGTGCAAACAAGACAAAGTGACAAGTGCAACGAACAAGAGCTAACAATACAATAGGATACAGTATGACACAGCACAATAAATACAAGTACACAATACACAGTGCAGCCGACATCAACAAGAGAAATGTAAACAATACTTACTGGATGTGCAAGGTATAAAAATGTGCAAAAAATGCAAGGTTACAGCAGCAATGTAGAAAAGTGCAGGGAATGCAGATATGAACATGTGTGGACAATATGGCGATGTAATGGAAAGGAAGAATCATCAGTGAAAAAAATTTACAGTATGTAAATAAGGGGAATGGTATGGACTAAGTATGTTGTGAGGAGACAGCAGCTTGAAGAATCTTAACCAGTTCCATTCCGGTTCTGGTTAAGAAGTCTGGCGGCCTGGGGGAAGAAACTGTTGCCCGTCCTGGCAGTGAGGGCCTGTATGCTACGGAACCTTTTTCCAGACGGCAGGGGGGAGAAGAGAGTGTGGGAGGGGTGGGTGAGGTCATCCAAAATGCTGGTTGCCTTACAGATGCACCGTGTCTTATAGATGTCCTTGATAGACGGGAGAGAGACCCCGATGATCTTTTCAGCTGCCTTCACTATCCATTGTAGGGTCTTGCAGTCCGAGGCGGTGCAATTCCCAAACCAGGCCGTGATGCAGCTGCTCAGGATTCTTTCTATAGTTCCTCTGTAGAACATGGTGAGGATGGGGGGAGGGGGGGCAGGTGAACTCTCCTCAGTCCCCGCAGGAAGCATAGACGCTGCTTTCTTGGCAATGGAACTGGTGTTGAGGGTCCACATGAGATTCTGCTCGATGTGAACACCAAGGAATTTGGTGCTCTGGACGATCTCCACAGAGGAACTGTCAATGTTCAGTGGAGAATGATCCCACCATGATTGATTATATTAAGCTATTGTAACGTTACCCAAAGCATCTTAGGTAAAATCTGCTGCTTATGTTATAATTAGTGAACGTTAAGGGCATACTCGCACTAGCCAATCTGCAGGATTGTCAACTGTGATCAACTCCCTGGCTTGCGATTTTCAATGAGACAACTCTGGCATTTACATGCAATTAAAAGTTTTATTACCTTGTAAGTAGCTTGCATGGATTGCAAACTACTCCAACGCTTTTGATGTAGCTATTTTAGGTTTATAATGGAATTATATAGATTTGCCGTAAAATTTCTTGCGTGAACGTGAAAGTTAGAAAGCGTGAGTGTCACATCAGATGTGTAAGAGTCGGCAACCCTGGATCAGTATCATGCCGGAGCATGTTCAAACCCCGAAGTCCGGTTAGACTGACTGTAGCGATCACTGCGGCCAGTGCTCGGTTCTCTTAGCTTGCTCGAGAGAGGCAGGCTCGAGCACTTAAGTCCGACGCTAGTGAGTGAGCGATGCTGCAGCTCGCTTGCGCCCAAAATAACTACACATTAGCCACAATGTAAAAAAAAAAATTTGGGAAGTGAGCAGTGGGGACAATCGTACTTGAGTAAGGTATAAGGCGATCGCGCATAGAGTGAGAGCCATAAATCCTTAAGTCCTAAAATAGCGAAGGAACGTTATCCTCTTGCGGGAGCGTCCGAGTATATGGAGTTAAACGGCACTAAATAGTGATGAACCATGATGTTAACTGCTATTTAAACATCACAAGAATTAGCCACCATGGGGGTTTTTGTCTATGCCACTTAATGTTACCAAAAGTGTGAAGAAGTCTCTTGAAAAGATGGTGGGCTTGTTCAAGACTTACGGTTTGGCACTATTGTTGGACAGTGGAACAAACATTTTCCATTTACTCTATTTGAAAAGCTACTCGCTCATCTGAATAAATAAAAAGTCAAACAAAGCTGTTATCAGTAATTGTGTCGACTGCCGAAAGCACTGGAAATGAGAGAAAACAGCCCCACATACAGAAATGGCGCCAATAGAGCAGCATATGCGAAGTCATGATCCAACCGTTCGATTATCATTTTAGTACATCCCCCCCAGTAGATTTTAAGCAATTTGAATTAGTTTGTTCAGCAACTTGAAATAAACCAATAAAGTTGTTAAAAGAGTCCTATTAAAATGAACTATACATTTTAAATGTTTAATGGAGCCCAAAATCAGTTTTTGAATGTGTAAGAATTCAGCAGAAAGTAATATTTTCCTATACACAAATAAGTACAGGCGACCGTTCAGCACTACAACGTTCCCCACCAAAGTTTTGACATTATGCGATGTCAGCATAAGAAGTTAAATGAGATTTTTTTGAGAGTTTTACAAAAGCTGCAGACGACAAAAAGTTTAGTAACTCAAACCATATACAGTGCTGGTTTGGAAGACGCAAAGTGTGTTTATGGCAGTCTCCGCCGTGATTTCTCAGTGATCCCCCCGGTTGGAAGTGCTTGCTTAGCTTGCCAAGGGGACCAAAAACTTTACGTGCTTTTGCCAGATCGTGGGGGGCGTGCTCCGTAACGTGGGTAAGGCGACTGCATTTTGAATTAATGTGATAAACTGACAAGTATAGTTAACATACCTAAATATCACCACAGACACTGCAGGCGACAGACAGCTCCTCTCTTTCTACAAAGTACATATAGCATATAAATATGTAAAATAACTGCCTGGGTGGCTGCTGAGTGGCGAGATATTTGCTTATAAGATGTCACTTACAGTCAGAATACAAACTTACGGCCAGCGCTGGTGTCATGCCGGCATGGCACGGGCGGAAAGGACACAGTACAGGACAAGAGAGAGCCGGGCCAGTAATCACTCCGCATGGGGACTTTATTTCCTGAGTGCACCTACACGAAACCGGAGAGACTACAATGACCGGACGAGGAAGCGCAGGACTATGGAATTCTTATACACTGGGAAGACAGAGAAATGAACAAGGGGCACCTGTGGCCGGTTAACAATGGGGCAGGAACACGAGGTAACATAAACGAGGTACAGGCGCGACTGATTAGCAGTTGCGCCCGCGGGAAACACTGGGAGCAGACTTATAGGGCGGGGCTGGACGTGACAGCTGGTTTTGTCCTCGATGCCTATGGGGCGCCAAGTGTCAAGCGCTCATTTTCCTGCACAAAACACATTCTGTCACAAAATGCATTATTTAATGACGAAATCAAGTAATGCCTTGCTGCATTTTGTCCACTTTCTTTTGTGCGCAGAAATCAAAAGGAATGTTTCCTTTTGTGCACGGAATTAATATCAGCACTTTGCATTTCGTGAACAGAAGAAAGTCATTTTGTGGTTGAAATACATTTTGTGAATTAAAAAAAAGTCCTTTTGTGAACGAAATGCATTTTGTGGATGATAGTCATTTTGTGCTACGAAACTGAATCACGAAATGTATTTCGTCTTTTTTGAGTCACGAGAGGTACGTAGTAGGCGCGCGCCCGTAGTGGGAGTAGTACCTTCTAATGGCCAGAAGGTGGAGCGCTGCTTTGATTTCGCAGACTCATGTAATTACGTTTAACTTGTTTTTAAATGCACTAAAAATAAAAAACCTCCTGGGCTCATACTTTTACTGCTGTATGTACTCCTTAGTGTCACTATTTTTTGCATTACATGTTTAATATTTTTAAGCCAACCCAATGAAAGATCTCAGTAACACGGTTGTTCTAAAGACGTCCCCAAAAAGGGGATATGTGGCGGACGTCCGGAGGACGTTCTCTGGCTGTCCCTTGTTTACAATATGCTTCTTATTACTGTGTTTAATGTATTTAACAATCTGATGTGTTGAGCAAGATGGTTGAGCCAGATATTACTGATTGCAGTGTGTATCGATCAGCCAATAACGTAAGCATTGACCACAAAAGGGCTGTGTAATTTTCTGCAGAGAAACAGTAAATTATCATGGAAAAATTACAGGGAAAAGCAAACGTGGCTGCAGCCAAAGCAAGACAGGCATGTTGGCTGCGGATCGCTGACAACGTTAATCCGTATGTAAAGTTTGATTGTCAGATGAAAGTAATTGTCTTTTTTTTCCAATGTGCACGATCATTTTGCTGCAACTTGTGCTTTGTGTTTTTCTTATCCTTAGAACTTTTTTCTTATTAATTCCCTATTACACTGTATTAAATGAACTTCTCACACTTCTAAATCCATTCAGTATTCCTTTTCCCATATCACACTCTCAAACACACTCACACACGGATACATTTAATTTCACCATTTATTGAAAGGTGGCATAGAATGAAAATCTGACTTTACCTGGGCATAGTTGAAAAAGGGGAGCTAGGTACATGGAACTGGCATACCGAGGAATCCCAAAAGTACCGTGTGATCTGATTCAAAAATCCTAACATACACCAGTCCACTTTCAAGTCCAATGGACCTGCACGACCTGCCACATATATTTTCTCTCTTGTAGGGAATGCGTGCACAGTTTCCACAAGTGAAGCTATTGATATAAGGTTATGTATTACTAGTAGGCTAAGAAGGTAAGTGCTATTCAGTGGTATGTTTCCCAAAAGCTCCCGTTAGCAACTTACATATTTTAAGACTCCCAGAAGAGTTGAAGCTGTTATAACCGCAAAGGGTGGGACAACTCCACATTAAAGCCCATTTATTAAGAATGGGATGTCATTAAAGTTCATGTGTGTGTAAAGGCAGATATCCCAATACTTTTGGCAACATAGTGTATGTCCAAAGCTGTCCTCCACTGTGTGCAGATGCAGTGCCTCTCCGGCAAAATGGTGGCAAAAAGACGAGCATCGCAACATATCATGAAAATAGGAACCCACTGGCTTCCAGCTGTTTTGACACCCTCTGATCTGCGACTGATCGTGATTTGTTCCAGCACCAGTCAGGCAAGCCCCACAGCAAAATATGCCCTTCCTCGCTGTCCCTGCAAGACAGGTAACTGCTGTCACTGCTGCAGTGCCAAAGGTGTGACCAGAGGTGGATTACAGCAGCTTTGGTGCCAGCAACTGCAGGAGGAGCAAGCAGGTGAACCAGTGCTGGCCTAGATCAGGGGTTGGCTGCAGGTGGCGAAGCAAATGGAGTGGAGGGAGGTGTCTGCACTCAACTGGGAGATCGTAGCCCTCTACTCACAGTGGGGGACCTTTGAGGGCTGCTGAACTAGTGCCAGTGACCCCCAAATGGCAGCCAGCAATTGCTGCAGCTAATGATGTGCTGGTGCCTCCACTCTGTGGTACTGAGAGTGGTGCATGACATGACGGGAGCCAGGCACCTTGGAGCGATGAAGGACACAACAGGAAAGGAGAGGTACAGTGGGGGAATTGGGATCTGTGATATGCCAGCTCCCACTGCGTCTGCAGGATGTTGAGTTGGATTTGGGGGTTACCGGGGTTGGCTGACCCCCCAGATGGGGCAATGTGATGCCATAGTCATGGGGAGGGGGGGTCTCCTTGGTAAATGTTGCCGAGCTGGGGGGATCGCACCATCCAGATTAATTTGTGTCTCAGTCCAGCAGTTGATGGGAGTGTGCCATTTGAATACAACTGCCTTAGTAATTACTGTCTGGGACCCTGAAAGTCTTCCCCATTCTCCCACCTTATGGGTGGCCCTGTCTTGTAGCTTATGTTCTGCTCCCTATAATTATGTGAACATTTCAATTACCAGATTAAAATATCAATATTTTAACATTAGTATTGAATCTCAAAATGTAATATTCTGTATCAAAAATCGATGTTTCAGTATTGATCCCCACATCCTGACCTCAGAGCAGGTTAGGCATATAGCATCAGTTACCAAGGTGATGTACACAGACAAGGAGTAAACCAGCACTGCAATATCAGATACCTAGAGTTACCTCTAAGCTCAAAGCTTCAGACTCCAGAATGCTACAATGTTTTAAGCAGTTCTACGACTTCAACTAGCTTTCTGAGATCTAAGAACCCCTCTAATCATAAAGTCTTTTGCATACATGTACTTGGGGCCTCATGCATTTCTAAATTAATTAAAGTAAACCTAAGTATGCCGTGACATGTCAGGCGTAAAACCTAAGTATTTTACTTTAGCATTCAGCTACAACACAAATAATTACAGGTTCTCCTAGCCTAAACAGCCTTTCTTCTTAGAAGGTAAAGAACCTTCACCAGTGCACTGTGTGCGAGAGCAGACCTCAAAGCATGTCCCCAGGACAGGGAAGTCCATGAAAACAAATACATTAACTGCTCACATAAAGTTGCATTAATATTACAGTATACATAGCCAGGTGTAGTTATGTGTAACATTAAAATTCTTCCCATATACTCGTTTTTCACAACTGTATGCTAATGTGAGTGTCCTAAGCATGTTTAAGGTAGGCTATAGGTGTTTGTTAAGTTAGATGTACTGTATTAAAATGCATTTTCGATGTAACATAGGTTTGAAATCCCATCGTATCTCGTGAAGGCGCTACTCCAGCCGCTTTGCTTGTCATTGTTGCGTCATCACAGCGCGCCACCCGGCGAGTAGAATCTTAAACCACGTGGTATGAAAGTCATTTGAACGCTGGAATGAAAACAGCTAAAGCTTTCAGTGACAAAAGCTGGTAACTTCGTCCATTGTGCTTTTGTCGAAAATGAATAGTGTGGGAGAGGAGTGCACGGAACTAAAACGAGACTATGACATGTGCTTTAATCGTTGGTTTGCAGAGAAATTCCTGAAAGGAGACCGGAGCGGCGACCCGTGTACCGAGGTTTTCAAGAAGTATCAGCTGTGTGTGCAGGTGAATAGTAGGAACTCGCCATCACCCGAGTAATCCACACACGGTATTACTGTAGTGGATGAAATGAAAGGTTTTGGTAGAATTTGTGTAAAATTATCCTGAATTGTTTGATCGTATATTTTCCAATGCTCTGTGCCTAGTTCAGAATTAACAGCGGACAGCATGCTTTATTCCTAGTAGTTTAGTTTAATATAGCCTTAAATTATGTACCTTATCTACATCCGCAGAAAGCCATTAAAGATAAAGATATCCCTATTGATGGCGTGGAGTTCATGGGACCCAATAAAGAGAAGGCAGACAGCTGAATGGGAAGGACGTCCTGACTGAGTTGCTTCTGCAAATGTTAATACGTGTGGTGGGTAGCCTTAATTTGTCGTGAAAAGTGACAGCCTAGATTGTTTCACCAGGACCATCATTTTGGAGGACTCCACCAAGTTTGATCGTCATGATTTTTCAAATCTACAAGTGATGATGTCCTAATGAGAGGGGACACATTTTCTTGTCTTCCAGTCCTTTGTGGACTTGGACAGTTAATTCTTAGACTGCAAATCATCTCTGTGCCCGGATGAAGAGTGACCCGCTAATGCGACGCAGGGGTACACAGGAGCGCTTTGCAACATCAAACCACCATCACTTAAGCGACTCTTGCAAGAGTCAGCATTTTACATATTTTTGATTGGTATGATTAAATTGCTTGAAACTGAATTGTATGTTTCCCTTTTCTGTTGTCCTAATAAGCAGCTCTCTCCACACTTTCTAAACCACTTTAGTGATGATTTTATGAAATATCTTCCGAACACGGCTCAAACGGGAAAAAAAGGCATTTAAGCGACAAATTTCTTAATGTATTTTGATAAATTTTTCTGTGAAGAGCGCAATAATGGCAGCTTCAGTGTATTTAAAAGGAGCCAACCTGAAAAGGACGACAAGGGATTTTCCAAATGATCTTTGAAATTAAAAAAATAAACTTACTAGATAACCAAGACAACATTTTTGTTCAATGTCAGTGCCTTATTTTTTTGTTTTGTGTATGATATGTACATTCTGTAGGAAGCAGGGGCCTAGGAACCTGGAGGAGCATCACCCCCACCCCCTTTTCATTTTGCTTCATTTATTACCCCCTATAAGGACCTTAGTATTTAGCGTTCTCCTAATCTCAAACGGTCTACCGTGCCATTAGTAAGAGGTATTACTTTTATAGGGATTATGAAAGCTATTAGGTTGCTGGAGCCATTTTGGGACAAACCATGGTTTAATTCTAAAAGCAGCAGCACAAAGAGGCGCTGGAGATTTAAGTTGGTAATATATGATTCCAGTTTAAATTGTGGATGCTGTCATGTGGTGGGGTCCATATTCTTCCATCTAAACTTTCACTTAATTACGGCTGTTTTGGAGCGATCAATAACCATCAACCGAAATGAACAGAGCTTTAACATCTTCAATTACCAGTCAATCCAAAGACCTCAAACATGGCAAGCATAGTCAAGCTCCCTGTGCTGTGATTTCAAGAACTAATAACTTGTCCAGCCTCTCCCCTGAAAACGTCACTGGGAACAGTACAAACAGAGAAACTGGACTTACCAGACGTATATCCCTGCAGACAAAATCACCTATACCGCGCGTGCTATTCACTGGTTTCTAACCATACAGCTTAAAAAGGGACAAACCTACTAATCAAATCACATTTACAGCAATATGATAACAGCTGTGTGTTAAAAGAAAAGATGCCGGTATTTACACACACATTTATACACTAGGATGATGACTATCATCACCAGTTATCCATGCTTTTACACACGGGCGAGAATATTTGCAGAATGAAGGGCAATTTAGTATTTGTTTTGCCACTTTTATTTAAAACAAAAGAAAATTCACGTAACTGTCAGCAGACAGGAGTTTAGAAGATAACGAGAAAAAAAAGGCAGGTCTGTCCAGAAAGGACTCAAACCTTTAGTTCCACAACACAACCAGGACTTAGAAGAGTTCATGTTTACAAAGCAGGGGGGGTGGTAATAATAAAAAAAGGGGGGGGGGGGCTAGGTTTGAGGGGTCACAATGTGCCAATTTTGATACTTTGTGGTTGTGCACTGGAGGACACTAATCAAGCTTATTAAAACTATATGCAAAATCTCACATTATGAATGGTTTAGTCCATCTCTCTGAAACACACACACACACACACACCATACACACATGCGTGCGTGTGTGCACACACACCACACACATACATACACAAAAAGTGTGACACCTGCATAACTCAGATTTCCAGATGGTTTGGAGATTTCCAAGACAAATCTAGGTGAAGGTCATTGGGGACAGTCCTGATTGTGGAATGTAAATTAAATGGGTTGTGGGGGGCATGGATGGTGTGGAGCAAAGGGGAAGAACCCAGGGGTGTGTGTGTGTGTGTGTGGGGGGGGGCTTCCAGCCATGAGTGCAACCTCTGAGTTTACCGGTAGTGGCGTGGTGGTGGGCTGTGCTGTACAGGGAGGCGACGAGGAGGGGGGCTGTGATAGGACAGCGAATGTCGCCGTGGCGGCGGAGACTGGTAGCGTGGCGGGGGGGAGCCCCGGCTTTGGTAGGGGGGTGAATATCGTCCCCGGGACCTGGACCGGGACCGTGAGCGGCCCCAGCTGGAACCCCGCTCCTCGTGGACCCGGATGAACGCGGTCTCACCCTGCAGGGAGAAAACAGCCATGTGACACCCATTATAGGGGTAATCCCGCTCTGGACAGCCCACTCCAGCAAAAATGTCCGCACAGTGGGTTTAACTTAACTAACTGCTGTCATTTTGAGCGGCCACCTGCCACCTGAAATGTCACTGCATTTCCGATGACTTAAAAACGAAAGATCATGCAAAATTAGATCTAGCTCCACCCCCCACCCTCAACGGCCAGTTTCACATTATAGAGCCACAAACTGAGTCTACAGTAGTTGTTTCAGTGTCTGTCCCTTCTGTGGTGACAACCACTTTCAGATGACCTGCTTGGGTGTATTAAGATCCTGCTGCCTAATATAGACATCTACACACACACACGCACACACACATGCACACATACAAGCATGTATGCATGCATGCATGAAGGGAAATTCCAAAACAGGCATCTTTGCTGGGTCACTAGGCCCAAACATTGCCAGACATGGATGTCAGTAAGATGCACAGCAATATGCTCAGACCAGGTTCTAATAATCTCTGCTGGCCCACCTGGTGTGATCGGAACTCGGTCCGGTCCAGTCGGCGCAGTGCATACTCCATGTCCTCCCTCCTCAGAAACTCCACCACACCCTCTCCGTCTCGCTGGACATCAGCAAAGCATACGTCCCCCGCCTCCCGCATGTGGTCCTTCAGGTCCTGCCAGCTGCCAGTTGGGGGGAGGCCTGCAGACAGGCATGTTCAGTCACCATATGGGGGAAGACCAGCTGCCCTCCTCACGACAGCATCAGTAAAAAAAAAAAAAAGTTTTTGTGCCCTAAAATCCTTGATAGATTTATCGTGGTACAGGCTGGCCAAAGCCTAATCTGTTCCATATAACACTGTTGATGCAAGTACCAGGTGTGATTTGGTGGGAGACACCATTATTTCCCATTAAGTTCAGACAACATAAAAAATGCTGCTAAGCCAACTGTAAAGCCTACCTCATGATCTGAGCGGCGTAGGACTGGAAAACTGATCTACATTAAAGCTTAATGGGGCAGCTGTCACGAGTTTGGTGCATCATCAAACACTGCGATTCCCTTAGTTACAAAAACCTGGAAAACAATCCACAACGCTTCAAAAACAACTTGAAAGGAAACGGGGTGTTCCACAAAGCAGGATTTCTGAGTTAGCCGGGTTAAGTTATAAGTCATGATTGTCCAATAAGAGTTTAGGTAAGAAGCATTCCTACTGGACTTCTAGCTTATCCCAGCTAACTGAGAAATCCTGCTTCATGGAACACCCCCCAGGTTGACAACCTTATGGCTACATAACCTATCTTCTAAGTCTTGCAGTTCTGAGGTTAGAGCAAAGCATGTGCGTGCGCAAGCACGCATATACACACACACCCCGCCTTTCACCTACCAGTCACTATGACACGGAACTCGGACCTTCGAGTTGGGGGCCCGAATCGCCCCCTGGGACCCCCTCCCATAGGGCCAGTGAATTTCGAGGCGGAGGAGCGAGGGTACTCCACACGCAGCTTGCAGTCCCCAAAGCCATACCCATTCCTCCCATACACGGCATCCTCCGCATCCCTGAGGGACCAGTAAGGGAAGGGAAAGAAGCTTTGTTTCTATGGGAAGTGGCGAGGAGGCACACACTCAGAATGATGCACGATGTGGTGTTGGTGGGAGGAAAGAAGAGAAAGGAGGCTTTGAAATTTATGCTGGGCAGGATAATTCTGCACTGCCAATCACCAGCAGCTATAAGCAACTTTTGATTGGTTACTTCATCAACTCCTTTTGGGTTAAACCGGGGGTGTCAAACTCCAGTCCTGGAGAGCCAGAGCCCTGCACATTTTTGGTTTTCCCCTTATTTAACACACCTGATTCAACTCCTGGCAACTCCTTGTGCTAATTACTACTCAGCTCTTGAGCCGAATCATTTTTGGTGGAACGGGGAAAGAATTAAACTATGCAGGGCTCTGGCCCTCCAGGACTGGGGTTTGACACCCCTGATCTAGGATGACCCACGTTCGAATCCTACAAACGGCCATGCCGTTGTACCTTTGTGTAAGATGTGCAATCCGCTTTGCCTCTGTAGACAATTCAGAGCTATATATTGGGCAGAAAAACCAGCATTTCACGGATGGAGAGGGATTATGTGACCAATTAATTATAGCATTTTAAGATGGAACATTTCCTAAGTCGACATTTGCAGTATTTCCCTCTAGGTTTCCACAGGGCTGAGGAAGTAGGCTTGTAACCAGATGCTTCCTGGTGTAAATCTCAACAAGCCCTGTCGAGTCACAAACTTTCAGCAAATACTTTTGTCTGTTTCCCTATAGAGTGCAAATTAAATGTAAAAGCTCATTATTCTTCTGGCATTTTATAAATGGTACCAGAGCTGGATAATTCAGGTCCGGAAAGTAAAAATCCAGACCAAGATTTTGTTTAAACCGACCAATATAAAAAGTAACAGTCACAAAGTACTCAACTGGTCGGTTGAAACAAAATCTTGGTCTGGATTTTTACCTTCTGGACCTGAACTATCCACCTTTGAATGGTACATCTGAAGGAAATTATACAATAAATCAATGGAAGGATTCAGGCATTAAAATGTTGATTTTCCTAAATAGCTAACTGGCCATTTTTTTAGTAATTAGCATTATTATTATTAACAGTATTAGAAATAATCGGTGGGATCTGTATCCAAAATATTTTTTGAGTCCTCTGCTTGTCAAAATTCCCATACAATGCATGTAAGTGCTTAGTCTAAGCATGTGAGTTGCGGGTTCAATTCCCAGCATGTCTGTGTGTGTGTGAAGTCTGCCTCTTGCCCCTATGTATGTGTGGCATTCTTCTGAGCTCACTGGTTTAGTGTTACCATCCAAAAACATGGGGTTAAGTGAATTTATGTCTGTAAATTGTCAATAATGTGTGTGTGTGTCATGTGATGGGCCAGCATCCTGTCCAGGGTGTCCTGTGCTTCACGCCCTGTGTTGCCTAGGACAGACTGCAGACCCACAGTGACCCTGTACTGGATAAGCACTTTTGGAAAATTAATGGCTGAATGGCTTGTTCCAAGGCTGAACACGCATCATGCCTCATCCAGTTAACTGAAAGCACATTGTCA
This sequence comes from Mormyrus iriodes, assembly GCA_011763525.2. Taxonomy (NCBI): domain Eukaryota; kingdom Metazoa; phylum Chordata; class Actinopteri; order Osteoglossiformes; family Mormyridae; genus Mormyrus; species Mormyrus iriodes. The sequence continues at coordinate 9,118,839 of JAAGVU020000035.1, forward strand.
AGTAATAATGCAGTATGGGATTATGGGTAATATAATTTACCAGACTTGCCACTGCTATTTCTCAAATGCTGCATTCCTGTCAGTTCAAAAAACACAAGTTATTATGTTATTATGTCAGGTAATTTCTGTATCTCTATCTTTTTCAGCGATGATTAGAAATGTATTCGTCAAACGCAAATGCACAGATAACACAAGTGTATTATTAAAATGAAAGCTCAGCTCAATTGAATATATTACAAGATTATTAAAATGTTAACATATATTTAAACAGTGCTATTTTTCAACCTAGGATCTTCTGACATGCAATTAGGGGAATTCCATTTAGTCGGGGGGATTGTACATTTTTAAACATCAATTTTAAATGCATTTTTCTCTGCCCTTTTGATGGGTTGTGATGGGAACTCGCACTGCCTGCTTGAATAATGGATTGTTGCTCGCGATCCCATGGAGTCTGGCTCACCTCGCCTGTGCTTTTCGTGTCACTGTGGGCCTGTTTAAACACCTGTCTGTCTGGCCAGCTGTACAAGCCAAAGGCATAGGCTACAGGACCTCCCATATGTAGGCTCACACAACCTCACACGACAGCAGCTACGGGTAAACGGCATCCAAAAAGGATTACAGAATGCTACAACTGAATCCTCAAACATTCAAGGCACGGCTCCAATTACGCTGGCAAGCATCCCTGGAAAAAAATCCCAGCGAGGGAACCAATGTCTCATCAACAGCAGCCAGGGTGCAAATTGACCTTCTGTGACCTTCTCCCTCCCGTGGGCTGTAGATCTCCGGTGGTCCTGTCTCTGGCTAATAGCTACCCCACATGCACGCTTCATCATGGAATAATAGGCATCCTTTGTAGCTACGGGCCAGAATATGGAAGAAATTCTTTCTGAAGAGCGCTGTACATGATGAGAGTTTGAGGCCATTAATTACCTCCTTCATTTGCATCTATTGTCATCGCAGATTAACAGTGAGAAAATGAATCCCAATCGATCCGAGGCATTCGGGGGCCTGGAGACAGTCCCCCTCAAAGAAATGGTCTGCTTAATTGTCAGTGATTAGCAGACTGCCATGACGTGGTATCACCAGGGCATTCTGCGAACCGGAGATTAAGCCCTGAATCACCTACGTTGGTGTCAGATTTGTGATCCTCTCTGACGGGGCACGGAGGGAGGCCGGACTGAAAGAGCTGGGAAATAGGAGGTGTGGGTCGGGGGAGCAGGGAGTGTGAGGATTCCCAGTCAATGATCACACGATCCTTAACGGAGCTCAGCTAGCCGTCACCCAACTTCATTGATGAGCAGCAAGTGCAGCGCACAGCCTTCAGTGGCCATTCCCATAGCAATAGACCTCGTGCAGGTCGGCAGTCAGATCTGGAAGTGTGTGGAACAAAGAGATGAAAAATGTGGGTGGGAGAAGGCCAAAAGCAAAGATATTCATCTAACTGTGGTCCAGGTTGTTCGATATCTATTTATGATCGGCAAGGAAGTGACACTCGGTATAACTTCTGTTACCCATACTTGCTTTGCTGATTGTCGGCAATGGGGTTATATACGAGAAAATGAGAGTTTCCCAGTTTCATGAATGCAAATCGACGTTTGCAATTACCAGGTAAATGTGGAAGGAGCAGTGGACACACTACTGATGTCCGCTTTACTCTGTGTTAATTATTAATTTTCCAAATAAAAACAACAGCACGGCAAAAGGTCTGAGGTCTATAATTAAAAAAAGAAAATCTATTTGTTATCCAATAAAACGCTGTTTTCCCATCAGCTTGCTATACCCCACCCTCCTGCTCGCGTCGCTGAGGCTAACAGTAACCGCTCATGTTAATATTTACCCTATTATCGTTATTATGCCGTAAAGCGAGCCTCCTTCTTGCAGGATATTAAGCGGGGACGAGGCGGAAAAATAATCGAAATTAAATGACGCTTCAGCAGTCCTGGCAGTGGTGAGAATGAAGGGGTAAAAAGGGAATGAGAGCTGCTGCAGTGAGGGCGGGGGCGGCAGGCAGAGTCATCGCTCACAGTGCGGCAGCCGCGCTTTATCTCGCTTGTCCCGGTTTGCACCCTTTCGGCGTGCGCTCGCGCCGAGCCGCCGCGCGCTAAGGGCAGTGCGCAGCGCCGTCCATCACCCGCAGACCCCCCTCTGCATTTATTTACTCCGGCTTCCCCGGGTGCCTCGCCGCGGTTTTTACTTTTGTCTAGTAATAGACCTAATATACCATCCTTCAGTTTTAAAAAAACTAGCTGCCTTGTAGCAAAATACGATTCCGGCTATTAAATTAACCTTCCCCCACGCAATTCAATTGAATTCACTAACTGAAATAAAATTTTTTTTTTCATCATGTGGAAAAACACTGATATGACGTTGGATGGTTGTTTTTTAATATTTCAGCTACAGCAGAATGATTGACTGGGAGTTAGTTATTTATTCCGAATGATTTGTACCTTAAAGTTCTCGCTATCTGTAAGGATAATAATCGCTTTTTTAAAACATATCAGTGTGCTTTTTCGAGGCTATATGGAATTTTAAAGCCCTCTCTAGTATCTTCCAAAATATGACACTCACCATTAAATGCTGCTTTCCTTTAAACTTTATCACTTACTGTAGAAACATTTTTCAGACCTCAAATTTCAGCAACAGAAAACACCTTTCATCTACAACAATACTTCTTCACATGGCAGAGAATGATAAGTTTGATGAAGAAATTGGAAGTACATTTGTAAACAGGCTTCTATAGTCCTGATCTGGGCTATTATACAAGCAGTTTGTATGCTGGGGTAAACTGCACAAATATCTCAGCTTCAGCAGAACAGTGAAAAGAGGCTTGGTGATTTCCATTACAGAAATTACTATTTCACCTGCTACCGTTTAGTTAGAAATAAGCCTTGCAGAACAACCAGCCACCAAGAACCATTTCTGTACAATCCCTTTAATACATTCAGAGATCTGGCGTTCAAGAAACACTTTTCTGAAGGTTCCGAAGACAATATAAAACTGCGGGTTTTGGTAAGGATGACACTCCTGTACATGTACCTTGTCGGGCTGAATCCTCGCCTGCCTAATCCTTGGCACTCTTCCTAAAACAGGTTTTTATGTTGTTCCTCACCATCAACTGGTTCATTGTGGAAGAATCACTCAAAAACGAAAGGGCCAGGTCACACAAACGGCACCTGTATGTGCATGCGTGTGATTGTGTGCATAAATATCTCTGCGAGCCTAAAGCTAAAGGCTTAAGGGATACGACTTCATTACCATAGTGCTCGTTATCACAATAGTATACTTGGAGCAGTTGATTCAGGTGTGATTAGGGAAGCAAAAAATCAGTTTTGCAGGGGACACGGATGTTGTGTGTTTTTCGCTTCATCAAGACCAGAGAAATCTTGCTAATTGCGCTATGCTAATCACTAATTTCGCCAGCTCCATTCAAGAGACGGCGATACGGCAGCCTGGCCCGCTTCCTAACCTCCGTTGATTGCAGATTGTGATTATCACTTCTCTGCGTTCCTTGCAACAGGAGGAGGGGGCTAAAAAAAAAAGCCCCCCGCTGTCAAACAGGGCTGAGCATCTGTCGACAGGTCTCTGGTAAGATTCCAGCAAGTTCCCAATCCTTTCGCTTTTTGCCATCATATGTGACTGCGTGGTGTAATTGCCCTGTAGGAATCCGGAGTCTGAAGTTCGGATTTGATAAATGTAGTCCCCGTAATCTCTCCCCCTTTTTTCCCGCCTCGGCCTAAATCCTCAAGCGGAGTGGGCGGATTCCTCGATTACACGCACAATCCCGTCTGTGTCCTCGTCTTAATTCCGCTACATCCCGATGCTGTCTTCAGACAGCAGGCCTCAGGCTATGGAGCTCGCAGGTGGTAGAACAAGAGGGCGAATTACACTCCCGCGTGCGTTCGCTCCCGTACGCCGCGCAGCACCCCGCTCGGCGCGTTCAGCTCAAAAGTGCTGCTGTCCCTGCAGGCATGACACCCCTCTCCTCACTGAAGCCTCCCTTCCATCTGATTCCTCAGAGCCCCCCCCCCCCTTGTCAGGGATCTCCAGGTCTGCTTCACAGCTCTAATTGTACAGCTGCCCAAACACTCACGCTCCCCCCCACCACCACCACCTACGCAAGACTTGGGGGTACAGCTCACTATAAAAGTACGTGCCAGGCACTGACAAGAGCACCTCCCACCCCAATCAGATGGTCGGGGTGTTTGCGTGACTGTGCGTGTTTTGTGTGGCATGGGGAGGAGGTGGGGGTGACTGAAGCTTCAGTTGCTAACAATATGGAAAACAATATTGAAAGAAAAGAATTATCATGGAAACATAATTTTTTTCTACATCTACAGTATAAATAAAGAAATACAGAAATACTGTTTTGATCTTTTTTTCGCATTTTTTGACTGCAACAATTAAAAAATTGTGCTTTTTCAAGGTTTTGCTTGGAAGGGAAAAAGTGTAACATTTTTGTAATTGTTTACCTTTTCTGATGATGTCATTCTTGGTCACTAGCTAAATACAGCATGTTTTATGTCTTTCTGTTTATTTGGCATTATAATTTCACATTCATATTTTTGTGTATCCTTTGTATTTCAAGACTTGGCTTTTGGTGGGTGACACCCTGCTTCTGTGTTACCGCCTGTCAGTAAATGGATTTAATGCTGTTCTATCAGAACAGCTCACTTGACAGGATGGGAGCTCCTGCTCCCTGCGTTGACGTGGAAACGGACCTCACCACACAGCGGCTGCCTTTCATGGCAGAGAGATCCGGTTTTTTGGGCATGTTTTTTTGGGTCACTGAAGACTGGAGTTTGAGACAAATTCGGAATTTGACTCCAAAGGAGAGTTTGTGAAACTGATTATTTCCACTTTGTTAACATTCACTGGAAATTGTCATTCCCCCCCCCCCCCTTGCTTACAGACACATCTGGAGCTTGCAGCAGAGCGTGTGTATGAGGTGCTCACGGTTTGATGGGAGTTTTTTGTTGGAAAATCAAATTCATCCAGACAGTATGTTCACAGTGATAGTCTGCATTCTAATTATTTTTGGGTTTTTGTGCCTTTTTTTCCTTTTCCCATTCATCTAGGGGTTAATGAATGTCCTTGACTGAGTAACAACACATTAGAGTGTATATTTTCATTTACAAAGTTCAGTCTTAAGCCTCACACATTTGGGGTTTTGGCATAGTAAGAGGAAATTAAAGGATGCACATTATATGAAAATGGAGGCTGAACTGAAACGAATGAATTCAGTGTGAATTTGTCCCTAGCAAAAGACTTTCTGGTTCCACAGGGCAGATTAAATCGACTCAATGAATCCCCCCATGCGGCCATGGCCACGAACCCAGGAAGTATGGCCTCACAGGCATGTGAGCGATTGATACGTTTGTCTTTATGCCACGGTAACGTAAATGCACCCCCTTGACTTATACCCTGAGAGATCTTTCTAGATTCTGTGAGCAGAGAGAGGAGCATGTGTGACTGAGGGAAACAGGTTTGATACCTGCACTGATAAATTTAAATCAGAAGGCATGATCCCTAAAAATACAGTAAAAGAAAAACTCTCACCGAGTACGTGACTCTCTGTAACAAGAAATCGCTTTCTTTTTTATGCTTCATAAATTTGTTTTAATAAGAAAGCTTTGGAGGAAGTCTTTGATGCAGGCACTTGAATATGTGCACACCAGGATTAATTATGACTGCGAGTGCGTCTATGGAAATTGCTGATTGGCCACTCTGGCAGAAGGCAATATTGAGCCATTACGCTGATGAAATGGTATGGTAGCCAATTTATACACTGAGCTTAGTCTGCTTTGGCTCCCATCCTGACTATTTGCTGGAGGCCACACTCCAATGGATGTGGTATTTGGTCAATGGCATACGCGGATGGATTGGATTCTTATGTATAGCATGGCTGGCCTTAGGCTGCTCTGGAGATGTTTGTATTTATAGCGAACTACAACTGACTACATGTTCAGCCATTCAGAATGGCATGCGCTGTCCTGATCCAGAACAAATAATTTATCGGAGAACCATGCCAGCTCCCAGCCTGAGAAACATTGTGGATCCGCAACCTTTCATACACTCAGCGATTAAAACCCGACGGTCGGACTCTATATATTTCAACGCAATCTGTTTCGATCTGTTTACGCTGAATACTTTGGAACATTTTTCTTTTCAAATTGCACTGTTTTCTTTAAACTAAGCAAAGCAAAACACAAATGTGGGATCAACATTTATTAGTAATATAGAAAAATTCAAGTCTTTATTGAAGGTATATTATTTACATATAAATATAAATGGATATTTAAAAAAATCAATACCAAATTAATCATCTGCTTTCTTCATAATAAGTAGCTATCAAATTAGCTTAAATCAATACCCGGTCAGACAGCTTCATGATTTAGATCCATCTTTAATGTGGACAATTCCATTCCTATGGGTCGCACATTAAGATTTGCTGTTTATTCTTTTGAAACTTTTCTGGTGTGGAAGAGGTTTTAAAAGGAGGGATCATTATTGTGACTTTTCATCACCGGCTGGCCAATCACTATTCTATTTCATTTTATATAGTGCCTTTCCAAACATTGTTGGCTAAATGTTTATAACACATAATCAATCAACGGTGGCATTTCCAGACTTACCACTTATGTAAAAATAGTGACTCCCAGAGGTGGATAGCTAAGGTCCAGAAAGTAAAAATTGAGACCAAGATTACGTTACATCCAACCAGTTAAGTACTCTGTGACTGTGACTCATTATACTGAACTGGTTGGTTGAAACAAAACCGTGTTCTGGATTCTTACTTTCTGGACCTGAATTATCCCCTCTGGTGACTAGAAGTCAGAAGACATAACAAAACTCTGAAGTTTGATTGGATACAGAAAACCTCTTGGAGTCGAAGCTGTACTGGCTGCCCATCCCTGAGCATGCCAACAATAAACAATGTAGACAGTTCTGTGCATTTCTTTGGTGTTTTCTTCTGACTGATTCTCTCTGTGTATCACGTTGTCCGTAGGTCAGCCGTCTCTGTCTTCTGCTGACCATTCCTGAGGCCTCAGTTTATGAAATAAAAAGGCTTCATGTTTTCCTTCCATGAACACATGTACTGGATGTTGACATCCGAAAAAGAAGGCTGGGCGGGCGTACATTTTATCTGTCAGTATGTCCTTATAGTGGGCTGAAGCAACAGCAGGTGGGTAAAATGCATGTACCGTCAGTGTGGGCAGCTACACTCTGTCAGTGGCCCTGCTGGTATCAGAGTAACTTTCAATTAGCACCTGATTTACACCTGGAACAGCAGGTGATCCACTCTTTCTACAATGATATGTATGAAACAATTAAGAATGTGGATACATTTTTGTCCCCATAAGACCGCAGTTGATGACCCTGATATGCGGAACGGGAGATGTTTCTGTAAAACGGTTCCATTCGAACCAGAAAACATGTCAGTGGGAAGAATTTAACACCTCTCCTCAGCAAGCTCTCCAGCTGGAAGTCAGTGTGGGGGAACTTACCTTCTGTTTGTTAGCATTTTAGGAACACCAGCCAGTGCATGTCCTAATAGAGGACAGGCAATTAACCCCGAGAGCAAGAGGCCCACATTCAGCCTTTGTAGGAGAGTCAAGTCACCATTAGAGAGGTGTTAGCATGCTCCGTTATCGTGTCCGTCTCAGAGCGGCGGGAAATGCTGCTGTTTCCAGCGTTCTCCTCTAAAGAGTCTGAATAATTTGAATAATTAGCCACTTTAAGCAGCTACTCCAGTGCCCAATACAATTGGGCGATGAGCAAAGAAGCGCCATCACTCACAAAGCGATGCTTTCGGGGTGTCGTGCGGCCACTCAAAGTGCTCTGAAAACGACTCGAGCGTTGGGGAAAAAGCGACAAAGCGATTCATAGCTACGATGTGAGCACATAAAGCGCTGGCACTGATCTTGGAATATCGACAAACGTGTTACTTCCTTTGTGATTGAAACCCATTAAATTTTTCATCTCCCAGCATTCAGGCCAAGAGTTTCTGCCCGTGTTGGACAGGCATATGGCCAAGTCTGAGAGGCAAAAGCATTATCAATGAGTGCTTTTTCCAAAAACAAAAGAAGTCCTTTCCAGATGAAAAGAAAATCATGAACCACCTGGCCGTAAATTAGCATGCTAGAGGCTAGAATGACCCTTGAACGCTCTGTCTCTGTAGCGGCTGGGTTTCTCTGCGGCATAAACATTACCCACCAGACCTTCTTCCCGCTCACCTTAATTGCATATTCCACTTTCCGACAGAAGTGCAATTCTTATCCAGCGCTTCTCTTGTCAAAGAGGGCAGGGACAGGCTAACCCCCGATTGTTCTGCTGATTGCCAATTGAGATCTATGGTTCTCTTTAGAGTTCCCACTTGGGTGTTTACCGTAATGAGCAGGCGAGGGAACGCCCAGAAGATCCGTTAAGATGTCACTTATGCGCTCCTCTCGAAGTAAGACCCACTCATTAGACGACGCAATACTGACTGTGCGCTGCCTCCATCCAGCCTCATTGGTGCAGGGTGGGTTGCCGGTAAATTGTGTCCTTATATGTGCCAATCACCGTCGTTTGTTCGCCAGCATGATTCCGGCAAATAATCAGCCCTCGCCATAATGGACTCCATTATTGCTTTGAAGTGTGACGCAAATTACCCCAGGCCAGTTAGAGGGCGGCTTGATGGGCAGGAGATCCGGTGCTTATTTAAGCGGCCAAATTTCCCCTGTGTAGGAACGTACTCATAAAGGAGGACATGCGCAAGCCATGCCAAGGGAAAAATGGACTGGAATTCGGTGTAATTGGAAATTACACTGTTGGTTACAATTACAATGCAATAGGAACTGGTGTAATTGGAAATTCCGTTGCTACTTCTGAGTACAAATTCAGGCTGTAAGCAAACCTCTGGCATTTACCTGACTGTAAATTATTTAGTATCTTATATTTAAATGAACGGTCGATTGCTTGGCTGATCATTTATGACACATTTTGTGACTCTGGTATTTATATACCATTTTATTGGTATTTTTATTGCTATACATCAGGTATGCAATGCATATATTTATGTTTATTGGTTGATTCTGCATTCAGCAATTATGTGCCTGTCTTTAGAATGGGGCATCCGAACATCATGGAGAATTATGAACAGAAAGGGCTATTTCTCTCTTAGCAGCACATGCCTGGCTGGGAAAACTTCTGGGAACACTGGTCTAATGCTGGTTTCTACTAAATTGTGAATTTTGAAACCTCCCAAACATTAATGGTGTTCGATCTGAAATGCGATGCTCTCGTGGCTAAAGTACTTTCATCCGTAAATGACTATAAATCAATATTTAATACCAAAGGACGCGGGTGAAGATGGGGGAGGGGAGAGCGGTGAGTGAGGCTGATGGGGTCTTTCAAGTCTGTGCATAGATTTTATAAGTAATTTACTTGC
>JAAGVU020000035.1:9128278-9157286 GCA_011763525.2 Mormyrus iriodes
TAGCAAGGGGAAAAAAAAGAGGGCGGGGGGGAGGGGGGGGGGGGGGAGGGGGGGGGGGGGGGGTGGTGGGGTGGGGGGGGGCAAATGCTACCATCACAGGTCCTCTATGACATACTGCAGAAAGAAATTATATTTTCAGAGTTCAGATTAACAAACGTCACAGTATTCACGTTGCTGAAGTCGAAATACAGGCTTCCAAAAGGCGTAAAGGTCAGAACTGCTGTCGACTCAATGGACACACACTGTGAATGTGAGCACAGACAAACACTCACACTCACACATCCACACTACAGTCATTAAGCTGCTTTCTTCAATATGTCCGCTGGGATCAGAATAGCCCATGTCACCCTGCAGTGGAGTCTATCTCCACTCCCTTCCCTTCTTCCATGATTTCCTTCACCTCGCTGACATGGAAGTTAATTCTTCTGACCACCCGATGATGCTACCTACCTTTCTGGCTGCATACCTCATACCTAGAAATGTGTGGGTGTCCTATTATACATTCCACAGAGATGAACATTCCATAGGTATTGAATATCCCATATGCATGGAACCTGGTTGGTGTTTTTATCCTTTTTTTGTGAATTAAATTTGTACTTTGTGTATTAAATTAATAATGTCATTATGCACCATTTTACACAGATAGGTAGATTGATCCCAAGCAGGAAATTCTGCGCCAGTGAAAGCGGCCCTTAAATATCTAGAACAAAACTGAATTGGTCTAAGTTGGGGGCCCAATATGATATGCTATCAATGGGCCCAAAATCTCTAGTGGCACCACTGGAGGTAACCGACATGCTGGTCAGTGTTTCTTTCTTGACTGGTTTTCATTCCATCCCGCCTGCAGGATTATGCGGAGAAGGAGAAGGCCATGGCAAAAGCTTTGGATGACCTGAAGGCCAACTTCTACTGCGAGCTCTGTGACAAGCAGTATTACAAGCACCAGGAGTTCGACAACCACATCAACTCATATGACCACGCGCACAAGCAGGTAAGGCTACTCCCTCAATGGCATCAAGGCGCTGGAGATACAGAGGACCGGCCCTGACCACCCACACGTAGCACGCGATACCAGTGTGACAACCTGCTCACACAATCACACACAAAAGCAGGTATACTCCATATATACCCCATCATCCCATCTGGGGTGTCCCCTTCCTAATGCCCTGGGATAGGCCACAGGCTCTTTACAAGCCTGTGCTGGATAAGTGGTTATGGAAGATGGATGGATGGACCTGTATATTCTATGAATAATTCCTTATTTAAATAAATCAATGCCGGAGTTCAGTCTGTAATTCCTTAATGTATACATATATGATGAATTGGTGCAGCAAGTGTTGCAAAAAATACGCAAGTCCAGCTGGGAACCCTACGATAGAAGTAGCCTGAGAAGTATTTATTTGGTTTCTGAGGACATACATGATGAACTGAGCATTCTGAGACACTTTCGTTAATCCCCTGTGGGTCCAGAGGTCAATCTATTTGCCTGTTTGGTGTTCGGCGGCACTGGCGCCCCACGCATGACCCCACCCCAGTAGAGCGTGCTTCGCAGCATCAGTCATTCCCCGGCCGGCTTCGTCCACTCTGCCCATAATAGGATGAGACCTTCCTGACTTCCGTACCGCCTCGTTAGCTCCGGCGGAGTGCTTCAGACACGGCTGTGGAGAAGAGCCAGATTACACCGGGCTCTGTTGGAGGAGAGCTTCAAAGGACTTCCCCACAAGCCAGCTAGTGTTTTAAATTACGGTGTGCCAGTGGTATTGTGTAGGAGCACGGTACCTAAAAGACTAAGATGATTTTATCTTTTTTTGCCCGCTTCTCTCAGTGAATGCATAATATTTTTAAATCATAATCTGATCTGCATAAAGCTATTACTTATGAGACAGACACCATTGCTCACATTAGCATTAACTTCTTTTCAGCCGCGGTGGTCCTTTTTAATCCTAGATAGCTTAAACGTGTTCGATATGTTGCACGTTGCGGACATCTTTCATCCTGTAGTTCCCTTGTTTACATTTTTTTCCCTCCAGCAGAGATGTGAGCCTGCCTCATTAAGGAGTTATGTTTTACACTGTTGTAAGGAGTATCAAGCTTGGAAAAGCAATAAATAAATCACATTGTATCATAGAAGCAAACTGCAGTTGTGGTAAAATAACCTCCAGCCCTGGTCTAGGGGTTTGGGATCTGTGGTGGCCTTATCATTTTAACTCGAATGGGGATCGATCCTTCGCAATCTTTGCTATCCACACTAGCTGTCAATAGTGGGGCCAAATGAACTATTGACTGCATGTGTGACCCCACACCTCACCAGCAGACCCAGCTGCATTATTGAGATAAATCGGTTTCACCCCATAAATCCATCCCAATAGCCAATCGGACGTCAGCTCGCACGGCCTGGCGATCCATCTGCATGTGCAAGCAGCCAATAGCAGAGGCTGTATTTATTACACTGATGATTCCCCTGGATTGCTAACCCCACCCCGTTAAGGGTAGCGTGCAATGACATGGCTATAACATATGGTCTTCCCCTCCCTGAGCATCCATCCTCAGCTGATGACCATCCACGACTCAAGTGTAATAGGAAATACATGTGTAGGTCCCGAGTTCCCCCGGGGCCTATATAGATGTGAGGACTTTTAACGCTCAGTGACGGCTTAACGGAAAAGCTTTTCAGATGGCATTAATGTCAGTGTGATGGAGCGCCTGGCTCCTGACTGTCAGCGGGAGGATGTGCAGCTATGAGGGAAATCGACGCCGGCAAATTAAACACCGTGAGATTCAAATAAAAGCGCCTCGAGTTAAATTAACGCTACAGGTTTTAAATTAACGCCGCCGGCTCAGCTGTGCCAGAAGCACGATGCCATTCCCTTTTGCCGATTTGCTCAATGTTTGGTCATGATCCATGAATCACCGGCGGTTCGACACAATTCGATCTGCAGAGTCGGCACAGCACCGCGGTATTGAAATCTGAGCATGTCCGCCAGACGTCCGCAAAAGACGACTGAGTCTCCATCCCAGGTTGGATGCAGGAAAACACCAAATGCAAACCGATGCGAGTTGTGCGCTCTTTCCCCTGAAACAGACTGCTGGCGAGTAGCGCATTACGCGGGGCCATGGTCTGCCCGCGCCGAGGCAACAAAGTGTAAAGCAATCCAAAACAGATCAAATCATTTGCCCCTGTGCACTGACTCTGAGAGGAGTTATGTCTGATGTGGCCACATGAATTCCCCGACTATGAAACCCAGCTACTATAAATGCAATCACTGGAGCCACTTCAAATAAGCGAGGTTACAGCAGCGTTGAACTATATATAACATCAGATGGCCTGAGCGGAATAGCTAATGCTGAAGTCTCCAGCCCCCCGTTATACCTTCTCCTGTATAAATCGAAGGATCTTCATGGCCTGATTCTCAGCTGATGATCTTCCCACTTCCCGTACATCTTCCCACTCTGTAGCGAGCCTTCGTCCACATATCTGACAGAAGATTCAGGCAGCTTTACGGTTACAATGATAAAAAGTAGCTACAGGCTACAATAGTAAGAATTTGAACACCATATTGGCTTTGTAGCGTACAGAGCCGTTTTTAATTCGCGCACAGTGTGGAATTGAGTACGGGATGCGTGCCGGGGCTCTATTTTTGGCAAATGCATTTCCGTGCTGAGTTTTTCCGCAAGTGTCGGCAAAAAAGAGGCGAGGTGCCGAGCGGAACGTGGCTGATTCCCGTAAGAAACGCCGTTGTTTTCATTGACACCTCTTTTGTCAATGACTAAGAGGCACCATCGCAGAACCCGTTCATACTCGAGACCCACACGCCGTCAGACCAGGAAGCCAACTGAAAACTCTAATCAGCGGATATATTTATAAATAAATCAAATGAGTAGGACAATTTCAGGAAAGCACGCAAGCCTATCTGAGACTTCTTTTCATTTTCAGGGAAAATGGGTTCGATGAAGGATAACAAAGTAATTTAAATATTTGGTAACGCTTTCCCTTAACTGCAGCTTCATGATGCCTTTATAAAACATTCAGCGTGTAAGTATACCTTAACATCCTAACATACCTTAGCAGCTTTAATATACATTAATATCAAACATTATACAACAATAACAAATAATACAACCGTATAATCGTATAAGGTTTGTTACTAATATATGTTAGGATGTTAAGGTATACTTACATGCTGCTTATGAATGTTCTGTGAATGAATTAAGAAGATCATAAGAATGTTATATGAATGCATTATGAAGGTGCAGTTAATGTAAAGCTTTACCAAATATTTTTACTTGCTCTTTAGTTCTGTGGGGAGATGAATGTCTGATAACTTATATATGTTTTGTCATAATGGAAGGTTGTTTGGCATAGAAGAAATTCGTTTTCTCCAATGAATGTCACTCAAATGTATATTTAGGGTCACGGAGCAGGCATGCTGCAACACCCTCACTAACCCTGTCTTTTTTAGAGGCTGAAGGACCTCAAGCAGAGGGAGTTCGCCCGTAATGTGGCCTCCAAGTCCAGGAAGGATGAGAGGAAGCAGGAGAGAGCCCTTCGGCGTCTGCACCAGCTGGCCGAGCAGCGCCGAGAGGCCCAATGGTAACACTCTGTCAGAACCGGCTCATGCCGTCCGCCTCAGCATGGAGCCCTGATGATTTCTCATCTAAGCTCCATTGCAGGAAGCTCACGATTAAGATATAATTTAACCTCAGGCTGAGGTTTTACATTTTTTTTCCCTGAGTGCCAGTAGCAACCAACTCGTGTCCCTCTGGAGACGAAGTCCTGCAGATTTCAGAGAATAATTAGCACCAGACTGATAGATGAATCCCCAGAAACACCTACTAACCAAATAGTCACTTTAATATGATGATTAACAGCATAGGTGGAGTGAGGGTAAGTGGTCGCTCTGCAGGACCAGGATCTGGCACTGCTGCTGCATGTGGATGAGGTTAAACTTGTCAGGCGTGTCGTGTCAGCGTGGCTGCACAGCTTAAATGGCCGTTTCTTGTCCTGTTGTGTGTTTCAGTGCCCCTGGGTGTGGTCCGATGTTCAAGTCCACCACAGTGGCAGTGGAGAGCAGTTTCAGGGATGATTGCTGCAGGGGAAGTGTGGGGGGTGTGCTGCCTGCCACATTGGACCCAGGAGTCCAGAATGATGCCTCCAAACAGACCCAGTGGCCCTGTCCCAACAAGGGCAGGAAGCAAGCCTACGGCCAGAAGATAGCCTTCTCTTTCTCCTTCCCAAAGAAGGCGTCCATCAGACTGGAATCATCGGCCGCAGTCTTCTGTGAGGCCGCCGATGAGGGATCGACGCGCCGGGGCTGCAGGCAAAGGCTGAGGAGAGTTCCCATTGAACTCCGGTCCACTGGATTTCTCGAGAAAATGGCCAGCGGTGAGGATGCAGCCCGAGATGCTGGTGCAAAACAGGACAAAGATGAAAGCAGGACTGAGCAGAGCCAGGGGTCCTTGCACCGGGCCGAGAAGAACAACAGCCCACTTCATGACTCTGATCTTTGCGCTTTACTGGGTCACTCTTTGGAAACAAGTAGCCCCTGCCCCATCTCCCAGCAGTCCGCATTTCCTTTTTTAAACGGTGCTGATGCTGTCCTGGACGACTCCAAGGAATCCTTAAAGAGTGACACAGTGGACAATAAACTAGAACTTGGAGAAGGGGCCGAACAAGAGCTGGAGATGGAAAGGAGTGTCCTTCTTGATGGACTCCCCTCCTTAGTAAAGAACATTATTGCTTCCCCTGAAGTAGACTCACAGAGCCAAGAGAAGGAGGTCACCGGCTTTGGTGAAAAGACCCCTACTCCCCTTTCAAAACCAAGCCAACCCTTCTGCTCCGTCCTGAGCAGAGATGGGAGCACGATTCTCCCATGGCCTTCGGAGATGCTGACCTTCACTAGAACAGAGCCATCGCTCTCCTACAGCTGCAACCCACTTCATTTTGACTTCAGGGCATCAAGTAACAGGAGCCGAGTGAGCAAAATCCAGGAAGTGACCCAACCTCAGATCGACGAGGAGTCTGGTGCTGACATGACCTATGCCAATCCGGAAAGGCTTCTCCACTTTGACAAGCACAATAAGGAGGCCTCGCCCAGCCTGGATGCCAGTTCAGGTCAGGAGAGCTCCGATGCACCCATTACTCTGACTGATCCAGAAGGCAGAAAGGAGGACCACATGTGTGGCCGGCACACACGTGACTTGGACAGCCATAAACGACCGGATAAGCATAAGTGTGAATGGAGGCACTCCAGAGAGAGGAGGCACGATAGACGTCGTGTGGACAAACCACGGGGCAGAGACAGGTGTGACCACCGAAGCCATAAGAGGAGGAGAAGGAGGAAACGCATCATACGGCGGGAGAGAGGGAGAAGCAGGAGTATCGTGGAGAGACCTGTACATATGCAGAAGGGAGGTGGGAGCTGGGATGAGTGTGGAAGCCAGTTTGGAAGCAATGTTTTAGAACAAGCTGAGCAGGTAGAAGATGCAGAGAAAGATGACGGGACTGGGAAGGACGCCATGGAGACAAAGAGTCAGGAGGCCAAGAATCATGGCAGCTGCGGAGCGATCCCCAACGATCTCCACATCAAGCCTGAAGTGGAGCTAGGGAATAAAGCTGGAGATCTAAGAGTCCTGCTAGAGAAATGTGGGAGCCTCATAGAGCCATGCTCTTGTGCCTGTGGGGCACTGAATGTTGGGAGATCCTACCCCAGCAGTGCAAGGGAGGGACGGGCGGGGCTAGGGAGATGTTCCCCCATGCTCCACCAGGACAGCCTCCTGAAGAGGAGAAGAAGTGAATCGGAGAGCAATGAAGACAGGCACAGCACCAATAGACAGCTGGGTTCACACAGCATGTCGTCAGTAGGGGGCGCTAGTGAGAACGAGGCCAAGGAGGGGCAGGAGAAGGCTCACTCAGTGGTGAGTAGGTGGAGGAAAAGACAGAAGAGATGTAGTCTAAATGCGGTGTCAGATGTGGAGATGAGCGGTCCGGATCAATGCATATCAAATGTGTGTTTAGAAGATCCTCTCACATATATAGACCCTGAATCTGCAGGGCTAGAAAGCAGCATCACCGAGATAGTCACAGATGTAAGCAAAAGTCCAGAAACTCCAGAAGACATTTTAATCCGCTATGGCGAGAGACCATTAGATAATTCCAGAAACCTGGACTCAGCTGAGAGGGCTTTGGGTGACCCGGTGCTGGAGTGTGCTAATTGGATGGCCTCTCCTGCTAGTAACCTCAATGCACAGTGTAGCAGGGACACCATCCTTACGGGAGATCCAGCGATAGAGATGAACGCAGAAAGTGAGATCAAGGACACTGGCGCCGAGTCGGCGGTGCCGATACCTGCTGCCGAGGACAGCAGCAGGCCTGCAGCGGAAGTTCACCTCATCCAGGAGGCGGGGGAGGAGCCTCCACGGAAGGAGCCGCAGAGCCACGTAAAGGTCACCAAACCTTTCCAGCACAATCTGCAGTGCCAGCATGAGAGGGGCCCGCCGGGCCCGTGGTGTCAGGAGGGGAAGCTGATCCGAGAGGGCCTCACCTCCCTACAGGCATCTCCACAGGGTTTTCAGAACCTCCCAGACATGGAGAAGCACCCCATTCTCCATCTGCCGGTCCACAGACAGACTTTCTCCGGAAAACTGAAGCCGGTGCTGTCCGGGCCGCCCGTACCTATGTCTTCGCCCGTCCTACACCCAGTGCACCTGGCCCCGCCCATGTCGTCCACCTCCATCACCATCCGTCACACCATCCTGCAGCACCACGCTGCCTTCCTGCCCCCTCAGACACCGCTCTTCTCCCAAGTCTTCCCTCTGGCCCGGCTGCCTCTGGGGCCCGAGATATGCCCCACGCCTGGACCGTCCGCTTTCATGCCCCAGGCTCAAATCTCAGTGGTGGCCCCGGCCAGTATCCACCCAGTGGCAATGACCTTTCACGCCCTGCCCCGCCCGGCCATGTTCCCTTCTGTGCTCCCGCCCCACCCAGCTGTCATACCCCTACAACCTCTTTTCTGAAGATGTTCAGCTCCCAGGTGGCGCCACCCTGAATCTCCCAGTATGCAGCACAGCATCTCTCTCTCACCAAGCACTCCAGGAGAACACTTTCCTTCTACACTAAAGACAGAGAGAAGATGGAGATATTTCTGTTTTTATTCCCCCCCTCCCCCGATAAGCTTCAGACTCCAGGGGGTAATGGTTGCATGGCAATCAGCTCGCACAGATAAACATCCTCTCCATTAATGACGGTCATGCTTTCAGTTAAAACCCATTCGTTTTTCATTGTTTTGCAAAGACAACAATTAGCAACTGCAGTCTATTATATCCTTTACTACTAGTGCATTGCTACAATGTTTTCAGGGCAGTGGTGGTATTTCTATGCATACATGTGAGAGTACAGTGTAGCCTACTATCCATGACTGATGTTAATTAGAGAGACTAATAAATAAGCTGATGTAAATCGTTCATTGTATACCATTACCCATCTGGTCAGCACCTTCTAGAATATTCACCTCCACACAGTTTTGCCTTTGAATTCCAGAGCTTTTATGTTCCTTGTCTAGGGTTTGCCTCTTAGATTCATGCCAGTCTGTTACTGTTAATTAGGCCCAGATCAAACAGCATCCCAGAATCCCCTCTGATAGAGCGTCGTGTGTGAAGAAGTTTGCTCGCCCGTGGCCTGCAGGAGCAGGGATTCCAGGTTAAAATACTGGCTTATTTTTAGTGCTTTATTTGGACAAGCCAAACAGGCAGTATCACAGGGCAAGGATCACGACGACGGCAACATCACCGGCCACAGGATGTCGCTGGCCAGGTGTCTTTATGGTCCCTACATGAGCGTGAAGTAGCCGCCCCTTAGCTGGACTTAAGACCTTCTGCTTATATACAGCCGCCTCTCTGAGTACACAGTGTTAGGATGTTTTCTGCCATGACCTCATCGTTACTGCGCAGAACTGTACAGCTTGTACATTATATGTATTTATAATGCTACTGTAAGACTGTAAAATATATATATATAGAAATATACATAATTATATATATATTCCTGTTTTTATTGTGCAAGGCTCCCTGTATGTATTCCCTATTTAGATAAACAAAACTATGTTTTTTACTCAGATTTGCCAAACAAATAAATAAAGGTAAATTCAATAAGGAGGCTGTTACTTGGTCGTTTTTCCTGGCTAGTATACATTACGGGGGAGGTTGCCATTTAAAGGTACGTACACACTATTTAGGTAATGAACCCTGACTATATGAGGGAAGGAAAACACCAAAGTGGAAATCTCTAAGGTATGTTTATGAGAAGCTTTTTTCATCTTCGTTTGGAAATTCTCTTTTTGCTGACCCCATCTTGTTCTCCATGAGAAACGCAGACACACGTATAGGTGACAGCAAGGCGTTACAGCACAGGGTCAGCACCAATGAAGCTGAGGGTTAGGGGCCTTGCTTAGGGGCCCAACAGTGGCATCAGTCTGCTGGCCCAGTATTCAAAGACATCACAGGCACAGAGGGAACCACACCCCCCCCCCCCCCCAAAAAGTCAAGACAATTGATATATGTGTCGTTCAAATAAAAGCTGCCTGGCATGGAGATTTTCTGAGTGTCGCATAAATGTCTGGCACGCTGCTGATTCTGGGACATGGGGTGATTTTGAGGATCAAGATAGTGTTCAACATTCGTGCAGTTGAAGACCACACAGAGCGTAATGCTGTACCACAACCTTAACCTAGTCATTAAAACAGAGGCTTCAGTCAAGCCAGATAATTTCAAATCAGGCCAGAATCAAATCACACCAAAGGCACAACAGGCTCAATTCGAACAGCTGGGTCACTTATCTGGCCCCCGGCATTTCATGACATTAGTTCCATCAGTCCGGCACAGCTTGATAAACCCGTCCATCGCTAACATGTTAATGGTGTCCGCCATTAAAGTTTTAAGCGTCCGGTAGATTATACACTTACATGCCCATGATTTTCCCCTTATCCACCTTCCCCCCCATAATAAATCGGAGTTCTGCTGTTGTGTGCCCAGTAATCAGTGTTTTTATGTAGCCATGATGCACAATGTGCCGTTATGGACCTCCTGGCCTCCTCCCCGGACCCCCATTGGGTTCTGAGCGACTCCGTGCCTTTTTAAACATGTTTTCACTTTTCCTGGAAAATTAGCGTCCGTTCGTCTGCCAGATAGAAATTTGGCAGTTCCATCGATATACAAATTTTTTTATTACAATGTTTAAAACTGAGCGTTCTGCTGTAACTGTTTACTGTGTATTTATTAGTCCTGGAGGAACGAGGGCCAGTAACCAGTGCACACTGTAAATGGCCACAGGCAGATCAATCCAGTGCAGAACTCCAGTGCAGAATTCCAGTGCAGAACTCTGGTGTAGAGCTCCAATGCAAATCTTCAGTGCAAATCTCCAGTGAGGATACAGAATGGCCTCATATGTATGCATGTGAATCTGGTTTAGTGCGCATCTGTGTTCATCCATGCGTCCAGCAATGTTCATAACTGCTTATCCACAGAGCAGTTGCAGGAAGCATAGAACCAGTCTCAAGAAACACAGAGCATGAGCAAATGGGACACCATGGATGGGAACCCAGCCCACAGCAGGACATTCTCTTTTATGTGTCATTGCAAACAATGGAAAATTTCAAGACATTAGCTCACCTAAATGCAAATATAGAGAACAGGCATGTGTGCGTGCGTGTGTGTGTGTGTGTGTGTTAAATTAGCGAAAAAGTTCAATCACTGCTGGTGCTGTCAGTCTACGGCATTCCACATCCCCCTCTTCTCGGCCTACATATGTATGTGGGATCCTAACTAGGCACTGATGATATGACAACAGTACAGTGATCAAATCTGTTAACATGCTTCCTTAGCAACGGGCCTGATAATCGCACAATCACGCGGCCGCTCCGGCTGTGAGGCGTTGCCAGTCATAGAGCGCATTTCAAAACAATTCTGTCGAGGATTTAAACAGGATGGATTCACCCGGGCAAGACCCAGTTGAAGTCGAGCCTTCTGTCATGGGAATTGGTGCTAATTCGACGACGATGACTTCAGATCCCAGTGGATGGTGCCTCGGGTCTGACCCAAATCATTATGAATGAGGTGCTGGACCCAAACCTCTTAACGTGTCGAGCATATGAATGGAAGTAGCTTACAAGCCTCACGGGTGTCTTCCTGTGAGTCCGTCTGCTTGACGAGTGAACAAACAAACTCCTTCGACTACTCCAGGATGCTCGCCAATCCCCGAAAGGCGCCTAAAAAGGGGGCGTGTTGGCTCCGTGCGAGGACACAGGTGAGACTTTCACGCTCTTTAAGACGAACCCACGGCTTCGCCTGCTGCGCTTGTTGGACAGTGAGGGCCAGATTCCCGCCCGCTGTTACTCGGCAACACATCTCAGCCAGCTCCCCGCACGAGGCTTTAATTCATTCAGAACCCACCCACCATTCCCTTATTAAACACAGTTTCGGACGGTGACTCAAAGTCACACTCCTTATTTGTAATCCTTATTTTTGTCCCAACGTGGCCCTAAACAGTACAGCAAGCTCAACTAAGATTCCAAGGGCAAATGTGAGTCAAAATCTTGCCTCCCCCCCCATCCTCTCACCATGGAACTCAAGTGCTCGCCCCCAAGGACATCACCGCCCCCATCTGTCTTCGTGAGTCGTGCGTCCACCCGATCCACTTCCTACAGCATTCCTACCACAGTGCGGAATGAACCATCAGATGCATTTACCGCTCTCGATTGTCTGCTTCTTATAGCATTATGTAAGGGAAATTAATTATATAGGAATGCTGCATTTTGTGACTTGGCCCGGCCAAGTTTTTTCTTAGAACATTGCCTACAGATTCTTGGATGGCCTCACTCCCGACACCCACGGGCATCATTGTTCTGCACCAGAGGCACGCTGCTGACACAAGTTAGCGTATGCGCTAACACACACAGGCGGAGCGCAGTCCTACCCTTGGAGCCACACTCCTGCAGCGAGCTGTCCCACTGTTTGCTTCGTTAAAGCTGCACGTTTTAATTTGTATTATCTGCTGGTACGTCACCCACAATTGAAGTTACTGAAAGAAGATATATTGCAGAAGAAGTGGAAAAAGAAGTTCAGACTGCAGTAATTAACCGAAATTAGTGTATTGATGTTTTTCTTGTGATTTTCTGAGAAGAGAAGGCAACTCGAAGCGCTGAATTCTGCCGAAACTATGGCAGTAGCAAAATCTGTAAAATCATGTGATATAGCTGACAGCTGTCAAACATGTGAAAATGAGCTATTTGTTTTTGCTATGTTATGCTCAGGGGTGTATACAGGGGTGGGGCTACATGGTCACTGGCCCCAGCTGAAAGCTGATTGGCACCAGAGATGCCCCCTGCCTTGTCAGTCACTGATTTAAAACATATGATTGGCTAATGATAAGGTTGGCCCCTCTCTATAAATTATGACACCTCTTATGCATCCATCCCTTAAAAAAAATCCTAGAATGGCTCTTGATTATGTTGCAGTAAAATTCATTTCTGGTGTTTTCTGTGGCCTGACTGATCTCCTTCTTGCGTTTCCCCTCTCTGGTTCCTCTCGACAAACTGTGACGCATCCGCCACGGCCCAGGCCTGCGGATGCCCTTCGCCTTGCCAGTCCGAAGCCACTCCGTTGCCTCCCGTC
Source organism: Mormyrus iriodes (assembly GCA_011763525.2). Lineage (NCBI taxonomy): Eukaryota > Metazoa > Chordata > Actinopteri > Osteoglossiformes > Mormyridae > Mormyrus > Mormyrus iriodes. Next base: position 9,140,942 of record JAAGVU020000035.1, read on the forward strand.
AGACCCTCCCATTGATTTCACTTCCATTAAATTACAGACTTTACAACCTGTCTTAGAATACCTTCTGTCCACAAAGGGAGGGTGCATTAAATTTTTAGCTTCATCGAGCAGCCAGTGCTTGAGGTAGGGGCCTCTGTGGGTTGGAATGCTATAACCAGAAGGTCACTGGATCAAATCCCAAAGCTGACAGTGTGATTTTACAATTGGGCCCCTGAGCAAAGCCTTTAACCCCAATTGCTACAGGAACTGGCTGACCCTGCACCCTGACACTTACTTGTATGTTCTATTGAACAAAATTTCTGCTAAACAAATGCAAATTTCTAGGTATTCGATCTGTGTGAGAGGTTTGCTAAAACCACAATATCATTCCTATGCTGCATATTATCAATCTTGGGAAACTTCGAATTATATTATTGAGTCTTTTGTCAGACAACAGTTGTTATTCATGCCACCCATAAGTTTCCACACACACTTTGTCATAAGATGATCCCACTAACATTGCTGTCTGTGGGATGGGATTTTGTGTATGGATCCAGAGTTGCCAGGTCAACTGGAGCATGATGCAGAGGAGACCAGTTTCAAGAAAGGGTGCCATGTTATTGGTCATTTACTCACTGTCTTCCATGTCATGTTATTAAACTCTGTGCACATAGTATATTATATCATATTTGCAGCAATGACAGTTTTGTATAAAAGCTGGATAAAAGGTTGCAATATGAATGGGGGAAAATGAAAAGCAAATTGCCATTAATCATAGTAATTTGTATTACATTAGCAGGGTATGCAAAACGTGGCAGTTTAACATCAGTCAAGCAATAAAAGACCAGTGAGCTACACAAGTCTAATTGATTATGAGTTTTTAAGGCTTGTGTTGAATATTAATGGCAAAAGACAGCAATGGCCTTCACTAACTGTACAGTAACAGAGGGATTCCCAGTTAGTTATATCCATCCATCCAAACATTCATCTGTCCATAGAGACTCTACAGAGCCAGCGCTGCAGCAATAAAGCATGGGTCAACCTTAGAGACCCCCATCATCCAGCGCACTCACTGTTCAGATGGAGGAAGTCTGCGTATAACCTCAGACATCAAAGACCTGAGCGCAGTGTCACACACAGACATGTTTTCACGACCGTGAGCTAAGGACATGCAGGATGGGGAGAAGTACTCCCACTCTCACCCCAACGTTAAAATCAAACTGGACTCAGGCTCTTATTTCACGCCCCCCCCCCCCAAACTACCTCTGACACTCAATGCACCTTATTTATCCATCATTCAGGCACCTTGTTTATCTTTTTATCTATGAAATTTCATAGTAAAAACCTGAATGCATCTTTCTATACGTCTGTTGTTTTTAAGCCTTGACCGAGAGAACCGTGCCAGAATTCCAATGTACTTCTACCCGTGTACCTGGCAAATGGTAAATAAAATTCCATCCATCTTCAAACTGGCTATCCTGGTCAGAGTCATGGGAGGTCTGGAAGCTCTCCCAGGCACCACAGGGCATAGGGATGGGGTTTACCAAGGACGGGATGCCAATTCCCTTCAGGGGACGGACACATACGCACACACACACGCTACCATGAACAATGGGTGATTTAGCAACATCAGTTAGCCTAACGACCCTGGAGGTACGGAGGCAACAGCACTACCCAGCAAGCCACTCTGTTGTCGTGGGTGTTGTTCTATACATAATTTTTAAAAACATTAAAATTATTAATAAAATAATACTTGGCTCATTTGATATTTTTCTCAGCTTTCCCAAATATTAAGCCTTATCTATGGAAATAACCCTAATCCCTTTGTGTGTGAATATATAGGATGTGTTGTACAAAAACCTTGCTAATTGTATCTGGTAGCAAAATTTTACTGTAGGACTGGCATCCAGTTATTAAAAAAGGAAATTTGAATAATTGGGTTCAAATCCTCTTGGAGCACGAGGGCGTGACAGGTACCCAACGGCGGCTCCGGGGGTCAAGTTTAATCAAAACTGAAAAGTAAATCTATGAATAGAGATGTGGGGCAAATACACCGTAGCTTCTGGTCCCTGGGAATGCCTGCTCTTCATTAAGTGTGTCCTTGACTAATGGCTGACTAATCACACCCCTAACTGGGAAACAGGGAGAGGAACAGTGTTGCACATATCCGTTGTCGTGTTTCATTATTACTTCCCCAAGATTTTCAATGCCTCGACTGCTTGATGTGAGACAGTGCTGCACCTTATCAGGCAAACTCTGCCCTTTCTCATCTCCACCCTATCGTTTGAAAACGAGCTAGCCTCCATTTTTCAGAAGCCGGTAGCTTTTCAGGGTCAGTGTCACCAGTGGTGGAGAACCTGCAATGACTTGATGTGTCTTTTTGAGGTTCAAGTGTTAAAGATACCTTATTGGCCACCTTCGACAAGCACATTGTAATGCAAACTCGTTCAGCTGCACCAAATAGAAGCAACAACAGAACGCAAATAACGAATAAATAGACTCTAGACAGTTAGACATGCAACATCACAGTGAAGAGAAGTAACATGCATTATTATTCACACAAAGGGTGGTAATATTTCCATAGACCAGCTCAGCTATTCATCATGCGGACGGCTTGGGGGAAGAAATTATTCTCGAATCTGTTAGTCAGCACTGTGATTCTGCAAAGCCTCCTACCAGACTCCAGGCATGCTGACTGCTTGTGGCCACAGTAGCTTGGGTCGTATAACAAACTGCTTTGTTGCAGTAGCAGTGGATGATTGGTAGTTCTGGTCCAGTGATTTTATGGGATCACCTCACAGTCCACTCTTTGGCCTTCCTGTCCTGAGCGGTGACTCCACCATACCATGCCATACCATGCAATGCCATACCATACCATACCATGCCAAGTCAAGTCACGCCATGCTATGTCATGCAATGCTATGCAATGCCAAGCCGAAGCAATGCCATACTATACCATGCTATGCCATGCAATGCTGTGCAATGCCAAGCCATACCAAACCAGGGCCGGCCCCTTAGTGTTCTAGTGCCCTAGCCAAGGTTCTGCTGAGTGCCCCCCAGCAATCCTGCCCCCAAACACAACAACATTAATAAATGAATCCCCACATTTATACTAAAAACATTTCTGTAGCACAGGTTATCTGACTGGCTAGCCTACTAGCATCTGTTTCAGAAGATAAGTAGTGAAATATTAAAGCTAGTTAGTCACATTCTTTTAACTTAAAATAATCCAACAAACTACTTGCAATAACAAAATACCTCTGCGTCATTATTTTTCTCCTCTTCATTTTTTCACCGTTTTCTTCCCTGTGTCCCAGATTCTTATCTGTTTAATTTTCTTGGCAGTTCAGTGACTGAGGAATGACACGTTATTCTGATGTTTAATGAGCACTGCTGGTGGTAATCCCGTAAATATATGTCGCTATTTCAGCAGTAGTAAATAATTAATGTAACATACTGCAACCACAGTCGCTCATGTGCACCCCCCTAATCAACTGACACCCTAGGCGATCGCCCATGTCGCCTATACCATACCTGTACCATACCTTACTGTACCATAACACCATTGATGAGGACACTTTCAATGATTCTGTAGCAGGAGTTGGTGTGCACACTTTCATGGCAGGTCAGAGTATAAGGTATATGTCATTCTGCTATGCATTGGAGCTGAGGTATATCTCACACTGCCCATCAAGACTGATGACCATGTTGACAAAATGAAGGATAAACATTCCATCTAGGAAATGTGTAGAATGAGAAAATCTGACACACTTCTACTGAGGTTTTGTATGGTCAGAGATACCAGAGCATGGTCTCTGCACTATTTTAGGAGTGAAACTTTATTTGCTCTACATGAGAACCTTATTTATCCTGACTAGGTAGAGTTCAATCTAATATACCCAGAATGAGTGAAGACAGTACATTGTCATGAACATTAGTCGTTGAACTAAGCTAAAAAGTTACCTTTATGCAGTCTACCATGTCTAGACTCCATAGACAAGCCTCAAATCTGGCTTCAAAGCTGCAAAACAATCAATGTGAATAAAAATGAAATGAAATTCAAAGCTTGTCTGTGTTTCTCCCTAGATAGCTGTTCCCTGAGAACGACCACTGTTTACACTGTACACCACCAAACTACCCCAGACTGACCAAAACAAAGCAAAACATGGCAGATTCGGATTTCGTGACTTACACACTAAACATCACTATGTGTCTCAAGAAGTAGTTATGGCACATACATTTCTACTTAATTATGCACCACTCACTAATACCGTAAGTACCCTGGGTTTCCATGGCGACGTCTCAGACAATAGCTACACAAATCCAACAGCACTTGGCACGTACACCAACCGCAACTCTTAAAAATTAGAAACACTCAGCCAAACTTACAGTGGGAGCCATCGCTTTTAGTAAGCAGACATAATGAATATTTCTTCTTGGCAAGGCTGCCTACATATCATAACTTCTCTCTGCCAGCTGGGAGTCGTTCTTTTTTTTCTTTAAAATATAATCAAATTAGCCTACTAATAGCAACAGCTGCCTGTGCTGATTTCCAGGCCATTGAAGTATCCACCATTTCCTTTATGTACAAGCCAGGATAGTAACACACATTTTTGTTTTTTTCTCTGTTTTATGGCAATGATTACAATGATGATTAGTTGCAGTGAATAGTGTTATTACTGTTGCATATTAATGCGTTCCTAATGCATGCAGAACATGCATAAAAAATAAACTAGAGTATCTATCTATCTATCTATCTATCTATCTATCTATCTATCTATTTATCCATCTAAACTTGATCCCCCTGAAAGGCATTTATGGATCCAAGTCTAGATTTGATACTTACAAGAAGATAACAGTAAAACCTTGATGGTTCTCAGGTAAAAGCTTCCCAGCTTAATCCCAGATAATATGGGTTTAGCAACCTTAACCGCAGGTGATTTTTATTACTCTTCCCGCTTCTGACCATCACATAATCCTTTCAATTTCAGGTCCCCGAAACTATGAAGCGGTCTTATCCCTTCTGTCAAATACTGACTCAAGGTACAATTCAGTCAGAATGCAAAGTGCTTTGCTCTATAGCATTTTAAAATAGCAACATTGTACGGTTTCATTGTACATAAACCTGGCAAAAGATTTATTGTGCAACATATCCTTATGTCGGTGAGACTCGGGGTGCTGTTTGACAGAGTCCATTCGCCCCACGGGGTCTGTAAGACACAAACCCTTGTATCTTCAGCCTGAGATCCCAGTAGCTGAGCAAAGAATAACCAGCCAAGCAAGATTTTTCCACACGCGTGACATTTCTGCAGCGCAGGCAAGCGAAGCCGCAGCGTGCACCGGGACCTGGTGAAAATCACTTTCTTTTCTCCTTTTCTCCCTTGTCCCTGGTATCGTACTTCTTTCAGGTGTTGCACCATCCAACTCTGACACCGATGTGTTTGGTTAATTAAGCCAAAGACCAGATACGCAGATAAAGATTTCCATTCACGGTCGTTAATCAACGGTTTCTGAATGCCCGAGGTTCCCACTTTAAATTAGTATGCTAATCTAAAACCACCAAGCAGACCGATTTATCTACACCACCCACACGCTTTAGCAGTCCATTCTCCTTTTTAGGGTTTCAGCGGCGTGTAGTAAATTGAACTTTTACATCAATTTGGCTTTTCTGTATGTGTGTGTGTTTTCCGCGCAGGCTTAGCACATAGCTAATAAGATTTAATTTTGTTTCCATTTAGCAAGACATAATGACATATTTTCTGGATTATTATCAGAGGGGGCCGCCATTGTCGTTCCTGTGTTATTTCAGGGATAGAATCGTGGGCTCGCGTTGCTCTCTCCCAAATTGGATGTCAGCTTGGTCAAATGGGGAGGCGGGTTCGCGGGGCGCCGAGCACTTCCGCCTGCGCTGGCTAGTGTCTGCCTGATCGCGCACCATTAATGGGATTTGGGGGCGAAACTCAATGTCGCCCCCTGGGGGGCATTGCACTCACCACAGTTGCCAACATATTTGAATCTGAGTGGCGTTCATCTTTTGAGCCGAATACAAATGCGATGGCAATTTACTTTTTTTAATGCGACATTTTCATTTCCCCACACGCGCTTTGGACAACAGGAGGTATCAGCGGCAGCTTTGAGAGAAATTCATTATTCTATTAACCTTTAGACCCTCGCCAGTCAATGGTGTAGCATGTCCTCCAGCAGTCTCTACAGCCACTCCATTTAAATATTGCAAACGGAGCAGCTATTGTTAACCGGCATACAATGAGGCCAAGGGCGAGAGGTTGCTATTAACTTGGGATTGACTGTTATCTGCCTTCCCCGCAGGACAGGAGTGGGAAACGCCCTCACACATGCGTCATGGAGGAGATAGAGGCCAGAGGACTGCAATATTCACCCGAAAGAGTCAATCCAACTTTAATGGAGTCACTTGGAGGGACTGACGAAACTCTTTCCAGCTGCCGCATCCATTTGGGGGGTGTTGAAAGGGAAGCATTAGTTGCATTTCAAAAATCACTTCAGCTGGAATTTGTGTTAACCCCCCCATCCCCCTGACCCCCTTCCAAACTCCATATTGTCACATCAAAAAATTGTCCTGCTGACTTGATTTTCATTGAGCAGAGGCAGTGGTGTTGGGGGGGGGAGCACGGCAAATGTCTTTTGCGCCTGACTTTCTAGATGCTTCTTGGGATACCTTCTGCGCGTCTCGGGTCGAGATCCGTGAAGCCGCAAGTCTCACAGGCCACGGCGCTGCTCGTTTGTCGCGAGAGATATACACCGCGTGCGGCGAGCTCGGCAGATCGCTGCATCTCTCACCTCAAACACCAGGTTCTTTTTATAGGTCCCATGAAACATCGGCATGAGGTGCCCAGTAAAACCTTGAAGGCTGACTCTGTGTGGGACTGACGTCTTCCTGAAGCTGGTGTAGGAGCCCTGAATGCGGCATGCAGTGACAGGTACGATAGCACCTGCGATCACAAGCCAGCATCTATTTAAAGCTGAGGTCTATGTCTCAGGTCGTGACGCTAATAGTTCTTATCCCGCCTAAAGAGATCCCAACAGCTGGCAATAAGACGAAACTTCGCTAGAAATTGATAAACTGAAATGTTACAGAAGAAGATGTCGATTTCAAGGGCCTCGTCCTGCCACCAAGCTGACGCGACGAATTAAAACGTGGACGTGGGATCAGATGTGTTTTGAGGGTGCCGATAAATGCCACGCCACACTGACGGGATCCTGTTGCGCAACACAAACCTCCACAAGTCAGGCGAAACGATCCCATCGACGCTTGCCTCTGCCAACGGCGGTGAGGATCGATGAGGCGTCCTCTCAGCCGCTGCCCCCCCGCTGTGCCGCCACCGGCGGGCTAAGCGCCACATTCACCATAAATAATCCAAGGTCCGAAGGATTAAACCCACGAGTGGCAGCCCTCGGGCTTGCCCGTGGGTTGCCGTGCCGAACTCCCAGCATGCCCCAGTGCCATCCGCCACCCCGGGAACCCGACACAGCTTAATGAGGTATGGGGGAAGCTAAACAGCCCCCACCTTGGGAGTGCACCCGAGCGCTCCGCAATCGGGGGGCCTCAGATAAGAGTAATTACGTGGAATTATCCCAAAATCAATGGCAGGAGAATAGAAGTCTATATAAAAATGGTGCTTTAACTCGCTGGAGCCCGCCTCCCCTATCTAAGGCCCTGAATAGCTTTTATGGTGGTCCTAAAGATCTAAACAATAGGATCGCATTTATGATACCTGGAGTCGGCACCCTGGAGTCAGAGGACAAGGTGACACCCGGCAGGACAAGGAGGTCAGAGGAGAATAAGTAAAGATAACGATTTCCCTTTGCCGCGACCTTAGGCTCATTACAGAGCTGAGAGACACAAAAGAGACGGATGGAAATGAGTATGCGGGGGGGGAAGCAGATGGCAGGGTGGGGGGGGCATGGAAAGATGCGGGCGGGAAATGGCTCGACTGACTCCAGGTGGTCGTGCAGAGGTTGTCAGATGATTCATTTAGAAACCCTTAAAAGAGCCAGCTTCAGGCCGACCGATGTGCTTATCTCCTGATTCTATATACCGACTGCATTAGGCCTTCTGGAAAGACAAGCTCAGTTTTACCTGAGCCCCTTTAAAATGCATTATTTCCCACGACTCCTGTAAACAGCACACTCGATAAGACAAACAGAGATAAAGGAAAGCATCCGGGGTAGGGGGGGGGTGCGTCTCCTCCGACACACTGCCGTAATTTGGTGCAAATCCATCACTCTGTGGAGTACCCCTCCCGCAGCACAGCACCGCAACGTGGCAGGTTAATCACAGCTTCACAGCTGTGCCATTGTCAGGCTAGGATCCGGAGCAGGAGGCCGATAGCTCAACCTGCATTCTGGAGTCCGGTGTTCTCACAGTAATGGGGGCGTTTCCCAGCGTTTCCTCACATCAGCAGCCTGCATACATTCACATGACAGTTCAAGGGCCATCAAGCGCTGCAAAAAATATTATATCGCCGTTTGTTTCCCAGCTTTATTTTTGTACACTTGGAGCCTGCATGTTTATCGGGGACGGCAATGCTGCAGAGCGGCTCCAGGCAGAGCGCGGAACAATGCCACGTGAAACGATGATGTGCACGAGGAAGGCAGGCTTTATTTTGGGGATGGGACAGGAGACGGGTTCCACTGAAACAGCCAGGGATATTCACTGTGTTTGACTTTTTTTGAGCTTTACAGTTCAGTGCTTTAGGTTATGCGGTGGTTCTGTGAGCAGCAATGTTGGGGGTTCAAATCTTTGCATCTCATCAAAAGTGTACCCTGCCTCACTGTAGATTCATGTGGCACAGGGATGGGAGGTAGGAACCGGGGCTTTATTTTGGGGATGAGAGTGGAAACGGTCTTAACCGAGAGTGCGAGAAGAAATCAAATCAAAATACAGACGTATTAGCTTAAGGGGAAAACAAAACAGGCATCTGGTCATGAACCAGGCTATATGTGTTAGGGGCTAGTCCGCAGGGTCTGCGTGTAGTAATGGGAAGGAGGGAAAGCTTTTCTCTTTTATATAAGATGAGATACACTTTATTGATCCCACTGGGAAATTCTTGTGCATACAGCAGCTAGGTGCATAAGGTGCACAGATACAAACATGCAGTGCAAAGGCAGTACACACAGTGCAAGTAAACAAGCACAAAAAAAATTAAGAATGAAACAATACGCGTTCAGGAAATAAATATACATAGATAAAAAATAAATTACCAGGTGGTATATGTGCAATTACAAACAGATGAGATGTAATCCTGATGTAGTAAAAGTTTATTTTGATAGAAATCTGGAATATGGTTCTGGTGAAATGAAAGAGTATGTTCGTTACCTGACTTTGCTGTACCCTGGGGTATACACACTCCCACATCTGACAAACACTCTAAAATGTCTATATCGTATAACTCACTGTAGTAGCAAAGGGTCAGGGAATGAGTATTGACTTACAAGCCGTTTTGGAAGTAATAAGTGCATGATATGAATTTTGATCAGTTAAGGCAAATTCAAATATTAGTTTTTATATCCAGCGTAACTAGAATCCCAAACTGTTATTTTTTTTGTCATTGAATAAAAGGGTGGGTTATACGCTGTGCATTAACCAGATGACACAAAGGCGTTGTTTCCATAGTAACTAAAATAAGAAAGGTCAGGAACTTTTAATCCTTTTTACTGTAAATGAAAATACACTCATGAAAATAGATGTTATTGCAAACAAGTCTGCAATTTTGATGGGAAGAAGTAGCACACTCATCGACTGAAATCTGTATCTATTGTAATTCTATATTACATTACTAATATGTTATATTACTAATATGATTATTATCATCATTAGCCGTTGATGTCTAGGGAACTTAGAGAGCCCATTTCTCTGGAATATTCCATCGTCTGTCTGTGTCCACAAGCTTCTCAATGCACATTCTGGTATTACATTAATATGTCTCAGGCTGAAAAATAGCACTGTGACTTTAACCAGCTAGATCTTGACACATTATATTCGTTTCCTGTGACTTATTTGGATTTTACGCTTCTGTGCTGAAGGTTGCACATTGGCTCAGTGGGCAGCATTGCAGCTTCACACCTCCGGGGCTCTGGGTTTGACTCTAAAATAGCCTGTAGGCTCAGTGACTGTGCCCTGTGACGGCCCAGCATCCCATCCAGGGTGTACCCTGCCTCATGACCTGTGCTTGGCATGGGATCCAGGCTTCCAGGGACCCAGTGCTGAAAGAGCAGTTTATACAAAATGAAGGGATGGAATGGTTTTTAATGATACTCAAGTTGATATTCTATTCAGCAGTGGTGTTCAAGATCACGCTGACCAAATATTTGCATGGGACCCCTGCTGGCCACAAATAGTCACTACACTAAATATTAAATCAACATGTTCCTTAATTTGTAGCTGTTAACGCAGCATGTTCTGCTAACCAGCTAGCTGGCTATGATCTTCTGACTCTATTTGCTAGCTGTTTATTTAGTTTTTGAGACATCTGAGGTGAATTTATCGGTTAGATGAAAACAAATTATGAATGATTGATACGAGTATCCAGTCCAGGGTGTTCCCCTGCCCCCTGCCCTACACTGCTTTGGGGCCACTTCAACCCGTATTGTCTGTGCAGTATGGAAGTTGGAGAATGAGAATAATGTGGCCGTTTCCAATTGTGACATCGATTGTGAATTCTGAAGGGCCAGGTGCAATGGAAATTAGCTTCGAATGAAGGGTGACTGAAGCACTCACAACTATACAAATCTTTAATGTAATATTGTCGAGCATTTGTGAAATATCTTGGCAATTTGCTTTTGGACATTTTAATTCATTTCCCTGACAGGCGGTCGCGAGACGGTTTCTTTAATTATGGACGCCTTTGTGCGTGTCGCACGATAAGAACAAACGCTCTGTTCATTTGGGTGGAAGTAAAGAGAGAATTCGCCGAAGTTGCGATGACTTTGTAGGACTTGCCCTTGCTCTGGTTGATTTTGATGCAAACTCAACACCGCTTGAAGCAGGGAAAGTCAGTTGTTATTTTTCACTCCGGTGCTTGGGTCATCCATAAACGTGTCTGATTTTAGAAGGCAACTGAGCCTCAGACTGCAGGCTTGGCTTTAAAGGCGATTTCAGAGTGCATCCTGCATTCTGTCGTCAACAATCATGAGCCAAACAGTTATTCATTTGTCGGACAAGGAAGGAAATCGCACTTCAATCTTGTCAAAAGAGTTAGCCGTGACAGGGAAAATATACAGTCAAGTCACACGGCCTCCCTAATACCGCTGGGAGGACCTTCCGCAACATGAAGACCACACCGCTATAGCTTGAGATGTTATTGCTTAATATCCTCAAACGATAGGGATTATGCTGGTGGTTGGTGATGCCTACAGCGCCTAATGCAGATACCATCATGCTGACTGGAAGGGGTACTGTTGTACCCCAGCTTAAAACCCAAGGCTTTTTTGATTGGGGGTGGAAACAACGTGAGAACAGCAGACAGATCCCAGTGTCATGCCGACCGCCATGTCAGGAGATAAGGCATTATCTCTGAGACGATATATGACAAGGGAACGAGGAGGCTGACCCCCAACAGCCATTAACGGATCAAGTCGACCACTCGGCTTGTAATCGGATCGGAAATGATAACAGGAGCACTGTCACAGGCCTTTTTAAATTATCGTTTCCTGATCACTGATACAGTTTACATATTTCACCACGCATGTTTCTGTGCCCAAATCTGGATAAAATTCTTTAATCTTCTTTATCAACTGGCTCGCGGGTTTTATAATTCATTCTGGAAGAAAGGAATTCCTGCCAGTGTCTATCGCAAGCTATATAAATCGAATATGATTATCCGCAAATAAACAGATTCAATACATCAAGGGGGGAGCAGAACCCCACCACACCATCAACTCCGGGGTCTTTCACTACCATGGCTCTGTATGGAGCTTAGCCCCAAAACATGCCACCCCTCACACACCTGCGTGCACCGCCTCCCTAAATGGAACCTCTCTCTTCCAACACAAAAGCCACCAGCTTCAACGATGATGACAGATTGATGGCCATTGGTTCCAGTGACGACAGTAAATTACCTTCGTTGCGTTGTCCCGCTTCTGTGATCACAGAGCCCACCTGACATCCATAGCAATGGCTGCCATGATGATATACACCCTCGTTGAAAGCAGTTTGTTTACCCGTCCTGCACTCTAATGGCTGGGAACCGCAACGGTAATGAAATATTTTACATCCCGGCCGGCCCAGATGGAGAGCATGATAATATCCAATCATGCGCTGAAATTAAGCCCCCCCCCCCTCCCCAAGGGTCCCAACCTCAAGCCAAAGCACGTGGCCAAAACATATCGTGACCTCGAGCCATGTCTGTCGGCACGCTGTGATCCCTCCTGTACAGATGTGTTAAATGATTTACCTCAAATGCCCTCCATTAGAGACCAGTGACTTACACATCCAGGAAACATCAATCCGCAAACACGCACAAGGGTCCCAGATGTTGCCTCGTGCTGCGTTTTTTTGTGGTTCTGTTTGTTTACTCGCGGCCTGACGTGATGCTCCAAATTATACCTCAATGGGAACAGCCGATGCAAAGAGCGTGATCTTAATATTGGAAACGGTGTTCGAAATGAGAGAAAAGCGCTTGCCACTGAGATTTATTTCCTCACATAATCTCAAAGTGAGCCCTTTTGAAAACGATTTTCCGGCCTCAACGTTCCGGGAAGACGACGGAGGAAGTGGATTGTTCTCCGAGAGATGACCCTCCATCAGAATTTAAAATACCATTTACAAATACGCCTGTTAGAGGAATGAGGCGCAATTTCATCAAAGCTTTAAAAACCTCAGATCGACTTGAAACAATTACAGAGTTTCTTGCGGCGATTTCACTCACTCTCACTCACTCTCTCTCTCTCTCTCTCTCTCTCGCTCACACTCTCCCCCCCCACCTCACTTTCCCTTCTCAATTTAAATGGGCCAGGTTATTGGAATTTGTAATTGCTGCAGGGACATTATTTCACGTTAATGCAGTCCAATAGGTAGCGTAATTGTTTGCTCCCAGGCAGTGGGGGGAACGCAAACCCAGCAGACGGATCAGCCAAGGGGGACCAGAGGTGTGTGGCGGGGGCCGTGTGGGTGCCCCGAGCCCCCTTCTTCGATTGTCTGTGCCCGCATGGGCACGGCACTTCCGTAATGGGATTCTGTAATGATCATACAAATGGCCGCGATTATGGAAATACCCCGTTACAGCGGAACGCCGTGTTTTTCCACCTCCACCCCTTCCAGGAGCCTGGGGGCATCTTGACACACACCAGGGAAGAGAACGTTCCCCACTTACTGACCGTAAAAGCTCGTCTGCAGCCAGCCACCCTCCTGAGACCCCACCCGTTGGGCCAGAGATGTTGCACTCTTTGAAGGCTTGATTCCCTTCAATCACCCCCCCACCCACCTCACACCCCACTGTTGCCCGCCAGGGTAATGGGAAGGAGGCGGGTGCTTAGAGACAGCGGGTCACCTTGGGGGACAGCACCCCCCCCCGGCCCCTTTCCCCCCAGGGACCCACAAACGAGATGTTTGGCATTGAGCTGGATTGGTCCATTAAGGTGGCTGACGGTTTGGTATCACTTCAGCCTTGCCTGCCCAGAACACAGAACCACACAGATCCGCTAGGATCAAAGCTTCCCAATGAGCTTGGGGAGGGCAGGTGGTGGGACACATATGAATAAACATGGCTATCTTTAGCCTTCATGCCTTGGGAGGATTAGGGATGCAGCGAAGGCGCAAAGCTTAAAACATTTTGGCATTTCAAACCCCAAAATACCCTATGATTTTTGCCTGAACCGGTGACCCCACTCACCCCATCAGGCCTGGGGCTGGGGGAGAACTTTTCTCACAGAGAAAGACGAGGACGGGGTGCTATTTTAAGTATTATTTGTAGGGTTATTTTTCCCATACACAGCACATGCCACGTAACTCAAACGCGGATGTCACGTCATGTGCTCAAGTAAGCCTCACCCCCTCAGTCCTCAGTCTTTTCACTGGATATTTATAAGACTGCTTGCTTCCTCTCTGTCAGTAATTTTCATGCCAGTCCCAGGAGTTTCAGCTGCTTTTTGTTCTGTTGGATGTTCCTGTTGCCATCAAATAGGATTATTTGGTTTTGCCTGTTTCGGTCCCCATTGCCAGACTGCCCATGGTTGTCTCCTTGAGCCAAATCAGCTTTGCCATAGGATCTTCTCCCTTTTCATATATTGCCACACTCCTTTGGCTAAAGCGGCACCCAAAGACCCTTCGGCGTCATGGATCTTCTCAAACCAAATTTCTGTTTTCATTAATACTAATGAACCCTGATTTGTGATTGTCAAAGACTAATCTTAAAATGGATTTTAAATTTATGAAAGGCATACAACTTAATGTGACTTAATAATGACCTACTTCCAGCTCAGATAACAGCCCCAACCCATTTCTATGTTTACTCAACGCTTGTAGCATGAAAGGACCTATCAGAAATGATAGAAGAACATGCAAACCCTCAAAAACTAGTGCTAAATAGTTAATATTAATGAGACAGGGAACAGTAGCCCTCTCCCAGTCAGTCCAAAAGATCTGCCGACCTGTAACACCTACTTGGATGATGCATGGAGACACTTTGTGGAAGAACATTAACCACACTCCATTTGCAGTGAACAGCCAAAGGCTAATTTTAGCAGTTTTATAGCCTGCATTCGTAGTTATTTTTTTGGCCCAGAGACCAAAAGTTGTAAAGAGCACCACTGGATCATTGATGACCACGGGAAGCAAGGACCTCAGCCTAGTCATCCAAGGCAGGCCAGTTTCCAGCAGTGCGCTGACGGCCTCTTTAAGCTCACAGCAGTGTCCTCAGTGGGAAAAAAAGCCTGGAACTGCCCCCAACACCCAGGCAAACGGTGCTTCCTAGAACAGGCTGCTCCCAAGTCCAACTATACCAAAGTACCCTGACATTTCATATATCTTCTGCTGCTCCTCTGAAGATGTTGGAGATTAAACAATGTGACAGATTAGGAATAAAGAAGATCAAGGGCATGACCATGGTGTAGGCATTGGGAGGGTCCAAATGAGAGCACTGCCACAGAATTTATTTTAAAGTGCATTTCCCACAGTACTACCATGGCCATGCGGTCAGGAGAGGCAGTGCCTCCCGGCACCGTGTTTCAAATAAATAACATTTATGAAAAGTAAAAAAAACTATGATAATGAAGATAAAATAAAATTAAGATATGCTTTCTAGTGAACGGTTATAAATGTTCGTTCTATAGGATTTCAATATTTTTTTTATATCCAAACTTGCCAAATATGCAGAGCTCAGCTGCAAACAGGGAGAGATGAGAGACACGGCAGCGACAAGCTCCGCCTCCCCTCTGGCGGCGCAACCGTTCAGTAACGGGGTCGAGTGCAAGCAGTAAGCGCGTGCCTGTTACTGTCGCTATGTATATCACCATATACAATATACACAATATAATGTTTGTAGAGCCCTGCTCATTACGTGCTCACCTTCCCTAGACTAGGTAACTTATTTCACGTGTATAAAAATATTTAGGCTTTCTGGTCTCGTCATGTCTTGAATCCAAGTGTCTTGAACTGCATTGAAATTCACCTTGACGTGTTCAGCCTGCGAAGTAATATTTGCAGCATCACTGCCACCATAAGAAACATATGAAATAAAACCCCTAACGCACGTATCAACTGAACACTACACAGTATCGTACTCTGCCACTGAATATAATTGTAATATTTTAAAAGAGCAATTCATTTACTAGGTACCAGGGCTACACTAATGTAGTACAAGTGGTTCCAGAGTACAATGCTCCCATCAGGTCAGGAAGAACTGCATCCCTGGTACCTACGGTACTGCAGAAAAATGGTTTATCACAATTTTGGCATTGACGTGCTATCGAAGTATCAGTTGTGGGGACATCCCTGCTGCAGTCGCTCACTGTCTGTGTGCTCTACTAAATTGCATTATAGTTCACATTTCAATTTCTCATTTCATCATCTAAATCCCTAGAGCATGTCCTCGTCTGGTTACTGCTTTCAGCATGCCTCTAACTGTCCCTGTCTGGCCACTGCTTTCAGCATGCCTCTCCCTCTCCCTGTCTAACCACTGCTTTCAGCATGCCTGTCCCTGTCCCTGTCTGGCCACTGCTTTCAGCATGCCTCTCCCTATCCCCATCCGGTCACTGCTTTCAGCATGCCTCTAACTGTCCCTGTCTGGCCACTGCTTTCAGCATGCCTCTCCCTGTCCCTGTCTGGCCACTGCTTTCAGCATGCCTCTCCCTGTCCCTGTCTGGCCACTGCTTTCAGCATGCCTCTCCCTAT